>CM063599.1:11434215-11557966 GCA_032356905.1 Salix exigua
AAAGCATGATAAAGTAATTCAACAGATTCAGGAAACAAAATTAGTAGATCACACAGAATACAAAGCATGTGGAAGCGATTTCAACACCACAGCAGGGTGAATTCTAATAGCAGCAACAGCTTGCAGTGATCATGCCCTTTACTTTGCCCATTAAATTGCTGTTTTTCTTCTGTTTATCTCAGCCAAAAAATTTCTTACATGAAGTATCATTTAGTTAGTTTATGTGAGAACTAAAATAGCTTGAAAAGATAAAGAGTTCGGATAGAGAGGACTAGTTGCGAAGACCCTAACCAAAATCATACTATCAGAAATGGCAAGGGGTGTTAGCTGTTCCTAAAGCACAAAGGACAAATATCAACTCTTTTTATAGTCCGAACAAAGTACAGAAATGGCAAGGGATCTTGCTTCCTTCAATGAATCACCTGTGTCATATCTATTTTAAGGAAAAACAAACAATTAGGAGATTATGAGTCGTGTTGAACGAAGCATACTCCAAGACTTTTTCGCTGACAATTGATAAGGAATTCTAAGCATTCAAGGACTGTGGGCACCCGAGTTTAACAGTTAAGGAAATCAAGTTGGATACCACACATATGTTGGATGAATATTGAGCAAGGTGCCGCCGCATGAATATAGAGAATTGACACCACTTACTGTGAAAGATAGTTTTCCAATATAGAACTGAGGGTTGCTCCAAACCTAGATACTAGACCAGCTTGAACAGCCCCCTTCAATGCCAACCAATCCTGTCTGATATTCACTGGTTCAAGTAACATTTAAAGATTGAAAAAGAAAAAGAAAAGTAAGATTCAATTTAGTACATCATCAATAGTAAATTCAAGTAACATTTAAAGATTGAAAAAGAAAAAGAAAAGTAAGATTCAATTTAGTACATCATCAATAGTAAATTGTTTGAGCTTCTCCTTGGCAATCTCTTCACATCGAACAGTAGAAACCATCACCTGAAAAAACAAAATGAAGAAATATACTCACATGAAACCCTGACTGCATATATTCACACATAAAAAAGGCTCTTATAAACCTAGAGAGCAGGGAGATCTAGATCCTTGTTATCTTTTATGGTTTTCCATATCTTGTCTGCACGAACAAGAAATCCTGAAGCTGGTTCGGCTAATGAACCGCTGCCTTAGAAGATCAACCTGGAAAAAACAACATATTAGGCTACAGGCATGCAATCCTGATTTGTAAGAGTTAATGAAGTCAATAAAATGCAGCTAAACATTATATAGATTATTGAGTCCTCATTTGAGAGGCACGCACACACACACATTCTCTCTGTTATGGATTTGCCTAGAATCTTAAAACAGAATTCTGTAATTCCAATAAGATTCAGAAAGCGTAAGAAAAACATTGGAAAATTTACAACTCCACAGGTGAAGATGACGCCAAGATTCTTCTATGATAAATCTCTTGGCCAGGAACCTGAACTTCAAAATAAACATATTGTTCAACATAACGAAACCAAAAAAGATATAAAATACTCAAAAGCTTTTGAATAAATAAAATCTAGGCTAGGAAGCTCCACCTCAAAAGGCACACTTTGCTGTACGGAAACTCTTCAAAAATCCAAACGGCTCATGACCTAAATCTACATTTTGGCTGCCGCAAGCTATCAATCACTATTTCCTTTCTTTTATACCCATTAAATCAAGGCAAACCAGGAAGTATAAAAGTTCAGCTACTTATTTCCAAAATCATTTTATAGCCTGAAAGATTCGAACTCTCGCTGCGGGAAACAATAGGCGCACGCCTTAACCACTTGGTCAAACGACTTCGTTGCGCTGTTGTAGTATAGAAATGATACTTAAATTAGTAAGTACTTTCACTATTCCAATCCACAGTGCTTCTGAGTCTAGATGAACAGTGATTCACTGAACAGTCATACCGCGAGCTCATTTAGCTTTATAGATAATGTTGTTGATTTTATTTTATTTTACTAGTGTTGTAGCTGCAAACAGTGTTGTTATTGCAACTCAGAAGAAATTGCCATCTATTTTAGTCAATGAATATTCTGTACGTAAACATTCATTATTATTATTATTTTATTGGTTTTGTTATATTCTCTGGTTGAAATTCAAGAAAACCTTTTTGTTTTCTTGTATTTTGTATTGTTAGAGAATAAAATAAATCATATTTAGGGTCTCACCTAACAGCTTAAGCTTTTAGGTGAGATGGTTCCTTGACATGATATTAGAGCATTATTGATTCAGCGGTCACGAGTTCGAATCTCAACACCCTCATTCTATTTAATGAAAAACCAAGTACAAGGTAGTGTGAGTCTGTGCAAGTTTCAAACCTAAAATACTTTCACTTGAGGAGGTACGTTAGACAAGAATATAAATGCATGTATAACCTGGAAACTTGATTAGATATGTTAGGTTATAGATAGACATGATCATATTTAATTTTTACCAAGTCAATTGATTGAAATCAGGAACAAAATTATAAGAAATTGAAAGTTTGGAGGTCAATTAAGAGATAAATTAAAGAAATTCATAGTCAATCACTACTTTTTAAAAGACATTAAGCCCTAAGGATTTAATTGGTTAAATCAGGGGTGAAATTGAAAAATATTAAAATTTAATGACCAATTAAAAATTAAATTTCATTAATCATGGGTTAATTTCTGGATTTTCTGGTAGTTTTGATCTTCATGGTGCTATAGTTTTAAATAAACATATCTGACACTCCCACTATAATCACTAATTATTATTAACAATATGAACTTTAAACATTGTTTTTATTACTCGTAACAATATTTTAAATTTTTTATGGTGTTTTAATACATAGGATTCAAACTTATTGGCAAACCTAAGATTCTATACCAATTATTGAAAATTAAATACACTAGTATTTGAACTTCCAAGTATCAAACTCTTATTAAAATTATAATTACATTTGCCTTTATATTTATATAAGAAAATATAACCTTTAACAATCATAATCCAATAAAATTTATAATTAACTAACTAATTCAGAAAAAACTCGAATTAATAGTTAAGATGCAGAAGCTCAGTTCAGATGCTTCTGATGTCTCTGGGGAAGGCTCTTTCCTCGGTTCAGAAGAATGACGAATGGTAAAGCGTAGATTTATTGTCTGAAGTAAAATTGTCTGCAATTTACAACCAAATTCTTAAACCCCAAACACTAAAGATTACCATTATCCAAGGAGGAAAACATACCATGACTGGCATGCATTATCCTTAAACCCATGACTGAGGCATGCATTATACTTAAACCCAGCTAGCGTGAAGCAATTCTAGACATTGCCTTTTCCTTTTCCTTAATTTTTACACATACTTTCTCGTTGTTTCAATGACATTCTTTGCTTGCATCAACCTCGTAGGGAATTAGTTGCTTTATACTCAAGTTCAGAATCATACTCTAACCCCAGTCCTAAGCAAATGATCTTTGTGCTGTTGCCTATATATATATTTCATACTCAAATTAATTTTCTCTTGCGCTACACAACAGATCACTATCTTCATCATCTTCTTATTTCATCGATTAATAATTAACCCCCCATTACTTTGTCTCTCCTTTTTCTTGACACATTCGGTAGTAAGAACAACAATGGCTGACGCACTTGTATCCCCGATTTTGGAGCTGTTAGTTAACATCGGTGCTCAACAGGTACCTACTTTAATTTCTACAAATAATCTAATTAACCTAACATTTAAAGTATCTTGTACATTGATTTCATTATCTTATACAGTATCTGTGAATTTGTCAGAAGCTAAATCGGTAGCTTGATTTATAAATTATAACATTGCATGTAATTAAATAAATTAGTAAGAAAATAATATATGGTCATCATTCTTGTCTTTTTATACGAATAACTTTATAATGATTTCATTTAATATATATTTTAATTCACGCATCTAGTAATTTTTAGTACAATAATAGTGGCATTAGTGTTGCATTATTTACGAGTCGTTTTATTTTATTATATGTTATTTGAATCTAATTAACAATATATATATATATATATATATATATATATATATATATATATATATTAACTAAGATATAAAACGCGTCACAGTTTTACTGTGCTAATCCATAGTAAAATATACAATTAATACATACGTTTGTGAAAGATGAACGGATGTTGAGGTAGCTGAGATGGTCTAAAGCGTGTCGATTAAAGTTCCCTCCGAGAGGGCATGGGTTTGAATTCCACTCTCAACACAGCACATAAAAATGATCTAAAAACATTAAAAAATACAAATTTTGGATAGTGTTTGTTTTCTGTCTGTATTTTTTCATTTATGCTTTTAGATTATTTATTTTTTTGGTTCATTTTTTTTGGGGCTTTATTTTTATTAGGTTCCATTATAAAATTTTGATTTATTTTGGTGATAATTTTAAAATTAATATTGCTTCTTTTTTTTCTTTCTTTTTGTGTTCTTAGTCATTTTATCTGTTTTCCGGATCAAATAATTTTATGATTTTATTGTTTGCTCAATAATAATGATAATTTTAGTGATTATTTTTTTGTTAAAATATTTTGAATTTTTTGGGAAATTTAATGATTTTAATTGTTTGGACAATATTGATAATAATTTTAACTGTTATAGTAATGAAAATGACGGTAACGTAGGGATGAATTTTCAATTTATATTTTCGTCTTTTTGTGGATAAAAAATTAACTATTTATTTTTGTTATTTGATTATTGCAGGTCTTTTCACAATTTATATTTTGTTTTAAAATGTGATTTAAATTGAATTGTAAAATGAACTAATCTTAATACAATGATTTCAATAATTCAAATATTGAATCTTCTTATTTTTTTAATGATGATGATAATTTTACGCTGGTTATTTCATTGAAACCTTCTAAACAGATAAATTTATATCGATTTAAAATTCATATATTTTATAGAAAACTTGTACTTCACAGGAATTCTGCACAAATTTATTATTTTAACTAAATTTATATTATAACAAAAATACAGAATTAATATTTTTTGCGTTGAAAAATATGGTGTCACCTGCAACGAGTAGCGAGGCGTTGGCTTTATATTTTGTTTTTAAATGTGATTTAAATTAAATTATAAAATAAATTAATCTTAATACAATGAATTCAATAATTTAAATATCAAAATATTCTTGCTTTTTTTTAACGATGATGATAATTTTATGTTGGTTATTTCGTTTGAAACCTACTAAACATATAAATTTATATCAATTTAAAATTCATATATTTTATAGAAAACTTGCACTCATAAGAATTCTGCACAAATTTATTATTTTGCCTAAATTTATATTATAACAAAAAAAAACACAATTAATTTTTTTTTGCTTTAAAAAATATGGTACCGCCAAGAATCTAGGTGCGGGGCATTGACTAATATGTATATATGTATGTATGAACTCCTTTTGTAATTAATATTGATCTTGTTTTAAATATTAGCAGAGTCTATATAAAGAAATGATAACTTTCGTTCAAGAAGGATTTAAAATTAATGTAATATAACAAAATCTAATACTAAAAAAATTAGGAACACATTTAATCATATAGTTTATTTAAGAATGTTAGCAAAGTTTATTAAATATAATAATATAAATGTTATGAGTCCTTCTGATCCAAAGGAACAAAAAAGTAATATAAAACTATACAAAGACACCCTACAACAGAAATTAAAGATTCAATTTAATAGATTGATGGATTAAAAATTAAGGACTCAATTAAATAATTTGATGAGATTTATTACTTTCAAATTTTAGCATTATTGGCTTTTATTAGCTAGTTTTAAAGCATTTTTATAGTTTTTATGGTCAAAATCAAAAACAAATGTCAATAAGATACTAGTACTCTCAAATATGCGCATCTATTGTAACTGCAAAGCAATGATTTTTCTTTTCTTTTTGCAACACCTATGTAATTTTGTACAAATTGGTTTCTTTATCTTATAGAATAATTGTCAGTTTATCATAAGTAAATTAAATTGGTAATTCACTCATTTTTATAGCATCAAATAAAGTAGTCAAAGATAAAATGATGTTACAACTCATGTCTTCTCACACGAACAACTTTAATATTGCTAAATGACAAATAGGTCACAATGTTCAAAGTCATATGCTGATTTATTAGTGGCACCACACTCCTTATAAACGAGATTAAAGATCCAATTTATTAACTTTATGAATAAAAAATTAAAGATTGAATTTGATGAATTTTGACGTGATTTATTACTTTCAGATTTTAACCTTATCAACTTGTTTTTAAGCATTTTTAGAGTTTAAAATGCCAACAAAACACTATACTACTACTATTACTACGTGAGGATGTTATAATGTTAGTATTTCATTAAAGGTAAAATACTTAATCAAAAGATAAAATAATTGGTGCATATTTGATCTGAATATTGTTTTTTCACTTTAAGACTATAGTTCACTTAATTTTATTATCATGGCTTTATTTCCAAATGGACTTCACAAATATTTACAAGCACCTTTTATTCACTTAATTCATTTTATAGATTAGCATAAAATGATTTTATACCTTCTTGTATATTAGCAGTGCAGAGATTTATTGTCAAAATGATGATAAAAAAATTCAATAGTGCAAGATTATGTCAACTACTGTGAAAAAGATTAGTACAAATTATTTAATCTATTAATTGCCAAAAATTATTCATAGAAATGTTTTCTATGCTTAACGTCCCTTTTGGTTTCCTACTCTAATAGGTACAAGAAGAGGTGAACGTAGTAATGGGTGTGGAGAAACATGTCCGCAAGCTGCAAAACAATCTCATTGACATCAACTCTATCCTTGAAGATGCAGAAAGAAAACAAGTGAAAAATAAGGCAGTAAGAGCCTGGCTAGACAAGCTAAAAGATGTATGCTATGATATTGATGACGTGCTAGATGAATGGATCACTGCAATTCTAACAAGGAAAACAGGGGATACTGAAGAAAATATTCACAACCAACAGAAGATGCGATGTTCCTTCATGAGATATCCTTGCTTTTGTCTCAATCAAGGGGTTCGACGTCACGACATTGCCCTCAAGATCAAAGCAGTTAGTGAAAAATTGGATGAGATTGCCAAAGAGAAAGCTATGTATGGCTTTGAATTGTACAAAGCCACTGATAATGAACTGCCGCGACTATCAAGTACCTCCCTTGTTGATGACTCGAGCGTGTATGGTCGTGATGATGAAAAGAAAAGTGTTGTAAGCATGCTACTGGCTGAAAGTAGTCAAGAGGCACGGAACGTGGATGTCATCTCTCTTGTAGGGTTGGGTGGGATTGGAAAAACAACTCTCGCCCAACTAGCTTTCAACGATGCTGAGGTTACGGCTCATTTTCAGAAAAAGATGTGGGTGTGTGTTTCAGAACCATTTGATGAGGTTAGAATAGCCAAAGCTATCCTTGAGCAGCTTGAAGGGAGAACATCGAATTTGGATGATTTGCAATCCCTTTTGCCAAAAGTTTCTCAATCCATTAATGGAATAAGAGTCCTTCTTGTCCTTGATGATGTCTGGACCGAAGATCATAGACATTGGGAACAACTGAAATCATCTCTTGCAGGCTGTGCACGAGGAAGCAGAATTCTAGTGACCACTCGTAAAGGTGTTGTGGCAACAATGATGGGAACCAACCACCGGATTGACATTGAACCATTGTCTGATGATGCATGCTTGTCAATATTCAATCATGTGGCATTCCATGAAAGAAGCGAAGATGAACGTGAAAGACTGGCAGATATCGGAACTAAAATTGCAAACAAGTGCAAGGGCTCGCCTCTAGTTGCCAAGGTATTGGGAAATCTAATGCAGTCTAAAAGAACAAGAGAAGAGTGGGAAGATGTTTTATCTAGCGAACTATGGAGGCTGGATAAGGTTGAAAAAGAAATATTTCTACCTTTGCTTCTGAGTTACTACGATTTACCTTCCGTGGTAAGACGATGTTTCTTGTATTGTGCCATGTTTCCAAAAGATTACGAGATGAACAGAGATGAATTGGTGAAGATGTGGATGGCTCAAGGTTACCTGAAAGGGACTGGAAGTAGAGATATGGAGGTTGTTGGAGAGTACTACTTTCAAGTCTTAGCAGCGCGGTCTTTCTTCCAAGATATAAAAGAGTATCGTCGAGAAGATATCCGATTCAAGATGCATTATATAGTGCATGATTTTGCCCAATATATGACCGAAAATGAATGTCTAACAGTGGATGGCAATAACCTTGGAGAAGCAATAGTGGAGACTTCAATTGAAAGGGTTCGTCATTTAAGCATGATGCTGTCAAGGGAGACCTCTTTTCCCTCGTCCATTCACAGAGCAAAAGGTCTCCGCAGCCTCTTGATCGACAACAGTGGAGACCCATGGCTTGGAGCTGAACTACCTGGTGTAATGAAGCAGTTGACATGCATCAGGTCATTGAATGTGTCAGGGTGTTCAATCAAAGAAATACCAAAAGAGGTAGGGAAATTGATACATTTGAGACACCTGAATTTAGGAGGTTGTAGAGAATTGGTGTCCTTGCCAGAAACCATCTATGATTTATGCAATCTGCAATCCCTAGACGTTTCAAAGTGTGAGTCTCTCAAGGAATTAGCTCTAGCGATTGTAAAACCTATGAAATTGAGGCATCTCCATATTCACCATTCAAGTGTAGCCTTCATGCCAAAGGGAATAGAGAGGTTAACATGTGATTGTTTTATTGTGTGTGATGGTGGTGAGAGTGAAAGTGAAGCAGCTAATTTAAGAGAATTAAAAGACTTAAATCACATTGAACGCAATCTTGTAATAGAGAATCTACAAGGAGGAGACATAGAAGACGTCGCGGAAGCACAACTCAAGAATAAGAAGCGTCTGCTTTGTTTGGATTTGTATTTCTGCAATGAAGATGAGATTCAACTAGGAGGCATAGAGGATAGCAATTTAATTGAAGTTTTACAGCCTCCGTCAGACTTGGAAAGACTATTCATATATAATTATAGAGGGATAGTTTTGCCAAATTGGATGATAGCATTAAGCAGATTACAGGAGCTTAAACTCTATGATTGTAGAAACCTGAAGGTTTTGCCTCCGTTGGGAAGATTGCCCAACCTTGAAAGAATGGAATTATGCAGGGTGGGGGTGAGAAGGTTAGATGCTGGATTTTTAGGTGTAGAAGATGTTGAGAATGCCAATATAAATGAAGGAGAAATTGCGATGGTCACTGCTTTCCCCAAATTGAAAACACTTCAGTTTCGGTATCTCCAAGAATTAGAAGAGTGGGATGGAATTGAAAGGAGAGTGGGAGAAGAGGATGCCATGCCACAACTTCAACAGTTGGAGATTTACGACTGCCCATTGTTGAGAGCACTACCAGACTATGTTTTGGCAGCGCCTCTACAGGAGCTATACATAACATATAGCCCCAATCTAAGGAAACGTTACAGGAAGGAGGAGAAGGGTGAAGATTGGCACAAGATTTCTCACATCCAAAATGTTGATATTGATTAAATGTAAAATAATTTGTAAGCTTTAAATGTTACTAAAATAAAGGTTGCGAGCGAGAGACTCTTATGTAAAATAATTTGTAAGCCTTGGAGGGTTTCATTCGATGTTGTATGTAGCTCCTTTTGTTTCTGTATGAGTGGATTGAAATCATTTGTGATCTATTGTTGATTTGGATATATCTCATCGCCTCTTCAAGAGTCACTTGCACGTTTTTCTTCTAGTTTTGCAGGAAAAAAGTTGGAACAAACAAGTTTTTCTTTTAAAGCATGTTTTTATGAGTTTAATATATTAATATTAAAATAAAAATAACACAATTTAATATATTTATATTTTTTTAAATAAAGTTATTTGATAAAAGTAATATTATTTTGTTTTTTTTTTGTTTAAATATATGTCCCCGTCTTTCTCTCACACACGCTCGCATTCTCCGTTTTTTTCTCTCTGCGTCTTCAAGCAATCAACCATGGGTGATAGCCAGTACTCCTTTTCTCTCATTACTTTCACTCCTACCGGAAAGCTAGTACAGATTGAGCACGCAATGACTGCCGTTAGATCAAGCCAAACTTCTCTTGGAATCAAAGGTTCTGTCAATTTAAGCTCTCTCTCTGTTTTGTTTTTCATTTTCTTGTCATTTCTGAATGTACTATGCTGTTGATGGTTGCTTAGATACTATGGTGTATTGTTGCCAGATTTATTTTATTTTACTAGTGTTGCAGCGGCAAACGGTGTTGTTAACTTGTTATTGCAACTGAGAAGAAATTGCCATCTATTTTAGTCGATGAATCTTCTGTACGTAAACATTCATTATACTTTTTTTTATTGGTTTTGTTATTTTCTCTGGTTGAAATTCAAGAAACCCTTTTGTTTTTTGCATTTTGTACCGTGTTTTCTTTGTGAACCTTTCGGGTCGGCCATGTGATCTTTTAGTAGTAACATAAGAATAGAGACATGGGATTGAAGCATTCTGAATTGCAGAAGCTGGTGATTGTTGTGGAAAAGCAATGTGGGTTCTAGCCAATGAGGTGTTGGTCTAGTAGTGGATGGGTTTATATTGAGATTTTAGGGGTAATTTGAGTTTAGTGACATTGGTTGGTAGAAATCTGAAAAATTCGGTGTAAATTTGTAATTTTTATTAGTGTTCTAGCCAATCAGCTAAGTGATTTGGTTTTAAAATGGGTTGCTTTGCTGTACTTTTTTTCCGTAACAGTCCTGACTTTCGAGTTTTGGTTTGGAAAAGTAAGAAGCAAGCAGAACAATATCATAGACTGTACAAGGTACCGCTCTTCAAGGTTTTCTTTATTGTTTTGCTTGATGTCATCTTATGAATGGGATATGTGCATCCTTTTGATGCCTCTAAACAAACTCATGTATATAATTCGTCTGATGCTTCATAACCTGGTTATTATAATATATGTAGAAAGTAGTTATTGAGGTTGTCTATATTACAAGACTTATTGTTAGTTGTCTTATTCCCAATAATGCCATTCTGACCCCCAAAACAGCTGAATTTAGCATGATATCCAAGAGTTAAATATCCGATTACGATTTTATATCAGTTCATTGTCATCTTTTGTTGTTAACCGTGAAGGTTGTAACTTGAAACTGCTGCTGTCATGCAAGAGCCTACTTAATCTGGGTACTGGAACATCTTGTATACAATCAAAGTGTTTCAGTGGTTTTAGTTGATTTCCTCTGTAATTTAGATCCAAATTTCAATTTCCAAAATTCATAACCTTATCCCTTATTCTAATAACCCAACAACTCTCTTTCTATGTTCCTGCATCAGTTTCATGCTCTTATTCTTGAAGTTTGAAAATACCCATCCTTTGTTTTTCCTCGTAGAGGTGTAAGGCCTTTTGGAGTATCTTTGCTAGTCTCCGGTTTTGATGACAAAGGTCTATGACTGTACCAGGTATCTGGATAATCCACTGCAGACTATGTGGTAGCCCAATATTCTTGAAGCTGTAGGCCTTTGTGACTATTACGCACCCTTCTATATGCCCAGCGTGGTTGATAACTTTTTGACCTTTTGTTTTCTTGGTTGAGATTTGGGTGGATTATGACTCATTTGTGTTGCCATTTTAAAAATATGTTAGACTCTTGCACTCATATCATAGCTCTTCTGATGATGTTATGTTTTGTATTTGTTTGTCTAGGTCGACCCATCAGGGTCCTACTTCTCATGGAAAGCCTCGGCAATGGGGAAAAATGTTTCAAATGCAAAAACATTTCTTGAGAAGAGGTATTTATTTTTGGTACCATGAAATGCATTGATTCTGCAAAAACTTCTAAACATCTTCGTGGCTTCTCTTAGCTAGCAACAAATGTGTTTCCACCTACATCCATCAACTGCCACACATATTCTTCATTCAAAATTCAAGCTACCTTCAATTTTCAAGTGCCAACTTACTCTGTGCTACTCCCCTCTCTCTTTATATAATTTATTGTACTTCATCTTTCCCATCCAAGAAGAATTGGATTCTCTTTTTTTTGAAAAAAGAAAAGAAAAAAGAAAGTGAGAAAAAAAGAATTGAATGGACAGAAACATGGTAAATATCGCGGTTTTTTGTCCACATATCTTCATTTGGTTTGAACAATTTTTGTTTTCCCTAACTTAAGTTGTGCTCTGTAAATACACTGATGATATGGAGCTTGATGATGCTGTCCACACCGCTATTTTGACACTTAAAGAGGGGTACATCACTTTAAAATTTCATCCGCGTCTTATTTTTGAATTTGAGCAGTGGGGTTTCTTACAAGGTTTGGTATATAAAAAGTATAAGAAAAAAATTCAGTAGGTTTAATATACTTGTGCCATGCACTCGCACCCGGTTGATTACATAATTGATTGATTTACTTGTAAATTCAGCCATTTAGGTGTTGCGATTTTCTCCCACACGTACTGAGTGTTGTAGGTACAATGAATTCTGGGTAACAGTAGTCTAGCTGGGGTCTTCAGCCTTGAGAACCAAAATTTGCTCTCAACACTTTAGTTAGTGGTTCAGGAGATATAATTATGTGAGATACTGTTTAAGTGAAAATGAATGAAAGTTTCTCAACCCAGTGTCAATCAAATGTATTTCTGGGACATGAAAAGTTTCTTAATTGAGTGTTTGTGTTTGCAGATTTGAAGGGCAAATTTCTGGGGAAAACATTGAAACTGGGAAAATTGGTGGTGACAAGCAATTCAGGCATGCTCTTTCTTGACCCTTTTCCATATTAAACTTGGTAATAGTGTCATGTAAATTCAAGCTTAGGATGAGTTCCACAAGTAACTTGCAGGATACACATTTTTGTTAACACAGTTCGTAACTAGATAATATCTGATATCTAAAATCCTTTGGATCTCACCAATGTCGTATATGGCCTTTCACATGTGGTTTCAGTTTTGAAGTTCTGGTTTTCACGCACACTTGCACTAGTTTCAGTCTGACAATATATGTGTGAGACTCGCTTAAAATGGCCAGTCCACTCTTTCTTTGGATGTTTAAGCTTCCTTGGAA
Organism: Salix exigua; assembly: GCA_032356905.1. Classification (NCBI taxonomy): domain Eukaryota; kingdom Viridiplantae; phylum Streptophyta; class Magnoliopsida; order Malpighiales; family Salicaceae; genus Salix; species Salix exigua. The sequence goes on from CM063599.1 coordinate 11,447,196, forward strand.
GAAGTTATGTGTGATATATCCCTTGTGCTTTCTTAACATCAGGGTACTAACTCCAGCCAAAATTGATGATTATTTGGCTGAAGGAATAGACATTGTATTTTTTGGCTCGAGTGGAGTTCTTCCCTGTATTGACACCAATCGAGATACTTGTGTTACTTTCCAAGTTTGTATAGCTGTAATGTGGAGATGTTACAAGGCTTCTCTCAATCTTAGATGGATCCTAAAGTTTTGTATCAATATGATTTCCTATATGTTACGTTTGTTTGAGAGGGAACAGAAAATTGGTTTTTTCAATTATATTTGTCTCCACTCAATGTGGCCGTTCTTATTTAATTCCAATGGAGCTCTTATGAGGGAAAGAGAGCTTTTTCAGTTTACACCATATATTCGATTTCATCAATTTGATCCAAAAGTTGTAGACAATTTTTCCCATCTTAATTGGAGCCAAAAGTGTTGTTGTAAAAATGGAAATGCATATCACAACCCTGTCGATATCTAATGAGTGGTAAACCATTTTAACAGCAGTTCTCACTTTTTAGCATGGAAACTTCTGCTAGTAACGTTGAATTGCAACTCCACCAGCACTTCATATCTTATAGTCTGAGCAATGCCACTACTAATGCTGTTTTAGCAGAAAGAAATATAAAAGATCATTGCCAGAAGAGTCAGAGTGTCTTTACATCAACATTAATGAGAAGCTCTGGCATAGAAAAAAAAAATCAATAGCAAAGGAAACAATATCATCTCATCTGGGAACTGAAAGACAGCATCAGATTATTTTATTTATTTATCTTGAAAATATTGTTAATTTATATGTTTTTGACATCTCCAAACTTTTTCCCAAGTCCCACTCTCAATGGATGCCTTTGTATTTACTCGCTTCTTTTCTATCCATCGAATCATCTTCTTCTTCTTCTTCTTTAATTGCAAATATTGAACGATTCACTACCTGCGACGACTACCTTACGGGCTCCAATCCTCAAACATTAATTCTACACGAAATTAACTTGCAGCCCTTCTTATGTATGCGTGTGTGCTATATATGACCAAGTCAAGTGCTATCAAAGCCACACGTGTCTGCTAATATATACAATTCTAATTAAAATAAATAAATAAAACTCTTTTTTTATATTTCAGATTGATATTTTTTGCTTAGCTCTCAAAAAAGAGAGGGAGAGAATTTCTATCTATGCGAGAAAAAAGACTTTACATCATGATATGGAATCAATATAATTAAAAAAAATATTTTCTTTTTAAAAATAAAAAAATATTTTTTTTTTGGATTTGTGGAAACTCCACTTCTTTTTAGGCACTTTTTATGGACTCAAGTTAATCGAGTAAAACTTTGATTGTCTCGGATTCTTACAAGGTGAACGTTTCTTGACTTGAACCTCGAGATCCGCAATGCACATCTCAAGTTTTTGACACTATGCCAAGCCAATTAGAGATAAAAAAATAGCAAACATTGTTAACGTTACATATACCAGGATAGGTCCCAAATCATATTATAAATGATGTTCTTATAGAAATAAATAATAAATTGAAGTGCAATGGCAAATTAAATTTTGAGAACCAATTATCTTATCATTGAAAAAGTATAGCGTATAATATCGATAAACAATTATCACGGCAAATATATCGTCTGAGCATGGTAACTCTAATTTTTCTATATTTTTAAAAGTATATTTGTTTTAAAAATATTAGATTAATATTCTTTTTAGTGTTTTTAATATATTAATATTAAAATTAAAAAAATGATGCACCATATTATAAAATATATATTTAAATAATTTAATTAAACATCAATAACCAACATTGAATGGAAACCTGCGAGAGTCAACAACGAAAAGTCACGATCCAAACGGATGTGCCACGCTTTTTTTTCCAAACAGATGTGATAACGGAAACTTCAAACAAACCATTTCCATTGCGTAATTTTAATGGATTAATACATTATTTTAAAAAGGTTTATTTCCTATTTTGAACGCCTCTTCTTGTAAATAATTTTTTTAAAAAAACTAAGCCTTCTTAATCTCTCGTTGAGGAGTCATATTCTGAATTATTATTTTTTATTTATTTATTTTAACCTTGAGAGGTGGGGTTCAAATGATCAGGTCTTTAAATTCATCATTTCAAGTTCCACATTCGTCAGGGTTACTAGAAATTTTAACTGTTCATAATGATTATGCATTTTTTTTTAATTAATAATGGCTTTTAACTTGGTAGTTAGATTGAAAAACGATATTCAATATCGTACAATCATTAACTAAATTAAAATTGGAGTTGGTGTAATTTTAAAAATTAGAAGTCTTTGCGCAATTTGCTTCAGATCTTGATAAAGTTACTCAGAATCATAGACTTGGGATTAATTTGTATTTTTTTTTTTTTTTACTTTGGAACGAAACCAAAAAACTTGAGGACCAAATTGATGTTTTATCTGGTGTGAAATACTCGGTCTGTTCAACCATTTGACAGCCGCAAGCTGCGGGCTCTTTTCTTTCTTCTTTTCTCGACTTTCCTCGTTGTTACATGTCCCATTTATCTCGACTTCCTTTGGATCTTAAAGAATCCTGCTGATATACTTAAAAAAAATGGTAATAATAGATTTTTGGATGTTATTTTTAAAAAAATATTTTTATTTAGAAATATATTAAAAAAATTAATTATTAAATATTATTTTAATATATTTCTAAAGTAAATATTTATAAAATTCATCTTGGTTGTCATTTTCAATCTAATTTTACTAGGAAATCTCTCTTCACATCACCATAAATTCCTTTATGATGTGTTTAAGGTTAACCAACCTCCATTCACATAGAGGGGGAGATTTGGAAAATATTTATATGGGTTTGATGGTATAATACTAGTGTAACCATTACAAAATAAATAAAAATATTGTGAATCTAGTTGGGCTAATCGAAAAATATATCCTGAATCTTGCAGCCAACCTAGTAGATTTTGAATTTTGCAAAGCTTTACATAGCTAGATAGGGTCTGTAGGAGCTTAATTGAAGACTTCGTTTCTAGCATGTCGCGGTTACAAACACCTTCCCTCTACATAGATCTAGTCAGAAGTTAAAGAAGGCGAGGAGAAGCAGCTTTTGATGATCAAAAGAAGTCACTCGTTGCTGCTTACAGCTTTAACAGATCTGACTATAAAAATAATCCAAGAAAGTGATGTAGAAAAAAATGGTGTTATAAAGCTTCAAGATGAATTTATTCAGATCTTTCAACCAGGTGCCCATTTCATCTGTCTTCCACCAAGGACATGCAAATGCAAATAATTTTAGATTAGAAAGCTGTAAAGTCATTTCCATAAAGTAAAATTTTCAACACGCTCATTGTAAGAAGATGCAGTTGATATTAAGACTTTTCGCCAGATCCTTGCATGTTTTGTTTATTTGCAGTTACAGATGCCCTTACATTTGAAAGGGAGAAGAAATAAGGAGAGTGTTTGGCACATTATGTCAAGCAGAAGAAACACCTCAAAGTCAACCATTCTAAACATCACTCATGTTAATAATTCTATATTTGTTCTAATGTCCATCCGTTCGTTTGAGCATGCAAAAGAGCAATTCCAATGAAAAGTCAAAGTTGTTGAATAAATTAATTTGTATGAGTCCATGAATTCATAGTAAAAGAAACACGACCATTGCCAACCTTCCCAGGCTGTGTCCATCCATCTCTGTTCTTTGGAATGACCACAACATGAACTGGAGCCTGAGGGTTGATGTCCCTGAATGCTAGGACCTTGTCATCCCTATACATACATCGGATCTGCTGCCATCTTTCATTTCCTCAATGCCTCCTTAATTACCCACCCCACTATATATTGTTGGAAGCATTTTGACCGTAATTTTCAGCCTTCATCACCCCATCATACTCCTCAAGCCAACCTTGTCTGCAATCAACCTCAGCAGCAGATAGCAGCCCCATAGTGGCATCCTGATAATGGTGCCACCGATCATCTAGCTTGCAATCTAAACATTCAGCAGTGATAATAAGTTGGGCTTGATAAACATCTACGCTCCAACTTGAGAGGAAGTGTTAAATATTACAATTAGAATATAACTATTAAAGCTTGTAAATTAGCATAACAGATTTTGTAATTTAGTGTTAGGTAAGTTTTGTGTGTGTTTGTATTTTAATGAATTAATTGAAGATTAAAATACATTGCTGAAAGTTTAACAAGTACACATTCCAGATTACAAGCATCACACTCGCAGATTGAAACCATAAAGTAATGCAACCAAAAATAGTGAAACCATTCAGTAATCAACGACTTTCGACAAAATTATGGAAAAGGGGAAAGTTATCACAGAAGTTGAAAAGAATACGATATAACCAGTTTAAACTTTTTAGGTCTGAGATATTTCTTAACTTAGGAAATTAGCTGCTTTATACTGAAGTTCATAATCATACTCAAATTGATCCTTGTGCTGTTGCCGATATATATAATTCATGCTCAAATTAATTTTCTCTTGCGCTACACAACAGATCACTATCTTCATCATCTTCTTATTTCATCGATTTAATCGATTAATCGCTAAACAGAAATTCAGTTTAGTCAATGAAATTGGAATTTATTGGGTGGATCAATATCTTTGCTGATTAATTGGTAAATTTGAACAAGATAAGTTTTAAATTTAATAGCGCACGTATAAATTATTGTTTTATTAGGTTTTTAATAAATATTTTATATACAAATTATTATTTTATATACAATTTTTTAAGTTTTTTATTATATTCAAAATATTAATTATTATTATTATTATTATTATTATTATTTATATGCAGATATAAATATTTTTTTATTAACAAATGTAAAATTTATAGTGTATAATCAATAGTAAAAAAGTTAACAATGCCACCATAATTTTTTGCGATAAGAAAAAAAAATGTTAGTGTCTATATACAACAGTTTCTTATTTAAATCGAAAGTTAATTTTCATCACACATATTTATGATTTTTAAAAGTTAAATAATAATTTGATTAATTTGAAGAAAAAAAAGCACCGAAAGTAATTAATAGTAGCCCAGACAACACATAATTACAAACTCCCTTGTACCTCTCGTCGGTTCCTACGAGGATAAGGATGATGGTTGCGTTGGCATGGGTAGATGATTTCCTTCGATATGAAGTTATGAAACACATGCTCATACACGATGATTATTTGAGAGTGTGATTGTGGTAGTTTTTAAAAAAATTTATATCGAAATATATCAAAATGATATTTTTTAAAAATTATTTTTGACATCTACACATCAAAATGATCTAAACACACTAAAAAATTTCATTTTAAATACAATTTTTTTTTAAAATTTAATCAAACAGCAGTGCAGCGCTTGGCCAAACAAGCGCACAGAATTCAAAGAGATGTGGTGGACGTTTATCTAAAAATACATTACAATTTTAAAAATAGAGAAACTTCAATTTAGCCCCTAACATATTACCCATTAAGAGCACCGCTTAAAGGGAACGTTAAAAAACTTAACAATCTTTGACTTGTCAAGCTGTTGCTCTAAATGTATTTTGAGTTTAATTAGAGCAATTATCGATCACTAGAAATTTAGTTAAGCAATTGAAATTGGAATTTACTGGATGGATCAATATCTTTGCTGATTAATTGTAAAATTTGAACAAGATAAGTTTAAAAATTTAATAGCGCACATATAAATTATTGTTTTATTAGGTTTTTAATAAATATTTTATATACAAATTATTAACGGTCAATCCATTTCACAGTATGTGTCATAGTTGTTAATTCCGTTCCGTTTAGCTGGAACGTTCCGTTCGTTCAACAAACCGAGACAAAACGGCGTCCTTTTCGTCTCCGTTTTAATTCGGTCCGATCTAGAAATTCTAGCGAAACGCCTCGGTTCTGCTTCAGGCGTGCTGTTCGGGTTCAAAATTTATTTTTTATTTTTAAAAATTATTTTTGACATCTATACATCAAAATAATTTAAAAGCGTCAAAATATTTTTTAATAAAAAGAATTTAAATTTTAATTATTCTTGTTAAATTAATATTTTTTCATATATATATAATTAATTATATATGAACAGTACGATTACGTAAACAGTATGGCGAAACGCTCGAAACCGGAATATCTGTTCCATTATGTGTCAACTACTATGAAAAAATAGTAAAAATATTTAATCTATTAATGGCTAAAAACTATTCATAAAACTATTTCTAGCAATTAAGTTACCCCTGACCGAGACTAGACTGAAAAGTTGCAATAATATAAGGAATGAATTGAAATGTTGGAAACAGTACAGGGACTGAAACATAACTCAACCCTCATCACCAAACCCTAAGTACATAACCTAACGAAACCCTATCTCTTCATTTCACAGCCGTCAGCCTCCTTCACACTCTCTTCTCTCTCACTTCATCCTATCATCATTCTCTCTATTTTTGTTTTGAAAAAATTAAGCAGAGCCACTTATATCGCTACTATTAGAGCAGATCAACATGCCTCTTTATCAACAGGTAATTACTTTTATACAACTTGCAAGAAATATAGAAATGAAGTTTTTTTTATAAGAAAAATAAAATATAATAAAATCTCAAAGAAATTTCTTTTAAGATTCATTTTCCTTCTTGTATAGTGGCAGAGTAGTGTAGACAGGTATCATTATAATGATCATATATATATATATAAGAAAAAAATAATCTCAAACGCTCAAATGTAGTTTTCGATTTTATTAAACAAATTACTTTTTATTGTTTTATTGATGATGATGATTTATCCCACTGTTATAAATTGTGGTGCCGTTTCCCTCGAATATATCTTCTGTACATGTGATCGTGACGCCCCACCACCTCATCACTGATAGTATTGGACGATTTTAAACTATAGGGATAAAAAAAAGAAATATTATTGAATATATTGAGACAAAACAAAGTTTATCCCCTTCCTTTTTTTAACCCACAGTCCCAGATCAAGATCATAGGCATCATCGTACATACATGCATGTGATCTTACAAGAAAACAAGATGAAATATTTGTAGCATAGGAGGTGGTGTGTCTTTTTCTTGGTTTAAAAGTGTATTATTGCGTGTGATGAAGTTAATGTAATATAACAAACTCTAATACTAAAAAAAATAGAAATACATTTAATCATATAGTTTATTTAATAATATTAGTAGAGTTTATTAAAATACAATAATATAAATTTTATTAATCCTTCTAATCCAAAAGAACAAAAAAATAATATAAAACTATACAAAGACACCCTATAATAGAAATTAAAGATTCAATTTAATAAACTGATGAATTAAAAATCAAGGACTCAATTTAATCATTTCATGATTTTTGATGTGATTTATTACTTTCAAATTCTAAGTTATTGGTTAAAATCAAAATATAAAATGTCAATAAGATACTATTAGTTTCAAATATGCGCAGCTCTAACAACTGCAGAGCAATGAATTGCTTTTTTATTACTATTATTTCTCTCTTTTTTGCTATTGCCTATATATATATATATTTCATACTCAAATTAATATTCTTATTACATCGATCACTGCTCAGTAGTAAGAACAACAATGGCTGACGCCCTTGTATCCCCAATTTTGGAGCTGTTAATCAAGATCACTGCTCAACAGGTACCTACTTTAATTTCTACAAATAATCTAATTAACCTAAAATTTACAGTATCTTATACATTGATTGCATTATCTTATACAGTATCTATGAATTTGTCATAAGCTGAATCAGTAGCTTGATTTATAAATTATCACATTGCATGTTATCAAATAAATTAGTAAGAAAATAATATATTGACATCATTCATGTCTTTTTATACGAATACCTTTATATTTATTACATTTAATATATATTTTATTCACGCATCTTGTAAATTTTAGTACAATAATAGTGGCATTAGCGTTGCATTATTTACGAGTCGTTTTTTTTTTTTATATGTTATTTGAATATATATATATATATATATATATATATATATATATATATATATATATATATATATATGAACTCCTTTTGTAATTAATATTGATCTTAGCAGAGTCTATATAAAGAAATGATAACTTTCATTCAAGAAGGATTTAAAATACTCAATAAAAAGTTAAAATAATTGTTGCTTATTGGGTCTGAATATTGTTTTTCACTTTAAGAATATAGCTCACATAATTTTATTATCATGGCTTTATTTCCAAATGGACTTCACAAATATTTACAAGCACCTTGTATATTAGCAGTGCAGAGATTTATTTTCAAAATGATGCTTAAAAATTCAATAGCACAAGATTATGTCAACTACTGTGAAAAATATAGTACAAATTATTTAATCTGTTAATTGCTAAAAACTATTCATAGAAATGTTTTCTATGCTTAATGTCCCTTTTTGGTTTCCTACTAAAAATAGGTACAGGAAGAGGTGAACCTAGTAGTGGGTGTGAAGAAACAAGTCGACAAGCTGAAAAGCAATCTCATTAACATCCAATCTGTCCTTGAAGATGCAGAAAGAAAACAAGTGAAGGATAAAGCAGTAAGAGTCTGGCTAGACAACCTAAAAGATGTATGTTATGATATGGATGACGTGCTAGATGAATGGAGCACCGCAATTCTAACACGGGAAATGGATGAAGAAAACACTCGTTCCTTGAAGAAGATGCGATGTTCCTTCATGAGATCTCCTTGCTTTTGTCTCAATCAAGTGGTTCAACGTCGCGACATTGCCCTCAAGATCAAAGAAGTTAGTGAAAAATTGGATGAGATTGCCAAAGAGAAAGCTATGTCTGGCTTTGAATTGTACAAAGCCGCTGATCATGAACTGCCGCGACTATCAAGTACCTCCCTTATTGATGACTCGAGCGTGTGTGGCCGAGATGATGAAAAGAAAATTGTTATAAGCATGTTGCTGGCTGAAAATAGTCAAGAAGCATGGGATGTGGATGTCATCTCTCTTGTAGGGTTGGGCGGGATTGGAAAAACAACTCTCGCCCAACTAGCTTTTAATGATGCTAAGGTTACGACTCATTTTGAGAAAAAGATATGGGTGTGTGTTTCAGAACCATTTGATGTGGTTAGAATAGCCAAAGCTATCCTTGAGCAGCTTCAAGTGAGCACATTGAATTTGGTTGAATTGCAATCTCTTTTGCCAAAAGTTTCTCAATCCATCAACGGAATAAGAGTCCTTCTTGTCCTTGATGATGTCTGGACCGAAGATTATAGACATTGGGAACAACTGAAACCATCTCTCGCAAGCTGTGCACCAGGAAGCAGAATTCTAGTGACCACTCGTAAGGGTGGTGTGGCAGCAATGATGGGAACGGACCACCAGATCGACATTGAAACATTGTCTAATGATGCATGCCGGTCAATATTCAATCATGTGGCATTCTACAAAAGAAGCAAAGAAGAATGTGAAAGACTGACAGATATCGGAAATAAAATTGCAAACAAGTGCAATGGCTTGCCTCTAGCTGCCAAGGTATTAGGAGGTCTAATGCAGTCTAAAAAAACAAGAGAAGAGTGGGAAGATGTTTTTTCCAGCGAACTATGGGGGCTAGATGAGGTTGATAAAGTTCAGGTTGAAAAAAAATTATTTTTACCTTTGCTTTTGAGTTACTACGATTTACCTTCTGTGGTAAGACGATGTTTCTTGTATTGTGCCATGTTTCCAAAAGACTACGAGATGAACAGAGAAGAATTGGTGAAGATGTGGATGGCTCAAGGCTACCTGATGAGGGCTAGAAGTAGAGATATGGAGGTTGTTGGAAAGCAGTACTTTAAAGTCTTAGCAACGCGCTCTTTCTTCCAAGATATAAAAAGGTACGGTCGAGAAGATCTCCGATTCAAGATGCATGATATAATGCATGATTTTGCCCAATATATGACAGAAAATGAATGTCTAACAGTGGATGACAATAACCTTGGAGAAGCAACAATGGAGACATCAATTGAAAGGGTTCGTCATTTAAGCATGATGCTGTCAGGGGAGTCCTCTTTTCCCTCGTCCATTCACAAAGCAAAAGGTCTCCGCAGCCTTTTAATAGTCAGCAGTGGAGACCCATGGCGAGGAGCTGCACTACCTAATGTAATGAAGCAGTTGACATGCATCAGGTCATTGAATCTGTCAAGGTCTTCAATCAAAGAAATACCAGAAGAGGTAGGGAAATTGATACATTTGAGACACCTGATTTTGAAAGGTTGTGAAAAGTTGGTGTCCCTGGCAGAAACCATATGTGATTTATGCAATCTGCAATCCCTAAATGTTTCTCAGTGTCGGTCTCTCAAGGAATTACCTCAAGCGATTGGTAAACTTATCAAATTGAGGCATCTCTGTATTTGTGATTCAGGTGTAGCCTTCATGCCAAAGGGAATAGAGAGGTTAACATGTCTTCGACAATTAGATTGTTTTATTGTGTGTGGTAGTGGTGAGAATGAAAGTAAAGCAGCTAGTCTAAGAGAATTAAAAAACTTAGATCACATTGGAGGGATGCTTGTAATACAGAATCTACGAGGAGGAGGCATAGAAGACGTTGTGGAAGCACAACTCATAAAGAATAAGAAGCGCCTGCTTTGTTTGGTATTGAATTTCTGCGACAACCATGAGGACGACAATTTAATTGAAGTTTTACAGCCTCCGTCAGACTTGGAAAGCCTATTGATATGGAAATATGGAGGGATAGTTTTGCCAAATTGGATGATGGCATTAACCAGATTACAGGAGCTTCAACTCAATCTTTGTGGAAACGTGGAGGTTTTGCCTCCGCTGGGAAGATTGCCCAACCTTGAAAGCCTGGAATTAAAAGGGGTGGGAGTGAGAAGGTTGGATGGTGGATTTGTAGGTATAGAAGAAGTTGAGAATGCCAATAATATAAATGAAGGAGAAATTGCAAGGGTCACTGCTTTCCCCAAATTGAAAACACTTCAGATTCAGGATCTCCATGAATTAGAAGAGTGGGATGGAATTGAAAGGAGAGTGGGAGAAGAGGATGCCACCACAACTTCAATATTCATTATTATGCCACAACTTCAACAGTTGAAGATTTGCTCTTGCCCATTGTTGAGAGCACTACCAGACTATGTTTTGGCAGCGTCATTACAAAAGCTTCGACTCATTAATTGTAGAAACCTGGAGGTTTTGCCTCCGTTTGGAAGATTGCCCAACCTTGAAAGCCTGGAATTAAAAGGGGTGGGGGTGAGAAGGTTGGATGTTGGATTTATTGGTATAGAAGATGTTGAGAATGCCAATAATATAAATGAAGGAGAAATTGCAAGAGTCACTGCTTTCCCGAAATTGAAAACACTTTGGATTCGGTATCTCGAAGAATTAGAAGAGTGGGATGGAATTGAAAGGAGAGTGGGAGAAGAGGATGCCACCACAACTTCAATATTCATTATTATGCCACAACTTCAAGAGTTGTATATTTTCTGTTGCCGATTGTTGAGAGCACTGCCAGACTATGTCTTGGCAGCGCCTCTACAGGAGCTAGTCGTAGAAGGTTGCCCCAATCTAAGGAAACGTTACGGGAAGGAGAACGGTGAAGATTGGCACAAGATTTCTCACATCCAACATGTTTATATTTATTAAATGTAAAATAATTTGTAAGCTTTGAGAGTGTTACTAAAATCATTTGTAATCTACTGTTGATTTGGATGTATCCCATTGTCTCTTCAAGAGTCACTTGCAAGTTTTTCTTCTAGTTTTGCAGGAAAAAAAGTTGGAACCAGACACAAGTTTTTCTTTTAAAGCATGTTTTTATAATTTTAATATATTAATATTAAAAATAAAAAATAACACAATTTAATATATTTTAAATAATAAAATAACGCAATTTAATATATTTATAATTTTTTAAATAAAGTTATTTGATAAAAGTAATATTATTTTATTTTTTTAAATATATACTAGCTAATTGCATCGTATTGCCATGAGCATTCTTGTGTATATAATTTAAAATAATTAAATCTACAACGATAAATTTAGATGATTGTAAAAAAAATTCAAACAAAAAATACAATAAAAACTAAAAATTATTATTGTCATCATCTGTCAACACAATAAAAACCTATCAAATTGTTCTGAGGAAAAAACCCTAAAAAACATTAATAAAAGAATAAGCAAGAAAAACAATTAAATTATTATTATTATTATTATTATTATTATTATCATTATTATTATCATTTCTTTATTTGTTTTTTGTGTTAATAATGAAAGGGAAAAATAGAAGGAAAAATTATACCGAGGGAAAAAATAAAAGCATGAACAAAATAGCAAGCAAGAAAAAATAATATTATTTTATTATTATTATTATTATTATTATTATTATTATTATCATTATTATCATGAAAGAATAAATAAATGAATGAAAGATTAAAAAATTGGAAAACAAAAGATAAAAACAAAATACAATAAGAACTAAAAATTATCATTGCTATCATCTGTCAACACAATAAAAACTATCAAATTGTTCGATGGGGAACAATTGTTAAAAAATTCTAGGTCATGTTTTCTTCTCTCTCAATATATTCCTAGGCGATAATATTCAATAAATATTAGAAAATATAATTAGTTTAACATATTTTTATTTGACATAAATATAGAAATATTAGAAACGAAAATATTGTAATTTTTGTAAGAAATTAATTTTAGAGAAAGAGGACAAAATTAAAATTGAAGCCAAAATTTTTTTATGTTATCTGATTTATTCATTATATTATTATATTAAATATATTTAAGAATACTGATATTAATTTTTTCTTAAAAAAATCCTAAGTCATGTTTTCTTCTCTCTATATATATTCCTAGGCGATAATATTCAATATATATAAGAACATATAATTAGTTTAGCATATTTTAATTTGACATAAATATATAAATATATAATAAATTTGACATACTTTAAATAATATATTTAATTTCTTGAATAAAACTGAAGAATTAAATAATTTAAAACAAAACCTAGAATTAAAAGATTTGAGATCGAAATGAAACTGAAATCTATAATTAACTTGCATTGAAGGATAAAATTGAAAGAAATCAAACTTTGATACCGAAAATATTAAGGATTTATAATAAATTTGTATGGAAGGATGAAATTAAAATCAATTAAAACTTTGATACCAAAACTAATATGATTCCCAACCCAATTCGCTAAATTAAAAGATTGAGAACCTACTTGAAACTATAATATATAATCAATTTCAATTGAGGGACGAAATTAAAGGAAATGAAAACCTATACAATAGCATTAAGGGCAATAATAACAAATTAAAATGTTCAGGGACTGAAATGAACTTTGAAAAAACAATTTAGCCGACTTCATATGGCGCAGGAGGAGAGATAAATGGGGGGAAATGGAAACGACCATTGACACGTCTACGGACACCGTATCGTTACACGCGCCACACCATGTGGAAGATAAAATGCCTGAAAATCATTCTAGATGTCGATTGGGCATTTTTTGATGCTGCATGAAGCCACATGCGCCGCCCGAAAAACACGTGAGCATTAAAACGCACGGCGCGTCTGGCGACGCGCATACGATTTTCGCGAAAAAATAAAAACAAATTGGCTAATTACCCTAACGCCCCGACCCTCAGGCCGTTTTTGTCTTTTCGAAGGACAAAATCATTAATACATCTGTTCAATCTAATATTTAACGAATCAAAAACCGGCCGGATGAACCGGACCGGACCGGACCGGAATGGTCAATGACCATCCAGCTCCTGAAAATGGCGGCGTTTTTGTCTTTGCGGGGCTAATTTCGTTAATACACTATTCAAAATCAGAAAAAAAGAAGATGTACACCCGCGAAGCACCGGGTTAAATTGCACATGAATAGTGACAATGAGTGACGGTGCACAGTGAATTACTGTGCAAAACCTGGACGCCCTTTAGTTTTTATAATGTCCCCGTCTTTCTCTCCCACGCTCGCATTCTCAGGTTTTCCTCTCTGCGTCTTCAAGCGATCAACCATGGGTGATAGCCAGTACTCCTTTTCTCTCATTACTTTCAGTCCTACCGGAAAGCTAGTACAGATTGATCACGCATTGACTTCCGTTAGATCAGGCCAAACTTCTCTTGGAATCAAAGGTTCTTGCAATTTAAGCTCTCTCTCTCTTCTGTTTTTTATTTTCTTGTCATTTCCGAATGTACTATGCTGTTGATGGTTGCTTAGATACCATGCTGTTGGTCGTTGCTTAGATACTATGTTGTTGATTTTATTTTATTTTATTGGTGTTGTAGCGGCAAATGGTGTTGTTAACTTGTTATTGCAACTGAGAAGAAATTGCCATCTATTTTAGTCGATGAATCTTCTGTACGTAAACATTCATTATTATTATTTTATTGGTTTTGTTATATTCTCTGTTTCAAATTCAAGAAACCCTTTTTGTTTTTTTTTTGCGTTTTGTACTGTGTTTTCTCTGTGAACCTTTCGGTCGGCTATATGATCTTTTAGTAATAACATAAAAATAGAGACCTGGGCTTGCAGCATTCGAATTGCAGAAGCTGGTGATTGTTGTGGAAAAGCAGCGTGGGTTCTAGCCAATGAGGTGTTGGTCTAGTAGTGAATGGGTTTATGATTTTAGGAGTAATTTAAGTTTAGTGACATCAGTTGGTAGAAATCTGTTCAAATTCGGTGTAAATTTGTAATTTTTATTAGTAATTTGAGCTTAGTGATTTGGTTTCAAAATGGGTTGCTTTGCTGTACTTTTTTTCTTAACAGTTCTGAATCACATGTATTTTGTTGCAGTGGAATGGGTCCTGACTTTCGAGTTTTGGTTCGGAAAAGTAGGAAGCAAGCAGAACAATATCATAGACTGTACAAGGTACCGATCTTCAAGGTTTTCTTTATTATTTTGCTTGATGTCATCTTATGAATGGGATATGTGCATCCTTTTGATGCCTCTAAACAAACTCATGTATATAATTTGTTTAATGCTTGATAACCTGGTTATTATAATATATTTAGAAAGTAGTTATTGAGGTTGTCTATATTACAAGACTTAATGTTAGTTGTCTTATTCCCAATAATGCCATTCTGACCCCTAAAACAGCTTAATTTAACATGAAATCCAAGAGTTAAATATCCGATTACTATTTTATATCAGTTCATTGTCATCTTTTGTTGTTAACCGTGAAGGTTGTAACTTGTGAATTTTATGATTGCAGGAACCAATTCCTGTCACCCAACTTGTGAGGGAAACTGTTGTTGTCATGCAAGAGTTTACTTAATCTGGGTACTGGAACATCTTGTATACAATCGAAGTGTTTCAGTGGTTTTAGTTGATTTCCTCTGTAATTAGATCTGAATTTCAACTTCCAAAATTCATAACCTTATCCCTTATTCTAATAACCCAACAACTCTCTTTCTATGTTCCTGCATCAGTTTCATGCTCTTATTCTTGAAGTTTGAAAATACCCATCCTTGCCTTTTGGAGTATCTTTGCTACTCTCTGGCTTTGATGTCAAAGGTCTACGGCTGTACGAGGTATCTGGATAATCCACTGCAGACTATGTGGTAGCCCAATATTCTTGAAGCTGTAGGCCTTTGTGGCTATTATGCACCCTTCTGTATGCCCAGCGTGGTTGATAACGTTTTGACCTTTTGTTTTCTTGGTTGATATTTGGATGGATTATGACTCACTTGTGTTGCTGTTTTAAAAATATGTTAGACTCGTGCACTCAAATCATAGCTCTTCTGATGATGTTATGTTTTGTATTTGTTTGGCTAGGTCGACCCATCAGGTTCCTACTTCTCATGGAAAGCCTCAGCAATGGGGAAAAATGTTTCCAATGCAAAAACATTTCTTGAGAAGCGGTATTTATTTGTTTTTGGTACCATGAAATGCATTGATTCTGCAAAAACTTCTAAACATCTTCGTGGGTTCTCCTAGCTAGCAACAAATGTGTTTCCACCTACATCCATCAACTGCCACACATATTCTTCATTCAAAATTCAAGCTACCTTCAATTTTCAAGTGCCAACTTACTCTGTGCTACTCCCCTCTCTCTTTATATAATTTATTGTACTTCATCTTTCCCATCCAAGAAGAATTGGATTGTCATTTTTTTTTTTTTGAAAAAAAAGAAAAAAGAAAGTGAGAAAAAAAGAATTGAATGGACAGATACATGGTAAATATTGTGGTTTTTTGTCCAAATCTTCATTTGATTTGAACAATTTTTTTTTCCCTAACTTAATTTGTGCTCTGTAAATACACTGATGATATGGAGCTTGATGATGCTGTACACACCGCTATTTTGACACTTAAAGAGGGGTACATCACTTTAAAATTTCCTCCACGTTTTATTTTTGAATTTGAGCAGTGGTGTTTCTTACAAGGTTTTGGTATATAAGTATAAGAAAAAATTTCAGTAGGTTTAATATACTTGTGCCATGCACTCGCACCCGGTTGATTACATAATTGATTGATTTACTTGTAAATTCAGCCATTTAGGTGTTGCGATTTTCTCCCACACGTACTGAGTGTTGTAGGTACAATGAATTCTGGGTAACAGTAGTCTAGCTGGGGTCTTCAGCCTTGAGAACCAAAATTTGCTCTCAACACTTTAGTTAGTGGTTCAGGAGATATAATTAAGTGAGATACTGTTTAAGTGAAAATGAATGAAAGTTTCTCATCCTAGTGTCAATCAAATGTATTTCTGGGAAATTAAAAGTTTCTTAATTGATTGTTTGTGTTTGCAGATTTGAAGGGCAAATTTCTGGGGAAAACATTGAAACTGGGAAAATTGGTGGTGATAAGCAATTCAGGCATGCTCTTTCTTGACCTTTTTCCATATTAATAGTGTCATGTAATTTCAAGCTTAGGATGAGATCCAGAAATAACTTGTAGGATGCACATTTTTGTTAATACAGTTTGTAACTAGATAATATCGGATATCTAAAATCCTTTGGATCTCACCAATGTCATATACGGCCTTCCACATGTGGTTTCAGTTTTGAAGTTCTGGTTTTCACGCACACTTGCTCTAGTTTCAGTTTGACAATTTACGTGTGAGACTCGCTTAAAATGGTCAATCCACTCTTTCTTTGGATGATTAAGCTTCATTGGAAGAAGTTATGTGTGATATATCCCTTGTGCTTTCTTAACTGCAGGGTACTAACTCCAGCTGAAATTGATGATTATTTGGCTGAAGGAATAGACATTGTATTTTTTGGCTCAAGTGGAGTTCTTCCCTGTATTTTTGTACTTTCCAATTTTGTATAGCTGTAATGTGGAAATGTTACAAGGCTTCTCTCCAATCTTAGATGGCTCCTAAAGTTTTGCATCAATACGATTTCCTATAAGATATGTTTGACAGGGAACAGAAAATTGGTCTTTGAATTATATTTACCTCCACTCAATGCTTCCCTGTTATGTGGCCGTTCTTATTTAATTCCAATGGAGCTCTGAAGAGAGGGACCATGGAAGATGGATATCGATGAAAATGCCTTAATTTTTCAGCTTACACCATATTTTCGATTTCATCAATTTGATCCAAAAGTTGTAGCCAATTTTTCCCATCTTAATTGCAGCCAAAAGTGTTGTTGTAAAAATGGAAATGCATATCACAACCCTGTCGATATCTATTGAGTGGTAACCCATTTTAACAGCAGTTCTTGCTTTTAGCATGGAAACTTCTGCTAGTAACCTTGAATTGCAACTCCACCAGCACTTCATATCTTATAGTCTGAGCAATGCCACTGCTACTGCTGTTTTAGCAGAAAGAAATATAAAAGATCATTGCCAGAAGAGTCAGAGTGTCTTTACATCAACTGTAATGTTTGTCAGGTCTGCCATGCCATTAATGAGAAGCTCTGGCATAGAAAAAAAAAAATCAGTAGAGAAGGGAAACAATATCATCTCAAGCTAGTAACATGGTATGTGCCTTAAACTCTCATCTGGGAATTGAAAGACACCATCAGATTATTTTATTTATTTATCTTGAAAATATTATTAATTTATATGTTTTTGACATGTCCAAACTTTTTCCCAAGTCCCACTAGATCTCAATGGATACCTTTATATTTACTAGCTTCTTTTTTATCCATCGAATCATCTTCTTCTTCTTTAATTGCAAATAGTGACGATTTACTACCCGATACTTGTAATGCAGATCTAAGTTTTTTGTCTCCACGTCACATCACGCCATTTAGAGATAAAAAAAATAGTAAACATTGTTAACGTTACATATACATGGATAGGTCCCAAATCATATTATAAATGATGTTCTTATAGAAATAAATAATAAATTGAAGTGCAGTGGCAAATTAAATTTTGAGAACCAATTATCTTATTATTGAAAAAGTATAGCATATAATATCGATAAACAATTATCATGGCAAATTAAAAGTATGGTAACTCTTATTTTTCTATATTTTTAAAAGTATATTTGTTTTAAAAAATATTAGATTAATATTCTTTTTAGTGTTTTTAGTATGAAATATATATTTAAATAATTTAATTAAACATCATTAACCAACAGTCAATGGAAACCTCCAAGAGTCAACAACGAAAAGTCACGATCCAAAAGGATGTGCCACGCTTTATTTTCCAAAAAAGATGTGATGACGGAAACTTCCATTGCGTAATTTGAATGGATTAATACAGTATTTTAAAAAGGTTTATTTTCTATTTTGAACGCCTCTTCTTGTAATATATTTTAAAAAATAAGCCTTATTAATCTTTCATTGAGGAGTCATATTCTGAATTACTTTTTAATTATTCATTTAATTTAACCATGAGAGGTGGGGTTCAAATTATCAGGTCCTGAATTTATTCTTTAAATCCTTCATTTCAAGTCCCACATCAGTCAGCGTTTCTCTCCCGCACCTTGCTATACTCACCCACTGATAATCTGCCCATATGAAGCTGCCAACCTTTAACATCACCCTTCTACGACGAGTATCACCCAAGCCTTAATTTTAGCATTGTTGTCAGTGATTGTCTGTTGTACCTGTCTATGAATGCCATGTAAATTATCTACCATGCCATATCTCATATACAATCTTGAGTTGGTTGTGTGATTACGAGACCTGCTATAAGCATATTTTGCGTGTGGTAAAGCCAAGTCCTATTTGTTTGAGGATGGTATGCTCTGCTAAAATTCAATTGAGTCGCCGTATTTCCCCAAATTCTTTTTAGAAATTACTCATAAATTTCACATCCCGATCCAACGTAATAGACCTAAAAAGTCCATATAGATTGTTAGAAAATAATATAAATTATATTATGGGACCTCACTTACAAGTTTAACCTTTTAGGTAAGATGGTTCGTTGACATAGTATCGAGCCTTGTTGACTCAACGATCACGAGTTCGAATCTCACTATCCTCATTCTATTTGATAAAAATCAAGAATAAAGTAATGTGGGTTTGTGCAAATTTCAAGCTCAAAGTGATTTCACTTAAGGGGCATGCTAGAGTATAATATAATCATATTCTGTATCCTCAGTTATATTGAAAAAGAATGTTAAGATAGTGGATATATAGTATAAAACATGAAGGAAAAAAAAGGTGCAACTGTTGTAGCACTTTTATTGAATTTTTAAAAATAACTAAAAGAGTTAATTGAAAAAATAAAAGAGATTTTTTAGCATATTCGAGTAGATAATTCATTTATTTTAACTTAAAAGGGTAGGACTATTACATATTTGAGTAGAATAATTTTTGGATTTGATTGTGGCTACAAACTTATGTCTTGAAATTAATTTTTCTTGGACTGTGTTTGTATATTTGGTTTAGATATTATGTGTTGTTTACATGATTGTATGTGCTCAAATGATTTGATTAAGCAAGTATTTATTTGATTATGATTATAAATTTGATAAACTTTGAATTGATTTTGTGTCTATTGATGGAATGTGTGAGGAATTATTCTGAGATAATACTTATGTGATGATTGTTTTTTTAGGAGGGGTATTTGGAGATTATGTAATGTTTTCAGAGATGTTCGATCTCAGCTCTCTACTATAAGAAAAGGAAGCCAGTCTGCCAGTGACTGCTTCATGTCCATCAAACGCCTCCCAGGTGAGCAGTGGTATGCTCTGTCAACTCTGGGAGATTTCTGGATACACCGCCTCATATTGTTGGAAGCATTTTGACCATAATAATATAATTATGAAATTGCTTTTCAGCCATAAAATTCTTGAACTAGGCATTTATATACAATTATCCTCTACTTTTTGCTCAAGGATATTTCTGTATTCAAGTACTATATATAATATTATTAAAAACTTACTAGCATGACTAAACTAATTTATATATATATATATATATAGTAAATGGAACAATTTTAGATAATAAAAATGGCTATTTATATTGGTGCCAACGATTTGTTTTTACTATTTTTTTGCTATATTTTTATATAGTAAATTTCAGACTTGATCCTTTTCTTTTTTTTACTATTTTTTTATTTGGAACAATTTGTAAAATTAGAATTCGATTTGGTTGTGGTTACAAACCTATGTCTTGAATTCAAGACATAGGTTTGTAACCACAACCGTGTATTTTTGGTTTAGATACCATGTCTTAAACTTTGAATTGAATTTGTATCCTCTTTTTGATTAGGGAAGTGACATCCCCCTTCTACCTCCATTGATTATTAATCTAGAATACCAAATTTGATTTCATGACGTGAAATTTGCAGGATTATTTGATTTCCATTTTTTGAAACTTATGATATATGTTTTTACTAGTACTGTTGTTGCCTAAAAGGCTTATCAAATTACAAACAAACTTCTTTAATTAGATTCACCATAACATGTTGCAATCCCTACATCCTCATTATTGCTCTCCTGAAAACCTCAATTCCTGCATTTACAACTACAGCTGGCCCTGCCACAACTGCCGCCACCCCTGTCGCCGCCACCCCTGCAGCCACAGCAGCGTAGCTTCGATTTTTCTTGCGAGCATCCTGAAGGAAACACCAAGTATTAAATTTCAGGTGATGGATAAATTAATGGTCATATAAACTATAATCGGCATATAGAATTTTCATGGTTTGGCGTTGAAGTTTAGAAGTATAGGAACTTAATTGGTATATAAATTGAAAATGGCAAATGAGAAACTGAAAATGTTCTAATAAACTAAGCTTAAAGTTTTTGTTTTTAGTTATAAAAAACATTCAAACAGAAATTGTGAATTCAACCAAATTACCAAATGAACATGTAAATGTGAGACCATAGTAAAATACACCTGACGGGATTTAACATCGGTCACCATAGGCTTTATCTCTTCTATGAACGTCATCCACAATGATACGCAGTCCTCTGGTTTAAGTAGAGTGGTTGAATTTTGAGAAACCTGCGCATATTTGATTATTATGTGAAACCAGTTTGACACAGAGACTTGTAAAACTACATGCATTACATTTGCATACCAATGAGCATGCATAAATATAACTTAAGACACATATTCACCAACTGTTACCTCTTCCCATGTGTCTAAGGCAAGGGGGTCCAATACAGCTTCCATGGGCGTCATTTGCAAAGATGGATTCAGAACAATTCTATCCATAAGAGAGGAATAGAGT
Source organism: Salix exigua (assembly GCA_032356905.1). Lineage (NCBI taxonomy): Eukaryota > Viridiplantae > Streptophyta > Magnoliopsida > Malpighiales > Salicaceae > Salix > Salix exigua. Next base: position 11,468,711 of record CM063599.1, read on the forward strand.
ACATTCTCAATCTGATCAGGCATTTCATCGTAGCATATGGCCGCCATGATTGATAATATTCCCAAGGACTATGACAAAATAGTTGGGAGACATTCAGAGGTTACTCAAAGAATAAAACATTAAGCATCCCAGCAGCCATTAATTACACAATGCAGCCAATATTACCTTCGAGAGAGCTTTCCTTTCAATTTCATCAAGGTTTGTTTCCGACTTATACCATGAAATTGAGTTTTCATAATTATCGAAGACCTGTTTAGACCTAGAATACGCTCCAAAGCTTTAATAGAAAACAAATTGAAAAAGAAAATAGTTGCAATTAAGTAATTTACCTATCCATCATCCGCTTCAGAACTCTCCCTGCATCTGCTTCTTCTCTTGCCTTCATCTCCAATAAATTTCTGGCATACTCCCTCAATTGCTGGAATTTAGTGTTGATTTCAGAACTACACAAATCAAAACTAGAAGCAGCATCTGAACACTCTGATATAGCTTTCTCGGTGTTGCACTCAAAAACATCTCTTACTGAGGCCCATGTATTTCTTTCACTAGCTTCCAATAAGGATTCAACGGTATTGGCAATCGCATGAGTTATTTGTTTCTGTGCAGGGATAACATTTCAAGATTTGATAATTTGATTGAGTAGAGTGACATGACAACACAGAGGACCAAGAACACTAACGGATTTTGATATCAACGAAGGAAATACCTCGTACTTTGCCATCACTTCTGACAACATATTGCAAATAAGTCTTTTCCGAAATTTGTTAGCATTCCACTCACTCTGTTGAATGGCAGCATCTGAAAGAGCATGATATTGAAGAAGATAACTTACCAAATCCAGGACAATGAATTAGTAGATGAAAGATGTTCACACTAACACCCTTCATTTTGTCCATTAAGTTACTTTTTTATTTTGTTTATCCAGGCAATCACTTTGTTCTATGAAGTATTCATTTAACTAGCATTAATATTCTCGATGGAGCTAGACTTTTAGAAACTAAAGGTTATGGGCAATCAATATGAAGATGGGCAAGCATATGCTTTCATGAACCAGCACGACAGGTCTAGGTCCAAAGAGAGGTCTGGTCATGTCAAGCTAGGTTAACACCTTAAAACTGAGATAACAACATATGCAACTATTAAATCAGGCTTAAATTTTTGCAGGTGATTATACATGCAGTTTTCCTATATGAAGCTATTCAAGATGGATATAAATCGAGCAGTTCCACACTAATATAAGTTGTTTAGCTTGAAAGTCTAGATAATTTGAATAGAGGACTAGCTGCAATGTGTCTAAACTCGTATAAACAGAAATGACAGACAACTCATATTAGTTCCACACAAATTTCTTGGTTGAAATCTAAACTGATGTGCATCTCTGCTTAGCCAGAACCTGCAATTATTCAAATAATTCCTGTCATATTTACGCCTAAGCAATCATTGAATGTTTGTGGTGCTTTTCATATCCATTTTATTTACCATTTGCACTGCTTCCTTTCATAACTAATCCAATGACAGTAGCTTTAAGGAAACAATTGACCGTGAGAAACAAGAGCTGAAATTTGATTTCAATGCAGAAAAAGTTTGAATTCCTGGCAACACTATGCATAATTTGTTAAAATAATTCATCATACCCAGAATTTGTAAAAAATAATTGATAACAATAGCATCCACAGAGTACCACAACATTATAATTAAGAGAAGAATATAATGATAAAACAATTGAAAGAAGAGGTGCTTTTAGAATATTATGAAGTCAGAAAATATAAGATAACTGATTGGAGTCTAAATACCTTCACATCCTTCGTCAAACTCGTGCAAGCAAGATTGGGAACAGAGATGAATAGAAGCAACATATTCTCGTCCTTCATTCAGTGACTGTTCCAGGCTAGTTTTAAAACTTTTAACAGTGTTCGAATACAAATGCATCAGCATGGTATCATAAGCATCGTGTACCACCTACATAATATATTGACACATTTGAGTTGCTCAGTCCAAGGAGCATATAAATACAGAAATACCCGCACAAAAAAAACAAGTAAATTTAAATGTAGAACCAAAAAAAAAATCAAACATCACACAATAACTAGGGAGGTTAAGAGCTTAAAAGCAGAAATATACACGCTAAGGCCTTACCATCAACACATTTGACAACAACTGTTTCCGTTTTGCATTTCGAACTTCTTGATCAAAATGACCTACCTCAATGTCATATCTGTTGGGAAAAATAACTACAAAATAAGTGATTCCGGATCAAGTTGAACAAGAAGAATATTGCAAGACTATAGGCACACAATGCTAGCAATTGGTATGGATAATTTAAGTTTGTGAACCAAAGTTTAACTATTAAATCGATTATACTTCAAAGTTTCCACTTCGTTTTGAGGCAGACAAGCATGTAGTCAACTGATCAGCTGATGGAAGCAGTATTGAGATTGAATAATCTTGGAATAAAACAAAACGTAGGTTAACATTACATATCACACAGGTCTTACAAAGTATACTTACTCTGAAAGACAGGTTTCCAAAATAGAAGTGACATCTTCTCCAAACCCTGGTACCGGACCAGCTTTAACATCTTCCTTTATTGCCAACCATCTCTGTAAGAAATAAATTTACTACTAATTAATATTATATTAAGTCAGTGAACTTTAAAAGAAAGAAATTAGAAAATAGATTCATTAAAGTACCTTATTGGTTGTAAAGCATTTGAGCTTTTCCTCGGCAATCGCTTCACATCGAAATGTGGCAACCATCACCTGATAAACAAGATGAGAAGTATATTTACATACAAAACCTGATGGTCTATATTTACACGAGAAATATGGATTTTAATAAACCTTGATAGAAGGAAGATCTAAATCCTTGTTCTCTTTTATTGTTTTCCATATATCTTCTGCATACATAGAAAATGAAGCAGATTTAACTTTCTTCCTATCACCAACAAGACCTCCTGGACAAGTGGAATGGACAAACTGCTGCCTCAGTTGAGAAACCTGCAAGTATAAATGCTATCAGCAAAATTGAGTTATGAATTACAGATACTGGATTTCTCGATTGACATTGCTGTCCTAATTGCTCCCACATGCACAGATTCATGGAATTATCTTATCACAGGATATATTGATGCAGGGTATTTAGGAGACTTGAATGCATTGATGCAGGGTATTTAATAATGTTTGCTCCAATCCTATTTTTGGTAAGCTTGGAATGGAGAATTAGGTTCAGGGCTCGACATATATGCAGATTTGGAATTAATTTGATCCCAGTGTGCCTAGCAGGATGAAGAAAATAGAGAGTAAGAGAGAGACACCATAGGCAACAAGCTTTCAAAGTAACATAACTCTCAAATGTATTTTGTAATTCAGCTCTAATACAGGAATATGCTGCTGTTCGGTCGCTTCATGCAAAAGCCAATGATTTTGAATTATAGAATTCCAATTATTTGGTAAGCATATACAAAGCTACAAATCATTCGAGACATCAATTCTAGAAACCACGCAGCAGCACACTCTAGAAGAACTCAGGCCAACAGTTTTGAGGATTGACAAACTGCTTTCTTAGTGGAAAAGCTACCTGCTCTTTAAATTCCACCTCTTGGAATTCATAGCTAGGCAAAGCAGTGATCTCCACCTTCATATCAATAATTAGAAGCATATTAAGTTCATGAAACTTAAACAAAAAGGCAACACATGATGCATATATGCCAATGACATCAGCATTGAGATAGAGGTGATTTTTCATACTTTAAAAAATCTGCAGAAAGTACGACCTCAGAAAATGCTGGATAATAAGAAGAGAAATAATTGATCCAAAAAGAGAAATGCATAAACAGAGAATAAGAAGTATGAACAAAAGTACCTTCTCGATATCTTCAAAGATAATTTTCTTCAAACGTTCAAGCGGAGTCTGCATAGAAAATCAGAAAAGGGGCAGAGATTCAGCGTTGAAGATGCATTCAAGGAATGGAGCGCAAGAAACAAGTCCATACCTTTGTGTGATCACGTATAACAAACAATAGTGTTTTTTTGGGTTGCTTGGATGAACGTTTAATGACCTGAATACAAGAAATAATAGATTATTACATATCAGCATCAAATTATGCTAAACAGTTTTGATAAAATAGGGTAAGTTAGTTGTGAATATGGGACTGAAAGCTCCTTAACTATATTTTATGCATGATGAGAGATTGGTAGATATTTATTTTTCCAAATATAGTTATTACAAACTGGCTTATCTAAGGTTAAAAAAAACAAAAAAACAAAGTTTACCAATCAAATGCAATTAAACGTGAGACAATCCAAACTTGACTATTTGAAGAATTGGTTCGGTTACTTGATTGCAGCTCACTTGAGTTAATGCAGGTTGCTTTCAAATGCGAAGTACAAGGAAAACTGTTTTCAAAAGGGGTCTGCTGGCTGCATGTTCTAGACCAATGTCTTTGCACCACCTGCATATGATACTCAACACAAAGATGAAAGTTGAGCTAAATCCTATTAATAGATACTGTGCGCCCACAGGACAGGGCATGACTCCTCTAATAAAAAACTAGCAAAAAGCCTTAAAATCTAGGAAATACCTCCCATGTCCCCTGAAAATTTCATTTTGTTCTAGTCATACAAAGAAGCAATGACCCAAGAGTGCCTAACAAAATCATTTGACAGAAAAAAGTAGTGGACTGTCTTAATTAAGAGCCTACCGACTATGGAAGGCTACATCAAGAGTTTTTTTATTTTTTGGCTAGACAGAATCATACCCAGTTGTGGACATTTATCAAACTTCCCAGGCAGAAAAGACATTCAACTATTATAATGATGAACAAACAAAACTCACATGTTTATCAATACAACGTCAGCGATTTCCAAGGCAAATAGAGTGCTCTGTCTCTCAAAGGCTGCGTCATCCTGAAAAAAAGTACACATTCCAGATTACAAGCAGTGCCAAACTTACAAAAAATATATTAAGCATCAACGACTTTCGACAAAATTTTTGAAATGGGAAAGGTTTGTATGTCACAGAAGTTGAAAAGAATACAATATAACCATAAAACTCCTCTCAATTAACAAGGCAACGCTGAAGTAATAGAAAGCTTTAAGAGTTACCTCGCCTCTTTGATTGCTGTCGGTTCCCTCGAAATCCATGACAATTGTAAAAGGGTCAATATCACTACACTTTGCAATCCAAATGCCTTTGGTTGTTTGGCTTCTGAAATATATAATTACATTATCTTCCTCTCTCATGTATACAAAGCAACAAGAACAGTAATATATGCAAATTGTCAACTAAAAAACTAAAATCAAATCAAACCTTCCATTGTATGCATCCATCTCCTTCAATTTGGTATGGAAGGTCTGATTCATAAGGGTGCTTTTCCCTGCTCAAAATTAATTAAGTAAAAAGCTATCGCTACCAACTTCGTTAAAATCCATGACTATTAAGAAAAGATTGATAAATGAACATGAAGTTCAGAAGTGGAACACATGCTTACCGCTACTTTGTGAGCCAATGATGGCAACAATAGCATAGGAGAGACCGGACTGTGCGAACTCGGTGGCTGTCACGAAGTCTTGGAGTCCATCCACGTTGAACTTGCCATTTTCATCAATCAGCTGCATGCCCTCCTCCATTTTCATTAACGATCTAACTCAACCACAATAACAGCAACTCTTGAAGTGACTTCCTCCCGTGTTTGTGTTTTTGGGTTGCAGAGGAATCTTAAAACAAAAGTAAAGTGGCAGAGACAAAGGATCCTATTAAAGGAAGTCTTCATGAGTCTTCTTACACTCGAAGTTGTTTGCTTTTGAGCTTTTGAGGTTTGACCCCACCAATATAATAATAATAATAATAATAATAATAATAATAATAATAATAATAATAATAATAATAATAATAATAATAATAATCTCTGTAAATTTATTTGTATAGATTATGCGTATAAGATTTAACTATTAAAGGAAACTTGATTAGACTATACAATTGAGAAATTTTATATTAATTAAGTTTATAAAATCTATAGTTTGGGAATGTAATTGAGAACAAGTATATTGATTTACGACGAAATTGATGTTTTCTTATATGTTTATTTTTATTTTGACATAGTTTTCCTTTCTTTTCTTTTTCTATAAATACCATCATCTACTTTTGGGTTATTTCCAAAGTTCATAAAAAATGAAAAAAAGATTAAAACTGTCAGATACGAGTTTTATCAAAGATTAAACTATTTCCGCAGTCATAAGATGAAAAAATATAAAATTTGCATTTCATCAAATAAAAGGTTAAGTAGCATTTAAGCCAGACCCTCAAGACAAATGAAAACATAAAAGAGTATAGCGCCATTCTGAAGTGTCAAGCTAAACAACTTTGCGGATTCAAGAGGGGATTAAGGTCGATTGTATCCAGCACTTAAGTAGTTTAGCCTGGCATTTAGCATAGGTTGAATAGAGAGGGCTAGCTAGCTGCGAAGACCATAACCAAATTCGTACAAGCATCAATGCCAGGCAATTCAGATTCGGTCCAAATAAAAAGTAAGGGGCTTAAAACTGCTAGAAAATAAAGATTGCTAGATGAGCTACGTATAGAATTGCAGATTTATATATACATATAGAATAGCAAATCTGTATTCATTATTTTGTAATCCCTAATATATTGCTAGATGAGCTACAATGCAGCAATTGATTCCTTACTTGAAGGAATCAATTGCTGCCTCCTGTATAAAGTACATGATTCAGCATCAATAAGAATCGCTTGAGCAAATTCAATCTCTTCTTTATTTTTACGAAAACACAACCTATGCACATATTCACTAAACCAAAACCTGCATTTATGCAATAACTGTCGTCAAATATGGCCGACGCCATTCAGATCCAATCTATTATCATTTGGGCTGATGCTTTTCATATCCAAGCCAATGCATAAATTTGTAAAAATAACTAGTTATATCTAGAAATGGTAAGAGTTTTACGATGACAATTACGATGACTACTAAAATAACCATGAAGAAAAAAAAACCTTGGCATCCGAGTAAAAGTTAAAATTTAGTCATTGGAGAGCAAATTGTAAAAGAAAAGGATCTTTTAGGTCAAGGGAATGATGGTTGTGCCTACAGCACAAGGTACGGCTATCAACTCTTGAGAATCTAACTCATTTCAAAAGAGTTGAATAATGCCATGGAATAGAATCTTTTTACTGGCTGGAGTCAAAATACCTTCACATCCTTTATCAAATTGAAGGAAGCAAGATCGAGCACAGGCAAGAGCAGAAGCAACAAATCCTTCTCCTCCGTTCAGTAACTGTTCCAGACTAGTTTCAAAGCTTTCAAGGGTGTCGGAGTACAAATGTTCCAACATGGTAACATAAGCATCGCGTACCACCTACAAATATATAAGAGAATTGTAATAAGGAACTAGAAGACAATATAAAGTTATGAATATGGAGAATTCAATATTCACAAAGAAGAGACGGTTAGAGGAAAATAAAAAAGAAGGGTTGGAAAAAGAAACAAATACCAAGTTCACATCACTAGAACCATATATCCAACATCATAAGAGAAATTTTAATTCAGTTTCCTAATGGGAAAATATAGGTTGAAAATTCATCAAAGAAAGATATACACACTGGAGCCTTACCTCCAATGCTTGTGACTCCATTTGCCGCCGTTTTGCATTCCGAACATCTTGGTCATAATGCATCGCCTCTGTGTCATATCTTTTAATAAAACACAAACAATTAAGAGATTCGGAGTGGTGTTGAACAAGAAGCATACTCTAAGACTTTAGGGTTCACAAAGCTGACAATTGATTAGGAATTTCAAGAAATCAAAGTCTATGGGCACCGGGGTTTAACAATTGAGTAGATCAAGTTGAATACCACAATGATATTGGTTGAATATTGAACAAGGTACCACATCATTATAGAGAATTGAAAACACTTACTGTGAAAGATAGATTTCCAATATAGAACTGAGGGTGGCTCCAAACCTAGATACTGGACCAGCTTTAACAGCCTCCTTCAATGCCAACCAATCCTGTAAGGAATCAATTTAGTCCTGTCTGATATTCACTAGTTGAAGTAACACTTAAAGACGGAAAGAAAAAAATAGAAAAAGAAAAGTTAGATTCAATTATGTACATCATCAGTAGTAAATCGTCTGAGCTTCTCCTTAGCAATCTCTTCACATCGAACAGTAGCAACCATCACCTGTAAAACAAAATGGAGAAACACATTCACATGAAACCCTGACTATACATATTTACACTTGAAAAAGCCTCTGATAAACCTTAAGAGCAGGAAGATCTAGATCCTTGTTATCTTTTATGGTTTTCCATATCTTCTCTGCACGAATAAAAAAAATCCTGAAGCAGGTTCAGCTTCCCTCTTATCACCAGTAAGATCTCTTGGACAAATGAACCGCTGCCTTAGATCAACAGCCTGTAAAAAACATCATATTAGGCTACAAGCATGCAATTCCAATTTGTAAGAGTCAATGATGTCAATAAAATGCAGTTAAACATTATAGATTATCGAGTCCTCATATGAAGGCTGTGTGTGTCCTCACCACATTTCCCAAGTGTCACCCTTATCAATATAGATACGTCTGCCACACCTCCCTAATGGATTTTCTCACTTTTTTTCTACACAATCTCTCTTAAACTTCTTTTCTTTCTAAATCAATTAAATATCAACTCTTTTTTCCTTCTAAATCTCTCACGTACCGCTTCCATCATTCCTTTTGGGAAGAGTCACCTATCTCATGGAAGGAAGGACGTCACATCTTGCTCTACGTGCAACACATATCCCACATCAAGGAAACCTCCATGGATTTTGAATTTCAATTCATTCGCTGAGCATGCACAAAGCTATTCTTAATTTAGAGAAAAAATGACAGAAAACCCTAGAAAAACAAAAATGATGAACTGAAGTTTTCATTATTTATAAGTTTCTATTCTTAGTGTAAAGGCAACCTGCTCTTTGAAATTCTTCTCTTCAAATTCATAGCTAGACAAAGCTGCGATCTCCACCTGCATGTCAATTAGTAGAAGCATATTAAGTTTTATGCCAATTAAACAAAATATTTACTGATGATGAATACATGCCAATGGCTGGCATGAACAAGGGAGATGATAACTTACGTACATTAAAAAAATCACTGAGAACAACACTTCTGGAAGTCTCAGGTTCAGCAACTGAAGCCCATATCTGTAGAAATTATGACTTAATGCTGGAAGAAAAAAACAATTGACCAGAAAAAATAGGGGCATAAAGAGAATACAAGTAATATGCACGAAAGTACCCTATCTATATCTTCTTTGAGAGCAGTCTCCAAATATTCAAATGGAGTCTACATAGAAAATAAAAAAAGGGGTGTAGATTCAGTATATTGGACCAAATGATGCATTCAAAGAATGGAACACAGGGTGCTTCGTTTCTTCTTTGAAGGACATAATCCCATACCTTTGAGTGATCGCGTAAAACAAATAACAATGTTCTTTTACGGGGCTTGAATAAACGCTTCATGACCTGAATGCAAGACATTTAATAGATTATCACACATAATATATAAACCAATGAAAAAGGAACACTCAGCATAGCCAAAATGCTAGAGTGTTGGCTCTGCTATCAAATAATGTTAGGTGCAATGCATCACACACAAGGCTTAGTGAATGCAGCAGAACAAACTCAAGTGACTTCCTTAATAAAAAGAAACAATGATTAAGAAAATGATTTCATTAATATTGATGGTAGTAAAAATAACTCAAGTGACTCTAGTAATGGTGAAGGAGTATGTGGTTAGGGATTTTAATGTTAGATACATTCAATTAACCAGATAAATTTTAATTATGAATTGTTTTTTATAAGGGTTTTAGTTTTAACTAGGAATCATTTCCTACAAAAGATTTTGGAATTAATGCATAGAGGGATGTGTAATTTATTTTAAAATTAAGAATATTAATAACAAGAGTTTTCTTTAAATTTCTCTATTTTAAAATTTAACTTTATAATCTCAGGTAAAACCTCTAGGCTTGAAAACCATAACGTTAATTCACGCTGTAGGTCTTGTCACCTTATCACCAAACAACATCTCAAAGTTAAGAAAAACAGCAGACCGATCAAATGCCACTAATCCAAACAAGACTTTCGAAGGGAATGATCATGATATATTAGCTTTATTAATGCCAATCATTAGAGGTAATGGAGACTGCTTTTCAACATGACACACCTGGAAAACTGTTTTCAAAAGGGGTCTGCTGGCTGCATGTTCCAGACCGATGTCTTTGTACCACCTGCATATAATATTAACATAAAGATAAAACATGGGTTGAATCTTACTAATAGAACTGCGTGAGCTCATGAAAGGACATGTTTTGCCTTAAAAAAACTAGATAGCTGTGAATTCTAGCCTGACAATTTAGAAAGTGTCTTAATTGTACGTCTAATATATATCCTACACGAAGAGCAAAAATAATCCACGAGTTCAAAATATGAAAAAATAAATCTTTTATGTCCATCTTCTTGACTGGAGAATTTCAAATGCATTTTCCCCGCCATGTGGAAATTAAAGAATAAAAAGTAAGTTGTTTAAAAGACCATAACCCTGCTGGAAGCATACAAACAAGCAATTAGCCAAATGCCTAAAGAAATTATTTCAAGCTATAAAAAGGCTTTGGGACAGCTATATGAACCTGCAAATCATGGAAGACTGGCCAAACTTAGACATAGTGCCAGTAAAAGAATGACTTAAAAAACACAACTCACATACAATGACAAAGATTGTCCAGGCAGAGCTAGTCATGGCCACCCCTGAATAATCCAGCCCTCAGTGCGAACATATGTCAAACATATCTAGCAGAAAAGGAATCTAAAGACTGTAGTGCTGAGATTCCCAAACTCACATGTTAATTAATATGAAGTCAGCAATTGCCAAAGCAAACAAGGCACTTTGTCTCTCGAACGCGGTGTTGTCCTGAAACAGCACATATCCCAGATTACAAGTAGTACCAATTTTTTTGCGCAGTATGTATGTATGGGTCAATACGTTCACAAAAAGATTTCATATTTCGTTTATCTGGCCTTCTATAAACATGCATTTACAGCTTGAAACCCAAAAAGTACTGGGATTAAAAGGGACTGTGACCATTCAGTAATGTTTGGGCTCAGCATTCGATAACAAATACAAAAGTTTTGAGATTGGAAGCAGTTTCGAATATCACAGGAATTGAAAAAAAGATAAAATGTAACCAGCAAACTACTCCCGATACATATAAGAAAAATCATAATCAATACAGCATAAAGCACGCATAAATTCTTATAGATCCTCCCGTTAGTGTTGCACACATGATTTGAGATGGTGAGAAGTGAAACCACAGTAATTTACAAGGATAAACACGGGGTGATTCCCTACTGGTAACTTTAACAAATCTCACCAACAAAAGGCCTTAAGACGACAAAGTTGAATGATCTATCACACACAAACAAGGATAGATGTAACCATATCAAACACAACATGTAAACAAGCCACTATTGGCAAAACAAAGCTAACATAAGAGCACCAACACACAGCACCAAGTACCTCGCCTCTCGCATTGCTGTCAGTTCCCTCGAAATCCATGGCAACTGTGAAAGGCTTAATATCATTACACCTGGCAATCCAAATGCCCTTGGTTGTTTGACCTCTGAAACATATATAATCAGACTTTCTTCCACTTTCGTTTATACAGAGAACTACAAAAACACAAATTCTCCCACCATCTAAAACTGTAAAACTGAAAAAACCAAAAATATCAAACCTTCCCTTGTACGCATCCAGCATCTTGAAATTGGTACCGAAGACATGATTCATCAGGGTGCTCTTCCCTGTTGACAAAGACTGAGAATTAAACTATACATGCGTGTGATTAAACTTCAGGCTCTAACTGTGATTGCTGTCAATATCAAGTGTATCTCTTAAAAACAAAATTCAAGGGACACGTTTGATGTCATTATCAACAGATCCAAAACCCACAATTTTGCAATCAGCACAGAACTAACTCAAAGCCCAACAAGTTCAATTTTGCCAAATACAAAAACAGCCATCACATAATCAACTTCACATGAACACAAACAAGGGGTCAGCAGGCAGTAAGAGGTATGAACTGAGAAGAACAGACCGCTGCTTTGTGGGCCAATGATGGCAACAATAGCATAGGAGCGACCGCAGTGGGCAAACCCAGTGGTTGTCATGAAGTCTTTGAGCCCTTCCACGTTGAAGTTTCCATTTCCATCAATCAGCTGCATGCCTTCCTCCATTTTGATCACCGATCGCACTCAAAAAACAGCAACTTCTTTTGAAGTCTTCTTTCCTGTGGTTATGTTTTTTCGAGTACTAAAAAGAAATGGTATCTAATACCATGATAAATTGTGTTAAAAAGAAATGGTATGGTATCTAATACCATGATAAATTATGTTTTTTCGAGTACTAAAAAGAAATGGTATCTAATACCATGATAAAATCAATTGACCCCATTGGATTCCCTTTTGCTTTTGAGTTCTGAAATACTAAAAAAGAAAGGGAGTTACACTTCCTTTATATAAAGTTTGGGTTTTGAATGATTATTTTTACTTTTGAATTAAAAGTTAATTTTTTACTTTTGAAGTAAAAGGTAATTGTTTTTCTTGTAGCTTTAATTCTCTTTGATTGTATTCTCCAGAGCTTTAATGAAAAAGAAAATTGGAAAAGAAAATAGCTACAATGAAGTAATCTACCTATCCTTCATCCGCATCAGAACTCTCCCTGGATCTGCTGCTTCTCTTGCCTTCATCTCCAATAAATTTCTGGCATGCTCCCTCAAATGTTGCAATTTAGTGTCGATTTCAGAACTGCGCAAATTGAAACTAACAACATAATCTGAAAACTCTGATACAGCAGCCTCAGTATTGCACTCAAAAAGATCTCTTATTGCTGCCCATGTATCTCTTTCACCCTTCCAATAAGGATTCTACTCTTCTGATGAGCGCATGAGTTATTTGTTTCTGTGCAAGAGCAAATATCAAGACTTGATAATTTGATTGAGTAGAGTGACATACATAGCACCAAGAACTCTTAACAGATTGTGATACCTTGTACTCCGCCATCATTTCTGACAACATATAACAAATAAGTTTTTCCCGGAATTTCGAAGCACTGCACTCACTCTGTTGAATCGCAGCATCTGAAAGAGCATAATATTGGATATAACTTACCAAATCCAGGAAACGGAATTAGTAGATGAAAGATGTTCACCAATCATATGAACACAATTTCAATCATAGAAGGATTAGCAATAATAGCAATATCTTAAAAAGTTGTAGTCACTGCCATTTTCATTATGTCCATTAAGCTACTCTTTTACTTTGTTTACTTAGTCAATTGCTTGGTTCAATGAAGTATTCATTTAACTAGCACTAGTCTTCTGGGGTAAAACTGTGACTTGAGATTTGCTCGAGTACAGAATGCAACTGGTCAACTTAGAAGAGGAGGTGACAGAACACATCCTGACAAAGTTGACTACCTGTTTTACTATTAAAGTGGGGAATGAGACTGTAATAATTGTGAAGAGAAGAGAAACCCCGATTTCAACCATTGAAAATCAAATTGGAAGAATAAGGTGCTTCTGAAATCGAAGGAATAGAGCTTCTGTAACTCTTTAACTTTCGAGAATCTAAAATCATGTCAAAAGAGCTGAACACTAAGATGTACATCTACTTTCTAATATAGTTTGTACTGATTCGTCCCCTTTAGGGACTGAACCTCTTCTCCTTCAAATATATGCTTCTACTTTTCATTTCACCAGCAATTCTTTATTATTTTTTTTTAGAATTATTTTTCCAGTTCGGCACTAGTCACAACCTTCATTATTGATCTACCTTTGGATCAAAGAATACTTGATAACAGTACCTCAACATTTGAGGTAATCATTCTTTGCATTATTGAGTCCAACACTATCACAAGAGAGTTCCTTATTCTTGAAATAAGTACTCAGAATTGAGAACAAATTCAAAATTGAGAAAAGAATATAATGATAAAACAATTGAAAGAAGAGCTGCTTTAGAAGATTATGAAGTCCAAAAAACACCCTTTAGTTTTATGCATATAAAATGTAACAACAAAAGCTAAAAAAATAAAAATTAATATTGGATTCTTAAGAAAGAAAAGAAAATCTTCAGTGTTTGGACTCTAAATACCTTCACATCCTTGATCAAACTCAAGCATGCACGATTGGGAACAGAGATGAATTGCAGCAAGATATTCTTGTCCTTCGTTCAGTGACTGTTCCAGGCTAGTTTTGAACCTATTAATTGTGTTCGAATACAAATGCATCAACATGGTATCATAGGCATAGCGTACCACCTACAAAATATTTTGGCACAATTGAGTTGATCACTATAAGAAACTTATAAACACAAAAATACCACACATACACACACACAAAAAAAAAGCAAGTAAAATCTTAAAATTTAAATATAATCCAGCACCAAATAAGAGATTTTCAGCTACCTAATAGTTACAAGGGAGGTTAAGAAATTAAAAGGAGGAAATATACACGCTAAGGCCTTACCATCAATGCATTTGACAGCAACAGTCGACGTTTTGCATTTGACAGCAACATATCTATTGGGAAAAATAAATACAAAATAAGAGATTCCAGATCAAGTTGAACAAGAAGAAGTATACCCCAAGACTATAGGATGAGGATAATTTAAGTAGGAATCAATTGCTTCGCGAACCAAAGTATTGTTAGAGATCGCAGCGGATTAACACACAATATTTATGTGGTTCGGCAACATGCCTACTCCACGGAGCTACTGATTTGTATTAAGCAAACAATAATACAAATACAAGGAGGAGGAGAAACAACTCAACTCAACTCAACTCAACTCAACTCAACTCACTCTTTAGCTCTCTCTACACAACACATTCACTTGTGTTCTTCACTCAATGATGTCTAAAGCTCTAAGAAGCTCCTCTATTTATAGCAAGAGTGAGGAGACAATCTTTAATGGTTGGCCACCAAATTCACCACTTTCAACAATGGTGGGTTGGAAGAATGGTGGGTTAGTAACCATTTTCAACAATGGTGGGGAGAAAGTTTGCATACCATTGTTGAGGTTTCACACCATTGTGTTCATACTTCAACAATCTCCCACTTGAACACAATGGTGTCAATCCCTTTTAGTCTTGAAGTCCAACTGAAGCTTTGCACAACTTCAATTTTTCTATAGGTACTTCCTTTGTCAGCATGTCACCAGGATTCTCCGAACCTCGAATCTTCTCAAGTATCAATTGTCCATCATCAAGAAGAGACCGAATAAAATGATATCTCAACTGTATGTGTTTTGTCCTAGAATGAAAGGCTGGATTCTTCACAAGAAAAATAGCACTCGATCGCCACTGCATGTGAATGCCTTTATGTTGTTTCTTGCCTAATTCTTCCAAGAAGCTTTGTAACCAAACCATCTCCTTCCCGACTCATGAATCGCTACATATTCAACTTCGTTGTAGAAAGAGCAACAATCTTCACGTAGCTTCAAGCCCAACATACAATCTGTATTACCTGGAGTATACACAAACCCTGTAGTACTTTTCCTTGTGTCGATATCACCAGCTAAATCGAGCATCTACATATCCTCGAAGCTTCAAGTCCGACTTTGTGAAGCATAAGGATGTATTTGAAGTACCTTTCAAATACCTCATAATCCATTTGATCTGCTTCCAGTGTTGTTTGCCAGGATTGCTCATGTATCCGCTCACAACTCCCATCTGCATGTGCAATGTCCGGTCTTGTACTGGACCATAGTATACATGAGACTTCCGATTGCTTGACGCGTAGGAAGCTGTATTCATATAGTTCCTTTCTTCTTCGATTTTAGGTGATTGCTCCTTAGTAAGTTTGAAATGTTTAGCCAAAGGTGTGCTTATTGGCTTTGCTCCATCCATCTTGAACCTATGGAGCACTTTCTTCACATACTCTTCTTGTGAAAGTTTCGAGTACCTTTATCTCTGTCTCGATGATTCTCATGCCAAGGATTTGTTTTGCATCTCCCAAATCCTTCATTTCAAACTCGCTTTGACAATTGTTGTTTCAACTTGTTGATCTCCCGATGCTAGATCCTCGCAACTAGCATATCATCTACATATATCGATAAGATGATATATGATGACCCAAAATTCTTTACATAACAACAATGGTCCGCTTGCAAACGTGTGAACCCATTGTTGCACATAAAGTTGTCGAACTTCTTGTACCATTACCTCGGAGCTTGCTTCAAACCATATAAACTCCTTTTCAACTTGCAAACCATGTTCTCTTTTCCTTTTCAGAAACCCTCTGGTTGCTTCATGTAGATATCTTCTTCTAGATCTCCATGTAGAAAGCGGTCTTCACATCTAATCGCTCAAGATGTAGATCTTCTGCAGCTACAATTGATAATACTAATCGATTGTAGTCATCTTTACCACTCGGAGAAAAGATATCCAGTATAATCGATACCTTCCTTTTGTTGAAATCCCTTCACGACAAGTCTTGCCTTGAATCGTTTGCTTCCATCATGCTCTTCTTTAATCCTGTACACCCATTTATTATGCAAGGCTGTCTTCCCTTTAGGTAGTGGAGTCAATTCCCATGTCCGGTTTCTTGACAAGGAATCCATCTCATCTTTCATGGCTAGCTCCCACTTGCTTGATTCTTCGACTCTTGTAGCTTCTTCAAGACTTTCAGGCTCACCATTATCCGTCAATAGAATATAGTTCAATGATGGTGAGAACCGTTATGGAGGTCCGATCGTCCCGGAAGATCTTCCGACAACCGTTGGTGGTGTACATGGCTCTTCCTCGCGGATCAATGTTTTCTTTATCAATGATATTGCCTTGTACAATACTTTTAGCAATATCATCTACATCTATTACATCGGATGTCTCAACTTCGTCGAATTTGTCGCATCTTTGTTCTTGTATGTCATCTTCTCATTAAATATGACATTTTTGCTTCGATAATTTTCCGATTTTCTTCATCCCAAAATCGGTATCCAAACTCATCGTAACCATAGCCAACAAAGATGCATTTTCCGGACTTTGCATCAAGCTTACTTCTTGCTTCGTAATCTATGTGCACATAAGAAACACATCCAAATACTTTCAAGTGTGAAAGATTTACCTCCTTTCCTGTCTGCACCTCTTCAGAATTCCAAATCCAAAGGAACGAAGGTCCTCGGTTGATTAAGTAAACTGCAGTATTGACGACTTCGGACTGAATGTTGGAGGTAATCCAACGATGCAACCTCATGCTCCTGGCTCTTTCATTGATGGTTCTATTCATTCGCTCTCGCCACACCATTCGTTGCGGTGTGCCTGGAATGGTCTTCTCCATCCGGATACCATTAGTAGCACAATACTCCTCGAGATCTCCATCAGTGTATTCTCCTCCATTGTCCGACCTCGGACATTTTAGCTTCAATCTCGCTTCGGTCTCCACCATAGCTCTCCACTTCTTGAAGGTTTCAAACACATCGATTTATTTTTCGTAAAATAAACCCATACCTTTCTACTTGAGTCATCGATGAAGGTTACATAATACTTTGAACCTCCAAGTGATGCAACCGGAGATGGCCCCATACATCCGAGTGTACTAACTCCAATTTCTTAGGTCTTGGAGCTCTTCCAATTTTCGGAAAACTCACCTTTTCTGCTTTTCGAAGATGCACCCTTCACATAAATCAAACTCTGCTGATTTCAAGCCTGGTAGCTTTCCTTTTGAGAGAAGCGACTTCATTCCTTTCTCACTCATATGGCCAAGTCTATAGTGCCATAAATCGACTGATTTTCAGACTTCGATGGAAGCAATGATATCTTCCGAGGTCGGGTCATGTACAAGGTGCCGCTTTCTTCCCCGTGCTAAAATCATTGCTCCTTTTGAGACTTTCCACATGCCTCCTGCAAAATTTATGGAATGGCCGCTTTCATCAAGTTGCCCTATCGAGATCGAGTTCTTCTTCACTCAGTACATGTCTTACCTGTTGTAGCCTCCATGTAGAATTATTGGGTAGTTTTATCTCGACATCTCCTACACCAATAATTCTTAATGGCTCTCCATCTGCTAGATATACCAAACCATAGTCACCAGCAACATAATTCGCAGAATATTCCGATGAGGAGTAGTGTGGAATGAAGCTCCGAGTCTAACACCCAAGAATCAAGTGGACTGGCGATCGAGAGTAACAATGCTTCATGCCTTTCCTCTGCCACTGTATTGGCAGATTTATCATCCTCCTCCTTCTTCATCTTATAACAGTTTGCCTGAATGTGACCTGGTTTGCCACAATGCCAACATTCCAGTGGTTTTCTGGATCTTGACTTGCTTCGATCTTGACGAGGTCTTGGTCTGGATTTTGATCTGCCGCGATTTGAGTATTTATCAAATCTTCTACCTCTAGTCTCAACATTCAAAGCAGAACCTGAAGTTGAACATTCACTAGCATCTCTTCTACGGACTTCTTCTCCAAGTATCAAGTCTCGGATGTCATCATAGTTTAACTTGGATTTTCCAGCCGAGTTGCTGATCGTCGTTCTCATTGCCTCCCAGCTATTTGGCAATGAAGCCAATAGGATCAAGGCTCGTATCTCATCATCAAAATCAATTTCAACTGATGACAATTGATTTGTGATAGTGTTGAAATTATTCGGATCGTCGTGTGACGGCATTCCTTCCGCCATTTTCGGATTGAATAACTTCTTCATCAAATACACTTTATTATTGGCGGATGGTTTTTCATACATACCGGATAGGATCTGTCATTAATCCTGCTTGTAGTCCTTTCTTTGATGACATTGTGAGCGACCTTCCTTGTAAGTGTTAGTCGGATCGGACTCTAACACTTGTCTCATCAAGAGAGATCCATTCTTCATCTTTCATCGCCTCTGGTTTCTGTCCAAATAAAGGAAGATGAAGTTTCTTCCCATACAAATAATCTTCTATTTGCATTTTCCAATAACCGAAATCTCGCCCATCAAATTTTTCTATTCCGGTCCCTTTTACCTCGTCCGTGTCCATAGCTTCTTTCTATGCTATCTTTGAGTCTGAATTTGATAAATCGGACACCACAGATGCGTCCGGAAAGGTCAAATTATCTGAAAATGACTCAAGAACGACCAAAATCAGACTTCAGACGGCTCAGATCTGATCAATCAAAATCTGAACAAATGGACGGCTCAGATCAACCCGCGTATCCGGGTTTACGTAGACCCTGCTACACCAGATCAACTCCCACTGATGATGTGGTGATGACTGGATCGATGATGTGTCGCCGACGTGGCGATGGATCGGACCGGTGATCGGACCGACGACGTGGCAATGACTGGACCGATGACGTGGCGATGACCGGACTGATGACTGGCCGGTGACGTGGCGTTGACTGGCCGGTGACGTGGCGTTGACTTTTCCCGTCAAAACTTTGACCGGCAATAACTCCTTCATTTCAACTCCAAATTAAGTGAATTATACACCGTTGGAATCGTGATGACCTCCTTTACAAGATCATATGCTCAAAACTCATTTTTGAGCACTTTGATTTTTCTGCAAAAAATCAAACACCTACACCAACGGCTCTGATACCAGTTGTTAGAGACGGCAGCGGATTAACACACAATATTTACGTGGTTCGGCAACTTGCCTACTCCACGGAGCTACTGATTTGTATTAAGCAAACAATAATACAAATACAAGGAGGAGGAGAAACAACTCAACTCAACTCAACTCAACTCAACTCAACTCACTCTTTAGCTCTCTCTACACAACACATTCACTTGTGTTCTTCACTCAATGATGTCTAAAGCTCTAAGAAGCTCCTCTATTTATAGCAAGAGTGAGGAGACAATCTTTAATGGTTGGCCACCAAATTCACCACTTTCAACAATGGTGGGTTGGAAGAATGGTGGGTTAGTAACCATTTTCAACAATGGTGGGGAGAAAGTTTGCATACCATTGTTGAGGTTTCACACCATTGTGTTCATACTTCAACAAGTGTAACCATTAAATTGATCGTAATTCAATGTTTCCACTTCGTTTCGAGACAGACAAGGATGTAGTCAAGTGATCAGCTGGCGGAAGAAGTAATGAGATTGAAGAATCTTGGAACAAAACACTATGTAAGTGAACATTAAATATCCCAGATCTTTCTTTTATTGTTTTCCAAATCTCTTTTGCATGAAAAGGACAATCTGAGGCACATTCATGTTCCTGCCTGTCACCAACAAGACCTCCTGGATAGATGGAATGGACAAACCGCTGCCTCAGTTGAGCAACCTGTAAGTGTCAACGCTATCAGCAAAATAGAGTTACGAATTACAGATACTGGGTTTCCCACTTGATATTTGCTCGCTGTCCTAATTGCTCCCACATGCACAGATCCAGAAAATTATCTTATCACAGGACGTGATGCTCTTTTTGTCATTGTTACATGATACACTCCTAATGACGTTTAAACACTCTCCAGTAAAAGCTAAGCACCAATGTATGTGATGCAAGATTATCAAGTTAAATATGCATAAAATTAATTATTGGTTAATGACGGACTCCAGAGTTGACTTCTAAATTAACCACATGTCTTGAAGAGGTGGATTCAGAAGAACAATTGAAATTGCAGAGATGGTTTTGAAGAGAAATACCAAACACTAAAGATTACCATTATCCAAGGACTAGAACATACCATGACTGAGGCATCTGCAATAACCCATGACTGAGGCATGCATTATATTTAAACCCAGCGTGAAGCAATTCTAGACATTGCCTTTTCCTTTTCCTTTTCCTTTTTACACATACTTTCTCGTTGTTTCAATGACATTCTTTGCTTGCATCAACCTCGTAGGGAATTAGTTGCTTTATACTGAAGTTCAGAATCATACTCTAACCCTAGTCTTAAGCAGATGATCTTTGTGTTGTTGCCGATATATATATATATATATATATATTTCATACTCAAATTAATTTTCTCTTGCTCTACACAACATATCACTATCTTCTTCATCTTCTTATTTCATCGATTAATAACCCTCCATTACTTTGTCTCTCCTTTTTCTTGACACATTCAGCAGTAAGAACAACAATGGCTGACGCACTTGTATCCCCAATTTTGGAGCTGTTAGTTAACATCGGTGCTCAACAGGTACCTACTTTAATTTATACAAATAATCTAATTAACCTAACATTTACAGTATCTTATACATTCATTTCATTATCTTATACAGTACCTGTGAATTTTTCAGAAGCTAAATCGGTAGCTTGATTTATAAATTATTACATTGCATGTAATTAAATAAATTAGTAAGAAAATAATCTAACGTCATCATTCATGTCTTTTTATACGAATACCTTTATAATGATTTCATTTAATATATATTTTAATTCACGCATCTAGTACATTATAGTACAATCATAGTGGCATTAGCATTGCATTATTTTTCGAGTCGTTTTATTTTCTTATATGTTATTTGAATCTAATTACCAATATATATATATATATATATAAACTAAAATATAAAATGCGTCCTAGTTTTACTTTGCTAGTCTACAGTAAAATATACAATTAATATATACGTTTGTGAAAGATGAACGAATATTGAGATAGCCGAGATGGTATAAAGTGCGCCAGATTAAAGTTCCCTCCGAGAGGGCATGGGTTTGAATTCCACTCTCAACACAGCACATAAAAATGATCTAAAAACATTAAAAAATACAAATTTTGGATAGTGTTTGTTTTCTGTCTGTATTTTTTCATTTATGCTTTTAGATTATTTATTTTTTTGGTTCATTTTTTTTGGGGCTTTATTTTTATTAGGTTCCATTATAAAATTTTAATTTATTTTGGTGATAATTTTAAAATTAATATTGCTCTTTTTTTTCCTTTCCTTTTTTTTTGTGTTTTTTGTTATTTTATCTGTTTTTTTGGATCAAATACTTTTATGTTTGCGCAATAATAATGATAATTTTAGTGATTTTTTTTTGTTAAAATGTTTTGATTTTTTTTTATTTTTTGGGACAATTTAATGATTTTAATTGTGTTGGGAAATAATGTTAATAATAATTTTAACTGTTATAGTAATGAAAATGACTGTAACGTAGAGATGAATTTTCAATTTATGTTTTCGTCCTTTTGTGGATAGAAAATTAACTACTTATTTTTGTTATTTGATTATTACAGGTCTTTTCACAATTTATATTTTGTTCTTAAATGTGATTGAAATTCATTTATAAAATGAACTAATCTTAATACAATGAATTCAATAATTCAAATATCCAAATCTTCTTGCTTTTTTAATGATGATGATAATTTTATTCTGGCTATTTTGTTGAAACTACAAAACAGATAAATTTATATCGATTTAAAATTCATATATTTTATAGAAAACTTGCACTTCACAGGAATTTTGCACAAATTTATTATTTTGACTAAATTTATATTATAACAAAAAAAAACACAATTAATATTTTTTACGTTGAAAAAACTATGGTACTGCCATCGACGAGGCACGGGGCATTGGCTAATATATATGTATGTATGAACTCCTTTTGTAATTAATATTGATCTTGTTTTAAATATTAGCAGAGTCTATATAAAGAAATGATAACTTTCATTCAAGAAGGATTTAAAATTAATGTAATATAACAAAATCTAATACTAAAAAAATTAGGAACACATTTAATCATATAGTTTATTTATGAATGTTAGCAAAGTTTATTAAATATAATAATATAAATGTTACAGGTCCTTATGATCCAAAGGAACAAAAAAGTAATATAAAACTATACAAAGACACCCTCTAACAGAAATTAAAGATTCAATTTAATAAATTGATGGATTAAAAATTAAGGACTCAATTAAATAATTTGATGACTTTTGATGAGATTTATTACTTTCAAATTTTAGCATTATTGGCTTTTATTAGCTAGTTTTAAAGCATATTTATAGTTTTTATGGTCAAAATCAAAAACAAATGTCAATAAGATACTATTACTCTCAAATATGCGCATCTATTGTAACTGCAAAGCAATGATTTTTTTTCTCTTTTTTGCAACACATTTGTAATTTTGTACACATTGGTTTCTTTATCTTATAGAATAATTTGAGTTTGTCATAAGGTAAATTAAATTAGTAATTCACTCATTTTTATATCATCAAATAAATTAGCTAAAGATAAAATGATGTCACCACTCATGGCTTGTCATACAAATAACTTCAATGTTGCTAAATGCCAAATGGGTCACAATATTCAAAGTCATAAGCTAATTTAATTAGCGGAACCAAACCCTCTATAAACGAGATTAAAGATCCAATTTAATAACTTTATGAATAAAAAATTAAAGATTCAATTTAATGAATTTTGACATGATTTATTACTTTCAGATTTTAACCTTATTAGCTTGTTTTTAAGCATTTTTAGACTTTAAAATGCATAAAACACTATACTACTACTACGACGTGAGGATGTTATCATGTTAGTATTTCATTAAAGGTAAAATATTCAATCAAAATTTAAAATAATTGGTGCATATTTGGTCTGAATATTGTTTTTTCACTTTAAGACTATAGTTCACATAATTTTAGTATCATGGCTTTATTTCAAATGGACTTCACAAATATTTACAAGCACCTTTTATTCACTTGATTCATTTTATAGATTAATATAAAATGATTTTATACCTTGTTGTATATTAGCAGTGCAGAGATTTATTGTCAAAATGATGATAAAAAAAATTCAATAGCGCAAGATTATGTCAACTACTGTGAAAAAGATTAGTACAAATTATTTAATCTATTAATTGCTAAAAACTATTCATAGAAATGTTTTTTATGCTTAACATCTCTTTTTTGGTTTCCTACTCTAATATTTAATCTATTAATGGCTAAAAACTATTCATAAAACTATTTTTAGCAATTAAGTAACCCCTGACCGAGACTAGACTGAAAAGTTACAATAATATAAGGAATGAATTGAAATATTAGACACGGTACAGGGACTGAAACAAAACTCAACCCTCATCACCAAACCCTAAGTATATAAGCTAACTAAACACTATCTATTCATTTCACAGCCGTCAGCCTCCTTCCCTCATCCTATCATCATTCTCTCTGTTTTTGTTTTGAAAAAATTAAATTAAACAGACAAATGGCAGAGCCACTTATACTGGAGCAGATCAACATGGTTCTTTGTCACCAGGTAATTTACTTTTATACAACCTGCAAGAAATATAAAAATGAAGTCTTTTTTTCTTAATTTATATGAAAAATAAAATACAAAGAATTTCTTTTAAGATTCATTTTCTTCCTTCTTGAATAGTGGGCAGAGTGCAGACAGATATCATTATAATGATCATATATATATATATATAAATAATAATCTCAAATGCTCAAATCTACATTTCGATTTTATTAAACAAATTACTTTCGATGATGATATATCCCACCGTTATAAATTGTTGTGCCGTTTCCCTAGAATATATGTTCTGTACATGTGATCGTGACACCCCACCTCATCACTGGATATAAAAAATGAAATATTATTGAATATCTTGAGACAACAAAGTTGATCCCCCTACTTTTTCTTAACCCACAGTCCCAGATCAAGATCATAGGCATCATCGTACATACATGCATGTTATCTTACAAGCATACTCAAATTAATATTCTCTTGCGCTACACAGCAGATCATTATCCTTCCTATCTTCATCATCTTCTTATTTCATCGATCAATGACTCCCCATTACTTTGTCTCTCCTTTTTCTTGACACATTCAGTAGTAAGAACAATAATGGCAGACGCACTTGTATCCCCGATTTTGGAGCTGTTAGTCAACATCGGTGCTCAACAGGTACCTACTTTAATTTCTACAAATAATCTAATTAACCTAACATTTACAGTATCTTATGCGTTGATTTCATTATCTTATACAGTGTCTGTGAATTTGTCAGAAGCTGAATCGATAGCTTGATTTATAAATTATTACATTGCATGTAATTCAATAAATTAGTAAGAAAATAATATATTGCCATCATTCATGTCTTTCATTTAATATATATTTTAATTCACGCATCTAGTAAATTTTAGTACAATAATAGTGGCACTAGCGTTGCATTATTTGCGAGTCGTTTTATTTTATTATATATTTTTTGAATATAATTAACAATATATATATATATATATATATATATATATATATATATATATATGAACTCCTTTTGTAATTAATATATATATATATGAACTCTTTTTGTAATTAATATTTATCTTGTTTTAAATATTAGGAGAGTCTATATAAAGAAATCATAATTTTCATTCAAGAAGGATTTAAAATTTATGTAATATAACAAAATCTAATACTAAAAAAAATAGGAACACATCTAATCATTTAGTTTATTTAAGAATGTTAGCAAAGTTTATTAAATATAATAATATAAATGTTATGAGTCCTTCTGATCCAAAGGAACAAAAAAGTAATATAAAACTATACAAGACACCTTATAACAGAAATTAAAGATTCAATTGAATAAATTGATGGATTAAAAATTAAAGACTCAAGTAAATACTTTGATGAGATTTATTACTTTCAAATTTTAGCATTATTGGCTTTTATTAGCTAGTTTTAAAGCATTTCTAAAGTTTTTATGGTCAAAATATATAAAAAAATTGTCAATAAGATTCTACTACTTTCAAATATGCGCATCTATTGTAACTGCAAAGCAATGATTTTTTTTTCTCTCTTTTTTGCAACACCTCTGTAATTTTGTACAAATTGGTTTCTTTATCTTATAGAATAATTGTGAGTTTGTTATAAGGTAAATTAAATTAGTAATTCACTCATTTTTATATCATCAAATAAATTAGTTAAAGATAAAATGATGTCACCACTCATGGCTTCTCATACAAATAACTTTAATGTTGCTAAATGCCAAATGGGTCACAATATTCAAAGTCATAAGCTAATTTAATTAGCGGCACCAAACCCCCTATAAATGAGATTAAAGATCCAATTTAATAACTTTATGAATAAAAAATTAAAGATTCAATTTGATGAATTTTGATGTGATTTATTACTTTCAGATTTTAACCTTATTAGCTTGTTTTTAAGCATTTTTAGAGTTTAAAATGCCAATAAAACACTATACTACTACTACGTAAGGATGTTTTAATGTTAGTATTTCATTAAAGGTAAAATACTCAATCAAAATTTAAAATAATTGGTGTGTATTTGGTCTGAATATTGTTTTCACTTTAAGACTATAGTTTCACATAATTTTATTATCATGGCTTTATTTCCAAATGGACTTCACAAATATTTACAATCATCTTTTATTCACTTAATTCATTTTATAGATGAGTATAAAATGATTTTATACCTTGTATATTAGCAGTGTAGAGATTTATTGCCAAAATGATGCTAAAAAAAAAATTCAATAGCGCAAGATTATGTCAACTACTGTGAAAAAGATTAGTACAAATTATTTAATCTATTAATAGCTAAAAACTATTCATAGAAATGTTTTCTATGCTTAACATCCCTTTTTTGGTTTCCTACTCTAATAGGTACAGGAAGAGGTGAACCTAGTAGTGGGTGTGGAGAAACAAGTCGACAAGCTGAAAAGCAATCTCATCGACATCCGATCTGTCCTTGAAGATGCAGAAAGAAAACAAGTGAAGGATAAGGCAATAAGAGTCTGGCTAGACAAGCTAAAAGATGTATGCTATGATATGGATGACGTGCTAGATGAATGGAGCACTGCAATTCTAACATGGGAAATGGATGAAGAAAACACTCGTTCCCTGAAGAAGATGCGATGTTCCTTCATGAGATCTCCTTGCTTTTGTCTCAATCAAGGAGTTCGACGTCGCGACATTGCCCTCGAGATCAAAGCAGTTAGTGAAAAATTGGATGAGATTGCCAAAGAGAAAGCTATGTATGGCTTTGAATTGTACAAAGTCGCTGATCATGAACTGCCACGACTATCAAGTACCTCCCTTGTTGATGACTCGAGCGTGTGTGGCCGAGATGATGAAAAAAAAAGTGTTGTAAGCATGCTGCTTGCTAAAAGTAGCCAAGAGGCACGGGACATGGATGTCATCTCTCTTGTAGGATTGGGTGGGATTGGAAAAACAACTCTTGCCCAACTAGCTTTTAATGATGCTAAGGTTACGGCTCATTTTGAGAAAAAGATATGGGTGTGTGTTTCAGAACCATTTGATGTGGTTAGAATAGCCAAAGCTATCCTTGTGCAGCTTGAAGTGAGCACACGAAATTTGGATGAATTGCAATCCCTTTTGCCAAAAGTTTCTCAATCCATCGACGGAATAAGGGTCCTTCTTGTCCTTGATGATGTCTGGACCGAAGATCATAGACATTGGGAACAACTGAAACCATCTCTCGCAGGCTGTGCACCAGGAAGCAGAATTCTAGTGACCACTCGTAAGGGTGCTGTGGCAGCGATGATGGGAACCTACCACCAGATCGACATTAAAACATTGTCTGATGATGCATGCCGGTCAATATTCAATCATGTGGCATTCTACAACAGAAGCAAAGAAGAACGTGAAAGACTGACAGATATGGGAAATAAAATTGCAAACAAGTGCAGGGGCTTGCCTCTAGCTGCCAAGGTATTAGGAGGTCTAATGCAGTCTAAAAGAACAGCAGAAGAGTGGGAAGATGTTTTATCTAGCGAACTATGGAGGCTAGATCAGGTTGAAAAAAAAATATTTCTACCTTTGCTTCTGAGTTACTACGATTTACCTTCTGTGGTAAGACGTTGTTTCTTGTATTGTGTCGTGTTTCCAAAAGACTACGAGATGAGCAAAGATGAATTGGTGAAGATGTGGATGGCTCAAGGTTACCTGAAGGGGACTGGAAATAGAGATATGGAGGTTGTTGGAGAGTACTACTTTCAAGTCTTAGCAGCGCGGTCTTTCTTCCAAGATATAAAAGAGTATCGTCGAGAAGATATCCGATTCAAGATGCATTATATAGTGCATGATTTTGCCAAATATATGACTGAAAATGAATGTCTAACGGTGGATGACAATAACCTTGGAGAAGCAACAATGGAGACTTCAATTGAAAGGGTTCATCATTTAAGCATGATGCTACCAGGGGAGACCTCTTTTCCCTCGTCCATTCACAGAGCAAAAGGTCTCCGCAGCCTCTTGATCAACAACAGTGGAGACCCATGGCTTGGAGCTGGACTACCTGGTTTATTCAAGCAGGTGACATGCATCAGGTCATTGAATCTGTCACGGTCTTCAATCACAGAAATACCAAAAGAGGTAGGGAAATTGATACATTTGAGACACCTGAATTTGGAAGGTTGTAGAGAATTGGTGTCCTTGCCAGAAACCATGTCTGATTTATGCAATCTACAATCCCTAGGCATTATTGGGTGTTCGTCTCTCAAGGAATTACCTCAAGGGATTGTAAAACTTATCAAATTGAGGCATCTTCGTATTCATCATTCAGGTGTAGAATTCATGCCAAAGGGAATAGAGAGGTTAACATGTCTTCGAACATTAGATTGTTTTGTTGTGTGTGGTGGTGGTGAGAATGAAAGTAAAGCAGCTAATCTAAGGGAATTAAAAAACTTAGATCACATTGGAGGGAGTCTCGTAATAAAGAATCTAAGAGGAGGCATAGAAGATGCTGTAGAAGCACAACTCAAGAATAAGAAGCGTTTGCTTTGTTTGGAATTGGATTTCTGCGTCAACCATCAGGACAACATTTTAATTGAAGCTTTACAACCTCCGTCAGACTTGAAAATACTAACAATACGGTCGTACGGAGGGGTAGTTTTGCCAAAATGGATGATGGCATTAACCAGATTACAGGAGCTTCGACTCGTATGTTGTGAAAATGTGGAGATTTTGCCTCCGTTGGGAAGATTGCCCAACCTTGAAAGCCTGGAATTAATCAACGTGGGGGTGAGAAGGTTGGATGGTGGATTTTTAGGTATAGATGAAGTTGAGAAGGCCAATATATATGAAGGAGAAATTGCAATGGTTACCGCTTTCCCAAAATTGAAAAGACTTCAGATTTGGGGTCTCCATGCAGTAGAAGAGTGGGATGGAATTGAAAGGAGAGTGGGAGAAGAGGAAGTCATCATAACTTCAAAATTCATTATGCCACAACTTCAACAGTTGATAATTGAAGAATGCCCATTGTTGAGAGCACTACCAGATTATGTTTTGGCAGCGTCATTACAGGATCTTAGACTGAGTGATTGTGGAAACTTGAAGGTTTTGCCCCCGTTCGGAAGATTGCCCAACCTTGAAAGGTTTGATGAAGTTGTAAGACCCATTGCTTTCCCAAAATTGAAAAGACTTCAGATTTTGTATCTTGATGAAGTAGAAGAGTGGGATGGAATTGAAAGGAGAGGGGGACAAGAGCATGCCACCAAAACTTCAACATTCATTATGCCACGACTTCAACAATTGATAATTAAAGATTGCCCATTGTTGAGAGCAGTACCTGACTATGTTTTGGCAGCGTCATTACAGGATCTTAGACTCAGTGATTGTGGAAACCTAGAGGTTTTGCCTCCGTTAGGAAGATTACCCAACCTTGAAAGCCTGGAATTATTCAGGGTGGGGGTGAGAAGGTTGAATGCTGAATTTTTAGGTATAGAAGAAGTTGAGAATGCCAATGTAAATGAAGGAGAAATTGCAAGAGTTACTGCTTTCCCGAAATTGAAAAGACTTGTGATTTGGATTCTCAATGAAGTAGAAGTGTGGGATGGAATTGAAAGGAGAGTGGGAGAAGAGGACGCCACCACAACTTCAATAGTCATTATGCCACAACTTCGTGAGTTGAGAATTTACGGATGCTCATTGTTGAGAGCACTACCATACTATTTTTTGGCAGCGCCTCTACAGTTTCTAGCCGTAATAGGTTGCCCCAATCTAAGGAAACGTTACGGGAAGGAGAAGGGTGAAGATTGGCACAAGATTTCTCACATCCCAAAAGTTTTTATTTGTTAAGAGCACTACCAGACTATGTTTTGGCGGGCGCCTCTACAGGTGCTATGCATAACAGCTTGCCCCAATCTAGGTATAAACATTACGTGAAGGAGGAGAAGGGTGAAGATTGGCACAAGATTTCTCTCATCCCGATAGTTTATATTTCTTAAATAAAATTGCAAGTCTTGGAGGGTTCATTCAATGTTGTCTTAAGCTTCATATGTTTCTGTATAAGTGGATTGAAATGATTTGTAAGCTTTGATTGTTACTAAAATAAAGGTCGGGAGAGAGAGACTCTTATGTAATATAATTTATAAGCCTTGGAGGGTTTCATTCAATGTTGTCTGTAGCTCCGTATGTTTGTGTATGAGTGGATTGAAATCATTTATAATCTATTGTTGATTTGGATATATCCCAATTAAAATTCATTTTTTTTTATAAAAAAGTTATTTGATAAAAGTAATATTATTTTGTTTTTTTATTAAAAAATGTCCTCGTCTTTCTCTCTCTCTCACACTCGCATTCTCAGGTTTTCCTCTCTGCGTCTTCAAGCAATCAACCTGGGTGATAGCTAGTACTCCTTTTCTCTCACTACTTTCAGTTCTACGTGAAAGGTAGTACAGATTGAGCACGCATTGACTTCCGTTGGATCAGGCCAAACTTCTCTTAGAATCAAAGGTTCTTGCAATTTAGATCCTTTTTTTGCTGGAAAGTGGTTTCTTTTGAAAAGTGAATTTCGATGTTTGGCAATGTTATGGAAAATAAACTGGAAAATAATTTATTAATAATTTTTTTTCAAGTTTATCCTATGTATATTAAATATAAAATATTTAATCACTTTAAATAAAAAAAATGAAATCAAATAAGTATAATTATGAATTTTTTTTATTATATCCTATATTCATACATAGCTTATTTTATAAAATATTACAATATATGTCATATCATATTATAGAGAAATAAGCTTGTTAAATATTTTGTAAGTAAAAATTATTCAATTTTAAAAGTTTAAAATAATTTGTTTTTTCATATTAAGAAAGTGAAATTAGTTTATGTTGAGAGTTATATGTTGGGGTTTTTGTTTTTAGTATGAAGTATTTTTGAAAAGATAAATAGATACAACAATATTTTGATGGGTCTTTAAATAAAAAAATTGGGTAAAGACAATCATCCCTTTAATATCTATAAAATAAACATCAAGAAATAAATATTTATACCTAACATCAAGAAATAAATAGTCATGCATAAATATTAAACTTCGATGTCATTGACATACATATTAGTTCAAATTACAAACATAAATATAGAATTCTCCGAATTAAACAAGTAAACATACTTGTCAAATAAAAAACATAGTCTGAAACCAAACTTTGAACATTTTCAAACCATCTAGTTATCTCATCAAAGTCTTCAACTTTCATCATTGCCGCATACGCACTAACTAACATCAAGTTGATTTTTGCTGAGACTTTGAATTGCAAATGTTATATCTCCAATCTGTTTAGACAATCAATACAATGAATTATGTTCAAAGAAGCTGACAATATACAATTCATAAGTTCACAATGATCAATAAAATATTCTTTATTAAATTAGAAGGTTTGGTAAAATTTCAACTTTGAGGCCACTTAGAGGAACTGGATATCTATGATATTGTTAGCATTGTGAATTTTGTTACTATTTCTGTATGAAAACTTATGAAAACTTACCGATACATGAATCAGGTTCATTATCCTTCAAAAAATGGAAAGAAGTTGGCATGTCTTTGAAACTGGAAAATAAGATGAATGTTCTATAAAACCCTTAAGCACTCATGTTTGATTGAATCAGGGTATTCCTGCTCACAAAAGAAATGTGTATGATATGAGTTTTCTTGAAATAAGATTATTATTTACATGTATTTGTGCTTGCAATCTGGTAATTTGCTCCCTGTCTATCTGAAAGTAGCAAATCATAGCAATGATCGTTGCAAAGTTAAAACTGCTAGTTAGCTATTTGATTTTGTTGGCAATATTTGTGATGTGTTCAAGGAGTTATTTATCTGGTGTTTTGAAGAGTTGTTTATTGATATATATTATTATGGAGCCAAGCCTATGTACATTATTAGAAGTCTTTACTACAGGAGAAGTCCTATTCCTGCCTATATAGTTACTTATGGCGCTGAAAAACCAAAGAAAAAATGATGCTTCATCACAACTCTCCAAGTCTCATTACAAATTTGCTTTCCCAGCTGTTATTAGCTGCCTGGGGCAATTAGGCTGAATGCATAACCTGTCTAAGCATGCATCTTCCTTAGTTCTTAATGGTTAGGATGCCATGATTTTAAGTTTTCCCAATGTCAATTCCCAAGCCTTCTTGTATGCCAAGCCTTCTTAAACCAAAAAGTTTCATACTAACAGAAGATTAATTGCAACTTGCTAGCTGTTGTTTGATAATAATTCATAAATGGCATAGCTACTTTTTGCAAATTACAGCAAATGAATTTTAAGGGACCAGAGCACAAATTCATGGACTTGAAATTCAAATGTTGGATTGGAGGTACAAAGGGATGTGCTTAATGCATAATAAATAGAATTTAAGGCACAAAGGAGTCCTGAGAGTTTGGTTGGTTGGTTTGGTTGATTTTAGGGGAATTTCTGGAGGGAACAAAGAGAAATAATGTTTTCCTACAACAGTGCTAAGTCATTTTTGTGATTTCAGACCAACTTACAGTACTCCACAGTTTTCCTTAGCAAAATGTAGATTGGTTTATGCATTTCTGAAAATTTTAAAAATGAACCATAAGATTGGTCTTCTCTGCTTCTTCCACATTTTTAATCTTTATCAAACACACCACAACAGAACTATAGCAATCACCCATGGAAACACTACCTCCCCCAACAATTCTCTCGATAAACTTATACACATCCTGTAACTGGCCATTCATACAAACACCATTTATCCAAGCACTAGCAGTGACACGAATTGGTATTCTGCCTTCTTGCACAAATCTAAACTTTATTATTTTCGGAAATATTGTGTATACTTGCAAATAACAGAATAAAAATCCAAACTTTGTACACAGCATCAACCACAAAATCACCGCAGGCATAGAATAAAATAAAATAATTAACATCCCATTTTTCTCCCAAAACAAATGCAGGCATAAAGCTCAAAAATTCTATTTAATTAATTACAATTAATAAAACAAAGGTTCACAAATTACTTACCTTTTGCGAGAGGGAAGACAAGACCTTTGATGGGTGAAAGGGACCGAGGGAGGCGAGAGACGAGGGGACACAGAGGGACAAAGGCGAGAGACGAGTTGGGTTTCAGAGATAAAGGTGAGAGATGAGATGGGTTGCAGGGATAGAGGCGAGAGACGAGATGGGTTTCAGGGACCGAGCGAGGCGAGAGACTACACAGAGGGACAGAGGCGACATGGGTTTCGGGCGAAAGGTTTCAGGCGAGAGGTTGGCGACAGAGAGGGAAAGTGGCGAGAGGTTGGCGACAGAGAGGGAAAGTGGAGAGAGGCGACCTTCTGGTTGTGAAGAAGGGAAAGAGAACGGGGCCAAGGAAACCAAGGAAAGTGTTTTCCTTTTCTTAAGATGAGGAAAACACTTTCCTCAGTTTTAGTGTTATTTTTATGTTGACCGGAAAGTAGAGGAAAATATTTTCCTTTGACCAACTTTTCAAAGTGTTGCCAAACACTGGAAAGTGAGGAAACTGAATTCCTGGAATTCAGTTTCCTTGAAACAAACAAGGCCTTAAGCTCTCTCTCGCTCTCTCTGTTTCTTTTTATTTTCTTGTCATTTCTGAATGTTCTTGTCAATTTTTGCTGCCTTCGCCTCACTTTCTGCCCCGGTTACTGTGACCTACACAGCCAAGTCACAACTAGCTGAATTTTTCAACGATTTTCAGATAAATGAGGTTTGTTCCAGGAGAAAGCTGTCAAGCACTCAACATACATGCATGCATGCATGCATACACATACATACATATATATTCCTACAACCATATTTTAATTGTGGAAGATTATGTCCTGGAGATAGGAATCAACAGTTCTGTCAAGAATTTTGTGCAAACCAGGTGTTGCATTAGTTAAATGTTATGCCGGGCATAAATTAGCTTCAATCTCTAAAACGTCTGTTAATGTCAATACTGTAATTAAAGATTTTGGCTAATCAAGTATGTACAATCTTTAAGATGAGAGGCGAACCTCAATTAGACATGTAGCTCCTTCTCCATCCCAAGCTATTGATTTTGCAAGACCTTGCATTACCTGAGAATTTATTCATTTTGCAAATTTAGACTACATACACAATATAATATGAACTATAAGGTCCCTATATAATCACTGGCTAGACCATAACCCTTTCAACACCAAATCCTAGCAAGTGTGCATGATTGTTGTAGAAAATTAGGGAGAGTTTATGCAAGTGAAGATATAGCCACAAAACATGGTTAATATATTTATCTTGATTTATATAAAAAAAAGCCACAGAACAGAGAAATAGGTTATCAACTGATGCATATGAAAAGGGAAAAGATAGAGATGTTATAGATAATGTACAGTTGACATAAAATAAATGATTGTCTGTGAGAGGGAATGCTTGATAAACTCTGCAATGATTTTAGAGTTAGAAAGCTTAGTTCAACAAATAACATGGACAAAACTATTATATTTAGTTGTTCAGCAATTAAGTAATTACTGAACCATCGAGGGTAAATAAAAAGTTGCATGGCAGCCAAACTTACAGCATCAAGGCATGCTTGAAGTTGCATTGCCTCTTGGCAGTTTATGTTAGATATTGAGGTTGATCCAGATAATCCGCTAGCCAAAGCAATGACTGTATCATTTGTACTTGTATCCCCGTCTACCTGCAGCAAACAAGTGTGGATCAACCCAATAAACTAAAATTACAATCCAATTGTTTAGTGAAGAAAACTTTGTTTGCCTTTTCAATGAAAACAAGCCTTGCCAGACAAGAAGCAATGCAATTCAAGTGCACACTAAGGTATCACATGTATAAAAATTACCATTTGCAATCAAACTGAACATGAATAAGAGTGAGCTTGAAAAAAAAGAAATGATGATCACACTCCATGAATGGATAGACATTCAGGCACACTAGAACCAGAACAATAGGAAACTTTTCTCATAAAAGAGCAGTATACAAAATCAGAATGAATATTAAAATTATGTGGTCTTATATGGATACATAGAAATTCATAACCAAGGTACGTTCACAATGCTATTGTCAGCCACCAATGTCTACAACTACAGTTTGGTAGAGTCCGGAAACCATCTTAACATTTCTCTAATTAATCCAGCAGGAAAATTCTGGGGAAAAAAATGACACGCCATTATAGTCTCAGCATTAAGTTTTTCAGGCAATAGGGAGTAGGGACCACAAAAAATCTAGGTCCAGTTCAACACTAGCAACTTAATGAAAGCAGTGAAGAACTTTACACACAGGCAGTACAATAGCCATAATGTAACATACGGTTATTTGGTTAAAACTTCAATTAACTGAAATCTGAACTATCTTTCTCCAAACATCACTGCTGACAAGGGCATCAGTCGTTATAACCTGCAAAAGATGGTATTGTCAAAGAATAGAATG
This sequence comes from Salix exigua, assembly GCA_032356905.1. Classification (NCBI taxonomy): domain Eukaryota; kingdom Viridiplantae; phylum Streptophyta; class Magnoliopsida; order Malpighiales; family Salicaceae; genus Salix; species Salix exigua. The sequence goes on from CM063599.1 coordinate 11,504,314, forward strand.
ATAATGTGTGCTTTCCCAGAAAAATTGAGAGAAGCAGTTGAGGAGACACACACCGAGCATGGTGGCCATATTTGGGTGGATCATCCCAGAACCTTTGGCCATTCCCCCAACTTTTATATCTGTCCCTCCAACCCGAGGCATTTAACAAACTGTAATAGCCTGCCTTTCTGCTACGGATTCATATTAAAAAAACATGAATTATTAGGAAGCATCTCTCAAAAGGTCCAAGTTCTGTGTTCAGAAAATGCTGTCATCCAAGTGGAAAATGAGTAACATTTAAAGGCAGTGGACTAGCTTTTGAACACCAATAAAATATGTACAATTAATGCTTACTGATCACAAATGAATAATATAATTGTCGAACACTTTTCAAAGCTCCACCCTTCTTTTTAAAGTTGGCATAAGATGCATTGGTATTAAAGCAATGATTTTGTATACTCTTAAGGTTTCTCCCTTTTTCTTTTAGAACAGAATACTCTTTAAGTTGATGGTCCAGTATTAAAGCATAGACCAATTTAACAAAGGAAAAGAATAAGAAAGTCACGGTAGTGCTGTACAGAGACAGAGTAAAGTTATGGTGGTTTACATCCAACAAGACGCAAGCACACCAGCTCCTTAAGAACAACTTTTCACATACCTTAGACTCAATGGCCACACTCTTGCTTACAAGGTCAGTAGTTGTGATCGCGACAGCTGCAGAACCTGCCCTGCACATCCACTGAATATCAGTTTTTTTTTTATAATGGAAATAGCACCTGTTGAGGAGATTACTGAGAACTAGAACATATCTATATAATAAAAGCGACACCTGAACAAGGATAAGAGAGTAAATATAGTTGGGTTGTTCATCAAACATGGAAGCTCATAACTTTTAAACTAAATAACAGATGGTGAAATGTACCCTTCAATGGATGGTGATAACGAATTAACCAGTTTTGGAAGCGAATTTAGAAGTGCTTCCTGCAAAGTTCATCACAAAAAATAAGCTGCCTAGTACAGTGATACCGGACAATAAAGAAGAGAAGACAGATACGGTAACAAATGATCACTCAAAGTAAAAAACAACTCACCACCCAATGGAGATCCACCAAAGAGATACAGAGTATAACAAGAAGAAATCCTTCTCAAAGGGTCAAGGCTAAGCTTGATTTAATTACTAGAAAAACTCTCTGCTTTCGAAACTGAAAACAAAACAATTTAAAGAATACCAATTCAGACTTTCTAGACTCCATATTAAAGACCCACAGAAACTCAAAAGACTCATAGGAAACAGAACAATTAAAAACTCTTAGAAAAACAGAACATATTAAATACTCCAGCCGGTTCATGGACTTTCTTCTTGGGATACTCCTGTATCATACAGAGCACATCAACAGATGATTTTCATGAAATTGAGATATCAACTCTAAGACTGTGTACCATTGCAAGGGCGCCAGCAGATTCTAGCACATCTTGGTAGCCTGCATCCCCCTGGATGTGAACGGTAGGTATCTTAATAATGTAAGACTCAGCACACTCATATTAGCAGTAAAGTGACATTAACAAAAGGAATTCCTAAGTTTTCTATGCTGACAAGCTAAGACCAGTTCAATCTTGGACAAAAATACGGAAATATGAATAACACTATTGCATGTGGACCATTCAGCTACATGGGAGAAACTTACCGTCGCTGCATTTGCTTGACCAGCATTTATTAAGACTGCTCGTGCCTGATGCAAAATCATGCCATCAACTTATGATTAGTGAATTGAACCAAGCTAAAATATCACAGTATAAATAATAATAATAGAATGTATTAAAAAAGCTAGTTGTCCATATAAAACAACAGTATTGGATTGAAGTGCTTTTGAAATCCAAAAAACCAAAATGCCATGAAAGCATGTGACCGATGGCCTACAAAGTTGTATCAAAATGATGTCAAAATAGTTGAGCAACACCTCGCAGATTCAAAGTTAATATTTACTACTTCATGTGAAAAAGATAACATCTGAATCATATCTACTAGACAGTGTAGGTCATTTTTTCAAAAGAAAAGAGAGAGAGAGAAACAAAAGAAAAGGAGAAGCAATTAAATACAGGAAAAGCAAAAATAACTCTGGCTTACCGTTTTTGGGATATCTAATGCCTTTTTACAGTACAATACTGGTGCAGCGGCCACCATGTTGGTAGTGAATACCCCTGGAGATAAAAGAAAACGAAATATCAATTCTCAGATCATATAATTTAATTTCTTTCATGATGCCAATAATTTGTCTATCGCAATCAAAGCAATTCAAGTGGCTTAACCTAATAAAATGCAGAATAACAAACAAATACTAACAAAAAAATTCACATTGAAAATGTTAGCCAAACAAAGAAATCAATAAAAAAAAATAATGGGCAAAACTTACTTGCTGCCATGGTCCTTCAGGAAGAAAAATAGGAGCAGCAGGTATATAATTAGAGGCCTCACTCATGGTTGATGACGATGAAGCAGCCACTGCAAATACCTTAAAGTTTCTCTTACTTAAACCAAAAGACCGCAAAACCTGCAAATTATTAAGCTCTGAGGAGCCATGAAGTTCAGGGAACTTTGGAGCGGCAAAGTGATGGGGAGGAGCACAAGTATGCATCTTTAGGAAGTGGCGGCAAATGCAGAAGCTGAAACAACCGTTGCCGGTTCTCTTTTTATACACAGTAGCAGCAGCAGCAGCAGAAGAAGAAGATTGACAACTGATTGGCGGCTTTTTATATATAGAACTTTGAAGGGTTTTTTTTTTATTTTAAAAAAAAACAAATGTTTTGAATTTATTTATTTTACGGTGATTAGAGAAAACGTGGATTTAGCGCTAATTAAGTTAATGACGTTCTGATGGTCAAAAAGATTGATTTTCGGGTAAACTATATTCTTACCCTTGTAGATTTATCAATTTTCAATTTTGCACCTATAGTTTAAATCTTCTTAATATCACCCCTATTGTTTTCAAAACATTCAATTTGGTCTTCACTTCTAAATAACTAACAAAATATTGGACTTAAAAAAAATCATATTTTTTATTCTTTTTTCTTTAATCTAATCTAATCTAATGGATATGGGTTTTGTTTTAGAGGATTATCTAAGTTTTATAGTGCTTTTAGTTTATTTATTTATTCTCTTTATAAAAAAAAGTTAAAATTGGTGTAGCCATCCCATGTTATAAAAGTTGGTCTCTGTTAACAAGTATGGTTATGGTTGTTTTTGAAAATAATTTTTGTTTAAAAATATATTAAAATAATATTTTTTTAAAATTATTTTTGACATCAGAAAATTATCTAAAACACAAAAAATAATTTAAAATAAAAAATAATAAATAAATTTTTTAATTTTTTTCAAAAAGATTTTTAAAAGACAGTGACAAACATCCCTATTAATCTTTCAAATTTTTTGAATTTGTATATAATATTGACTAAGTAATGCGATTCTCTTCAGCTATTTTATCAAACAAAAATTATTAGGGCTAGTTCACTTTTGTTCAAAATAATTTACATAATAATAATAATAAATAGTTTTTCTTTTGGTAGAGGTGATTCATTAAGCTTTCACCTAAACGAGAATTTCATGCATTCTTTACTCTCTCTTTTTGTTTATTTCTTAATTTATGCATGTGCAGATGTTTTATGTATTCACATGTGAAGTATGTGATTGTTTTTGTCCATTTAATTTCGATTGAATTAATATTTAAAAATATCCATTTTGTTTCAACTTAAATATTCTAATATTATTGTAATTTTTTCTTACATTCAAAGCATGTATTTCAATGTTCTCATTCAAAATCTCACTGAAAAAGTATTGAAAAATAATAATAATAATTATCAACAAATGCTAAAGAAACTTACGTATCAAACAATAAAGAAGCCATGAATGCTTTGAACTGCATCCACAGTAACTTGCACTGAACTATTGTAATCGCAACTCCAATAGTAAAAATTAAAATCATTTTGGAGAGTTAAATCGATGAAATAGTTTTTTAAATAGTATAAATATAATTTTTTTATTTATATGTGGTAAAAGTCATTTAGAAGAGCTATTTTTTGTATATTATTTTAAATATAATATAATTATTTTGTATATAATATAATTATGTAATTAATTATATAATAAATATTAATAATTTATATAATTCAATAATTGCTTTTAAAAAATCCTCCAACATTATAATTATTTATTTATTTTAATTTTATTTAAATAAAAAAAATCAAATTTGAAATAAAAAACTCACAATATTTACATAATCAGCACCCTAAACAATATATTTAAAGTAATCAATTTGAAATCAGCATCAACCATAGATTGCCACGATATTTTCATTTCAAAAATATATCCAAAATCGATGAATTCGAGAGATAATTGTCGGAGCGAGCTTTACATTGCCCTTCAATGCTTCATAGTCAACGTATTTAATTCCATTCAAAATCTATATATTTTTTTCTTTTTTAAATACTAAAATATCTTGAAACAATCAAATTAATTTGTAGAGTTATTAGAATATAGTAAAAATTATAGATTGTACATTTTAATTATTATTAGTGTTAATTGTGAGTTGATTTTATGTGAAAAAATTATTTTTTCCAAAAATTATTTTTATGGCATATATTTTTTTTAAAAATATAGTTAGTATTTCGACCATATCTAGCTGATTTTTTTGTAGAAAACTTTGAACAACTCCGTAACCCTCTTCTTCTCTTGCTTTCTCTGCTACTATCTCACCAACCTCAACCCAAAACGCAGTTGAACCAAACTCTTTATCCATCATCTCCACCAACTTGTCCAAAAAATCCATTATCACATACCCTACTGGCTTCTCAAGCTTCATATCCTTTCGTTCTTTTCCACCCCACTTCATCAGGCTCTGTTGGAGCTGAGTTTGATGATGTGCATTTGATGGAGAAGCAGTCAAGGTGTTGGTCTTTCTTATTTGGTAGTGCTGATGGGGTTGTGGGGTAGATATTTGCAAGTTTGCCTCTTTGCCGTTTTTTAAGTGGGATGATTCTTTAATATGGTATCAGAGTATTGTTGACCCAGCGGTCATGAGTTCAAATCTCACCCCTCCCATTTTATTTGATAAAAAAAATCAAGTACAAGGCAATGTAGGTCTGTACAAGTTTCAAGCCCAAAGGGCTTTCATTTGAGGGGGGGGGGGTTAGAGTATAATATAATCATATTATGGAGCCTCATCTATTAACTTAAGTTTTTAGATGAGATGGTTCCTTAACAAAACTATTTTAAGTGTTTAGATAGCACAAGTGTGGAGATGAAAAAATTGAACAAAAATGCTAAAAGAATTTTTTTTTTAACTTTGTCTTTTCTAATAACATAGGCGTTGGAGTTGGTAAAAGATCTGATCAACTGATTTATCTCTTAAAATTGAACTTTCTAATTTTTTTAACCATAATATCTGGATTAATTTATGTATATTTTGATTATTTTATATGATTCTAAAATTAACCATCAAGTTAGCTAGGACTCAAATTAGTAATAGTGAAAAACACATTTGAAATTTTATTGCTAATCTACTTTTTAGGGTTGAATTTCATGGTATTGTTTGTATGAGAAGTAGAGATAAAGAGTTGTGTAGAAAAGAAATTAGATAGATGAACTCACCTAGAGATTTTGATGAGGGGGAGATTAGAGATGGCAAAGTTAGACTTGCACACTTATAGATTAGAAGGTGGTGGAATAAAATGATGCTATTTTTATATAATTAGTAGTTAATAATGCTCAAAAGAAAGGTTTTGATGCAATAATAGAGACAAAGAAAGCCTAGATAATCATTGCCACGGAAAAGTTATTCTATGTGATTTCAAGGAGGAAAAAAGAGAGGCAAGGCTGGTACTTTTGACCTAATAATATTAGTTAGAAAAAGTGATTAAAATTTGAAAATATAATTAAAATAGTAAAGCAATGTTTTCTAGGTTTATTTTGATAATTTTAGCCAACAAACACTTATATAGAGATGAGTTTGTAAAACCATCTAGCAAAATCTAAGCACAATTTAAAAAGAAGATTTAAAATTACCATTATTCTATAAGATTTTGTGTATTTTACATGCTCCATGCATCTTTGTAGAGTTTGCTTTATTTAAATTTAAAATTAAATTGTATATTTTTTTAAAAAAAGAATTCCAGATTTTTTTTCAGATTTTTGTGAACCTATGCTATATTTTTTCGAAATTTATTTTAAGTAAGCTATTTTGAAAAAAAAAGCACACTCCAAATTTAAGTACTGTTTGAGTGTGGTTGTAGTTATCTTTAATGTGTTTTTTTATTAACAATGTATCAAAATAATATTTTTTATCTTTTAAAAAATATTTTTAATATCATCATAAGAAAATGATCTATAAACATTATTTTTTATTTAAAATATAAAATAATAATATTTTTTTTAAAATTACTTTTGAAATACAATCTTAAACACCTTCTAAAGTGCTAATCTCTTCTCCACATGATCATACTTAATTTTTACCAAGTCAATTGATTGAAATCAGGAACAAAATTACAAGAAATTGAAAGTTTGGGGGTCAATTAAGATCTAAATTAAAGAAATTCATAGTCAATCACTATTTTTTAAAAGACATTGAGCCCTAGGGATATAATTGGTTAAATCAGGGGTGAAATTGAAAAAAATTAAAATTTAATGACCAATTAAAGATTAAATTTCATGAATCAAGGGTTATTTTCTGGATTTTTTGGTAGTTTTGATTGTCATGGTTTTATAGTTTTAAATAAACATATTCGACACTCCCATTATAATCACTAATTATTGTTAACAATATGAACTTTAAACATTGTTTTTATAACTCGTAACAATATTTTAAAGTTATTATGTTGTTTTGATATTTAGGGTTCAAATTTATTGGCAAACCTAAGATTCTATACCAAATATTGAAAATTAAACACACTAGTATTTGAACTTCCAAGTATCAAACTCTTACTAAAATTATAATTGCATTTGCCTTTATATTTATATAAGAAAATATAACCTTTAACAATCATATATAATCCAATAAAATTTATAATTAACCAACTAATTCAGCAAAAACTCGAATTAATAGTTAAGATGCAGAAGCTTCTGATGTCTCTGGGGAAGGCTCTTTCCTCGGTTCAGAAGAATGACGAATGGTAACGTGTAGATTTATTGTCTGACTCTGAAGTAAAATTGCCTGCAATTTACAACCAAATTCTTAAACCCCAAACACTAAAGATTACCATGACTGAGGCATGCATTATACTTAAACCCAGCTTGAAGCAATTCTAGACATTGCCTTTTCCTTTTCCTTAATTTTTACACATACTTTCTCGTTGTTTCAATGACATTCTTTGCTTGCATCAACCTCGTAGGGAATTAGTTGCTTTATACTCAAGTTCAAAATCATACTCTAACCCCAGTCCTAAGCAAATGATCTTTGTGCTGTTGCCTATATATATATTTCATGCTCAAATTAATTTTCTCTTGCGCTACACAACATATCACTATCTTCATCATCTTCTTATTTCATCGATTAATAACCCCCCATTACTTTGTCTCTCTTTTTTCTTGACACATTCAGTAGTAAGACCAACAATGGCTGACGCACTTGTATCCCCGATTTTGGAGCTGTTAATCAAGATCACTGCTCAACAGGTACCTACTTTAATTTCTACAAATAATCTAATTAACCTAAAATTTACAGTATCTTATACATTGATTGCATTATCTTATACAGTATCTGTGAATTTGTCAGAAGTTGAATCAGTAGCATGATTTATAAATTATCATATTGCATTGCATGTTATCAAATAAATTAGTAAGAAAATAATATATTGTCATCATTCATGTCTTTTTATTCGAATACCTTTATATTGATTACATTTAATATATATTTTAATTCACGCATGTAGTAAATTTTAGTACAATAATAGTGGCATTAGCGTTGCATTATTTGCGAGTCGTTTTATTTTATTATATGTTATTTGAATCTAATTAACAATATATATATATATATATATATTAACTAAAATATAAAATGCGTCCTAGTTTAACTTTGCTAATCTACATTAAATATACAATTAATATATAATTTCATGAAAGATGAACGGATATTAAGGTAGCCGAGATGGTCTAAAGCGCGTCAGATTAAGGTTCTCTCCTGGAGGGCATAGGTTCAAATCCCACTCTGGACACATTTTTATCTAGAGAATCCACAATTAAAATTAGATTTAATATATATTGTCGAGAAAGGTGAACAAATATTGAGTTGACAGAGGTGGTCTAAGAGGCGGAAGACAAAGATTTGGTCCGAGAGGTTGGGGGTTCAAGTCCCACTATTGATAGATTTCTATTTTACTTAAAAATGTGATTAATGTTTTTTTAAAAAATATTTTTAACATCAGCACATAAAAATGGTATAAAAATATTAAAAAAATACAATGTTTAGATAGTGTTTGTTTTCTGTCTATATTTATTCATTTATGCTTTTAGATTATTTTTTTGAGTTCATTTTATTTGGGGCTTTATTTTTATTAGGTTCCATCATAAAAATTTAATTTATTTTGGTGATAATTTTAAAATTAATATTGCTCGTTTTTTTCCTTTCTTTTTTTTTGTGTTTTTTTTGTTATTTTATCTTTTTTTTTTGGATTAGATAATTTTATGCTTTTATTGTTTGCGCAATAATAATGATAATTTTAGTGATTATTTTTTTTATTATTTTTTTGTTAAAATGTTTTGATTTTATTTTTATTTTTTGGGGCAATTTAATGATTTTAATTGTTTGGGCAGTAATGTTAATAATAATTTTAGCTGTTATAGTAATGAAAATGACTGTAACGTAGAGATGAATATTCAATTTATGTTTTTGTTCTTTTATGGATAGAAAATTAACTACTTATTTTTGTTATTTGATTATTACAGGTCTTTTCACAATTTATATTTTGTTCTTAAATGTGATTTAAATTCATTTATAAAATGAACTAATCTTAATACAATGAATTTAATAATTCAAATATCCAAATCTTCTTGTTTTTTTAATGATGATAATAATTTTAGTTTCGTTATTTTGTTGAAACTACAAAACAGATAAATTTATATTGATTTAAAATTCATATATTTTATAGAAGACTTGCATTTCATAGGAATTCTGCAAAAAAAATATTATTTTGACTAAATTTATATTATAACAAAAAAACACACACACTTAATATTTTTTTTAGTTGAAAAAAATATGGCACCCCCCGCAACGAGGCACAAAGGTATTGGCTAGTGTGTGTGTGTGTGTGTGTGTATGAACTCCTTTTGTAATTAATATTGATCTTGTTTTAAATATTAGCAGAGTCTATATAAAGAAATGATAACTTTCATTCAAGAAGGATGTAAAATTAATGTAATATAACAAAATATAATACTAAAAAAATTAGGAACACATTTAATCATATAGTTTATTTAAGAATGTTAGCAAAGTTTATTAAATATAATAATATAAATGTTACAAGTCCTTCTGATCCAAAGGAACAAGAAAGTAATATAAAACTATACAAAGACACCCTCTAACAAAAATTAAAGATTCAATTTAATAAATTGATGCATTAAAAATTAAGGACTCAATTAAATAATTTGATGACTTTTGATGACACTTATTACTTTCAAATTTCAGCATTATTGGCTTTTGTTAGCTAGTTTTAAAGCATTTTTATAGTTTTTATGGTCAAAATAAAAAAATGTCAATAAGATGCTATTACTTTCAAATATGCACATCTATTGTAACTGCAAAGCAATGTTTTTTTTTCCTATTTTTTGCAATACATCTGTAATTTTGTACACATTGATTTTTTTATCTTATAGAATAATTGTGAGTTTGTCATAAGGTAAATTAAATTAGTAATTCACTCATTTTTATATCCTCAAATAAATTAGTTAAAAATAAAATGATGTCGCCACTGATGGTTTCTCATACAAATAACTTCAATGTTGCTAAATGCCAAATGGGTTACAATATTCAAAGTCATAAGCTAATTTAATTAGCTGCACCAAACCCCCTATAAACGAGATTAAGATCCAATTTTAATAACTATGAATAAAAAAAATTTAAAGATTCAATTTAATGAATTTTGACGTGATTTATTATTTTCAGGTTTTAACCTTATTAGATTGGTTTTAAACATTTTTAGAGTTTAAAATGCATAAAACACTATACTAGCAGTGCACAGATTAGTATAAAATGATTTTATACGCACCTTTAGAAATATTTTTAGAGTTTCCAAATGGACTTCGAAAATATTTACGAGCACCTTTTATTAATTTTATAGATTAGTTTAAAATGATTTTATACCTTCTTGTATATTAGCAGTGCAAAGATTTATTCTCAAAATGATGATAAAAAAAATTCAATAGCGCAAGATTATGTCAACTACTGTGAAAAAGATTAGTACAAATTATTTAATCTATTAATTGCCAAAAATTATTCATAGAAAGGTACATCCCTTTTTTGGTTTCCTAATAGGTACAAGAAGAGGTGAACCTAGTGGTGGGTGTAAAGAAACAAGTCGACAAGCTGAAAAGCAATCTCATTGACCTCCAATCTGTCCTTGAAGATGCAGAAAGAAAACAAGCGAAGGATAAGGCAGTAAGAGTCTGGCTAGACAACCTAAAAGATGTATGCTATGATATGGATGACGTGCTAGATGAATGGAGCACTGCAATTCTAACATGGATAATGGATGAAGAAAACACTCGTTCCCGGAAGAAGATGCGATGTTCCTTCATGAGATATCCTTGCTTTTGTCTCAATCAAGGGGTTCGACGTCACGACATTGCCCTCAAGATCAAAGCAGTTAGTGAAAAATTGGATGAGATTGCCAAAGAGAAAGCTATGTATGGCTTTGAATTGTACAAAACCGTTGATCATGAACTGCCACGACTAACAAGTACCTCCCTTGTTGATGAATCAAGAGTGAGTGGACGAGATGAAGAAAAGAAAATTGTTATAAGCAAGTTGTTGGCTGAAAGTAGTCAAGAGGCACGGGACATGGATGTCATCTCTCTTGTAGGGTTGGGCGGGATTGGAAAAACAACGCTCGCCCAACTAGCTTTCAATGATGCTGAGGTTATGACTCATTTTAAGAAAAAGATATGGGTGTGTGTTTCAGAACCATTTGATGAGGTTAGAATAGCCAAAGCTATCCTTAAGCAACTTGAAGTGAGCACATCGAATTTGGATGATTTGCAATCCCTTTTACAAAGAGTTTCTCAATCCATCAACGGAATAAGAGTCCTTCTTGTCCTTGATGATGTGTGGACCGAAGATCATGGACAGTGGGAACGATTGAAACCATCTCTCTCTGGTTGGGCACGAGGAAGCAAAATTCTAGTGACCACTCGTAAGGGTACTGTGGCAACGATGATGGGAACCAACCACCAGATCAACATTGAAACATTGTCTGATGATGCATGCCGGTCAATATTCAATCATGTGGCATTCTACAAAAGAAGCAAAGAAGAACGTGAAAGACTGACAGATATCGGAAATAAAATTGCAAACAAGTGCAAGGGCTTGCCTCTAGCTGCCAAGGTATTAGGAGGTCTAATGCAGTCTAAAAGAACAAGAGAAGAATGGGAAGATGTTTTATCTAGCGAACTATGGAGGCTAGATGAGGTTGATAAAGATCAGGTTGAAAAACAATTATTTCTACCTTTGCACCTGAGTTACTACGATTTACCTTCTGTGGTAAGACGATGTTTCTTGTATTGTGCCATGTTTCCAAAAGACTACGAGATGAGCAAAGATGAATTGGTGAAGATGTGGATGGCTCAAGGTTACCTGAAGGGGACTAGAAGTAGAGATATGGAGGTTGTTGGAGAGCAATACTTTCAAGTCTTAGCAGCGCGCTCTTTCTTCCAAGATATAAAAAAGAATTTGCAAGAAGATATCATATTCAAGATGCATGATATAGTGCATGATTTTGCCCAATATATGACTGAAAATGAATGTCTAACAGTGGATGGCAATAACCTTGGAGAAGCATCAGTGGAGACTTCAATTGAAAGGGTTCGTCATTTAAGCATGATGCTGCCAGAGGAGTCCTCTTTTCCCTCGTCCATTCACAAAGCAAAAGGTCTCCGCAGCCTCTTGATCGACAACATTGGAGACCCATGGCGAGGAGCTGCACTACCTGATGTAATGAAGCAGTTGACATGCATCAGGTCATTGAATCTGCCAGGGTCTTCAATTGAAGAAATACCAAAAGAGGTAGGGAAATTGATACATTTGAGACACCTGAATTTGGAAGTTTGTAGAAAGTTGGTGTCCCTGCCAGAAAACATGTGTGATTTAAGTAATCTGCAATCCCTAAACGTTTCTTGGTGTTCGTCTCTCAAGGAATTACCTCAAGCGATTGGTAAACTCATCAAATTGAGGCATCTCTGCATTCATCTTTCAGGTGTAGCCTTCATGCCAAAGGGAATAGAGAGGTTAACATGTCTTCGACAATTAGATTGTTTTATTGTGTGTGGTAGTGGTGAGAATGAAAGTAAAGCAGCTAGTCTAAGAGAATTAAAAAACTTAGATCACATTGGAGGGAGGCTTGTAATAGAGATTCGACGAGGAGGAGGCATAGAAGAGGATGCGGAAGCACAACCCATAAAGAATAAGAAGCGACTGCTTCGTTTGGAATTGCATTTCAATCACAACCATGAGGACGACAGTTTAATTGAAGTTTTACAGCCTCCGTCAGACTTGGAAAGACTAGCAATTCTGTCGTATGGAGGGATAGTTTTGCCAAATTGGATGATGACATTAACCAGATTACAGGAGCTTGTACTCGTTGGTTGTGGAAACCTGGGGGTTTTGCCTCCGTTGGGAAGATTGCCCAACCTTGAAAGCCTGTCATTATACGGGTTGGGGATGAGAAGGTTGGATGCTGGATTTTTAGGTATAGAAGAAGTTGAGAATGGCAATAATATAAATGAAGGAGGAATTGCAAGGGTCACTGTTTTCCCGAAATTGAAAAGTCTTGACATTGTGAATCTCTCTAAATTAGAAGAGTGGGATGGAATTGAAAGGAGAGTGGGAGAAGAGGATGCCACCACAACTTCAATATTCATTATTATGCCACAACTTCAACAGTTGACAATTAGACAATGCCCATTGCTGAGAGCACTACCAGACTATGTTTTGGCAGCGCCTCTACAACTGCTAGATATAACAAATTGCCCCAATCTAAGGAAACGTTACGGGAAGGAGGAGAAGGGTGAAGATTGGCACAAGATTTCTCACATCCCAGAAGTTAGTATTCGTAGAGGGTTACTAAAATAAAGGTTGCGAGAGAGAGACTCTTATGTAAAATAATTTGTAAGCCTTGGAGACTGTACAAGATACCGATCTTCAAGGTTTTCTTTATTGTTTTGCTTGATGTCATCTTATGAATGGTATATCTGCATCCTTTTGATGCTTCTAAACAAACTTTGGCTAACAGTAGTCTAGCTGGGGTCTCCAGCCTTAAGAACTTAAATCGGGTCTCAACACTTTAAATAGTGGTTCAGGAGATATAATTATGTGAGATACTGTTTAAGTGAAAATGAGTGAAAGTTTCTCAACCTAGTGTCAATCAAATGTATTTCTGGGAAATCAAAAGTTTCTTAATTGATTGTTTGTGCTTGCAGATTTGAAGGGTAGATTTCTGGGGAAAACATTAAGACTGGGAAAATTGGTGGTGACAAGCAATTGAGGCATGCTCTTTCTTGACCTTTTTCCATATTAAACTTGGTAATATTGTCATGTAATTTCAAGCTTAGGATGAGTTCCAGAAGTAACTTGCAGGATGAACATTTTTGTTAACACAGTTTGTAACTAGATAATATCTGATATCTAAAATCCTTTGGATCTCACCAATGTCATATACAGCCTTCCACATGTGGTTTCATTTTTGAAGTTCTGGTTTTCACGCACACTTGCTCTAGTTTCAGTCTATGAATTTACGTGTGAGACTTGCTTAAAATGGCCAATCCACTCTTTCTTTGGATGTTTAAGCTTCCTTGGAAGAAGATATGTGTGATATATCCCTTGTGCTTTCTTAACTGCAGGGTACTAACTCCAGCCGAAATTGATGATTATTTGGCTGAAGGAATAGACATTGTATTTTTTGGCTCAAGTGGAGTTCTTCCCTGTATTTTTTGGCTCAAGTGGAGTTCTTTTACTTTCCAAGTTTGTATAGCTGTAATGTGGAAATGTTACTAGGCTTCTCTCCAATCTTAGATGGCTTCTAAAGTTTTGCATCAATATGATTTCCTATATGATACGTTTGTTTGACAGGGAATAGAAAATTGGTCTTTTCAATTATATTTATCTCCACTCAATGCTTGCCTGTTATGTCGCCATTCTTATTTAATTCAAATGGAGCTCTGAAGAGAGAAAGGTACCATGGAAGATGGATATCGATGAAAATACCTTAATTTTTCAGTTTACACCATATATTCGATTTCATCAATTTGATCCAAAAGTTGTAGCCAATTTTTCCCATCTTAATTGCAGCCAGAAGTGTTGTTGTAAAAATGGAAATGCATATCACAACCCTGTCGATATCTAATGAGTGGTAACCCATTTTTACAGCAGTTCTCGCTTTTAGCATGGAAACTTCTGCTAGTAACCTTGAATGGCAACTCCACCAGCACTTCATATCTTATAGTCTGAGCAATGCCACTGCTAGCGCTGTTTTAGCAGAAAGAAATATAAAAGATCATTGCTAGAAGAGTCAGAGTGTCTTTACATCAACTGTAATGTTTGTCAGGTCTGCCATGCCATTAATGAGAAGCTCTGGCATAGAAAAAAAAATCAATAGCGAAGGGAAACAATATCATCTCAAGCTAGTAACATGGTATGTGCCTTAAACTCTCATCTGGGAATTGAAAGACAGCATCGGATTATTTTATTTATTTATCTTGAAAATATTATTAATTTATATGTTTTTGACATATCCAAACTTTTTCCCAAGTCCCACTCTCAATGGATGCCTTTGTATTTACTCGCTTCTTTTCTATCCATCGAATCATCTTCTTCTTCTTTAATTGCAAGATTCACTACCCGAAACTTGTAATCCAGATCTCAAGTTTTTGCCACCAGCCACTTAGAGATAAAAATAGTAAACATTGTTAATGTTACATATACATGGATAGGTCCCAAATCATATTATAAATGATGTTCTTATAGAAATAAATAATAAATTGAAGCACAGTGACAAATTAAATTTTGAGAACCAATTATCTTATCATTGAAAAAGTATAGCGTATAATATCGATGAACAATTATCACGGCAAATATATCGTCTGAGTGCAGTGACTCTCATTTTTCTATATTTTTAAAAATATTAGATTAATATTCTTTTTAGTGTTTTTAATATATTGAAATTAAAAAAAAAATCATGCACCATATTATAAAATATATATTTAAATAATTTAATTAAACATCATTAACCAACAGTCAATGGAAACCTCCAAGAGTCAACAACGAAAAGTCACGATCCAAAAGGAAACAGATGTGATAACGGAAACTTCGAACAAACCATTTCCATTGCGTAATTTTAATGGATTAATACAGTATTTTAAAAAGGTTTATTTCCTATGTTGAACGCCTCTTCTTGTAAATATTTTTTCAAAAAAAACTAAGCCTTATTAATCTTTCATGTAGGAGTCATATTCTGAATTATTTTTAATTAATTAATTATTTATTTTAACCATGAGAGGTGGGGGCAAATGATCTGCACGTAATTCTGCAAACATTAATTCTACACGAAATTAACTTGCAGCCCTTCTTATGTATGCGTGTGTGCTATATATGACCAAGTCAAGTGCTATCAAAGCCACACGTGTCTGCTAATATATACAATTCTAATTAAAATAAATAAATAAAACTCTTTTTTTATATTTCAGATTGATATTTTTTGCTTAGCTCTCAAAAAAGAGAGGGAGAGAATTTCTATCTATGCGAGAAAAAAGACTTTACAACATGATATGGAATCAATACAGTTAAAAAAAATATTTTCTTATTTTTTAAAAAATAAATATTTTTTTAATTCTTAGAAACCCTACTCCTCTTTAGGCACTTTTTATGGACTCAAGTTAAGTGCTTAAAAATTTGGTTGTCCCAGACTTTTACAAGGTGAACACGCTTTAACTTCGAACCCGAGACTTACAATGTAGATCTCAAGCTCTTTTTCACCACGTCACAACACTTAGAGATAAAAATTAGTAAACATTGTTAACGTTACATATACATGGATAGGTCCCAAATCATATTATAAATGATGTTTTTTTATAGAAATAAATAATAAATTGAAGCGCAATGACAAATTAAATTTTGAGAACCAATTATTTTATTATTGAAAAAGTATAGCGTATAATATCGATGAACAATTATCACGGCAAATATATCGTCTGAGTGCAGTGACTCTCATTTTTCTATATTTTTAAAAATATTAGATTAATATTCTTTTTAGTGTTTTTAATATATTGAAATTAAAAAAAAAATCATGCACCATATTATAAAATATATATTTAAATAATTTAATTAAACATCAATAACCAACAGTCAATGGAACCTCCAAGAGTCAACAACGAAAAGTCACGATCCAAAAGGATGTGCCACGCTTTATTTTCCAAAAAAGATGTGATGACGGAAACTTCGAACAAACCATTTCCATTGCGTAATTTTAATGGATTAATACAGTATTTTAAAAAGGTTTATTTCCTATGTTGAACGCCTCTTCCTGTAAATATTTTTTTTTTTAAAAAAAACTAAGCCTTATTAATCTTTCATTGAGGAGTCATATTCTGAATTATTTTTTAATTAATTGTTTATTTATTTAAACCATGAGAGGTGGGGTTCAAATGATCAGGTCCTGAATTTATTCTTTAAATCCATCATTTCAAGTCCCAAATACTTTTTCAGAAATTATTCATAAATTTAATATATATATATATATATATATATATTTGACACAGCACATAAAAATAATTTAAAAATACCAAAATTTAATTTAAAATAAAAAAATTAAAAATATTTTTTTTAATTTTTTCAAAAGTATTTTGAAACGGAATGCGAAACGGTGCCTTGGAATTCAAACCCCTTATAAAAACATGAATCATCACTGCAATATGGCTGCCACAATATCTACGAGCACTTCTGGTATTGTAAAGCTATACAGGAGGATCTATTATAAACTTTATAGCTCTGAATAAGTGTTGTCATAATTCATTTGTGGGTTATTGGTAAAATTTATTGAAAACAAAAATAAAATAAAAAAAGGAGTTGATATGGTGAAAAAAGCAAGCTGAAAATTTTGGATGGATTCGGAAAACAAAGATTCAAGACTAAAATAAATTATTATTGAATAAATCTATATAAAAATTAAGTTGAAATGTATAATTATATTTTTTTAATAGGCCAATTTTATTTAATTATAAGACAAATTAAAGTTTCATCATATTATAAATTAATTTAGGATTTAATTAAAAAATTTAATTAAATACAAAAAAATAATTATACTTTAAATGGATAAAAAAGCTACGAGTGGCATTTTGAGATGCTGGTTGTGAAATGAAAAGATAGGGTTATCGTGCGTTGCCTAAGCCGAAATTTGTGGACTGAAACAGTCCACAAATAAATTAATTGTCTTGATAATACAAATTCTACAAATAAATTAATTGTCTTGATAATACAAATTCTATAACTCTAGAGCAGTAACTAGACATGACCAGATAATTACTCCTTCATCTACCTAGATACATGACTTCCACAATGTACATTTTAATATTTTTTAAAAAACACTTCACAGCATAATCTCAAACACCACCGACACATCCAATCCTCATTGTAATAAATCATAGGACATCAACAAATCTGGACCATCCATTTTCAGAACTCAGTATAAATGAAAACCACAAGTGTTTCACCCTCATCACCAAACCCTATCTCTTCATTTCACAACCAGCAGCCTCCTTTCCCTCACACTCTCCTCTCTCACTTCATCCTCTGTTTTTTTGTTTTAAGAAGATTAAATTAAACAGACAAATCTCAGAGGCACTTATATCGCTACCATTGGAGCAGATCACCACGGTTCTTTCTCAACAGGTAACTACTTTTATACAAATTGCAAGAAATATAAAAATTAAAGTCTTTTTTTCTTAATTTATATGAAAAATAAAATACAAAGAACACATTTAATCATATAGTTTATTTAAGAATATTAGTAGAGTTTATAAAATACAATAATATAAATGTCATGAATCCTTCTAATCCAAAAGAACAAAAATAATAATATAAAACGATACAAGGACACCCTATAATAAAAATTAAAGATTCAATTTGATAAACTGATGAATTAAAAATCAAGGACTCAATTTAATAATTTCATGATTTTTGATGTGATTTATTACCTTCAAATTCTAAGTTATTGGTTAAAATCAAAATATAAAATGTCAATAAGATACTATTAGTTTCAAATATGCGCAGCAATGAATTGCTTTTTTATTACTATTGTTTCTTTCTTTTTTGCTATTGCCTATATATATATTTCATACTCAAATTAATATTCTCTTGCGCTACAGAGCAGATCATTATCCTTCCTATCTTCATCATCTTCTTATTTCATCGATCAATAACCCCCCATTACTTTGTCTCTCAAATTATATTTCATACTCAAATTAATATTTCTTACTTTTTCTTGACACATTCAGCAGTAAGAACAACAATGGCTGACGCACTTGTATCCCCGATTTTGGAGCTGTTAGTCAACATCGGTGCTCAACAGGTACCTACTTTAATTTCTACAAATAATCTAATTAACCTCACATTTACAGTATCTTATACATTGATTTCATTATCTTATACAGTGTCTGTGAATTTGTCAGAAGCTGAATCAGTAGCTTGATTTATAAATTATCACATTGCATGTAATTAAATAAATTAGTAAGAAAATAATATGTTGTCATCATTCATGTCTTTTTATACCAATACCTTTATAATGATTTCATTTAATATATATTTTAATTGACGCATCTAGTAATTTTTAGTACAATAATAGTGGCATTAGTGTTGCATTATTTACGAGTCGTTTTATTTTATTATATGTTATTTGAATCTAATTAACAATATATATGAACTCCTTTTGTAATCAATATTGATCTTGTTTTAAATATTAGCAGAGTCTATATAAAGAAATGATAACTTTCATTCAAAAAGGATTTAAAATTAATGTAATATAACAAAATCTAATACTAAAAAAATTAGGAACACATTTAATCATATAGTTTATTTAAGAATGTTAGCAAAGTTTATTAAATATAATAATATAAATATTATGAGTCCTTCTAATCCAAAGGAACAAAAAAGGAATATAAAACTATACAAAGACACCCTATAACAGAAATTAAAGATTCAATTTAATAAATTCATGGATTAAAAATTAAGGACTCAATTAAATAATTTGATGACTTTTGATGAGATTTATTATTTTCAAATTTTAGCATTATTGGCTTTTATTAGCTAGTTTTAAAGCATTTTTAGAGTTTTTATGGTCAAAATAAAAAAATGTTGATAAGATACTATTACTTCAAATATGCGCATCTATTGTAATTGCAAAGCAATGAGTTTTTTTTTTCTTTCTCTCTCTTTTGCAACACATCTGTAATTTTGTACACATTGGTTTCTTTATCTTATAGAATAATTGTGAGTTTGTCATAAGGTAAATTAAATTAGTAATTCACTCATTTTATATCATCAAATAAATTAGTTAAAGATAAAATGATGTCACCACTCATGGCTTCTCGTACAAATACCCTTTAATGTTGCTAAATGCCAAATGGGTCACAATATTCAAAGTCATAAGCTAATTTAATTAGCTGCACCAAATCTCCTATAAACGAGATTAAAGATCCAATTTAATAACTTTATGAATAAAATTAAAGATTCAATTTGATGAATTTTGACGTGATTTATTACTTTCAGATTTTAACCTTATTATCTTGTTTTTAAGCATTTTTAGAGTTTAAAATGCATAAAACACTATACTACTACTACGTAAGGATGTTATAATGTTAGTATTTCATTAAAGGTAAAATACTCAATCAAAATTTAAAATAATTGGTGTGTATTTGGTCTGAATATTGTTTTCACTTTAAGACTATAGTTTCACATAATTTTATTATCATGGCTTTATTTCCAAATGGACTTCACAAAAATTTACAAGCCCCTTTTATTCACTTAATTCATTTTATAGATTAGTATAAAATGATTTTATACCTTCTTGTATATTAGCAGTGTAGAGATTTATTGTCAAAATGATGCTAAAAAAAATTCAATAGCGCAAGATTATGTCAACTACTGTGAAAAAGATTAGTACAAATTATTTAATCTATTAATTGCTAAAAACTATTCATAGAAATGTTTTTTATGCTTAACATCTCTTTTTTGGTTTCCTACTCTAATAGGTACAGGAAGAGGTGAACCTAGTAGTGGGTGTGAAGAAACAAGTCGACAAGCTGAAAAGCAATCTCATTAACATCCAATCTGTCCTTGAAGATGCAGAAAGAAAACAAGTGAAGGATAAAGCAGTAAGAGTCTGGCTAGACAAGCTAAAAGTTGTATGCTATGGTATGGATGATGTGCTAGATGAATGGAGCACTGCAATTCTAACATGGAAAATGGATGAAGAAAACACTCGTTCCCTGAAGAAGATGCGATGTTCTTTCATGAGATCTCCTTGCTTTGGTTGCAATCAAGTGGTTCGACGTCGTGACATTGCCCTCAAGATCAAAGCAATTAGTGAAAAATTGGATGATATTGCCATACAAAAAGCTATATATGGCTTTGAATTGTACAAAGCCACTGATCATGAACTGCCGCGACTATCAAGTACCTCCCTTGTTGATGACTCGAGCGTGCGTGGCCGAGATGATGAAAAAAAGTGTTGTAAGCATGCTGGTGGCTGAAAGTAGTCAAGAGGCACGGGACATGGATGTCATCTCTCTTGTAGGGTTGGGCGGGATTGGAAAAACAACGCTCGCCCAACTAGCTTTTAATGATGCTAAGGTTACGACTCATTTTCAGAAAAAGATATGGGTGTGTGTTTCAGAACCATTTGATGTGGTTAGAATAGCCAAAGCTATCCTTGAGCAGCTTGAAGACAGGAAACCGGATTTGGTTGAATTGCAATCCCTTTTGCCAAAAGTTTCTCAATCCATCAACGAAATAAGAGTCCTTCTTGTCCTTGATGATGTCTGGACCGAAGATCATAGACATTGGGAACAACTGAAACCATCTCTCGCAGGCTGTGCACCAGGAAGCAGAATTCTAGTGACCACTCGTAAGGGTGCTGTGGCAGCGATGATGGGAACCGAACACCGGATCGACATTGAAACATTGTCTGATGATGCATGCCGGTCAATATTCAATCATGTGGCATTCTACAAAAGAAGCAAAGAAGAACGTGAAAGACTGTCAGATATCGGAAATAAAATTGCAAACAAGTGCAGGGGCTTGCCTCTAGCTGCCAAGGTATTAGGAGGTCTAATGCAGTCTAAAAGAACAGCAGAAGAGTGGGAAGATGTTTTATCTAGCGAACTATGGCGGCTAGATGAGGTTGATAAAGATAAGGTTGAAAAAAAATTATTTCTACCTTTGCATCTGAGTTACTACGATTTACCTTCTGTGGTAAGACGATGTTTCTTGTATTGTGCCATGTTTCCAAAAGACTACGAGATGAGCAAAGATGAATTGGTGAAGATGTGGATGGCTCAAGGTTACTTGAAGGGGACTAGAAGTAGAGATATGGAGGTTGCTGGAGAGTACTACTTTCAAGTCTTAGCAGCGCGCTCTTTCTTCCAAGATATAAAAAAGAATTATCGAGAAGAAGATCTTCGGTTCAAGATGCATGATATAGTGCATGATTTTGCCCAATATATGACTGAAAATGAATGTCTAACAGTGGATGACAATAACCTTTTGCCCAAAGGGACTTCAATTGAAAGGGTTCGTCATTTAAGCATGATGCTGTCAGGGGAGATCTCTTTTCCCTCGTCCATTCACAGAGCAAAAGGTCTCCGCAGCCTCTTGATCGACAACAGTGGAGACCCATGGCGAGGAGCTGCACTACCTGATGTAATGAAGCAGTTGACATGCATCAGGTCTTTGAATCTTCCAAGGTCTTCAATCGAAGAAATACCAAAAGAGGTAGGGAAATTGATACATTTGAGACACCTGAATTTGAAAGAGTGTTTTAAGTTGGTGTCCCTGCCAGAAAACATGTGTGATTTAAGTAATCTGCAATCCCTAGATGTTAGTTGGTGTTCGTCTCTCAAGGAATTACCTCAAGCGACCGTAAAACTTACCAAATTGAGGCATCTCTGCATTTATGGTTCAGGTGTAGCCTTCATGCCAAAGGGAATAGAGAGGTTAACATGTCTTCGGACATTAGATTGTTTTATTGTGTGTGGTGATGGTGAGAATGAAAGTAAAGCAGCTAGTCTAAGAGAATTAAAAAACTTAGATCACATTGGAGGGAGGCTTGTAATAGAGATTCGACGAGGAGGCATAGAAGAGGATGCGGAAGCACAACCCATAAAGAATAAGAAGCGCCTGCTTTGTTTGGAATTGAATTTCTGTGACAACCATGAGGACCGCAATTTAATTGAAGGTTTACAGCCCCCGTCAGACTTGGAAATACTAGCAATTCTGTCGTATGGAGGGATAGTTTTGCCAAATTGGATGATGGCATTAACCAGATTACAGGAGCTTAGACTCTTTGATTGTTGGAAGCTGGAGGTTTTGCCTCCGTTGGGAAGATTGCCCAACCTTGAAAGTTTGATGTTATCTGAATTGCAGGTGAGAAGGTTGGGTGCTGGATTTTTAGGTATAGAAGAAGTTGAGAATGCCAATAATATAAATGAAGGAGAAACTGCAAGGGTCACTGCTTTCCCCAAATTGAAAACACTTCAGTTTCGGTATCTCCAAGAATTAGAAGAGTGGGATGGAATTGAAAGGAGAGTGGGAGAAGAGGATGCCATGCCACAACTTCAACAGTTGGAGATTCACTCTTGCTCATTGTTAAGAGCACTACCAGACTATGTTTTGGCGAGTGCCTCTACAGGTGCTATGCATAACAGCTTGCCCCAATCTAGGTAAACGTTACGGGAAGGAGGAGAAGGGTGAAGAATTGGCACAAGATTTCTCACATCCCAATAATTTATATTTCTTAAAATAATTTGCAAGTCTTAGAGGGTTTCGTTCAATGTTGTATTAAGCTTTGCATGTTTCTGTACAAGTGGATTGAAATTATTTGTAAGCTATTATAAACTGATTTGTGAGCTTTGAGTGTTACTGAAATTATTACTAAGATAGAGAGAGAGACTCTTATGTAAAATAATTTGTAAGCCTTGGACGGTTTCATTGAATGTTGTATGTAGCTCCTTCTGTTTCTGTATGAGTGGATTGAAATCATTTGTGATCTATCATTGATTTGGATATATCCCGTCGTCTCTTTAAGAGTCACTTGCAAGTTTTTCTTCTAGTTTTGCAGGGAAAGAGTTGGAACAAACAAGTTTTTCTTTTAAAGCATGTTTTTATGATTTTAATATATTAATATTAAAAATAAAAAAATAACACAATTTAATATATTTTATAATTTTTTTTAAAATAAAGTTATTTGATAAAAGTAATATTATTTTGTTTTTTTTTAAATATATGTCCCCGTCTTTCTCTCCCACGCTCGCATTCTCAGGTTTTCCTCTCTGCGTCTTCAAGCGATCAACCATGGGTGATAGCCAGTACTCCTTTTCTCTCATTACTTTCAGTCCTACCGGAAAGCTAGTACAGATTGAGCACGCATTGACTGTCGTTAGATCAAGCCAAACTTCTCTTGGAATCAAAGGTTCTGTCAATTTAAGCTCTCTCTCTGTTTTGTTTTTCATTTTCTTGTCATTTCTGAATGTACTATGCTGTTGATGGTTGCTTAGATATTATGCTGTTGATGGTTGCTTAGATACTATGCTGTATTGTTGCCAGATTTATTTTATTTTACTAGTGTTGTAGTGGCAAACGGTGTTGTTAACTTGTTATTGCAACTGAGAAGAAATTGCCATCTATTTTAGTGATGAATCTTCTGTACGTAAACATTCATTATACTTTTTTTTATTGGTTTTGTTATTTTCTCTGGTTGAAATTCAAGAAACCCTTTTTGTTTTTTTGCGTTTTGTACTGTGTTTTCTCTGTGAACCTTTCGGGTCGGCCATGTTATCTTTTAGTAGTAACATAAGAATAGAGACATGGGCTTGCAGCATTCGAATTGCAGAAGCTGGTGATTGTTGTGGAAAAGCAATGTGGGTTCTAGCCAATGAGGTGTTGGTCTAGTAGTGGATGGGTTTATATTGAGATTTTAGGGGTAATTTGAGTTTAGTGACATTGGTTGGTAGAAATCTGTTCAGATTCGGTGTAAATTTGTAATTTTTATTAGTGTTCTAGCCAGTGAGCTTAGTTATTTGGTTTTCAAATGGGTTGCTTTGCTGTACTTTTTTTCGTAACAGTTCTGAATCACATTTATTTTGTTGCAGTGGAATGGGTCCTGACTTTCGAGTTTTGGTTTGGAAAAGTAAGAAGCAAGCAGAACAATATCATAGACTGTACAAGGTACCGCTCTTCAAGGTTTTCTTTATTGTTTTGCTTGATGTCAACTTATGAATGGGATATGTGCATCCTTTTGGTGCCTCTAAACAAACTCATGTATATAATTCGTCTGATGCTTCATAACCTGGTTATTATAATATATTTAGAAAGTAGTTATTGAGGTTGTTGTCTATATTACAAGACTTATTGTTAGTTGTCTTATTCCCAATAATGCCATTCTGACCCCCAAAACAGCTGAATTTAGCATGAAATCCAAGAGTTAAATATCTAATTGCTATTTTATATCAGTTCATTGTTATCTTTTGTTTTTAACCATGAAGGTTGTAACTTGTGAATTTTATGATTGCAGGAACCAATTCCTGTCACACAACTTGTGAGGGAAACTGCTGCTGTCATGCAAGAGTTTACTTAATCTGGGTACTGGAACATCTTGTATACAATCGAAGTTTTTCAGTAGTTTTAATTGATTTCCTCTGTAATTAGATCTGAATTTCAACTTCCAAAATTCATAACCTTATCCCTTATTCTAATAACCCAACGACTCTCTTCTTGTGTTCCTGCATCAGTATGTCAACTCTTCATGCTCTTATTCTTGAAGTTTGAAAATACCCTTCCTTTCTTTTTCCTCGCAGAGGTGTAAGGCCTTTTGGAGTATCTTTGCTAGTCTCTAGTTTTGATGACAAGGGTCTACGGTTGTACCAGGTATCTGGATAATCCACTGCAGACTATGCGGTAGCCCAATATTCTTGAAGTTGTAGGCCTTTGTGACTATTATGCACCCTTCTGTATGCCCAGTGTGGTTGATAACTTTTTGACCGTTTGTTTCCTTGGTTGATATTTGGATGGATTATGACTCACTTGTGTTGCTGTTTTAAAAATATGTTAGACTCTTGCACTTAAATCTTCTGATGATGTTATGTTTTGTATTTGTTTGTCTAGGTCGACCCATCAGGTTCCTACTTCTCATGGAAAGCCTTGGCAATGGAGAAAAATGTTTCAAATGCAAAAAATTTCTTGAGAAGAAGTATTTATTTGTTTTTGGTACCTTGAAATGCATTGATTCTGCAAAAACTTCTAAACTTCTTCGTGGGTTCTCCTAGCTAGCAACAAATGTGTTTCCACCTACAGCCATCAACTGGTACACATATTCTTCATTCAAAATTCAAGCTGCCTTCAATTTTCAAGTGCCACCTTACTTTGTGCTACTACCCTCTCTCTTTATATAATTTATTGTACTTCATCTTTCCCATCCAAGAAGAATTGGATTCTCTTTTTTAAAAAAATAAGAAAAAAAAGTGAGAAAAATGAATTGAATGGACAGAAACATGGTAAATATCGCGGTTTTTTGTCCACATATCTTCATTTGGTTTGAACAATTTTTGTTTTCCCTAACTTAAGTTGTGCTCTGTAAATACACTGATGATATGGAGCTTGATGATGCTGTCCACACCGCTATTTTGACACTTAAAGAGGGGTACATCACTTTCAAATTTCCTCCACGTTTTATTTTTGAATTTGAGCAGTGGGGTTTCTTACAAGGTTTGGTATATAAAAAGTATAAGAAAAAAATTCAGTAGGTTTAATATACTTGTGCCATGCACTCGCACCCGGTTGATTACATAATTGATTGATTTACTTGTAAATTCAGCCATTTAGGTGTTGCGATTTTCTCCCACACGTACTGAGTGTCGTAGGTACAATGAATTCTGGGTAACAGTAGTCTAGCTGGGTCTTCAGCCTTGAGAACTTAAATTGGCTCTCAACACCTTAGTTAGTGGTTCAGGAGATATAATTATGTGAGATACTGTTTAAGTGAAAATGAATGAAAGTTTCTCAACCCAGTGTCAATCAAATGTATTTCTGGGAAATCAAAAGTTTCTTAATTGATTGTTTGTGTTTGCAGATTTGAAGGGCATATTTCTGGGGAAAACATTCAAACTGGGAAAATTGGTAGTGACAAGCAATCCAGGCATGCTCTTTCTTGAACTTTTTCCATATTAAACTTGGTAATAGTGTCATGAAATTTCAAGCTTAGGATGAGTTCCAGAAGTAACTTGCAGGATGCACATTTTTGTTAGCACAGTTTGTAACTAGATAATATCTGATATCTAAAATCCTTTGGATCTCACCAATGTCATATATGGCCTTTCACATGTGGTTTCAGTTTTGGAGTTCTGGTTTTCACTCACACTTGCTCTAGTTTCAGTCTGACAATTTACGTGCGAGACTCGCTTAAAATGGCCAGTCCACTCTTTCTTTGGATGTTTAAGCATCCTTGGAAGTTGTGTGTGATATATATCCCTTGTGCTTTCTTAACTGCAGGGTACTAACTCCAGCTGAAATTGATGATTATTCGTCAAGGAGCCCTTAGAGTCTTAGACTGCTTACATACTATACAACTCTTCACAAACTGGAGACCTGTCCTGACAGTTTAGGCTAATAATAATTTGCAGATAAACATTTTATAGATTATTAAGTCCTCGTCGGAGGGGGCATACTCACATATTTTCTCTGTTAGGGATTTGACTAGAATCTTCAAACAAAATATTGTAATTCCAATAAGATTCAGAAAACATAAGAAAAAAATTGGAAAATTTGCAACTCCACAGGCGAAGACGACATCAAGATTCTAATATAATAAATCTCTTGGCTAGGAAGCTCCACCTCAAAAGGCACACTTTGCTGTACAAAACTCTTCAAAAATCCAAACAGCTCGTCACCTAAATATCTCTACATATTGGTTGTCGCAAGCTATAAATCACTATTTGCTTTCTTTTATACTCATTCAATCAAGACAAACCAGTAAGTATAAAAGTTCAGCAACTTATATCCTATACAAAACAGGATTTACATGACTAAAATTGGAGATGATACAACCATGTCACACACTTGTTAGATCCATGCAAAATCATTCAACAATTTAAAGACAAAAATCTAACCATTTAAAAGATTTATTCTCCCTGTAGTCTCGGGTTCGAGTTTTATAATTGTTAATATAATGGTTATTGAAAGTTTGCATGGTCGTTAACTTGAGAACCCACTTCGGTGTCCATGAGATGAGTCGAGATGCATGCAAGCTGACTCAAACACCAACATTAATAAAAAATAAAAACAAAAATCTTACATTAACACCAGTCAATGCATAAGCACGTGTGATATACAAAGCATCAAGTGGTTCAGTATTATGTCTAGATTAATTATTGATGAATTATGTCTAGAAAACACCAGCCACAAATTAGTTTTTATTGTCAAATTGTAGTGTAATTGTAGTAAATGAAATTAAGTTGACACTGCTAGATTTAAATTAAAAAACGAAACTGAAAAAAAAGATTTAAAAACCAATGAAATCAAATAAAAAGCAGTAGAGAAGCAATATATAAAAGGCCAATATATGGTGATTTTCTTTTATTAATAATTGAGCAGTTATATTGAAAAAGAATGTTAAGATAGTGTCTAATAGTATAAAACATGAAAAAAAGGTGTAACTTCTGTAGCACTTTTATTGAATTTAAAAATAACTAAAAAGAGTTAATTGAAAAAATATACGAGAGTTTTTTAGCATATTCGAGTAGATAATTCATTTATTTTAACTTAAAAGGGTTGGACTATTACATATTTGAGTAGATAAATTTTTGGATTTGATTGTGGTTACAAACTTATGTCTTGAAATTAGTTTTTCTTGGACTGTACATGTGTTTGTATTTTTGGTTTAGATATTATGTGTTGTTTACGTGATTATATGTGCTCAAATGATTTGATTAAGCAAGTATTTATTTGATTATGATTATAAATTTGATAAACTTTGAATTGATTTCGTGTCTATTGATGGAATGTGTGAGGAATTGTTTTGAGATAATACCCTTCACCGCCACATCATACTGCTCAAGCCAACCTTGTCTGCAATCAACCTCAGCAGCAGATAGCAGCCCGATAGTGGCAACCTGATACTGGTGCCACCGATCATCTAGCTAGCAATCTAAACATTCCGCAGTGATGACTTTTTGGCAATGATCAGATTTACATTGGTGATGTTCAATTTATATACCAATGATCATCTAGCTAGAAATCTATTAAGGGAAGGAATTTTTAGGAAGGATGGAGTTTTACAAATAGAATATTTCTATTGATCTTACGCTTCTTTTAAAAAATAAATAATACAGAACACAGTAGAGAAGGTTTTAAAGGTAGATAATAACATCACAACGTCAACAACTAGAGTAGTTATCTAACAACAAGATTCAAAGACAATTGATATTGACTATTTACCGAAAATAGCATATTAAAAGCTTCATTCTCATGCATGTTTAATTAATAAGCCAAGATCCTCTTTCCATTTTTTGAAACTGATGATATTTTTACTAGTACCGGTGTTGCCTGAAGAGCTTATCAAATTACAAACTTCTATCATCAAATTCACCATAACATGTTGCATGGATCTTTGGACACAAATACAAACTGTCGTAGTGGGTTTGTCATTATTACTGTTGTCGCTGCCTCATTGCTCTCATGATAACCGCAATTCCTACCTCCTCATCGCTCTCGTTATAAACGCAATTCCTAAATTTGCCACCACAGCTGGCCCTGCCACCACTGCCGCTGCCGCCGCCGCCACCCCCACTGCCGCACCCGTCCCCACTGCCACATAGCTTTGAGTTTTCCTACGAGCATCCTGGAGGAAACACCAAGTATTAAATTTCAAGTGATGGATAAATTACTGGTCATATAAGCTTTAGTTGGCATATAGTATTTTCTTCGCTGGCGCTCAAGTTTAGAAGTATAGGAACTTTAATTGGTATATAAATTGAAAATGGCAAAATGAGAAACTGAAAATGTTCTAATAAACTAAGCTTAAAGATTTTGTTTTTAGTTATAAAAAACATTCAAACAGAAATTGTGAATGCAACCAAATTACCAAATGAACATGTAATGTGAGACCAGAGTAAAATACACCTGACGGGATTTAACATCGGTCACCATAGGCTTTATCTCTTCTATGAACGTCATCCACAATGATTCGCAGTCCTCTGGTTTAAGTAGAGTGGTAGAATTTTGGGAAACCTGCGCATACTTGATTATTATGTGAAACCAGTTTGACACAGAGACTTGTAAAACTACATGCATTACATTTGCATACCAATGAGCATGCATAAATATAACTTAAGACACATATTCACCAACTGTTACCTCTTCCCATGTGTCTAAGGCAAGGGGGTCCAATACAGCTTCCATGGGCGTCTTTTGCAAAGATGGATTCAGAACAATTCTATCCATAAGAGAGGAATAGAGTACATTCTCAATCTGATCAGGCATTTCATCGTAGCGTATGGCCGCCATGATTGATAATATTCTCAAGGACTATGACAAAATAATTGGGAGACATTCAGAGGTTACTCAAAGTATAACACATTAAGCATCCCAGCAGCCATTAATTACACAATGCAGACAATATTACCTTCGAGAGAGCTTTCCTTTCAATTTCATCAAGGTTTGTTTCCGACTTATACCATGACATTGAGTTTTCATAATTATCGAAGACCTGTTTAGACCTAGAATACGCTCCAAAGCTTTAATAGAAAACAAATTGAAAAAGAAAATAGTTGCAATTAAGTAATTTACCTATCCATCATCCGCTTCAGAACTCTCCCTGCATCTGCTTCTTCTCTTGCCTTCATCTCCAATAAATTTCTGGCATACTCCCTCAATTGCTGGAATTTAGTGTTGATTTCAGAACTACACAAATCAAAACTAGAAGCAGCATCTGAAAACTCTGATATAGCTTTCTCGGTGCTGCACTCAAAAACATCTCTTACTGAGGCCCATGTATTTCTTTCACTAGCTTCCAATAAGGATTCTACGGTATTGGCAATCGCATGAGTTATTTGTTTCTGTGCAGGGATAACATTTCAAGATTTGATAATTTGATTGAGTAGAGTGACAGGACAAGAAAAAAGACCAAGAACACTAACGGATTTTGATATCAACGAAGGAAATACCTCGTACTTTGCCATCACTTCTGACAACATATTGCAAATAAGTCTTTTCCGAAATTTGTTAGCATTCCACTCACTCTGTTGAATGGCAGCATCTGAAAGAGCATGATGTTGAAGATAACTTACCAAATCCAGGACAATGAATTAGTAGATGAAAGATGTTCACACTAACACCCTTCATTTTGTCCATTAAGTTACTTTTTTATTTTGTTTATCCGGGCAATCACTTTGTTCTATGAAGTATTCATTTAACTAGCATTAATCTTCTTGATGGAGCTAGACTTTTAGAAACTAAAGGTTATGGGCAATCAATATGAAGATGGGCAAGCATATGCTTTCATGAACCAGCAGGACAGGTCTAGGTCCAAAGAGAGGTCTGGTCATGTCAAGCTAGGTTAACACCTTAAAACTGAGATAACAAAATATGCAACTATTAAATCTGGCTTAAATTTTTGCAGGTGATTATACATGCAGTTTTCCTATATGAAGCTACTCAAGATGGATATAAATCGAGCAGTTAAGTTGTTTAGCTTGAAAGTCTAGATAATTTGAATTGAGGACTAGCTGCAAGGTGTCTAAACTCGTATAAACAGAAATGACAGACAACTCATATTAGTTCCACACAAATTTCATGGTTGAAATCTAAACTGATGTGCATCTCTGCTTAGCCAGAACCTGCAATTATTCAAATAATTCCTGTCATATTTACGCCTAAGCAATCATTGAATGTTTGTGGTGCTTTTCATATCCATTTTATTTACCATTTGCACTGCTTCCTTTCATAACTAATCCAATGACAGTAGCTTTAAGGAAACGATTGACCATGAGAAACAAGAGCTGAAATTCGATTTCAATGCAGAAAAAGTTTGAATTCCTGGCAACACTATGCATAATTTGTTAAAATAATTCATCATACCCAGAATTTGTAAAAAATAATTGATAACAATAGCATCCACAGAGTACCACAACATTATAATTAAGAGAAGAATATAATGATAAAACAATTGAAAGAAGAGGTGCTTTTAGAATATTATGAAGTCAGAAAATATAAGATAACTGATTGGAGTCTAAATACCTTCACATCCTTCGTCAAACTCGCGCAAGCAAGATTGGGAACAGAGATGAATAGAAGCATCATATTCTCGTCCTTCATTCAGTGACTGTTCCAGGCTAGTTTTAAAACTTTTAAATGTGTTCGAATACAAATGCATCAGCATGGTATCATAAGCATCGTGTACCACCTACATAATGTATTGGCACATTTGAGTTGCTCAGTCCAAGGAGCATATAAATAGAGAAATACCCGCACAAAAGAAGCAAGTAAATTTAAATGTAGAAACAAAAAAAAATCAAACATCACACAATAACTAGGGAGGTTAAGAACTTAAAAGCAGAAATATACACGCCAAGGCCTTACCATCAACACATTTGACAACAACTGTTTCCGTTTTGCATTTCGAACTTCTTGATCAAAATGACCTACCTCAATGTCATATCTGTTGGGAAAAATAACTACAAAAGAAGTGATTCCGGATCAAGTTGAACAAGAAGAATATTCCAAGACTATAGGCACACAATGCTAGCAATTGGTATGGATAATTTAAGTTTGCGAACCAAAGTTTAACTATTAAATTGATTATACTTCAAAGTTTCCACTTCGTTTTGAGGCAGACAAGCATGTAGTCAACTGATCAGCTGATGGAAGCAGTAATGAGATTGAATAATCTTGGAATAAAACACATAATCTTGGAATAAAACACATCGCAAGTTAACATTAAATATCACACAGGCCTTACAAAGTATACTTACTCTGAAAGACAGGTTTCCAAAATAGAAGTGACATCTTCTCCAAACCCTGGTACCGGACCAGCTTGAACATCTTCCTTTAGTGTTAACCATCTCTGTAAGAAATAAATTTACTACTAATTAATATTATATTAAGTCAGTGAACTTTAAAAGAAAGAAATTAGAAAATAGATTCAATAAAGTACCTTATTGGATGTAAGGCATTTGAGCTTTTCCTCGGCAATCGCTTCACATCGAAATGTGGCAACCATCACCTGATAAACAAGATGAGAAGTATATTTACTTACAAAACCTGATGGTCTATATTTACACGAGAAATATGGATTTTAATAAACCTTGATAGAAGGAAGATCTAAATCCTTGTTCTCTTTTATTGTTTTCCAAATATCTTCTGCATAAATAGAAAATGAAGCAGATTTAACTTTCTTCCTATCACCAACAAGACCTCCTGGACAAGTGGAATGGACAAACTGCTGCCTCAGTTGAGAAACCTGCAAGTATAAATGCTATCAGCAAAATTGAGTTATGAATTACAGATACTGGATTTCTCGATTGATATTGCTGTCCTAATTGCTCCCACATGCACAGATTCATGGAATTATCTTATCACAGGATATATTGATGCAGGGTATTTAGGAGACTTGAATGCATTGATGCAGGGTATTTAATAATGTTTGCTCCAATCCTATTTTTGGTAAGCTTGGGATGGAGAATTAGGTTCAGGGCTCGACATATATGCAGATTTGGAATTAATTTGATCCCAGTGTGCCTAGCAGGATGAAGAAAATAGAGAGTAAGAGAGAGAAACCATAGGCACCAAGCATTCAAAGTAACATAACTCTCAATTGTA
This sequence comes from Salix exigua, assembly GCA_032356905.1. Taxonomy (NCBI): domain Eukaryota; kingdom Viridiplantae; phylum Streptophyta; class Magnoliopsida; order Malpighiales; family Salicaceae; genus Salix; species Salix exigua. The sequence goes on from CM063599.1 coordinate 11,537,619, forward strand.
TTTTGTAATCCAGCTCTAATACAGGAATATGCTGCTGTTCGGTCGCTTCATGCAAAAGCCGATGATTTTGAATTCTAGAATTCCAATTATTTGGTAAGCATATGCAAAGCTACAAATCATTCGAGACATCAATTCTAGAAACCACGCAGCAGCACACTCTAGAAGAACTCAGGCCAACAGTTTTGAGGATTGACAAACTGCTTTCTTAATGGAAAAGCTACCTGCTCTTTAAATTCCACCTCTTGGAATTCATAGCTGGGCAAAGCAGTGATCTCCACCTTCATATCAATAATTAGAAGCATATTAAGTTCATGAAACTTGAACAAAAACGCAACACATGATGCATATATGTCAATGACATCAGCTTTGAGATAGAGGTGATATTTCATACTTTAAAAAACTCATAGAGAGGAGTAGTCTCAGGCTCAGGAACTGCATCCCAAATCTGCAGAAAGTACGACCTCAGAAAATGCTGGATAATAAGAAGAGAAATAATTGATCGAAAAAGAGAACTGCACAAACAGAGAATAAGAAGTATGAACAAAAGTACCTTCTCGATATCTTCAAAGATAAATTTCTTCAATCGTTCAAGTGGAGTCTGCATAGACAATCAGAAAAGGGACAGAGATTCAGCGATGACGATGCATTCAAAGAATGGTGCGCAAGAAACAAGTCCATACCTTTGTGTGATCACGTATAACAAACAGTAGTGTTTTTTTGGGTTGCTTGGATGAACGTTTAATGACCTGAATACAAGAAATAATAGATTATTACATATCAGCATCAAATTATGCTAAACAGTTTTGATAAAATGGGGTAAGTTAGTTGTGAATATGGGACTGAAAGCTCCTTAACTATATTCTATGCATGATGAGAGATTGGTAGATATATATTTTTCCAAATATAGTCATTACAAACTGGCTTATCTAAGGGGAAAAAAAAAACACAGTTTACCAATCAAATGCAATTAAACGTGAGACAATCCAAACTTGACTATTTGAAGAATTGGTTCAGTTACTTGATTACAGCTCACTTAAGTTAACGCAGGTTGCTTTCAAATGCCAAGTACCTGGAAAACAGTTTTTAAAAGGGGTCTGCTGGCTGCATGTTCCAGACCAATGTCCTTGCACCACCTGCATATGGTACTCAACACAAAGATGAAAGTTGAGCTCAATCCTGTTAATAGAGACTGTACGCCCGCAGGACAGGGCATGACTCCTCTTATAAAAATATAGCAAAAAGCCTTAAAATCTAGGAAATACCACCTATGTCCCCTGAAAATTTCATTTTGTTCTAGTCATACAAAGAAGTAATGACCCAAGAGTGCCTAACAAAATCACTTGACAGAAAAAAGTACTGGACTGTCTTAATTAAGAACCTACCGACTATGGATGGCTACATCAAGAGTTTTTTTTTTATTGGCTAGACAGAATCATACCCAGTTGTGGACATTTATCAAACTTCCCAGGCAGAAGATTACACGTATCAATAAATTATTCTGAGTCACATGAAGAAAAAAGAAAATAGTCTACAATAAAGTAAATCACAAGACAGTTTCTTGTATAATAAACATGGCAAATACATATGGCACACGAATCGTAAAATATATTAGTCATCGTCACAATCATCATTCTCGCAATCGACATCGTCGTCAGCGAGGTCGTCGTCGCTATCATCGGCATTGTCACCTTCAAGGTCATCGGTACTGTCATTGGCGGTGCCACCTTCAATGTCATCGGCACTATCGGTACTCGTGTTGTAATTGAAATTGTCCAGATTCAACATGTGTCTCTTGATTATATTTCTGACCAGTGTTGCCGTCGCTTCTCCTGCTTTCATTGCCGCAACTGGATCCCAATCCCCTATGATCGCCGCCGTTGCAACCCCTGCCCCTGTTATGCCACCTATTCCCAGCGCTAAGCCTCTCACAGCCCTTGCCTTCATGGTATTGTAAACCTAATGATGTAAACACCATGTGTGTTACGTGATTATTGAGTAGAATATATATCCCAATATATGTACATATAAGAAACTTTAATCGATGCAATATCTATCTATCTATCTATCTATCTATCTATCTATCTATATATATATATATATATATATATATATATATATATCCATGGGTTTGTATACATATAGGAAACTTTGCCGCTATGAGCAATGAGGTCCTTATCATGGAACAGTCGTGGTCTTTGTTAGGTATATTGTCATTTGTGGCAATACCCTACCATTGTTGAAAATGGTAGAGTTACCAACCCACCATTGTTGAAAATGGTAAATTGCCAAAGTTTGGTGGTCAACCTTTGACTATGAAGAAAATTTGGTGGACAACCATTAAAGATTGTCTCCTCACTCTTGCTATAAATAGAGGAGTTTCTTAGAGCTAGAGTGAGAGAGGGAGAAACACAAGTGAATGTGTTGTGTAAAGAGAGCTAGAGAGAGTTGATGAGTTGAGTAGAGTGGATATAATCCTCCTCCTCTATATGTATTTATTGTAACCCTTTCTCTATCTCTAATACAATGTCTCTCTCCCGTGGATGTAGGCAGTTTTGCTGAATCACGTTAAATATTGTGTCAGTGAGCTTAAGCCTACTATGAGCAAGTATCAGTACATCCCTGGTCCACACATGGGAGAGCCGGAATTTCCCAACAACTGGTATCAGAGCTGATGGTTTAAAGGGGTGTTTGATTTTGCTCAAAAATGAAAGTTGTCAAAATTGTGTTTTGACCATACCATTGTGTAGAGGAGGCCAAGACTAAGCCACTGGTGAAAATGGCGTCAAAATCTGATGTCGGAAATGGCCGCACTCTCCATCACTCTTCAGCAGGGCATCTGCCCACGCGCCCCATGCGTCTTCTTCGCCCGGATTGGCTGACCCGACCCGAATACCAGTTGACCCCAACAACTGGTATCAGAGCTGTTGGTGTAGGTGTTTGATTTTTTACAGAAAAATCAAAGTGCTCAAAAACGAGTTTTGAGTATCTGATCTTGTAGAGGAGGTCACTAGGATTCCAACGGTGTATAGCACACTTAATTTGAAGTTCAAACGAAGGAGTTATTGCCGGTCAAAGTTTTGACTGGAAACGTCAACGCCACGTCACCGGCCGATCAACGCCACGTCATCGCCATCATCGCCACGCCGCAGTCAAGTCAACAGTGCCACGCCATTGGTGGGAAAAGATTCTGTGCAGCAGAGTCTACGTGCAACCGAATTTGAGATTGAATTTGAACCGTTCATCAGGCCAGACTTGTTTTGATCAAATCTTAGCCGTCTGAAGTGCGATTTGGACGATTTCAAACTTGTTTCCAGCTAATTTGATCATTCCGGATGCAATGGTATGGTTCGATCGTTGAGATTTGAGACCAAAAATGGCAGTGGTGAATTAACAAAAGAGATTGCCCGATCAGGATGCATCTGAAGGTCATCATGGTGGTCGTTGAAGAGAAGAAGAAGAAGGTGCACATGTTTACCCAATTACATGTGCTGAACTGCTAAGTGGGGAGAAATTTAACTGCCTTGAGGGAAGGTAAAATTGGGACACTCTGGACACCCGATCATGTGGATAATTTGAGGTGAAGAGTGGAAATTAACGAAGACCAATCTTGACGAATCTACGTACTGGTAGTCTCGCTAGATATTGAGAAATCATGTATTAAACCAGTATATTCCAGATCACTTATAAAGAAAAAACTGGGACAAAGCTAGCAAATGGTTATATATACGGAAAGACAGTATGATGGATAGATATGGCCTAAGAAGTTCTATCTAGGAGATTGGGTTTTAAGCGGGACCAGTGTGACCCCTCTAATCTTTCATGGGAACTTGCTTAGTGGAAGGATTATCCATACGGTACTATTTTCGTATATATAGCAGTTTGTAATGAAACAGTTGAAGACTAGCAGGATGGCGGCACAAGGGAACAGTTGGGTTCTGTATGATCAAGGATCTGATGAAGTGGTGATTTCTCCAAAGAAGTTAGATTCGGTGACTGTGATTTCTCGAGGGGAGAATTGATGAAGACCCTGATAATGGAAGAGAAATACAGTAGAGGATAAAGATTGACACCCTGTTTTGACTTGGATAGGTGTTATGACAGGATGAGCTGCTGTCAAACATAAGCAAGGAATAGGGAGAAATCTGGAGAACAGAAATTGCACGAGGGCACACGGAGATTGTGCAGGAGTACCCGTAGGATCCAACGAGGTACTATAATGAGACAGCAGGTGCAAGAAAGTGTTCACAGATGAAGCTCAGAGCAGAGACTGTTAAAGTTTGTACAACAAGAAGTCTCTTATGCTCTTAATGAAGACAACAGGCGAAGACCTTTCCAATGCATGCAAGGATGAAAAGAGAGCTGTTGCAGAGGCACCTAATTGAGGGGGTGCAAACGCCTGTGATAAAAGGCAACCGCCTATGATGAAAGACAAAGACACCAAAGAGAGTTGGTGTAGGTGGAGCTGTCGAGCAGAAAGGCACAAAAGCTCCAAACATAGAAATCGAGGTGGAGGATTGCGAGGAGTATACCGCAACTTTATCTTTCTATGTAGTCAGTGGCAGTAATCTCTCCCATAAGTGCACATGGTGGTAGAGACTTTTGGATCCACTTTGAAGCATCTCAGCTGAAGGAGGATGCGGTCATCTATGAAAGGTGAAGACACCTTAGATGGAAGGTGTGTGAGGGCCATGATAGGAGCCCGGATCAGACCGCCCCATGACAACGGGAAAAGACACCTTAGAGAAGGTGTGTGGGCCACGATATGAGCCCAGTTCAGAACAACTCTAGAGCCAATATGATGGCTAGATATAAGTGGACAAGTGTATAGCCAATGAAGTGGCTATGATGAGTATGGAGACAAATGCAGGATTGACTTTCATGGATATTGCCCCCATGCTAAAGATCAATGAGCTAGAAGACATTTGCCTTGGACAATAAGTGGGTGACTTGTGGAGCATTAAGACGCGGTTGCTATGAAGGAGCAGAGGGCATGCGCAGGTTCCGGGAACGAGTTGACTCTTGTCAAGGTGGTGAGCTCGGTAATGGCATTGTAATACTCAGAGTATGAAGACAAATATGGATCAACCTTTAATGGGTTGCCCCTATGGTTAAAGGTGGAGAGCTACCTGGACTCTTACGACTAAGAGCGAGAGACTCATGGAGAAGTAAGGCGTGGTTCCTAGGGTGGAACAGAGGGCAGGTGCAACTCCTGGATGAGTAGACTCTTGGAAGAGTGGTGAGCTTGTGATCATATTGAAATACTCAATGACTGTCACACTTGGAAATATTCGTTTGAGGGGGTGTTGTAAGCCTTGGTGTAAGGCTTGAAAAATCATTCCGGACCGAGCATGGTTCATATGCTCGAAGGGGAATGTTGTGTTGAAGACGCTCTCAGAATGGTAAGCTTGGAAGAGCTGCAGAATGCAAGCTTGTGCTGAAGAAGCAAGAGGACAATGCCCACACAAATGGCAAAGGGGATGATTGTTATGTATATTGTCATTTGTGTCAATACCATACCATTGTTGAAAATGTTAAATTGCCAAAGTTTGGTGGCCAACCTTTGACTATGAAAAAAATTTGGTGGTCAACCATTAAAGATTGTCTCCTCACTCTTGTTATAAATAGAGGAGCTTTTTAGAGCTAGAGATGAGAGAGGGAGAAACACACGTGAATGTGTTGTGTAGAGAGAGCTAGAGAGAATTGATGAGTTGGGTAGAGTGAATGTAATCCTCCTCCTCTATATGTATTTATTGTAACCTTTTCTCTATCTCTAATACAATGTCTCTCTCCCGTGGATGTAGGCAGTTTTGCCGAACCACGTTAAATATTGTGTCAGTGAGCTTAAGCCTACTATGAGCAAGTATCAGTACACCCCCGGTCCGCACATGGGAGAGCCGGAATTTCCCAACAGTCTTGCCGTCTTGGGACACCACGAGCAGTGAGAAGATTGATTAGCCTCTTAAAGCTTGAACATCCCAACCTAGTTTTCCTTTCAGAAACTAGGATATAATCACACGAACTGTCAATAGTCAATAATTGTTTGAAATTCCAGAATGTGAAACAACCATCTCAATCCAAAAATTTAAATTATTATTATAAATAAGATTTCAAAATATTATTCTCAGAATAACCTTGCAGATAGTTGTTCAGGTTGGGAGAGAAGGAGAAGTGCATGGAGGATTAGCTTGCTTATTTTCTGTTTTTCAGGTCTTTGAATAACCTTGGATCAAGGAACGAGCTAACTCTAGCTACAAGGAATACTGGAATGGTTTTTTAATAAAAAGTGTATCTAAGAATTTAAATCGGAACTATAAAATATGATTTATATTATTCTTTAACACATTCCTTCAAGTAAAAAATTTTGGGCTTGAAACTTACACAAACTCACTCCTACATTGTGCTTAATTTTTATTAAATAGAATGGGGATGGTAAGATTCAAACTTGTAACCGCTGGGTCAACAAGATTCTGATACCATATCAAAAAACTATCTCACGTAAATACTCAAGCTATTAGGTAAAACTCCGACATATTTTTATATTATTCTCTAACAAAAGGAGATTACCTCATAAAACTTTGTTTTCGCTTTGTACTTCGTCGTCTCAATGTCGGAGAAAAGATTTTCCTTGGCTGCTGAAGCATCCCATTCCTTACTTATGGAGACATCTGATATAGAGAAAGCCATTAATAATATATATATATAGGAAACTGATGATCAATGAATGACATGCCTGTTAGAAATTAATTTTAAATTTAGTAGATTAATAGATTTAATTAAGATTTATTATCAAAAGATTCCTGCTACAATTGAGAGAGCTCATGAATATTTAAAATATACTGCTATCCATAACATTACATTACCTCCACTTTCTTTTTCAAATTTGCCCATGGCGTGCTGAACAGTAGATTCAATAGAAGCCTCAAATCCATCTTCAGTTGCCCTCTTCACCTTCTTTATCATCCCGGTCATAAAAAATTTAAGTGCACGAGAACGCAGATGTCGCAGCATGGCAACATAAGCTGGGTATAGAACCTGCGTAACAGACCAGAAAACTTAATCAGTGACTGTTTTCAGTCAACTGAGGAGGTACGTATCATTGAGGCCTTACTTGTAGAGCTTCTTTTTCCAACTCTTTCCGTTTGTCATCTCTAATACTCTCTTTAAAATGGATCGCCTCCTTGTCATATCTATTGAAAAATCAATAATACAAGCCCATAAGTAGCAACAGAGGTTCCAAACATTATAATTAATGCAATATTTCGTGTCTTTTAGTGCTTTGGAACAATTTAATTCTGCATCGAATAGAGCATAAACATGCAGAACGTATAGCTTCTTTCCAAATAAATAGAGAGCTAGAGAGCAAGATCGATCGATGAACACTTACTGGGAGAGAGTGTTTTCCAAAATAGATCTGATACGTTTCCTAAACTTGGGTGCTAGACGAGCTTGAACACCTTTTCTCAATGCCAACCAAGCCTGTATGAAATCAATTGTATAACGAGTGATGTGATTTTTACATCAAGGTAGATCGGTAACTTTTGCAAAGACGAAACAAATAAAAGAAATACCTTATCAGAGCTCAAACGACTGAGCGTCTCCTTGGCAATCTGGTCACATCGAAATGCGGCAATCATCACCTGATAAACAAAATGGAGAAATACGATCGCACAGCTGGGAAATTTAATATAAACAAAAAGTATGTATGTATTTTCGCAAAATAAGCCAGCATTTATATAAACCTCCACAGCAGGAAGATCCAGATCCTTGTTTTCCTTTATGGTTTTCCATATCTGCTCTGCACGAAGGGCAAACCCTGAAGCAGGTTGAGCATCCCTCCTATCACCAGCAAGACCTCCCGGAGAGATAGAATGGAAGAACCGCTGCCTCAGCCGATCAACCTGTAAAATACATCACGTCAGGGATTTCGGACAATGATAATAACAGCACAACTAGGTAACCCAAAAGCATAAGATTCTAGACTAGGATATAGTTATTTTTTTAAATCCACTCAGCCCCAAAACATCGTTTCAAGCTATGAATCAAAGAACTATTCAACCCTAGCCTGAACTGTTAGATGGATATCAGGATAGTAATACAAAAAATAATTCAAAACTAACAATTAAATTTGGTGACAGGAATTGTTTCAGAAAGATAAAATAAAAATATTCTATTTAACCAAACAAGACTTTCGATTTGTATTTATAAATGTAATGCTAAAATTTCATATCATTGTTTGTGAGAAATCTTATTATCAGCACTTATAAAAATAATAAATATTAGGAATAACCACTATACTATTATTATTATTATTATTATTATTATTATTTTACTTTATCACAAAATCTAAATAAGGCATGCAGTTTGTTAGCATATATAATTCAAGCATGATCACTAAACATGTAGATCTAATAGTTATCTCCTTCGAATCTATAAAATATATATATATATATATATATATATATATATATATTTAAATTATTAAATGAGATTTATTTATATAATTCTTTAATACAGTCGTAATAAACTTTAATTTTATATAATATTATAATAATAATAAGAAGAAGAAAAACATAATGCTACCTCACCCTTCAAATACAAAAACTGCTACTACAATTCATGATACCAATGGCTTTGAACTCTCATTTATTTGGTAAATCAGAAACAAAGCAAAAAAACTAAAAAAAATCTGGCCTTCAATTCTAGAAAAACATGCAACGAACACAATCCATCGGTTGAAAGCAACTAATTTACCTTAACTTTAAACTTGTCCTCCTCGAATTCATAACTAGGCAAAGCAGTGATCTCCACCTTCATTTAACAATATATAGATATATTAATAAGAAGAACACAGACAAAGCTATCATTATTACCGGTGGAATAACCATATAAATAAATAAATAAAGTTAAGTTGATAAATGAAATTTAAAAAATAAATCATATATATATATAAGCGGACGTTAAGGGAGAAGAAATCTCAACCTAGCTACCTTAAAAAAATCACCCGGAGGAGTCCCTTTATAAGCATCGGGTTTAGGAATTTCAGCCCATATCTGTATAATTTAGCAGAGGAAAAAACACGCATTATTATGAGAATTTTTTATGCAAAATTAATCACAGCAATCATTTCAAATATAATGACTGAGGAGACGACAACATACCTTCTCAATATCTTCCTTCAGACTGTGTTCTAGACGTTCAAAAGGGGTCTACATTTACAGTACTCAGTAAATATGAGAGACATATTTAGTTTTTTATCATCAGCATATATTAATATACGACAGATTTATCAAAATATTTATCACATGCGAGTTGTGATCTCGCGGGTTATGAAAAATAGTTTTATTATTCGGGTAAATCCCTCTATTTATCACATGAAGAACTTATTTTTACAGTAAAATATCATTATTTCATGGGGGAAAAAAGGGTTAGCATTCTAGGAATGGAGCTCAAAACACCACCTTTGTCTTGTCACGTATGACGAACAACAAGGTTGTTTTGCGGGCTCGAAATAGACGAATCATGGCCTGCATATTATTTGAGATATTATGAAAAATACAATTGATTTTAGTAATCATATATATTTAAATTATACTCCTTATCGAGCAAAAACAAATGGTTAGAGTGTAACCTGAAAAACTGCTTTCAAAAGGGGCCTGTTGGCAGCATTTTCTCGACCAATGTCATTGCACCACCTGTATACAACAATTCAACAATCTCTGTTGATTCTTGCTAGTGGAAACCATAGTTATTCATTATATCCTGGTCGTGTTGGTTGATTTAGTGACTGGTCAACCTAGATCCAGTTTTTTTAATAATTTAAAACTTAATTAAACTTATGTGACTTATAAATCTACCTGCCCGTGACCTGTTAATCTAACCATATTTAGACATGATCACCATTATCGATTCTACATTAATTTTTTGTGCAAAACATTATCATTCAAGTTCATCTACAATAACTATGTGCATGTTTAATAGCGTGGTTAAGATTAATTTTAAAATAATTTTTATTTATAAATACATTAAAATTATATTTTGTGTTGATTGATTGACTAGAAAAAGTTAATGGCTTGATTCTCTGTATGGTCTGGGTTGACTAGAAAAAACTAAATAAGTAGTGGATTTGGCCTAAGTTATAAGTTAGCTTACTGGATGACATAAACCTAAGAGATCCCAAAGATTCATTTTCTCAAAAATCAAACTAGGATCAATGGTTTATAAAATGTCGAGACAAATGAGATCATCCAATAAAAATCTAAAACAAAATTAAAATCAGACAAGATTCCCTTGTTCATGAACGAATTGAAGATTGTTAGAGAATAATATAAATCATATTATGGGGTCTCACCTACAAGCTTAAGCTTTTAGGTGAGATGGTTCCTTAATATGGTATCAGAGCCTTGTTGACCCAGCGGTCACGAGTTCGAATCTCACAATCCCTATTCTATTTGATAAAAATCAAGCACAAGGTGATGCGGGTCTGTGCAAGTTTCAAGCTCAAAGAGTTTTCACTTGAGGGGGGGTGTTAGAGAATAATATAAATCATATTATGGAGTCTCACCTACAAACTTAAGCTTTTAGGTGAGATAGTTCCTTAACAAAGATGCATAAAAAGAATATACTCAGATATTAAAACTAATTTTGAGCATACAGAACTCACATGTTTATCATTACAATGTCAGCAATTGCCAAAGCAAATAGAGCACTTTGCTTTTCGAATGTTGCGCCGTCCTGAGAACATCACAAATTCATTTTCTTTTCTTTTCAAATCGCAGTGTAAGTATAGTTATAATATATGAAATTAATTTCGCACTTATCATTAATTTCAAATAAATATAAACAGAAATTGAAGAATGATTAGTGGCAGGCACAGCTAATTAATTGAACTATTTTCGTAAACACAATAAAGAGAAATAATTAATGCTCAAATATTAATGCAAGACTTAGTTAGCTTATACTTGGCCTCTTTCCCTGCTGTCCGATCCCTCCACATCTATGGCAATTGTGAAAGGCTCGATACCAATACCCTTCGCAGTCCAAATGCCTTGCGTTGTTTGATTCCTGAAAATATAAGCTAGATTATCTTTCATACCAGGGAGGGAAACTAGTAAATAAATACACGAATCCTCCCCTCTAAGAAAAACATCTGACCTTCCATCATCTGCATCCATCATCCTGAAATCTGTCTGGAAGAGCTTATTCAAGAGGGTGCTCTTCCCTTTTCACCAGATTAAAGAAGACAAATTAAACAATTTATATTCTTTCTGCATGCGATAATCACAACAACAACTATGTAGAAAGAATACATACCGCCACTTTGGGGGCCCATAATTGCAACGACAGCGTAGGTGACACCGCGTTGCGAGAGGTTGGTGGTCCTCGAGAAGTTTTCGAGTCCTTCCTTGTTGAAAACACCGTCACTGCTAATCAGCTGGAAGCTGCAACAATCTTCCGCCATTGTTAATTATACCTCAGCTTTGGACGTGTTTGTAGGTTAGTACTGTTTTAGATGTAAGGTATTTTTCTGGGAAACTCAGGTTTTTATTTAGGATTGTTTACACAGATGAAGTTTACACTAGTTTGTTTCAAACTAAGGTGTGGGACTCGATAGATAGATAGAGGTACATGAAAGACAATAGCATTTTAGGGTTTTGTTAAAAAAGAAGAAGAGGGTGGCTGGCGTAGAGTTATTCACAGAAGCTGATTATATATATAGACTCAACTAGCTAGCGTCTGGTTTCCCACAAGTAATAATTTAGTGCCGACTGAGGGTGGCGTTGTGCTCTGTTTATTAATTGGCACTTGTTCTTCATCTGTATCTTTCGTTACAGATAGGTCTACCACCCACCATTTTATTTTTAGTCAATACATGTAAACTCTTAATCTAGTGCCAAGTGCCGTATCAAGTTAGTTGATAAATTTAAAAAATGGTGGAAGGAAAAAAAGAAAAAAGTTTGTCTCTATATATATTCAACTCTTATTCCTAGGAGACAGACATATCGATCCTGAGAGATTGCCAAAGCACATAAAGCACTTTGCTTTCCGAATGTTGCGTTGTCCTGTAAACATCAGAAATATATTTTTTATTTATTTTTAAGATGAGTTAAAAATTATAGAAATAATTATTTTAAAATAAATAAATTTTACTACATGCAATTTCAACACCATACAGGCACACAATTACATTGGTTTTTTTTTTTTATGTTCGGCTATACAGTCAACTCTTATTTAGACAGTGACAGTTGGTGTAGGGTTTTTGTTGACTCTTAATCTATTATTGCCAAGTACCAATTCAAATTGGTTGATTAATTAATAAGAAAAAATAATAATGAAGCTGGTCTTTATAATCAACTCTTATTTAGACAGTGTCCAATGGTTTTTCTTCTTCTTCTTCTTCTCCTCTATATTGACTTGGTCAATACTCAAAATCTATCGGTTTGTATTTCATCAATGAGCTCATGAACGGATACATTCGCTTGGAAAACTCTTTCTTGGTAATTTGTAATGCTTCTATTGATAGATTTACAAACAGACAAAGCAAGTTTATTTTTTGTAATTCTATTGATATTTTTCTTTTTACCATCGGTAAATATAACATATCACCATTACAATAATTGTTTTTCAATTTCTGGCATGCTTTGTCCATTGATAATACTCTTCGTAGTTATTTAAAAAATATATAGAATAGAAGTAGCAAAATAAAACAAATATTATTTATTATAAATAAACAATCAACAAATGTAAAGGCAGCGCTGGATAATCAAACTAAAGTCCAAAACAACTGTAAAATGAACAAAACTCACCTATTCATATGTTATGACAAAAGTAGAATGCCTCATTTATTGATAGAGCACCTTGCTTTTCGAATGTTGCAGCGTCCTGTTAACATCAAAAAAATCATTTTCTCCCTTCTGAAGAAGATGACTTGAATTTATTACAGTGTCAGCAATTGAGATTATTTGTGTAATCGAACAAAACTCATTTATTACAATGTCAGCAATTGCCAAAGCAAATAAAGCACTTTGCTTTCCGAATGTTGCGTCGTCCTGTAAACATCAGAAATACATTTTTTATTTATTTTTAAGATGATTTAAAAATTCTAGAAATAATTAATTCAAAATAAATAAATTTTAATACATGCAACTTCAGTACCATACAGGCACATCATTTCATTGGTTTTTTTTGTTCGGCTATATAGTCAACTCTTATTTAGACAGTGACATTTTGTGTAGGGTTTTTGTTGACTCTTAATCTATTGCCAAGTGCCAAATCAAGTTGGTTGATAAATTCATAAGGAAAAACATAATTAAATTGGTCTTTATAATCAACTCTTATTTAAACAGTGTAGAATTTTTTTTCCTATCTCTATCTTGACTTGATAAATACTTTGTGCTAATTAAGTAGTTATGGGATTTACAATTTAGTCCTCGAAAAATTATGACGAAAGTGAATCTTATTTTCATTATTACTCGATATACTTCTTGATAATCAAGATTATTTGTGTAATCGATCAAAACTCATTTATTACAGTGTCAGCAATTGCCATAGCAAATAAAGCACTTTGCTTTTCGAATGTTGCGTTGTCCTGTAAACATCACAAATTCATTTTTTATTTTATTTTTAAGATTATTTAAAAATTCTAGAAATAATTAGTTTAAAATAAATAAATTTTAATACATCCAACTTCAATACCATACAGGCACATCATTACATTAGTTTTTTTTTGTTCGGCACGTCCTGTAAACATCACAAATTCATTGTTTTTCACTCAACTAGCGAGTGTCTGGTTTCTCACAAGTAATAATTTAGTGCCAACTGAGTTTTTCACAGAAACTGATTATAAATATATGTTGAAAAATTTCATTTGTGTCCCTCATGACACACCCATGTTCTTGATCATGCAAACCCATGACCATGAAGATAGGTCATGGGGTTTGATCATGGGGATCAATTGATTGATCATGGCTAATTATCTCCATGATGGAAGGAGAAAATTGGAAAATAAATTAGTGAGTGGGGTCCCTGATCTACCTATAAATAATAACTTGTGTATTCCATCTACGGCTAATGGTAGGCATAGATCAGAAGGCTCCTCTCGTAAAATATTTTATTTTATATCGTTGTTGTCGCTTTGGGAAAAGCTTGGTTGCTGCTGCCTTTGGAATGACTAAAGGTATTTATAATCTAAATTTCCGTTGTTATATGTATTTAGCATTTGATTATTTAAAGTATTTACAACAATATATAGACTCAACTAGCTAGTGTCTGGTTTCTCACATGCAAGTAATAATTCAGTGCCAACTGAGGGTGGCGTTGTGCTCTGTTTATTAATTGGCACTTCACAGCAATGCATGTTGTCGCACCCCAAAAATGGTTGGAGCGACTCTCGTGGCAACTAGTCCTCATGAGCGGGGAAGATTATTAAATGTTGGGGGGAATTATTTATTTTTTTGACAAAAGGAGTCGCCACCTAGTATTACGGTTACTAGGAAACCTAGTACTGGTCTTGCAGAGATTCTAGGGTAAGGGACTGGTTGCGTAAAGGGAAGGTTTTAGCACCCCTAATACGCCCTACCTAAGGTAAGCTGCTTGATGTTTTTGTTTGTCTTATAATTGCTAAAATATATATATAAAAAAATATATATATATATATATATATATTTACATGTTTACGCCGAATATTTTGGATAGAATTTATCCAAACTCCGGAAAATAAATAATATGAATCACCGAAAAGTTTTTTTATATTTTTTTGAATATTGGCCAATACCCTTTGGATTTTACAAACATATTGTAAAATCTCAAAAATGCAAGAAATGATTTTTTCTTTGCAAAATCCATGCTAAAACTCATTTTTCTTCAAAATCCGAGATAATATATATTTTTTTAAAAGAAAAAAATTTTTAAAATATGCTAGTGTATTGGCCGTATGCAAGAAAAATAACACATTTTTTTAAAGATTTTTTGTATATAAAAAAACATTTTTTTATTTTTTTATTTTTTTATTTTTTTTTTATTTTTATTATTATTTTATTATATTATTATATATATATTATATACATTTTCGGGGTGGGCTGGACTGCCAGCCCACCCCTTTCTAACCTGGGCTGCCAGCCCAGCAGGTCTGGGCTGACAGCCCAGCTTCCACAGGTGCGGCTGGGCCGTGGCCCAGACCATTCACGGGTCTGGGCCGTGGCCCAGACGATCTCGCGGGTCTGGGTCGGGCATTGTGCCCGACCCGACCCGACCCGGTTACTACAGTAACCGGGATTTTCGCAGCGGAGAAGAAAATAAACAGTGAAAAACCAGGATTTTCAAGTACAAAGAATGGGAATTCTGCTAATACCTTCGTGTAGAGGATGCCGAGGTGGTTCTTCCAGTCGTCGTGGTGTCGAAAATGGTGGCCTGAGCTCACCGGAAAGAGGGCTGGAAGTCGCGGGCTGGTGCACTGTGACGGGACTGCTGCTGCTGCTGGTTCGCCGGAGATGAGGGCTGATATGCTGAGGGTCTTGGGAAGCTAATGGTGGTGAAAGGTGGGGGGTTTTAGGTGGCCCGAGGTGCTGGTTTAAACGACCCCGAAATGTAGAGAGAGAGGGGGAGGCTTCGGGTTTTTTAGAGAGAGAGAGGGAGACCGAGGCTGAGAAAGGGAGGGATGGTGGTGCTGAACCGGTGTTACCAGCGAGAAGAGGGTGGTCGACGATGGTTTTCTCTTGCACCGAGGGGGAGAGCTTGCTGAGAGGGAGGATGAGACAGTGGAACTGAAATGCAAACTTGCGTTTTAAGAGGGAAGGACAAAGGCGAGAGAGAGATGGGGACGCTGAGGTTTTGTTGAAGGTGGGATGAGGGGGTGATCAGCGATGGTGAAAGCAAGCCAAAAGAGTGGTCGATGGTGGCCTTTTTCTTGCGCCGATTGGGAGAGAGTCAGGAACCAGTTGTACTGGTTTGAAGAGAGGGAGAGACGAGAACTGGGGAAGCTGTTTCGGGAGGAAGATGAGGGAAATTTTCAAAAACCGAGACCCGATGATTCTCCCTCCTCCTCTCGTGAAAAAATCCTCTTCCTTATTAGTTTTTCTTTTTTTCCTTTTATATGAGACAGGTTACGAAAACCAGGTGGCTCATGCGGGTGGCTCAATGAAAATGGGTGAGTTGCTCAATGTGCATGCTGAAAAATATGGGTTTTTGAGTGGCTCAAGTTTTGTTGCTTTTGGGTGCAAAATACATTTTGGTCCCTCAATTCATAACTCTTAATTGCACCCTTAATTGAACTTAGATTTATGATCTTGTGCAATTAGTTCCTCAACCGACCGTAAAACTCTTAATTTGTTCAATTAGGTCCCCGATTTCGCTTAATTGGCTTGAAGAAATTCAAATTGATCAACGAAAACTCAAATATCATCAATTGAGCCCGAATTAAATTTAAGCACTTGATTCCTTATTAAACTAAGCCTTTAATAAAATTAATTTGATCAATTTAAAGTATAACTAAGTCGTCAAGCTTAATTAAACCCTTCAACTGGACCTAAATTAATTCCTGAATATAATTACGTTTTTATATTAACCAACGACTATATCAAATCGGTCCATAAAAATATAATTATATTTTATGACTTAATTTATACGCGGATTTATCATAATAAATTACTTTAGCTTTGGATCCGCGTTTTTTCATTTCTGGGCACAAAAAGGTACAATTGATTTTTTCAAAAATGTTCAAAATTTTAACTTGATCTTTTACCGCCACCATCCCCCATTTTATTTTATTTTTTGCTATTTTCTGATAGTTTTGGGGCATGACCCAAAATTGGGTTACAACACATGTCAAAGACTTCCAAGTCGTTGGAGTTATTCTATCAATAATTCATCTCTAAAAATTCCAAATCTAAAAGGCATTTTCCAAGAAAATAAACTTAATGTACCAACAAATGCCAAACCAAGTTGGTTGATAAATTGAGAAGAAAAAATAATAATTAAGTCGGTCTTTTTATATTCAACTCTTATTTAGACAGTGTCCAATGACATGCTTTTTTTCTTCCTCTACATAGTCAACTCTTATTTAGACAGTGTCCAATGAGCTCATGAACAGATACATTCTATTGATGGATTTACAAACAGACAAACCACGTTAATTTACTTCTTACATATTTTCGACTTGAGAACCGTATGATGTTTTTCTTTTTTTATCCGTAAATATAACATATCATCATTACAGTACCCTCTATAATTGTTGTAAGAACTTATGGATGTAAGGAACGGAAACAGAAATTTGAGGCATGTTGTGCATTGTTTTTAAAGATATTTTCCCCACAACAAGGTATTTTCTAGGATTTAACAAGTTCTTTCTCAACAGAAGAAGACAACACAAAAACAACTCGAAAAGAAGAAAGACCAGCGACTGAGAAGAAGAGAAAAGTGTTTTTCAGATTGTATGTGTTTGAAAAAACTGCATGGTATTTATAGATAACCATAATGTAACAGTCAAATTTAATTTAATTATGAAATTAAAATAGTAGTTGTCGCGACGACGATTTTTATGCGCGAGCCTCGAAAATGGGATGTTTTTATAGTCGTAAAAATCACGACTATAATTGTTGGGAGTCGCCACCTAGTATTAAGGTTACTAGGAACCTATTGGTCTGCGAGAGTCTAGGGTAAGGAGACTTATTGTGCAAGGAGAAGACGCATCACCCCCAGTGCACCCTACCTAAGGCAAGCTGCATTGTTACTTGATTGTTTTTTCTAAATCATTTTTTTATTGGTCTTTCCTAAGGTTCGACATAGATTTCTCTCCGTGAAAGAATCTCTACCTCGTTAACAGACTAACTAAAAATGAATTTTTGCACTGTATTTTAAAAAAATATATTATTTTTATTCATCCACAAGTGTACATTCCAGTATAATTTTACACCGTGATGGATAAGACAAAATAATTGTGAAATTATTTTTGATATTTTGGCCGAATGCCAACGGATAATCATAAACCGGTTACGATATCTGATTTTTTATTTAAAACATGAGGAAGATGCAAAATATTTTGTTTACAAAAATATGGTGGAAAAGATCTTAGAATCCGGCTGTATGCATGAAAACAAAACACATTTTTTTATTTTTTTTATTTTTTTTATTTTTTATTTTTATTTTATTTATTTTTATTTGTTTGGGAGGTTGGGCTTCCAGTCCTCACAGGCTGGAAGCGCAAATGTTTTTGGGCTGGGCTTCCAGTCCGTGAGGGTTGGAAGCCCAAATGTTTTTAAACATGCAGGTCGGGCATGAAGCCGTGCCTGGCCCGTGTGAACAGTGGGACTCATTAGTAGGCTGCTTGATGTTTAGTGTATGTCTTATGATTATTATATTATTAATCTTTCAAAAATATATTGGTTAAATAATGATGACGTATTATTCCTGTAAAAATATTTTGGATATTTACCACTTAAAGATTTCTTTGTTCAAACACCAACAGTGATTAATAACGAGTTATCCCCTCCAATATTTTGGATATTAAACCTTTTAGGATTTATTTATCCAATTCTGAATATTTGTTTTGGAAAGGAATGTTCAAGATGTGTTAGCGTATTGACCGTATGCAGGAAAACAAATACATTTCTTGTTTTAATTATTTTTTTTACAAAAAAGATATTTTTTATGCAAATTTTATATTTTTGTATTTTTTTTTCTTGGTGGGTTGGGTGTCCAACCCTGATGGGTCGAGAGGCCCATCATTTGGGGCTGGACTGCCAGCCCCGGGTGGGCCGAACGGCCCACCCATTTCAATGGCCAAGCTGGGCCTTGTCCCCAGCCCAACCAACCCACTTTGGTTATCAACACGCCTTGACTCGAACCCAATACTTGTAATGCAGATCTCAAACTCTTTGCCACCACGTCATGTCACTTAGAGATAAAAATAGTAAATATTGTTAACGTTATGTGCCGCGACGGTGATTTTGGGACGCGCTTCGCGCCCCGCCTTCACCCCGGGATTTGGGGAGAGAAACGGCGTGCGGTGAAAATGGGGTTGTTTATAACTGTAAAATTTACGATTATAATTGTCGCACGTCCCCGCGCGGCGTCCCGGGAGGGATCCTGGCTCTCGCAATGTGGAGTTTTGATGAGGAGTCGCCACCTTGCTGTTGAGGGTCGCTAGGAACACCCGATTTGTACTGGTCTGCTCAGAGATTCAAAGGTAAGGGACTGGTTGCGTATAGGGAAGGTATTAGCACCCCTAATACGCCTTACCTGAGGCAAGCTGCATTGTCTATTTAGATGTGATTTGAAATGTTTCAATAAGTTTGTATAAAAAAAAAATGTTACAACTGAAAAAAAGAAATCGATCACTGCTTAAAAATCCAATAAAATTTATTGATTATTATTATCATTACGGCCGAATATTTTGGGTAAAATCTTTAGAATTTATTTGTCCAAACACCGAAAAGTAAATAATAGCATACTATTCCCGCCGAATATTTTGGATAAGATTTATTTATCCAAACCCCGAAAAGTGAATAATAGCATACCATTTCTCCGAATATTTTGGATTTAAAACCTTTAAGATTTATTTATCCGAATATTAGGTGTGAATAATAAATTCTAAAAAAAGAATTTTATACTTTTGAAATATTGGTTTTGGATTTTTACAAAGAAAACACATTTTTTATTTTATTTTATATTCTTTTTCCTTAAAAAAAACAACATAAGAGATAAATAAATACACACACACACACCATCTCTTTTTCATTCTTTTTTTTCATCATATTTTAACAATAAAATACAACTCACACACACATTGTCCTTTTCATTTACTTTTCATTACATTTCATAAATAACAATTAACGTACAACAGAAGTTCAAATAAAAACACAAACACAAAGAAAAAATAAAAAAAAGCACTCGGGAACAGTTCCATATGCATGAACAGTGGCAGCAGCAGAGGAGGCGTGGTGGTGGCGCGTCTATCCACGCGCCACCGTCACTGGCGACGCGTGGAACCACGCGCTGCCGCCGGTGACCAGGAGGAACAGGGGCCAGCGAACTTGCTTCTTCTCTTCAACCTCTCGCCGGTGATGGGGCTCAGGGAGACCTGCAAACACAACCAAAGCAACACAAACGCAACAACAAAATCGATTTCGCCGATTTTGCATCTGTTCTCGGCTTCTTCCCCAAAATCACAGATTCTTCTTCTTCTCTGTTTTCCTCTTCATCTTCTGCTTTCCTTGCCGGCGAAAGAGCTTCCAGATGACCTGCAAAATAAAATGAAATACACCCAGCAACGAGCCTCAAAAATCACTTGGTTCTTACCTTCAAATTAGGGCTCTGTTCTCGGTTTCTTCTTCTTCAAATGACAACAAACACTATCC
>CM063599.1:11558466-11748466 GCA_032356905.1 Salix exigua
GAATCTAGATTTCATCAAAGCTACACATAGCATGCATTAGATATAACTTCTAGCTTTAAATTTTTCTTAGAAAGTTTTAAAATAACAAATTAAATTTATAAAATTCGATACATTCAAATATACAGAGTATTTAGAAAAAAAATGAAAATCAACAAAAACACTTAATTAGAAAAAAAAATTTGTTAATATGTATGTAGCATAATATAATAGAACAAAACTATTTGATTAAGAAATTGAAAATAAATAAATCCAAAGCATAACATTCATAATATCAAATATTTAATAATCTCCACTATAGTTTGGAGCAAAAAACATCAATATTCTCTCCCACATTCGATGTTCAGATATTTTTATCAATTAACCGTTTTGTCGACGTCGACGCCGCCAGCGCAACTGCAGTTGCCGTGACTGGGTCACACCCTACAGCCATCAGTGACGCCGCCACCCCTATCCGCACCAAGATCCCCGTACCGTCGGATACCTT
This sequence comes from Salix exigua, assembly GCA_032356905.1. Taxonomy (NCBI): domain Eukaryota; kingdom Viridiplantae; phylum Streptophyta; class Magnoliopsida; order Malpighiales; family Salicaceae; genus Salix; species Salix exigua. The sequence goes on from CM063599.1 coordinate 11,558,951, forward strand.
CTTCATTTTTTGTTTCTTGATGAGCTCCTTTTGAGGTTTCAGAAGAAAACACCAAGCATGATTAAGAAGTGGAATATTTCAATTCAACTTTAATTTAATCGTAATATATATATATAAGAAAAAACATGAAATTACCTCATATTCGGCTTTTTTTTGGGATTTGAGTGTCTCTATGTCCCGGCGAAGGCTTTCCCTGACATTTTCTTCTGAACAAACCCAGTCGTCGTTAACCTGTCTTATGGTGGCATCTGATATAGAAATTAATAAAGTATTTTAATATAAAAGGAAACAAAATAAATAGCAATACACACATGTATTTAATACCATCGATCCAGGTGTCAGAGAAATATAAAAAAAGCAATAAATAATTAAAATACTGTAACCCTCCGTAAACTTGAATCATCACCACCTTCACATCCTCGTTCAAATTTGCGCATTCTGGACTGACAGCAGGAATCAACAGCAGCTTCAAATCCATCTCCAGATGCCTCCTTCACCGCCCTTTCCAGCCTCGTCTGAAGACTTTTAAGAGCAATGGAACGTAGGTGTTGCAGCATGGCAACATAAGCTGGGCGTACAACCTCCATAACAGTGGCTGTCTTCAGTCAAAATACAAAAATATTGCAGGAGGTAGCACCCAACAAACGAAAATGTTCACACACCAAGGCCTTACTTTTAGTGCTTTTGCTTCCAACTTTCTCCGATTTTCATTTCTGATACTTTCTTCATAATTGATGGCTTCCATGTCATATCTATATATACATTCAATTAAAACCAATATTAAAGACTCAGTGAGTAATATATATATATATATATATATATATATCCAGCTGAATTACATCGATCCACCCTTCCCAACATTTTTCTTAAGTTGAACATACAATTCAGCGGATTGGATACAGTTTAACCCGGAGATTCCAAGTTATGTTGAGCAAGAAGTGTGCTGTCGTGTGGAAGATAAAGCTTCTGTAATCGACGAAACCCATGTAATGACATGCAGCTTCAGTGCCTTCCAACATTTTTATCCGTTCATTATATTTAGTGCTTGATAGTGGTTATCTTATTGAGTATTTTTTAAAATTTATTTTTGATTTTACCCCATTAAAATGATACAAAAATATATAGAAAATTATTTTAAAAAAAAATAGAAATGAAAATTTTTTTACAAGCGTGGACCGCAAAAACAAAAGATACAATGCAGCACAAATTGGTTTCTAAAATAAAATAGAGCATGATGAACTTACTGACAAAGATAGGTTTCCAAAATAGAACTGAGTTTCTCCCCAAACTCTGAAACTGGACCAGATTTAAGAGCTTCTCCCATGGCCAACCATGTCTGTATGAAATTGATTTAATATTGAGTGATTAATTAAAATTTCACAGCAAGGTAGCACAGAAACTTTTGAACGAAGAAACCATGGAAAAAGACATACCTCATCCAATTTCAAGCGACTGAGCTTCTCCTTGGCAATCTGTTCACATCGAAATGTGGCAACCAGCACCTGGTAAACAACATGGAGAAACATTTTCACTCAGGAGAATCTCATTGAAGTTTATATATATTCATTTTTCTCAAAATTAAGAAGTCGGCATTTAAGTAAACCTGGGGAGGAGGAAGATCCAGATCCTTGTTCTTCTTTACGGCTTTCCATATCTTTTGAGCACGAAGGGGAAGCCCAGAAGCAGGCTGGGCATCCTTCCTATCACCAGCAAGACCTCCCTGAGGGATGGAAAGGAAGAACCGCTGCCTCAGCCTGGCAACCTGTGAAGTACGTCACAAAAAAACATCAATTCAGGAGTGGACATGTACAATACAGTCTATATATATATATATATATATATATATATATATATCAGTTGGAACCAATTAGTTTACCTGCTCTGTAAACTTCTTCTCCTCTAATTCATAGCTAGGCAAAGCAGTGATCTCCACCTTCAATTCATAGTAATAAACAAGATATTTATCCATAATAATAAAATTCAAGTTATATATAAAGCTCAAAGAAGAGTACACTACCATGTCAAAGTCTCATATTAAATTAAAATTTGAAGTTGTTAGTTTAAATCGTTAAATAAACTTAGAAACTAAGTTAATTTCTCAACATAGGCGAAGGAAATGAAATCAACGTACATTAAAGAACTCATCCAAAGGAATCCTTTTATGAGCATGATCAGCATGAGCAATTGCAGCCCATATCTGCATTTAAGAAAAAATGCTTTGCAAAATTAATCACAACAATTATTTCAGAATGACTAAGAAGAGCTTAATTATGCGCTCATAAACAACATACCTTCTCAATATCTTGCCTGAGAAGACGTTGCAGCAGTTCAAGTGGAGTCTACATTCATCCTCGCAAACAAAAAATAAGAGGGCATTGCTTCATTAATTAGTATATATCATTATTATAGGGGGGGAAATACTAAACCATTGTTTGGTCACGGAGGACAAACAGCAGGCTTTTTTTGCTGGAGCGAAATACTGAACGGGTCATGGCCTGCATGTACAATGATAATATTTGAGAAACTAATTTATTTATTTTATTTTATGAAATTTTGATTTTAGCAATTATATGCTAAAAACTACTGATTGACCGAAGGGAAATGGCTTGGAGTACCTCAAAAATTGTTTTTAGAAGAGGCCTGCTGGCAGCATGTTCTCGACCAATGTCATGGCACCACCTGTATATAATAATTCAAAGCATAGTTAATTCCTGTGTGGTCATGCAGGTGAACGATCCTCTAATTGATCGTGTAACCTAGCCTTTAATTAAGGATTTTTTTTCGTGATATTTATTTACAATGGCAATATTGTTTCTGTTATTTTAAATGACTTTTCATTTTAAAGGTTTGTTTGGTTTTGTGATCCAAGTTGATTTTTAAAATGATTTTTGTTAAGAAATACATCATAATGATATTTTATTTTAAGAAAAATATAAATATCGGTACATAAAAATAATCTAAAAACATCAAAAAAAATTATCTTAAATAAAAATAAATTTTTTTTTTTCAAAAACGCGCAGTGTCAATTATTCCCTAAATGAAAATTTATGAGATAATGAAATTAGAATCCAAAACTCATTAGAATAAATTAATGAAACTCAAAGTAACCGAACAAAACTCACATGTTTATGATTACAATGTCAGCAATAGCCAAAGCAAATACAGCACTTTGCTTTTCGAATGTTGCGCCGCCCTGAGAACATATCACAAATTCATTGTCTTACCTTTCCAAATCGCAGTGTAAGTACAATTCAAACATGAATGATGATTCGAGTTAATTAGAGCTCTACGTAAATTGACATCATTAAGAGCTTATGATTCACAATAACCTTACGTAATGATTAATCATATCAGCTTGAAAATTAGACAAATTAGAATCATTCATTAACTCTCAAATATATATGAATGCAAAGCTTGGTTAGTTTATACTTGGCCTCTTTCCCTGCTGTCCGATCCCTCCACGTCTATGACAATTGTGAAAGGCTCGATACCAATACCCTTCGCAATCCAGATGCCTTGCGTTGTTTGAGTCCTGAAAACATAACCTAAATTACTTTTCATACCATGCCAGTACTGAATAGATAGACGAATCCTCCCCTCTAAAAGAATTAAACACCTGACCTTCCATCATCTGCATCCATCATCCTGAAATCTGTCTGGAAGAGCTCATTCAAGAGGGTGCTCTTCCCTTTTCACCGGGGAACACAGATTAATTAGACGGTTAATTTGTGCTCTTTCTCTGCATGCATGCGATAAACAACTATGTGAAGAGAATACATACCGCCACTTTGGGGGCCTATGATTGCAACGACAGCGTAGGAGACACCGCGTTGGGAGAGGTTGGTGGTCCTCGAGAAGTTGTCGAGTCCTTCCCTGTTTAAAACACCGTCACCGCTAATCAGCTGGAAGCTGCAGCAATCTTCCGCCATTATTGTAGCTCAGCTTGGACGCGTGTTTTTAGGCTAGTACTGTTGTGGACGTAAAGTGTATTTTTCTGGGAAACTCAGGTTTTGATTTTTCATTCTCAGGACTGTTTGCACAGATGAGGTTTACACTGCTTTGTTCCAAACTATATGAGCGAGGTGTGGTACTCGACAGTGAGAGAGATAGAGGTAAATGAAAGACAATAGCACATTTTAGGGTTTTGTTAGAGAGAAGAAGAGGGCAGCTGGCGTACTTAGAGTTTCTCACAGAAGCTGATTATATATATAGATCGACTCAACTAGCTAGCGTCTGGTTTCTCCCAAGTAATAATTTAATTATATAGTGCCAACTGAGGGTGGCGTTGTGTTCTGTTTTTTAATTGTCACTTGTTCTTCATCTCTATCTTTCGTTACAAATAGCTAGCTAGGTCTACCACTACCCACCATTTTTGTTCTTAGTGAAGACATGTCAACTCTGTTGTTCACTCTTAATCTAGCGCCAAGTGCCGGATCATGTTACTTGATAAATTCGTACTCTCTCTATATAATATTCTACTCCTGTTACCACGGCAAATGAACCACTTTGCTTTTCGAATGTTGCGTCGTCCCATTTTTTTAAGATGATTTTAAAAATCTAGAAATAATTAATTTAAAATAAATAAATTTCAATACCTCCAACTTCAATACCCTACAGGCACATCGTTACATTGTTTTTTTTTTTGAAAGGCTGTATAGTCAACTCTTATTTAGACAGTGACAGTTTGTGCAGGGCTTTGTTGACTCTTAATCTATTGCCAAGTGCCATGTCAAGTACGTCGATAAATTCAGAAGACAGGAAATGATTAAGATGGTCTTTATAATCAACTCTTATTTAAACAATGTCGAATGTTTTTTTTTTCTTCTGTCTCTATCATGACTTGATAAATACTTTAAGCTAATTAAGTAGTCATGGGATTTATATTTCGGTACTCGGGTTTTGATTTAGTGTTTGAAATGTTTTTAAAAAAAAAATGCTTGAAAATGATGGGTTTTTTTGTATTGTTAGATTATTTTGATATAATAATATCAAAAATAAATTTTAAAAAATATATATGTAATTAATTTGATATATTTTCAAACATAAAATATTTAAAAAACAACCGCTACCATTGCACCAAACAGATTATAACGCGACTTCAAGTTCAATACTTTTTCAATATGAAGAATAATTGAAAAATAATGTTTACGAAAAATAATCACAATCCAAGAGCTAATTTATTAACTGAAAGCAAACCTTTTTAAACAGTTGATTTACCCCCTTCGGCTAGACAAAGAAATCACGAATGATAATTACGCACAACTAATTAAATAGAACAATTAATAGAAATATTATTTCTCTGTGTAACAATTCTAGATCAATGTCTTTTCACCACCTGCATGTGATACAAATATGAAAGTTGAGCTTGTTGGTTTTTAGAGTTGCCCACAGTTGAAACAAGAGTTTTTGATAATAGGTTTGAGCAGATTAGAATTAGTGTGGCTGCTCCTCTATTCTTTATGTAAGTAGCAATATATATGTGTTATAGTGTAAGACAATCTCTACGTTAGTATTTCTTATATTACAAAATAAGAACCTAAATTACAGCACATCCCATAATACCAACTATTTCAATTAAAAAAATTCAACTCTTAGCTAAAGAACAAAAAAAAAAAAAAGAGCAAGTAATTACAGAGATCAAGTGGCAAAATGCAAGGTGCCCTCTAATGAGCAAGTAATTATAGAGATCAAGTGGCAAAATGCAAGGTGAGATTACTATCATCGGTCTAATTGTATTTATAGAAGAAATCAAAGCATTGCAAGAAGAACCCCAATCAAACACAAACTCCTACACTAAACTTATCATAGATAAGATTTAAACTAGAAGTAGAAAAGGACAATCAAAACACACCACTAAATGTTGGAATTAAATGACCAAGATTAATTAAAAAAAACCCTATTGCTAATTTTGTGGTAGAATTGGAACCAAATTCTTCAACACTCCTCCTTGATTTCATGGTTGCATATATCTATCTTCTCTCTTAGCTCTTCAAATTTGTCTTTGGCTAGAGGTTTGGTAAACAAGTCTACTAACTGTTCTTTTTTAAATGCAATATTTCATCTCTAATTCCTCTTATTTCTGGAATTGTCTTAAAGCATGAAATTTCATCTTCATGTGCTTTGTCTTGTCATGAAACACAAAATTCTTTGAGATGACTATAGCTGATGTATTGTCTCATAGCAATTCTGGGAGAGTTGATTGATTGCAATCTAAATCACTTAGCATTTTCCTTACCCAAATTAATTTTTTTGTTGCCACATATGCAGCTATATATTCTAGCTCTGTTGTAGAATGTGCCACCATTGATTGGTTCTTTGAATGTCAACTGAACACATTTTCCCTCCACAGCAAAACAATAGCCTAAGGTGCTCATCGTCCCTTCATCGCTTCCACCCTAGTCATTATCTGTTGTGATGGTGATTTTTTTCGTGCTTTGTGCTCCACCATCCCTAGATTTGAGGGACAACGATGCGCGGTGAAAATGAAGGTGTGTTTTATAGCCGTGAAGTTACAACTATAATTATCAGGAGTCACCGCCTAGTATTAAGGTGACTAGGAACCTATTGGTCTGCAAGAAACTAGATAAGGAGACTTATTATGCAAGGGGCAAACACATCACCCCTAGTGCACCCAATCTAAGGTAAATTGTATTGTTGTTTGATTATTTTTCTAAGTACAATTTTCTTACATTGCACTTTCAAAATCCATTTTTTGTCTGCAGGTGTACTTTACAATGTAATTTTACAACGTAGTTAAAAACCTTTTTTTTCTACTCTTCGGATGTACTTTACAATGTAATCTTACATTGTAGTTAAAAAAACCTTTTTTATGTACAGATGTATTGTGTAATATAATTTTACATCGTGGTAAGAATTATTTATTATTTGCGGGTGTAATTTACAATGTAGTTTTACACTTCGATAATTGAAAAAAAATATTAATTTTTTATATTTTGTCCAAATTCCAATGAATAATCATAAACTGGTTACGATATCCAATTTTTGTTTTAAAATATAACCAAGATGCAACATATATTTTTTATGAAAAATATGTTTGAAAAATCTTGGAATTAAGCCATATACAGGAAAATAACATTTTTTTTTAAATGCAATTTTTTGTTTTTTTTCAGAATAAAAATTAAAAAAATGGGCTAGCCTAGCTAAATGTATCGGACTAGCAAAGTAGCCAAAATATCACTGTCACTGGATAAAGGAGGCTGAGGTGACGAGAAGGGGTGTTAGAAGTTGTCAGGTCACGTTACTGGTTCGAGCTGGTCCGTTGTTGATCATGGCCGACTGTTATTCTTCTGAAAGGGTAGATCTTTCAGTCACTTCTGCATCCGGCTTTCCGGAAGAAGCTTATGTTTCCTCCTTTATCTGATTCCGAAGACCGGCATCGAGGTACGTCGGCAGTACCTCGCCATTCCGGCCGAACCATTATTATTTCATCATGGAATTTCACAAATTAGACAGCCAATGTTGTCCATTTTCCATCCGAGATCGATCATCTCAGCTAGGCTGTCAGACTGGATGAAACCTAAACGCACCAAGTCAGGAAAGTTGGTCCTTTGAATCTTGCTTTTATAGTTTCCTCGAATGAAAGAGAAAGCATCATTCAAAGGCTGAAGGAGTAATGCAGCTGGGTGAATAAGAAATCAAAAAGGGTGAATTATGGCTTTCATCGTTGAGACTTGCCGGTTCTCTTTTTTAGCTCTCAAACACGATTTGATTGCTTTTCGAATGCATAAAAAATTCTTCTAGAGTAAGCCTTTGAGCCCAGTGATCATTATGCAGCGTGGTCATTAAGCAGTAACAAGAAAAGAATTTGGAAGTTTGCTCATGTGCCAATAATAAATAACAAATGAAGCATCATTTGGGATACCAACATCATCTCTCGATCTAATCTATTCCCAGAAAGGATGGAAAATCAAAACAACAAAAACAAGTTCAGTTCCCAACAAATGATGACATTCTTTTCAGAACTCACTGGAGATTATGCCAAATATGCAATACATGGTCAGAGCAAGGACTGTAGCAGGCTCACGACCAATTAACACCACCGTCGACTAAAGGTTGAGGTGGGGGAGCAGCGGCAGCACCCCAATCTGGATCCAATCCACCTGCTGCTACAGAGGAAATAAATAATTCAAGCTCGGAACAGAACAGCTCAAGAAAGCAATGTTGGAATAATAAACGTAGTATGTGAAAAAGCAAGTGTTATATTCAGCAGACTAAAACAAAAGGCTTCAGCAGACTAAAACAAAAGGCTACAGCAGACTAAAACAAAAGGCTTTCACCTGAATCACTGTCAAGCAAATTAATCAACAAAACACACATTGCATACCTTGGTCTGGTGTCAAGCTTGTTGCGGCGGCAGGTGCAGCAGGAATTGGTACCACTGCTTCATTGGTCCATCCACCATCAGCAACAGGATTAGACCAGCCATCGGTGGCACCACCCATATAGTCAGCTCCAGTGAGTGCATAGTCAACTGGAGCAACCGCATCTTCCTCCTCCTGTGGTTTTGTTTCCTCGGGCTCCCTGTAGAAAAATAAATCAACCTGCCAAAAAGAAAAAATAGCCTCGTATTAATTGTGTGATAATTTATGTGGGTTTCTCTTATTAGCAAAGAGAACATGAGAGTGCATATTGGAGAGCAGAATTCATGACTTATTGCAATTTCAAACAAGAAAATGCCATACAAAACTCACCATCATGTCCCACTTGTGCCCTGGACGAATAGTGCCACGCATTTGGAGAACCATCCTTGCCAAAAGCCAAAATAGACACCCAATGCTGTGCTTCCCCTTGTTATTGGCTGGAATACCAATATCCACAAACCGCATTGGTGAGTCAGTGTCACAGAAAGCAATAGTTGGAATATTTCCCAAGGCTGCTTCCTTGATTGGCTGCAATATAAACAAAATAAAATAATGGTTAGAAGCAAGACATGGAAAGCTAACCATGAGAAGGTCAGAAAACCCTAAAGCAAGCTGCCATTGACAATGAGAAACATCAATAATTGTCAGCAAAAGTCACCTGGTGGTCAGTCCTTGGGTCAGTGAGGATGAGAAGACGAGGCTCAGAGAAGGAAGTTTGAAGCTGATTTGTAAATGTACCAGGAGTATGTCTTCCAGCAATAGCATTAGCACCAGTGCATTGAGCAAACTTCAAAACTGCTCTCTGACCATAGGGCCTAGCTGACTGAACAATAATGTCTTGTGGGTTTTCAATGGCAACGATAACCCTGGCAGCCAATAGAAGTTTATCCCATGTCTTCCCAAGGTTAATGATGTAAATTCCTGTAAAAAAAATTACAAAACAGCTCAAAACAAAGAAGCAAAGCACATCCAAACATATCTAAATTAACAGATTAATATTTCAAAAGCAACCAAGAACAGTATCTCTACAATCACAAATAAGGTTTAGATGCAAAAAGAAATAATTAATATAAAACACTTTTTCAGCTAAATTATCTTAATTAAGATTCATTATAACCAAATTCAATGATCTACGTAATCCTAATAAACAACTAACCAATATTCAATGAGTAATCTTAATCAAACAGACGTCACAAAATCACGTTCGAAAAACACTCATCCACTGAAACTTTGAATCGAGTCCAAGAAATCGAATGATTGAAATTCTTCTACAAGCTGATTCCGGTAAGATTATTGGCAAGATCACATACATTGTTCAGAAAACATATTCCCACATTTATCATCCAAAAACACCAACAAGAATTACCATTCCTCGAACAAATACTAGAAACAAATGCAGAAAATATTAAACCTTCAAACCCCAGAAACAGAACATGAAAAGGGAGCCAATTCAGTACTTGGGACAAAATCCCATCTAGACGAAAATAAAAAATTGAATAAAAAAAACTGAGTTCTTTCTGACACTAACTATACACAAGCATCATAACTAACAATTTCACTAACAAGGAAACAGTGTTTAACTTCGTGTTTTGTCGTTACAAGTAACTAACCGTCATTGCGGCGCTTGAAAACGTAACGTTCCATTTGGAAATTACAGTTTTTGGTGCCGAGGTGTACTTCAGCAGCCAACATCATTTGAATGTCGGCTTCCTTCTGCGACAACTCCCGTGGTGGAGCTGGTGATGCTGTGTTCGTCGCCATGATTTCGTTCTCTGGAGAAACTAACCGAAGAAGGTAGGGTTGTGTGCAGCTAGAGAGAGAAAAATGAAGCCGTTGGCGCTGTTTCAGAGTGGGTGTTGGACTGTGCTTATAAAGAAGACGATGATAAAGAAGAGTAAAAGAAGAAACCCTAGATGCAATGTTTTAAGGTTAATTACCGAGTTACCCTTTAGAAGATTGGTCCAGAGCCGATTGCCTGCACCCCTGAGGTGCCCCCCCCTCTAATTTCACTTTTTTTTTCTTGATTTTTTTTCTTATTTCTTTTTAATGGGAATATTTTCTTACTATAAAAAATCAGTTAGAAAATTTATATTCTATCAATTTTATTTATTTATTTAATTTTATATATAATTTTTTTATTAATCATTTAAATTATATTTACTTTAGCAAAGATTTTAAAGTTTGCTGCTAAAATAGTTTTAGTAACAATAGTACAATACTAAATAATTATTTCAATACTTTTTATTATATTTTAAAAAATATATAATTTAACCTAACTTGTGCCTGTTGGTGTCTGCACATGTTATGTTGTAATATTCCGTTCATCCAAACAAGGTAATCCCATAATTTATTTATTTAGAGCATATTTGGTATTGCGGTTACTGTTATGGTAGAGATTGAAAAAAAGTAGTTTCATAAAAATCATTTTTACTGCAGTTCAAAATAAGTAGTGAAATATTTGTTTAAAATTATGGTTGAGTTTGATACTGATAAAAAATAGTTTCATATGTTTGGTTATCATGTTTTTCATATTACTATCAACTTGTGAAATTACTTTAAATAACACACAAACACATGCATATATATACATGTACACACACATATATATATATATATATACATGTATACACACACACACACACACACACACACACACACACACATATATATATATATATATATGTATGTATATTTATTTTTTAAATATTGTAAATTGATAATTCAAATAAATTAGACACTTGTTTTTATTCTTTCATCAAGCTACTTGTAATTTCATCACGAACTAAATCTATACGTGAAGGTCTCTGCGATCCCGGAGCAATGGTACAATATCATCTAATTTTTTAAAAAAAATATTTAATAATTATAATAATATATAATTAATAATTCAAATAAATTAGACACTTGTTTTTATTTTTTTCATCAAGCTACTTGTAATTTCATCTAAACTAAATCTATACGTGAAGGGTTTTTCGATCCCAAAATAATCGTAAAATATTATTTAAAATAAAATTATAATTGTGAGACAAAATTATATATATATATATATATATAGACTTGAGAGGGCGCATAGCTGGGAGCTTAGCGCCCCCTCAGGTCAGAACGGTTTGCAGAAAGCAACAATTTCCTGCTTTCCACAAATCGTGGTTTGCAATTTCAAAATTGATGGGTCCCACCATCAATTTTAAAGTTGCCGAACAATATAAAAGGGGTACAAACTGTGTTTTGTTGAAAACACAGTTTGTACCACATAACCAAACGAGCGCTTAAATTTTTGCTCAAGCTGCGTACTCTCTTAAACCGTTTAGAATTTTGATCTACAAAGCTTAAATGACCTAAATAAGTTAACTAATAGCTTGGATAACACTTTGATCTAGGCTTGTTAATTTTGTTCCGTGCCATTAAAAAAACCGAGATGAAACGGCGTCATTTTTGTCTCGATTTTAATTCCGGTCTGTTCCGAAAATTCCAACTAAATTCCAGACGGAAAGCCTCGGTACCGTTCCGTCTCAAAATTATAATATTTTTTTTATTTTAAAATATTTTACTATCATAATATTTTGGAATTTTAGAGATGTTTTTAATTTTGAGATTATGTTTGTTTGATTTTGTGTTTGTATTGTATAATTTAAAATTAATTTATCTTGAATTTAAATTATACTTGTTAAATTAATATTTTATTTTTTTTCATATATATATATAATTAATTATATATGAACAGTACAACCCAAAATGGCACGACGGACATCCTATGTATATATATATTATCCATACCAATATTATTTTATTAAAAGACTCATACTTGTGCAATCAATTGACTTCTTTCGTCTTGCAAAATGAGCCTCTAATCGGGCAATTTTGCTATAAGAATATATCCTTTTATTTTATAATATTTTTTTATCCATACGAATATTGTTTTATTAAAAGACTCATACTTGTGCAATCAATTGACTTCTTTCGTCTTGCAAAATGAGCCTCTAATCGGGTCAAGGACAACAATTGGATATAATAGCTATAAGAATTTAAAAATCCAAATAATATAGAAATAAGTATTTCAAGTTATATAGTCAGTTCTCATTTATTTCTAGTTAAGATAGTTAATAATTTATACTTGATGATATCCTAAAAATCCAAATAGTCATTTCAGAAACTCTTTGTTTCAGAAATGAGAAACTCTTTTCAGAATTTTCCAAGTTAGTCATAAATTCTGCAGGACTCCAATGGTGATAGGATATAGATCTAGCGCAAGCAAAACCTCCAACCTCTAGTGGCAGGGAGCCACTTGGAGAGATAGATGATAAGTTCGAAGCCAAGAAGATATTTAATGGGTTAAAGAATACTATATATTATATTTTAGGGTCTTACCTGACAGATTAAATTTTTAGTTGAGATGATTCATTGACATGAAATTAAAATCTTGTTAACTCAATAATCATGAGTTCAAATTTCACAATTTTCATTCTATTTGATGAACAACGAACTGAATCAGAGATGCTGTTGTTTCTAAGCTCCAAGTCTCTAAAGTAGTTCGGTTTCTTGAGGGATCCTGCCCTTGAGTAGGCAATCATTTTCCCAGAAAGTGGGAAAAGAATTTAGAAATTTCCTATAGATGTTGATGAAAACCATCTAATGGATTGTTGCCAATCCACAGCACTATCAAATTTCTACAATCCGTCAAAGAAAGCCAAGATTTTTAGAAGGTTCGCATTTCAAACAGTTTCTCTGGAGACTATCTTTTGGAGCAATTGGAAGCAACTAGGATTCATCGGTACATAAACTTGCAGCGAGTTCTGGCACGAAGACTGCCTAGTTCCTTGGATGTATTACGATGAACATCTTACAGAACATGCTTGCATATAGCATTGAAAATTGTGTTTCACACAGGCAATTCACAGAAATGTCAGGAACAAAACAGAACGCTACACCTATCAATTTGCTGGCGCCATGGCAATGTCTGGAGCTTGTCAAGTTGCCAATTCCTGAAGGGATGCTTCCTGTGAGTTAAGGATATGATTTCAAATTTCCTGCTCATGCATAAACTAGGTAGAATTGGATCTTGCAAATGATTCTTGGAAGATAAAGCTCGATGGAATTCGGCAGATGGTAGCCCATATCCTCTGCCAAATTGCCTGACAAGTTATTCTATGTGTTGAATATGGCAGATGGAATTCTCCCTTTTAGACCACTTGCAGGAAAATATTTCCAGTTCTAGAAACTACTGGAATATCATCTACAAAATCATGAAACCAAATATTAACAAGCATTTACTATGGAACTCAGTCCCAATTTCTTGAATTAATCATGATGGGCAAATTATATTATGTTAAAAGTAACGATTTTGCTTAAAAGTTTAAGCCGTAAGATTTCAGAATATAATTTATATTATTTTATAATTAATTCTCTCAAGTAAAAGTAATTAAGAAAACAAGTGTCAAGACCCATCCATAGATATAAGAGTTGGATATGTGAAACTAATTAACAAAATTAATCTAAAATAATAACACTAATTCAAGATAAAAATTAAAATAATGATGACTCTATATAGGTTTTCATAACAATGTAGAATACTTTTAATAATTGGTACGAGTAAAAATTATTTAATTAAGGTCTCGTTTGTTTGTTGTAAAGTGGTTTTTTTTTGGAAAGTGAATTCCGGAGAAAATGAATTCTTGAAAAATGAATTCTGATATTTGACAGTGTTATGGAACATGAACTGGAAAACACTTTCCAGTGTTTGTTTGTGTTATGGAAAATGAACTGAAAAATAATTTATTAATAATGACAAACAAACACAATAAAGTTTGGAAAGTGATTTCCTGGAAACCACTTTCCGGGAAAGGTGTTTGTAAATGTTTTTGATTTTTGTATTTTTTAAAATTATTGATTATTTTTTAATATTTTTTATAGTTTTGTTATGATGCTATTAAAATAAATATTTTAATATATGTTTATGTAAAAATTATTTAAAAAGCATACCCCCAGTAAAATCCTAAACACACTTTCAAGTAAAAAACATATTTAAGAATAAAAAGAAAACAGCAATTGCTTTCGTCTGTGAGCGTGTTTCTTATTTAAAATATTTGAAATTATGTTTAAAATAACTTTTTAAAATATTTTTTATTTAAAAATATATTAAAATATCTTTTTTTATTTTTAACTTTAACATATCAAAATAATTTAAAAATATTAAAATTATATCTTTTAAAAAAGATTATATATTTTTTTAAATACTTTTAAAACAGTATCAGAGTACACTTACCAGGAAGGAACCTCCCTACCTTTGCCTCTTCTTTGTTTTTTTTCAACCTTTTGACCCTTTCCTCTCTTTTGTTTTCTAAGCCTAATACTCTCTCTCGCGATCAAAACCAAAGACTAAAAAGTCATCTTTGATTTCCTTGATCTGGTTTGTTATTATTTGTAAACGTCGGTTACCAGCAATCATGGCAACCACTGGAAACCAGAATATCAATGCTAAATTGGTGAGTTTTTAAGGTTCTTTCGTTATTTCATATGGATAATCGTTATCTGGGCCTGATTTAACTTTGAAGAATTTTGCTTCCATTATTGGTTGTAGGTATTTATTTAGTTTTTTATGCAATTCATTATGTGGGTTTTGTTTAGTTTTGGAATTTTTTATAATTTCAGCAAAATCTGATGATATTTTATCCGGGTTTTTTTTTCTGTGATCGCAATTGGGAACTGATTTAGCTCGTCGTAATTGTGAATATTCTGTTCTGGGTTTCCGATAAGTAAGGATCTTATATGAATTTGTTGTTTTGGGCTATTAAAATTAAATGTACAGCTTAAGGAAGCTAAGTCTTGATGTTATCTGCTACATGGGAACAGCTTTTGTATTCTGGTGATATTCTGTCTTTTGTTCAGGGAATCCAGTGGGATTTATACAGTAGGTTAGTGGTTATATGAATTGCCTTTGTAGCATTATTCATGTGCAAATATTATATGCTTTAGCCCTTTGCTATATGAGTCCGAGATGGAGACTTGTTAGGGGTTCATTATCTTTGAGCCCCAGACGCATTGTTTGTCATTTGTGTCTGTTTTTGCTTGTAGCATGTCTTTCATTTCTTTTTGCATATCTAAATTTAAGGTGGCCGTGTTTCTCCATGTTCTTGGTTTGACTTCTTTTTTTGGCTGTTTTTAGAAATACATCATGGGGATTTTTGAAATTTAATATTTTGTTGATGGTTGCTTTGTGCTGCAGGTGCTTCTGGGGGATGTCGGTGCTGGAAAGTCCAGTCTCGTATTGCGTTTTGTTAAAGGACAGTTTGTTGAGTTTCAGGTTAGTGTGTACTGGACAATAGGGTGTTATAACATTATTAGCAGAAATTGTCCTGTTTGATTTTGGAGCATGACGAATGCTGTCGGTATGTTATTGTAGGAGTCAACCATAGGTGCTGCCTTTTTCTCGCAAACATTGGCTGTCAATGATGCAACTGTAAAATTTGAGATTTGGGACACAGCAGGTCAGGAGAGATACCACAGCCTGGCTCCAATGTACTACAGGGGAGCTGCTGCAGCAATCATTGTGTATGATATATCTAATCAGGTAAGGAAGGTTTCTGATGCCCAAACCTGATGCATGCCATTCCCCTCTGAGCAGCATTTTTTTAAGAGAATAGTTATCATGTCTAGGTTCTTATATATACTGAGATATTCAAGGAAGCATTTGACTCTTAGGCTTTAGCAGTCTGTAGTGTCAGCCTGCAGGTCTAAGGGTTTATAGTTCAGGCCTCTTGCTCCAATATTTATTTTCTTGAAGGATATGGAAGAAGCGGGGAGTTTTTGGCAATTTGAATTTCATCATTTTTTTCCAGAAAAAAATTCATATCAAGGCAACAAGTTTTCGTTTTGCAAATGTTTGCATCAAGAGCCTTCGTTGCTGAAGTGATTTGCTCAGTGTGCTTCTTTCTAGCATCAAAACTACCACGTTTCATTTTTTAAGTTAGCTGTACGCTTTCCTGTTATTATATCAAGGCTGCTGATTTTCTTCGTGATGTGCGCACGCGTGCTCTGAAATGACAAGTTTGTAGTATGTTTGCATGGCACCTTTAAGTTTTTCCCTCTTTTGAAAAAGTTAATTTCATCTATAATTCATATATTTTGTTTTTGTAGAATAGATAAAGGTATCCAGATGTAACATCATTCACTGTGAACTAATTTTAACTAGATAGGTGCCATGTGTCATGGTGCATTTACCTTTGTAGTTGCATCCTGCTAACATACCCTCCTGCCTCATTCGGTTCTCTCTCATTAAAAATCCCAGTTATAGTAAAGGTCTCTTTTCAGTTTTTCCTTTAAGATCATATATGACAGTAACAGATCTCAGTTAATGCATACAACTAAAGGTGGTTTAAGGTGTTTACTCGTCAGACAGTCTAACTATTTCTATGCTGTTTTCATGTCCTGTGGTTTTTGTTTTGGGGGAATAGATGAAAGATATCCCTGTTTTCTCTTCCATATTTTCCTCTTGTTTCTCCCTCCCCTTGTAATGATTTGTATCCCTTCCATTTTTTCTTGTTCCTTTTCAAAATTGTTCTTGTTTTCAGAAAATAAATAGAGTCAATATCAGTTTCGTTCTATAGCTCAAAAAACGCAGTCACTCGTCTTCATCAAGGCAATATGGCATGAAAGTCCTTTGGCTTGCCTGGTTTAAAAAGTTTGCGGAGCTCCTTGAAAATTTAATGGCTCTTAAAAATAGTTCCTTCATGTAAGATTATTGGCTGAAAAAGATGACTGTCGCCACTTTATTTAAATTGTTTTATCAAGTTGGTTGATTTCATGTAGTCACTAAAATTCAAAATCTTGATTCTCTTGTAGGCCTCATTTGAGCGGGCAAAGAAATGGGTTCAAGAACTTCAGGCACAAGGTAGTTATTATATGTTTGCTTGTATAAATGTGTATTTGGCTGTATAGCCTTCTTCATGTGGCATTCTGGAGTCCTGTTGTTGATATATTAGTGTTAAATCCCTTATTTTCCTTGAACTGCATTCTATCCGTTTCTTTCCCTGTCTTTTGTTACCAAAATCTTTAATCATTATATTTTGCTTGCTCCCACATAGGCAACCCAAATATGGTTATGGCACTTGCGGGGAACAAAGCTGATTTGCTGGATGCAAGGAAGGTTACTGCTGAGGCAAGTAGCTCTTTTTTTGCCATAGTGACTTCTTCCTAGTTGATTTTTTTTTTTATCTCCAGTAGGTCCTTTAAATCATGGAAGGCATAGCAGCTTATTGTCAAGGATATAGGAAATTGAAAAGAAATTGGAAAGATTTTTAATTGGTTTATATGAAGTGACACAAACAAAGTAAATATGTCCTTAAAGATCCTTTTTGGTAGAGATGACACAGGAAAAGCTAGTAACAAAAAGTTCTCTCTGTTTTTTGTTTTTTTTTGAGTTCTAATAATCTATTACATAATTTTCGCCTTTTACTGAAATCATACCTTGGCATTTATTGAGTAGCTTGGCAATTCTTATAATTCTTTCCCTTAAAGACTTCTATTGATCTGCAACCCTCAAATTATTGATGATCTAATAGCGATTCTCTATGTTTAGACTTTAGACTGTCCATGAATCTTTGCTGCTTTCTGTCTGTGCTCTAAAGGAACATCTTCTAGATACTCTACCTAAGTCATTCATTAATGCTTTGCAGGAAGCACAAGTTTATGCCCAGGAGTATGGCCTTTTCTTTATGGAAACCTCAGCAAAAACTGCAACCAATGTCAATGACATTTTCTATGAAATAGGTATGCTACCATTGTGGAAAGGTTTAAATATTTGCCGTCGAAAACAGAAAACAAAGACCTAAATTGTTTCTAAAGTGAGTTCAATATTTTCCTCCCTTTATGTGTGTATGAAGTTAATCTTGGGTACAAATGAAGGGTGGGAATATATAGCTCAAAAACTCAACAGAAACTTTATCATGTTGGACTACTTAATTGCTGTTTTTCTTAATGCACATTTACTATCTCTTTTCTAGAAATTGATGGTGATTATTCTGGTTTTCTGGCCATTCTATGTGCAGCAAAAAGACTACCTCGAGTACAGCCAGCACCAAACCCTTCTGGTATGGTTCTTATGGATAGACCTACCGAAAGGACAGTAAGCGCGTCTTGCTGCTCTTAAATACCTCGGTGACAGCGGTATTGCTGCGTATCTGTATCATCTTAGCAGTTCTTGTGGTGCTCACTAGAAGCCTATGCTTGATATTCTCTGCCTCGTTTGTGTATTACTGATTGTGAATTTGTTAAAAAATTGTACATCCACGCTTCCTTTTCAACCAGTGAAATGGAACTTGTAGTGGTTCCTCGTGTAATGAAATGGTGTGGTATTTTCTATCACTTTACAGTCCATTCTTTTCATGTAAAAATTTGCAGAAGGATTGTTTTCTCGTACGATAAGATGAACACTCATGGCTTAATTAATTAAAGCTGCGAAGCACAGTTAATGTATAACCTTCACTCCATTTTCAGTATCTACTTTCTGAATTTGCCTCGTCTTCATTATTTGGTTGTTAGGTCACAAACCAGTTGAGAATACAATGGCCTATAGATTACCTCAGAATGTTGGAAATTTCTAAAGATTCAAGGTCAGCATGTAAGCCTCATACAGCATTGACCGTAGTGGATCTAGTTGAGGTTTTTTTTTAAAGTGTTTTTTTAATTTTGTTCAAAATTATATTAAAATGATATTTTTTTTAAATCATTTTTGATATTAACACATTAAAATGATTTAAGAACATCAAAAAATATTTAATTTGAAATTAAAATATAAAAAAATTATTTTTTTTCTCAAAAATATTTTCCAAGCTTATTCTCAAACACCCATGTGCTTGACGATATATATTTATTTATTCTGGATAGGTTATTTATTAAGAAAAAAAACAAACTAAACTAAGAATACTCACCCTACTAAATTTTATGAGATATGGTATTTTCAGATTTGTGCTGATTGGCCGCCGTGCATATATAGAACCTGTAACATGTATTCTGGCTAGCAGCCGGTAAGGAGACTTGAAGATTCCTCTCTTCTTTTCGTGGGAAAGATTCCTCTGATTGCAAATGCATTGGCACTTTCTGATCTGAACCATTAGTTAAAACAATTATATAGCTCCATGAAGCTTCTCCACTTGAACTTGTTCCTCTTATACCACGCAAAGAGAATATAACCAACTCATTTCTTAATCAGTTCATAGCCTTACAGCAGCATGATAATCTAGGTTGTTCAAAGACTTTGACAAAGTTCAAACTCAACATTAAACAAGAGGGAGTTGCAAAGTACACTAAATTAATCGATCACCCAACCAACTGCCTGCACCATTGGCAACTGCCAGAACCATGCACCATTAACTGCCGCTTAACTAGGTCTTGTTAAGTCCTTGAAAAGATGCAGATGAAGCACAGTCCATTGGTCGGAAACCAATCCTCTCTTTCTCCAAATCATAGACAACCTCCACGTCTTGTTGCTGGAAACTCCCCAGAACCCCAGCTGGTCCGTAATCACCATCATCCATGCATTGGAACAGTAGGCATTTGACCACAGTAGAGTTAGTGGGGGCACTCATGGCATAGAAATGATTTCCTCGGGACAAAACTAGACTCACATTGTTCAAAAAATGGAAAGTTATTGAGGGGAGGAGATCGCCCGTGAGAATGCTATTGTTTTGACATGGTAGCTTGTAACAAAGATCGAACCCGGTTCTCATCTCCATTTCAGTGGCTCTAGGATAACTTATTAATGATTGAAGAACAGAGAGAACATGAGAATAGAAAGGCTCGGGTAGATGAGTATAGGTGGTTCCCGAGTCAACCAGCATCCCCCCATTACCAAGTGAGTCAAACTCCCTCAAGCTTGACGGCACTTCAATTGCACTCACATTTCCTACAGTTATGGCCTCTAGACCAACGTAGTAGTAATTTGGGTACATGGGGCTCTTCAACATTGGAGTAAATTGCATATCTTCTTTAGAAGTAAGGGCAATATCTCCTATAACTAATGGGCTTGAAAAATTAGGGTTGTTTGCATACTTGAAGGGCAAGAAACAATGTGAGAAGCCCTTTTGAAGAAAACCTAGCTGTGAAGGCAAAGAAAGTGCACCTCTACCGAACCCTGCAATCCCAATAGGTTCCCTATATGTAGACCCAACACAACCAAAACAGAATTTCGGGATTTCTCGAGTGACACCAAGGTTACTTCCATGAACCCTAAGTGTGTCCCTGGTTAGTGTCCCTGTGACAACCCCTCCTGCTCCATAAGTGTAAGCAAATGAAGGGCATGGCCAAGAACATTTGGCTTTAACAATATTACTCAATGAGCATCCAGCCATGGTGCATGGATCCAAGGGGTTGTCAGAGCTATGAACATCAACGCAGAAGGGACTGGTGCAAGAGTCCCTATATGATGAAGAAGAACGAGAAGGAGAAAAACTTGCCATCATCCTGTTGTTTCTATAATCATCGCATTCTATGCAATCAAAAGAAATGTTTCCACAAGGAACCCAGGTGAGGTCACTCCCAGTGTCCATATACACTTGAATGACTTGCGGCGGCGTCCCTATACTCAGAGATATCAAATACCCATCTCTAACTTCCCTCAATGGCTCCATCATGTCCAAAACATCTGTTGGTTTCTTTCTTGGAGAAGTGGGAGTTTTTGGAAGAGACGGAAGGGAAGCCCTGGAAGCAGGGGCAAGACCAAGAATGAGTGAGTTAGGGTTTCTTGGTCTTGCCAGGGACTGGTAGTAGAGCAAACTGTTGACTAGGAGAAACAGAAAAAAGGTGGTGGTGGTGGTGGTGAGCATTATGGCCATCGTTACCTCTCTGGTAGTGTTTTGAGATGGAGCTATAGGTTTACACTCCGGGGTGATCTATTTATAAGCCGAAGCAAAGTCAAGGGCCGGCTTTTCTTCAGCTCCAGAGCAAACCAATTAACAGCATGTTGCATGGAAAAGAAAACCAGCTAGGGTTTTCGGTATAGATGTGTGTGCGCCACTTGAGAGAGAGGGAGTACTACTAAATAAAATAAAACTCTTTTTTATACAAAAATAAAATAAAAAGAAAAACCGCATGCATATTACTAAAAATGGCAGCTAGCAAAGAGTGGAAGAAGGCATATATTTCCTGAATGGATAAAATTACACCCGAAAATATAATATAATTGTCTGTAAAAAATAAAGAAGCATGCTAGCTTTTTATGCAATAATGCTTTCTTTTTTTTGTACTTGTGAAATGAAGAGGATTTATATATTTGCGAAGAGGTTCCCATGTTTTCATGAGCTTCGCCATGCGTGAGCGCACCAAGAAGCTTTATGTGTGAAGAGGATCCCATGTTTGCATGGCATGTGTTTATAATTAATTAATATTGAGGGCGATGTATGGAAAATTAATTAGTCATTTTCATTCTCTAATTAAACATTCTTTTACGTTAACTGCTTGTGAAGCCACCCTTAAGCTTTATTTTCACTCTACAAGTTGAAATTGATGATATATATTGAACAAATTATTAATAGCAAACCAAAAATCTTCATGTTGGTGTAATACATTCATAGTTTTTTCCCCCTTATATTCCTTTTAAATTTTCATCCTGGTTTATGGAATGAGAGGCCTCATTGCATGATTAAGTATGTCAAATATAAGTTAATTTACAAATAAAGAGATGCATATATTTAGAGAATTCGCTTCCCATTGTTAAGTAGTAAACTACTTTTAAAATTTCATCTAATATTTTTTTAATTGATATGGTTTTAATATGAAATTGATTTTAAATTATTAAACAATCACGAAGTTAAATCTTATTATTCTAAAGTTATATTTAATATTCATGTAATATGATATCGATGAATCTAATATTTTATTTATAAATCTAGAGTAAAGATAAAGTTCATGAAACAAAAATGCTTTGAAAATGAAGTTATAAAGTTGTTATAATTATAAGAATCTTATTGCATGAAAGCATTGTTTCAAAACTATTCATGGTTGATATTCTCTTAAATATTAAACATTTACTAGTGCCGTGAAGACTAATATATATTATGTTCTTTCTGTTATGAAATAAAATAGTTGTTCTCATAAAAGTTGAAGTATAAGGAATACCTAAAGCTAATATGTATATTGTCATCACCCAATTTTTGGGTGACTCCCCAAAATAAATTAAAATTAACAAAAAAATAAAATAAAAGAGATCGGGGTTGTTAGAAAAATTGTGGTGAAAATTTTGAATATTTGTTGAGTTTAATCATATCCCTGTTGCGCCCAAAAATGAGGAAAAATACAAATTCAAGCTAAACTTTAAAGTCAAAAATCATAATTATATTTTTTATAAGCCAAGTTGATTTAATCATGGGCTAATTCAAAATATTATTATGGTTGAGAATTAATTTAGGATCCAATTAAAGAATTTAATTAAGTGCAAGGGCTTAATTATGCTTTAAATTGATCAAATTAATTTTATTATGGGCTTAATTGACAAAAGGTCAAATTCTTGAATTTAATTTGGGTTCAATTTAGAAGATTGGAATATTTTTGAGACCCAATTGAATTTTTTTCAAGCTAATTGTGCAAATTAGGGGCCAAATTGAAGACAATTGAGAATTTAATGCTCAATTGATGGTCAAATTGGACAAAACAAAAGACAGGGACCAAAATGAAAAAAAACATAAATTGAAGGACAAAAGTATATTTTTACTACAATAATTCAACAACCCACTACCACCACTACCAAAAGCAAATATTATCCAAGTTTTTTTTATGCTTTAGTGCATAAATACTGTGTCATACCAGCATATCAGAATGGCTATAAATAGCCATGCAAACCAAGGAAAGAGGACACGAGAAAGAGGGGGAGAAAAAGAAGAAGAGAGAAAGAAGAGGAGAGGAAGAGGAGGAAGACAGAGGAGAAATGGAGACAGTAGGAAAAATCATGTAGAAAGGAGGAAGAAAAAGATAGGACAGAGAAAAAAAAAAGAGGAGAGGAGGAGGAGAAGAATAGAGAGACAGAGGCTAGAAAAACATCATCGTCCCTCTCGGCCAGAAAAACATCATCGTCCCTCTCTTGGTCACGGTTTGAAAAACATCCCCGTCTCCCTCGCTCTCGGCCTAAAAAAAACCATCGTCGATCATCTTCCCCATCTCACTGTCAACAGACCAGGCCTTCCATCCTCTTCTCACGCCAGCAGAAACAATTTCGGCAGCCCTCTCTCTCTTAAAAAACAGACCCATCGTCGTTCTCTCTCTTCCTCATGCTCGGCAGCCTCACGTTCACTGTCAACCACCTCCATCTCACCGTCGACCGTCCAGGCCTCTCTTGAGCACCACCATCTTCTCCCCTATCACGCCAGCTACCCAGGCAGACATCTCCGGTGAAGAACGCAGAGCAGCCCCGACGAAGCGACAGAATAGTGCCGGCGACTCCGACGCACTTTCCGGCCACCACAGACCTCCATTTTCAAAACCACGACGACAGGAAGGATCACCTCAATCCCCTCTACACGAAGGTATTCTCCTATAAACCTCTCGTTGATGTTTTAAATTTTGAATGAACAGTGCACATGCACTGTTCTTCTTCTTCATGAATTTCGTTTTTTTTTTAATTCGGGTCGGGTTGACCCGACTCAGCCCGGAATCGACTGGGCCTCCAGCCCATGATGGCTAGAAGTCCAGCCCGTTCAGGTGTCGACCACTGGATCGACAAATCAAATCGAGCGGTCGTCATCCACCAGTCGACGACCAACTAAAATAAAAAAATAAAAATAAAAAAATAAAAATAAAAAATAAACAATAAAAAAAATAAAAAATAAAAAACAATTAAAAAAATAAAAATAAAAATAAAAATAAAAATAAAAAATAAAAAAATATATTTTGTTTTCTTGCATAAGGCCGTATTCCAAAGCTTTTCTCATTGTAGTTTTTATAAAAAATATGTTGCATATTTTTTGTTTCTCCTTTCATATTTCAAAATAAAATTTGGATATTGTAACCGGTTTACAATTATCCATTGGAAGGCGGCCAAAATGTCAAAAATGATTTAATAATTATTTTGTTTTGGCGGTGTAAATTTACATTGTAAAGTACACCCGTGTATGAAAAAGGATAATTTATTAATCATTTTTTTAGATTTCGTGGTGTAAATTTACATTGTAAAGTACCCCATTTTTACTGCAGTGTAAAATTACATTGTAAAGTACTCCATTTTTACTGCGGTGTAAAATTACATTGTAAAGTACACCGACAAAAAAAAAATATTGTTTCTTTGAAAATGCGGTGCAAAATTTTAATTTAGAAAATAAACAATCAAACAACAATGCAGCTTACCTTAGGTAGGGTGCACTGGGGGTGATGCGTCTTCCCCTTGCACAACAAGTCCCCTTACCCGAGACTCTCGCAGACCAATAGGTTCCTAGTAACCCTAATACTAGGTGGCGACTCCTGATATTTATAGTCGTAGTTTTTACGACCATAAACACCCCCATATTTCCATCCGTGCGCCGTTGTTCCCCGAAAAAAGGAGAATGGCGGGGCGCGAAGCGCGTCACAAACATCGCCGTCGCGACAATATGTTTATCATAAGACATGTAAATTGAACTGACTCACATGAGGATTATATATAAATAGATCACTTATGTCTATAGGAAGGCTTATGTAACGGTAGTATAAGTGATCCTTAGGCTTAAGATCACTAAGTTATTTTATATAGAAAATATTATGTTTTGATTATATTACATGTTACATTAATTAAGATAATGAACTATAACATGGCAGACATTGGCATGAACTATAAAAATGTATTTGAGTGATCAAGAGAGGATTTGTCACCCTAAGTTGATTAGAAAAATACTTTATCTATTCTCAAATAATATTGATTGAGAAATCCTTGGTCAATGTGGAATAAGATTTGAGAATTTAAAGAGTTTAAAATTTTATTAAAATGACCAATAACTCTCATCTAGAGAGCAAACACGATTTAACGTTGTAGATATATTTCATGCTTTAATATTAAATTAAAATATTAATGATAAAAGATATTAATTACACAAAGAAACAAACACTGAAAGGTTAATTAAACCCCTAATTATTTTTCTAATCATGAATTGTTGTTAGATTATGCACATGATATTTAAATATAAATTGATCAATTATTGGATTGATAATTAATTAAATTGTCTAATTTACTTAATTCTATTTAATTATAATTATAATTTATATTTGAGCTAATATATTAGAAACTTAAAGGGTCACACACATTGAGAATCATTAATCACAAATTAAACTGGGATAATTTAATTATCTAAAATTTAAAGACTATAATATAATTAATACAAGGATTCTAAAGTTATCCTGAATTAATATTTGGATATTATTCATGTGGAAAATTAATATTTTGTCAATTTATAGGGTTTTTTTGAAGTATTTCCATGAGTAGTAAGTTATGTTTTTATTTTGAGAAGGAGGCTATTTATTATTTTAAGAAATGAATTGTCTATTAGACAGAAAAACTACGTAAGTTATGAAGCTGGCAATAGGAAAGACAACTCTTCTTTTCTAAATAAGAACTTGAAAGATTTTTTAATGTTGGTTTGTGTGAATTGTCTTTGGAAGCTAGACGATTGAACAATTTATAGTTTGTAAGAAGTTATTCAAAGTCAAAGAAGATTGAATCTTCAAGTAATAATCTCTCTTTAAATAACTCTAGATCTATCTAATGGAATTATATTAAAGGTTGGCTATATCGAATTCTTCTGAATATTTATGTTTTCCGCATCGATCTGCATAAGCTAGCTAGTTCACTTCAGACATTCATGCTAAAGCTAATTTGATTTTCAGAGATAGTGGTAGTCACGATACTTGCTTTCAAGATTGTGCACTAATTAATAAACAAACAAATAAATAATTAAAGTAGAACTAACTTGGACCAAGGTCCTTGTTTTATGTATGTCATTCTTGGAAGTTGCTTTCATGGATATGGCGCAGCAAATAGGTTTCGTCCTGGCATATGTGTTGTGGCCATCAACTCATCGCTTCAATGGCTACAAGGTTAACAAGTTGCTACTGTCACATGGATTCCTGCTCTACGAAAACATGGATTCTTCTGTCCGATTAGACCGAATATTGACCCACAGATTGATTATAATGTTCTGATCAAAGATTATTATTATGTTCATATCATTTGATCGATCAACTGTACTTCGTAACCACGCCGCCAACGTTTGTAGATTATAATAATAAAAGCTAGCTTTATGGTTACTGGTTCTTGAAGGGTGTTCTTCACAGCTGTTCTAGCTTTCATATTATTCTCTAGCTTTATATTAATGTGATAAGTACGTAGGATCATTTGTATATTATGCCAGGGTAGGGGTTCTTGTCGAATCAGATCTTGCGATATGCGGCTGGCTACCTAGGTCATCGATCTGTGGAAGATGACAAGCACTAATCACTTTATTTTTTTCTAAGTAAAAAAACACTTTTGAAAATTAAATTCTGTGCATTATACTATGAAAAACACACAAGAATGTAGTTATTATTTTCAAAGAAGGAGAAGAAGAAGAAGAAGAAGAAGAAGAAGAAGAAAGCAAATGATTCGAGGAAAAGATTGTAGAAAAATGTTTATGGTTTTTTGGATGAATTGTTGATAATTTTGCTTTAGTTTGTTATAGAAATGTTGATGTTTTATGTCAAGGAACTATCTTACCTAAAATTTTAAGTTGTCAGGTAAGACTTTAGAATATGATTTATATTATTTCCTGCTACGGCTGCTCAAATAAAAGTATTTTGGGTTTGAAACTTGCATAGACGAGTGGTGAGATTCGAACTTGTTGTGACCGTTGGGTCAACAAAGCTCTAATATTATGTCAAGTATCTTCTCATCTAAAAATTTAAATTGTAAGGTAAAATCTTAGAATATGATTTATATTATTTTCTGACAGCTTATGAATCCAACTTAAAGCTGAAAAAACCCTTGGTTGGTTTGAAGATTTTTGGAGGGTTGAAAATTAGGGTTTGGTCAAAGAAATTAAGAAATAAAGGGGATAGATATAATGCACAATATTTAAAACAGTGGATGGAGTAGTGTCAGTGGAAATCCTCAGCAATCGTTGCCACCAAACAGATTCTTGGTAAGAAAAGAGACAAAGAGTACGTGTGGTTTTTGTCGAGTTCAAACAAAATAAGTGATTGAAGGACAGGATTACATTGAATAAATAATATTTAGAACATGTTCAGTGCGGTTTTTTTTAAATAAAATAATATTTTTTTACTACTTTTCTTTAAAGCAAATTAATTAAAGTTTAAGTACTCCGAGTCTGAGTTTTGATATTTTGTTTTTTTATTATTGTTATTTTTTTGCCCTTTGAAAGAGTATTAAAATGGGTTTAGGTGTTCAAAATGAGTTTCCTCACCTCTCTATTGGAAATTTAGATTTATTTAGTACTAATATAATTTATATTTTTAAATGCTTTTTAAACATATATTTACTTCAAAAAATATTAAATTGTTTTTTTTTAATTTTGATATATTACCATTAAAATTATAAAATAAACTAGAAAAATAATTTAGTATATTTTCAAACCACCTTACACCACAGTGCAAAACACGAATCAAAATGCTTTTAATTGAAAATTTGAAAAATAATATTAGTAAAATCTTTCGGCGAACATGATTTTGTGTCTATTTGGATTTATATGTCATTTAGATGTGCACAGGCGCGTGAACCAAGCTCGCCTCTAAATTTTACTCTATTTTTTTAATGTTAAACGTCATCTGTTTTTATTTTAACATATAAACTACATGATAGAAAGTGAGATTAAAAAAATTACAAGTAAATAAATAATTATCCTTAATAATAATATTAAGTAATGGATTGAGCTTTTATTATTAATTTATTTTAAAAATTCCAGCTCTAAAGTGCTTTCTAGTGAGCTTTCTATTTTTATTATTTTTTAACACTAAAAAAAAACCTTGTCTCTTAGCGAGAAAGGCAAAGATAACTAAAATTTAATGATAACACAAGGTATAAAAAATAGACTTAACATTACGAGTGTAATGTGTGGACCATGAACATTAGCAACCCAAACCCAACCCATGAATTTGTACATCCACAAAATCTTAGCTCAACCAATGTATTCATCCCACTTGGATCCCAATAAATATAAATTAGAAATGTTTATAATTTGTAAAATAAAAAAAAATGAATTGGATATAATTATAAGTTCAAATTCGATCCAACTATATTCATGAACACCCTTATATATTTTATCCAAAGAGCTAAAATAACCCTTAATTTGTAAATAGTAGTAATAAAAAATATTTTATAGTTAATGTTTACTTGTAAAATGGAGGAAAACTCAATATGAGTTGATACTTAGATTTGAAAAATAAATAGATAGATAGATAGATAAATGGTTGACATTTTTTGATACTGATTAAATTTGGAGTGAAGTTGACAAAATTAAAATGTTTGGAAGTTAATTAATAATGGATCAATACTTGAGGGGCTCAACTGATGATTCCCAAAGAATAACAATAAGCAATACTTCTTTCTAGTTAGGTACCTAATAGCCCTTGGGTTAGATTTTCACCTAGATGGGCTGGACAGATGGATGGTCTTGAAGTCTCCCTAAAAAAAGAAGAAAAAACACTGACGCTCAGCTTTGCATAAGAGTGTAAAACACAGAGAATTTGAAAAAAGAAAAGAAAACGAAAAAAGGAAATGGAAATGGAAATGGAGAAATAAAAAAGCAAAGTGCTGTAGCATGTAACTGTTTGAAAGGAAAAATCATGCTAGCTGTGGATATATGGATCAATGAAAGTGCACAACATCGTAAATCATATTCAATAATTTGATCTTCAACATCTGATTACCTTTCTTTTTTAGCCTCTATCATATACAGTGAAGAGAGGAGGAGGGGCATTAGACCGGCCAGGAGAGGAGGAACATGTTTGATAGATGCCGATATGCGTCACAGTTTCTTTGCTAAGGCTTTCTTCAATCCCTTTATGATCTTCCCAAACCACATCAAGTTCATCGTAAATAGTACTGCCGGAACCAAAAACGTCAGAAGACAGCCAAAGAGGCTCATCTGGATAACCTGCCAATGAGTCAAGTGACTGTCATCATCACTCTAAACTTGCTAAACATATCACATTCATACTCTATACTATGATCCTGTAATATTTTGGATGAAACTTGGGAGGCTAGGGAATCATTGACAAAAAAAAACTACTAAAACATAACAAGAACTGCTGCGGAGTGGAATGAAACGAAAAGAGAAATCATAAAATTATTTGGATAATATCTGGAATTGTTTTGAGCAAAACATCCTCAAGGCATTGCCAAACCAAATAATTGTACTCGAATCAATAGAATAATTGCAGAGATTGAAATTTTCAATTTGCACAAGTTCACTGTCTATAGGATACAAATATTTAAGAAGAGGGCATCACCTGATCATAATGCCAGTAGATGTGGTAAAACAGGTAAAGAAACAGCAGAATTCTTGCCATCTGCATTCCAGTGTTTACTTCAGAAGATAATAAATATGATAAATCAAGGGAAGAGAATTCAGTTGTGTTATTAAATATAAGCGAAATATGTGCTCTTGCCACAATGTCACCACCAAGAGGCAAGAAACCCGAGCCAGCTTATTTGAATCTGGATATATCATAAAATGGTTGTTCACTAAAATATCTATCAACCACAGTATTTGACCTTTGGCAACATGGCCATCCACGATTAATGATCTAGATTAGTTTGTGCATGCATATACCTCATAGATACAAAAATAAATTTTTATATTATTATAGATATCAATGTGCAACAATCACTAAATGATCAAGAAGATCTCACCAGCCAAGCAAGAAAGATGGCTAGACCATTGATAAGATATGCAGCAGACCTCTTCAGACCAGCTGTATCAAGATACCTACATCAAGACAGAAAAACTTTAGAGTTCAGAAAAAAAAAGCTCAGGCATATTGAGAAAGGGACTCGCCACAAAACCTACCATCTCATATTAATCTCTGGAGTTGTCACTTCAGAGATGAGGCACATGTATGTATAAAGCTGCAGTTCTCCAGACAGCATAGAATATGCTACTGCAATTGTAGAAAGAGAATGATGGATAACCTGAAACACCATGTTGTGAATTTCAATGACATCAGCTAAAAGTCAGCACTCTTACTGCAAGCACTATATTGTCAGTCTTCATTTGAGAGCTAATTTGCATTCAACTTTGTTCATATAATCTGCTGTGCTGTAAACTATTCTCTCTGATTAATTAATTTTGTGCTGACTCACCAATCTAACATACAGAAAACAGTATCCAGAATTTGGCTAAAAATCGATGAATCAATGAATCTGAGATCGATGCCAAGGGGGCAGGAAAATCGATGTGGAATGCAAGGTCAGAAACCTCACTTCCTTGCGAGGAAAACTTCATTATGAAACAAAAATATCTATATCACGAAGGATTGCAGGAGGAGGTTAACCTAAAAGTACAGCAGAAAGAAGATAAACATGCACATGAAAATAGTTGGATTGGGACGATTCTCATTTTTTTATAGAGGAAAAAGAAAAGGAAAAATGTCCAATTACTCTCCATCACATCAAATGCACTTACATACTCCTTTCCACCCAAAGTAGGATAGTACAAAAAAATCATTCCAAAGTCCACAAAGAAGTACCCAATAGAAACCTGTCAAAAAAGTCAAAACTATTTTCATGTCAAAACTACTAGTAGTAGAACTTAGGGAGCAAATAAATAGATAAGACTAAATCAAGGAAGGATAGCAAAGTGTTCGAAGAAATATGATTTCTCATCATGCATCATAAATTGCAAAGAGAACTTTATCTAGCTAAATGGGCAGAATAGTTGGATCAGCCTGTTGCCAATCCCGAGTACACTTTTGCAACTAAAAAGGAAAACTCTCGCATGAAAAATGAATAGATATTCTAAATGGCCAAGAAAGATTTGCTAATACAACTTTGCATATAAGTTACACTAAACTGTGTGGTACAAACACCAGTAGCTAACACACAGGATATGAGGTTTCATACTCAGAGAACAGTTTTTGGAGCACATGATATAATGGATCATTTCAGCAAAAAAAACATAGAGAGAGATATTTGACAGCAAGGCAATCAAGAAGAGCTGATAAGCTTTAAATATCACCAAAGCGGAACTAAGAAAAGAACTTACCCCAAGTCCAACGATGGAGAGTTGTGAACTCCGTAATGTAATGAGGCCAGTATGCTGTTGGTCAGAAAAGAGATCCGACCAGAAGACAAAGTACAATGACATAGCTGTGATGAAAATGGCATGAACTGTGGACATACCTCTGCCACATTTAGGTCATTGATCATCAGTGCTCATTCAAAATTTAAAATAGATGACACAATATTGGAATATGCACTCACCTATTGTTCCATTCAATTCGTTGAATTTTTGTAAGACCATTATACGCTTTGATGTAAAAGGTGCTGACTAATTGAGTGAGATCATAGACCTGTCAGATAGAAAGACATAGGCACAAACAAATAAATTCAAAAGGTAACAATACAAAACCCATTTAATGAGAAAAAAAAGGTTAATTAATGTATTAGAATTGCTCTACCAGAATTGCTCTACCATCATAAAGAGGTAGGTGCACGACTACACACTCCACTAAAATTGAAATGAACCTAAAAGTGCTGGTCAGGCAACAGCTCTCAAGTTCTAAAGGATCTAAAAGGTGAGACAGTTACCACTTTGCAAGCAAAAATGCCACCAAGGACAGAAGTGTATGGAATGAAAGGATCTGCTAAGAAGTAATTCTTAACCAATGCCTCAGCCTGATTTTGGTAAGTCTTAATAGCCATAACCGTCTCAGTGGACACAGCCATATATAGACAATTCTTTTGATCAGCAGATCTTCTCTTTTGAATATTCTCCTACTTTCTTCCCCTCTTTATTGTGCCCTTTCATTTCTTCCCTAACAGAAATGAGCAACCAATTAGTCCCAAGATAAAAGGGTATTATGATGCTCAAACAAACCAGTTTGATCTTCTCTGGTGTATAATATTTTCTCAAAGTATCAAATACACGGAATTAATCTAAAGAAAGAGTGCAAATATCTAGCATTTCGCCCTGGCGCCTAGTTTATGCATTTTCCACAAAAGAAAAGGATGCTACAATAGCTAAATACATCTATAGAAGAAAAGGTAATTGAGATTTCAATGTCATCTTCTACATGAAGAGGACTGCATTTTGAAGTAGCAAAATCAGTGATCATATCCAAAAATATATATTTAACAAGACTTCTTGATCAAGACGCAAGGAAATTGCCAAAGGAACCAACTATTAGTTCTCATAATCAGTAAAAAAATTACAAGACCAGACCTCCAGTTAAGCAAAGTTAACACCTACAAACAATCGGCATGAGTCCACAAAATCATAAATTTATTTGCAATTAACAAATCCAAATTTCTCATAGCTTCCTCAAGTTACAGTAATACATCAACAGCTGAACTATCAGGAACATATAACAAATTCTGATATATCAGACAATAAACGACATCAAATCACAGCATCCATTGATATTAAAAAAAAAAATCCATCCTTTAAGCCCACTGTGCATAATATAATGCAAACACCCCCAGCCAGAAAACTCACATTAATCAATCGAAAAGTCAAATCATGCATTTTTCTTATAAGAATCAAATCCTAGATTATAAAGCCATTACAGAGGAAAATTACCAGCATTCATATATTGTTGCAGGAACCACATACTCTTTTACAGATCAAGACCATAAGGCCTGATGGGTAATTAAGAAGACAAAAGAGAAGCCAAGAATATGAAAGAGCACATGGGGTGTTGGGTTATGCTGAAGGAAGAAAGCTAACTAGCGCAAGATAACCCAAGTAAAGGACAAGAAAGAGCAAAAATTCACGAGTGGGTGCAGGTGGTGAGCGTTTGAGACCATGAAGTAATCAATTCATCATTCAATGCAAAATGCAAAACCACACACATCCCAGATGGTGCCAAACCGAAAGCTTCAATCAATGCAAGTACTATTAATGGAATCTCTAACAGAAGCCATGAATAGAAACTACAAATTGATCCCTACATTATGTGTCTCTTTACCATGTGGTCCTTATCCTTTTAAATTAACAAATACGTCAACTATGGTGTCATTTGTTTTAGGGACTCTTGGTGTGCCATCACCATCAAATAATTAATTGTATTTTTATGGAATTCAATGGATTTGTTGACTGGAACAATTCGTGGAAGATTGTAGTATTAAATAACGATAATAAAATTGGAAAAAATATGGGGAAAAAACTTTTTCACAAAACGTTGGCCGTGTATTTTTTTTTTGGCATGACAACTATAAAAAAATAAATCTATGATTATTTATTCATGATATTTATATTATATAATAAAAAAATCATTATATATATATATATATGTCAAGAAAAGGTTATGTTGAATTACAAAAGCAGTAATTTTAAGAGCATGATGATTTGAAATGTTTCAAAATTTAATAAAATAAATAGATATCCCTGAAAAATAAATAAAACGTAAGTATTATAAAATAATCGGCATATGCAAAGAGAATTGAATAATGGATGGATTCTTTGGATTGAATACGATGCAGGGAAAGAGAGGGTAATGCTGAGCAAGGATTCATAATCTTACATGACATTACTAATTTTGGAGTTTTAGGGGACTTAATGGAAGCAATTCACATAGTTAAGGGACTGAGTTGTAGATTGTTCATAAAGATAACAAGCTGGGATCGGGTAGGTGGTAGGGTGGTAATACGTGTGGACACGAATTCGGATGGATGTTTTTTTTTCCTCTTTTGTTTTACGGTTTTACCCTTATTCACTCCACTTATGATGAAAATATAGAATTATAATCTATTAAACTCTGTACCATACAGAAACAATAATCTATAATTTAATAATACATAAAGAAAATTAAAAAAATAACACCATTTATTTGTATAGTGATTAAACCATTTATTATTACCAGGTTTATGGAGGATAATTTGATAATTTAATAATAAATTATTACTATTTAAATGAAAAAGATGATAGAATGTGTGGACTGCATCTTCCAGAATGCAGGGAGCACCCGTGCATTTCAGAATTCAGACAACTCTTGCAGTGCCACGTAGCATCCAGAAATGCTCTTATACCATGTTGTTGAAAGCGACATAACAACTACTTCCTTTAAAGTTGGAGTAGTCATCTTTGTTGTTGGATTTAATTTCAAATATTACTTTTTTTTTCTTGATTTGTTTTGTAAAATTTTATTGCTTTCAATCTCATTATGTCATATATTATTTTTTTTAATTTGATATTTGTTCGTTTGATATAAAAAAAAATAGCTCTTTTTAAAAGGTTTGGTTGGTTTTCAATTTTATTTCTCAATTTAAATTTATTGTGTATTATACATTTTAATTTGATTTTTTTTTTAATTTCAATCTTAAGCTAAAATTTATAGCTATCCTCTAATTTATTTTTGTTTCTATTAATTTAATTATTATTTTATTTTATATGATTGATTTTCTTACTCTCATCCTCCAGTGATTGATTTGTTGAAAATTGAGTTTCAGAGCATGTATCTCTTATAAAATTTAATAATCGAGTCTTCCTGTCACTGATTCTAAAATATATTTTTATTCTTGCTCACTGATTCTAAAATATATTTTTAAGGATGAATTTTCTCCAAAAAAAAGTTTGAAAAATTGAAAAGAGTTGACATTCATTTTAACTTTATCTTAATGCAAGTTAACTCGTTTTTATTGCTCTGAAAATAAAAGTATATTTTTAAGGATGGATTTTCCTCCAATAAAAAATATGAAAAGAGTTGACATTCATTTTAACTTCATCTTGCATTTTTATTTATTTATATGGTTAATGCAAGTTAACTCGTTTTTTATTGCTCCTGAAAAAACATAAAAGGTAAGGTAGTAGCCTGTCAGACAACCGCATGACCATCCCCTGCCAAATCAATGACAGGGGAACGATCCTCTACAGCCATGATGATTCACTGGGAACATCAAGCCATTACTCACGCTGTGATCACACGGTCATGATTCGTCAACCAGACTTAGGTTCCTGTCTCCTTAGTGATAAAGGATACAGAGGTACGATCCTATAGAACAGATCCTGTTCAAGTAAGGTCGTGCAGCCTGCTGAGGCTCCAACAGTTTATTAACTATGTTAATCCCTAGTTCGTTTCCGATGTGGGACAACTGTTCCCGTTTTCCCGTCTAAGAGACAAAACCCACCAACCTCTTGCTTCAATTAAAACCATGAGGTGGTGCAATTACGATCGTACCCCCACTCCTTGGTGATCTTCTGTCACACCGATCAAGTGGTTTAGCTGTTTGGAATGTTTATAATTTTTTTTATAACATATAAAAAATAATGTAAATAGCGTGTTTTAAAAATGAAAAAAAAAGTCATGGCTCGAGTTGTAAACTCTATTGAAACCAGTAAGATGTTTTGATTCAATTACATTATTGGAAAACACAACGAATGTAAATAAATAAAGCTTTTTTTAAAATAAAAAAAAATCAATTATATAATTACAAAAATCAGTGACATGAGTCATTAACTTAGAAGCAACTCATATGGAAAAACCATGAAACCAACTCTAAAAAAAATCAGATGTCAAATGATTAAATTAGAAAAAAAAAATCAGTTATACCAAAAGATCCCATAAAATATGATAATAAGGACCTAATTAGAAATATATAAATGAGGATAAACTAGAATTTTGAATTGAAAGATGATATTTGAAAGAAAAAAACAGAAAATAACAATAAAAAGAATGAGCAATTGATTTGAAATAAAAAAAATGAGACGACAATCTAGGATTTTGAATCGAAGAATTAAATTGAAAATAAAAAATCAAATTAACATAAAACATACAAAATCAAAATAACGATGACTTTATTTGGAAAAGAAATAACAAAACACAATCATTGATCTAAGAATGAATCTGAAAACAAATTGAGATTTAACAAAACAGCAAATAAAAAAAAAGCCTTATATAAATAAATAAAATATAAAAAAAGAATTCGGTAAAAAAAATATAAAATTAATAAATTCATGAGCAGGTTAATAGTTTTAATCGAAGTAATCAAATGGGAAAAATGATTAGGATAAAAATTAGAAACGCCGTTGCCGGGGATCGAACCCGGGTCACCCGCGTGACAGGCGGGAATACTTACCACTATACTACAACGACTTTGTTGAGAAAGTTGGCAGAATTTAATTTAATGAACAAAATATTGTTCTTCTCATAAGAATAGGACTTTATAATTAACTAAATTTTCTATAAACAGTAAATATTTTAGTCGTAACTACTCTTATGTATAATATTTTTAATATGAAAATTTTAAAAAATGATTTATAGAGAAGATGGTGGATGGAAGATTAAAAATATTATACACATTTCTTAAAAGGAGTAGCTACAGTTTGTAAATTGTAGAGTGATGAGGTTAAATAAATTTAAATAGTTCAAGGACTATAAATCACAAAAAGAGAGAAAAAGAAGCCCTTAACCAGGAAAGTGGAAACCCATAGCCAAAACCCTCCTACTCCTAGGGTTTTAAGTGACAGAGTAATAATTTTTCCATCTCGTTTCTTTTCGTGAGCCAAGGAGTTCATATTCTGGGTGAGAATTTTGGATATACACCAATCAGTTTCCAAAGGTAAGAAACCCCAAGGCTCGAGCTTTTTACTGATTTTCATGGTTTCTGTCTTCAATTTGATTTGTGAAAATTTGTGTTCTACCCACTTCATAGTTCCTTTAAATTTTCCCTTTTACTCTCTTTGCCTCCTTGTTTTATATCCTTGCCATGATATTGACTATAATTAATAAAAGGGTGTCCAAGTTCTCTGAAATGATAGCCCAGGTCAATAAATCTGTTGTTTTCTCTCCTGTTGATATTGAAATTTCCTATAAAAAGCAAAACCCTTTTCTCAGTTCCCTCAAAGTTAAATGCTTTTGCAGTTCGAGATTGTCCCAGAATGCAAAGGTTTCACATTCTGGGTCAGTTCAATCACCTGTCATTCTTCATAGTACTCGCATCTCACGGGTTGCCAGAACTGATGCTCAACGTGTTCTCTTTGATTACTTGCATTGCACTAGGAACTTTGATTTCAATGACGCAGAGCATATTAGCAAGAATTCACCACATTTTATTGAAAATTTGCTCACCAAGATTGAAAATGATAAAGACGTTGTGCGGTCGTTAAATAAATTTCTTAGGTACAATCCAATTAATGAGTTTGAGCCGTTCTTTGAGAGTTTAGGTTTGAGGCCGTCAGAGGTTCCTTTGGTTCTTCCACCTCATTTGATGTATCTTGGTGATAATGATATGTTGCTTGAGAACTTTCATGTTTTGTGTAATTATGGAATTCCCCGTAGTAAGATTGGTAGGATGTACAAGGAAGCAAGAGAGATTTTTGGATATAATTATGGGGAGTTGAAATTGAAACTTCTGGCTTATGAAAACTTGGGTCTAAGCAAGACCACTGTTGTTAAGCTTGTTAGTTGTTGCCCATCTCTCCTTATTGGTGGTGTTGATAGAGAGTTTGTTAATGTTCTTGGGAGATTAAATAGAGCAGGACTAAAGAATGATTTAATTGGAGGATACTTGTCTGCTAAAGAGTCTTATGATTGGAAAAGATTGATGGACACAATAGATTTTCTTGACAAAGTAGGTTATAGCGAGGAGCAATTCCATGATCTTTTGAAAACGAATCCTGTGTTAGTGTTTGAAGGTTCTGGGAAGAAAGTTTATTTGTTGTTTGGCCAGTTAGTCAAGTTGGGCCTCAAGGTGAATGGGATTTATTCATTGTTCACACAATATCCTCAAATCTTGTCAGCCAAGCGTGTGAAGAATCTGTTGCGGGGAATTCATATCTTGTTGGGCGTCGGAATGGGAGTAGAAGACATTGCAAACATCATATCTACACAAATGGAACTTCTGTGCTCTACTGCTTTGAAAGCACCTGTAACTCTTCGTAGACAGTTCAAAGATAAGAAAGATGATTTATGCCAAATCCTCATACAAAACCCACTGGAGCTGTTCCGTTTGGACTCAAAATCCGAAGCTGAAAGCAGCAAAATATTATCCTCCCGGGGTCCCACTACCAAATTGGAGAAAACAGCATTCTTGCTGAGATTGGGGTATGTTGAGAACTCAGACGAGATGGCAAGAGCTCTGAAATTGTTTCGAGGTAGAGGAGATCAATTACAAGAGAGGTTTGATTGCCTGGTACAAGCTGGTTTGGACTACAATGTCGTCTCCAGCTTCATTAAACAAGCTCCAATGGTGCTAAACCAGACAAAAGATGTAATTGAAAAGAAGATTGCTCGCCTGACAAACTTAGGTTGCTCGATCGACTCACTGGTGGCATTCCCATCATATTTATGCTACGACATGGAGAGGATTAATCTTAGATTTAGAATGTATATTTGGCTGAGGGAAAAAGGTGCAGCAAAACCCAAATTGTCCTTGAGCACTATCCTTGCATGTTCAGATGTACGATTCATAAAATATTTTGTAGATGTCCATCCTGAAGGACCAGCAATGTGGGAAAGTTTAAGGAACACACCAGCTTCAAGCTAAGTCTAGTTCAACTTTTAAATTTGTGTACAGTTTATTTTTATTGTTTGGTCAAACTGATGCCAGCCATTCATTACTACCGATCTAATTGCTGAACATTTTTCTATTCTCGATTCATTTCAATAATTCTCTTATAAATCATCCATCTCATGTTCTCTGTAGCCCACAGTAAGATGGTTCTTGGTGTAGTTCAACTTGCAGATTTGAGGTGGCACACATTAATGTACGCTCAAGTATTTCAATTTGTCTCATGGCATATCGTCTGTGTGATTGCATGTGTGGCCAGCCTGAGTTTACCTGCTAATCAAAATGTCTCTTTTTTGAAAAAATCATTTAATTTATGGAGTTTATTTGTTATTTTAACGTTTTAGGATTCTGAGGAATTTCTTCATTCCAGATAATTACAATATGACTACTTTTCTATTCCACTTCATGTTCGTTTCCAACTTTATTTTCCTTTTAATTGCTTGTTCACCACAACGCTAAGCACTTTACTGCCGTCTTATAGGCGGAAAGATGAATTTGTATTTTC
This sequence comes from Salix exigua, assembly GCA_032356905.1. Lineage (NCBI taxonomy): Eukaryota > Viridiplantae > Streptophyta > Magnoliopsida > Malpighiales > Salicaceae > Salix > Salix exigua. The sequence goes on from CM063599.1 coordinate 11,598,501, forward strand.
CATTTGGGAAATGATGATCATCAAGTTGCAAGGAAGAAAAACAAAAAGCTACAGCCTTTCTTGCAATAAATGAAGTTTCAATAGTAATTTTCCAATTGTCATCCATCACAAACAAAAGAATTATGAACAATTCATGTGATTTATTCTGTATTAATCATTTTCTTTTCATCAATCCCTGTTTGACAAGATTTGTGCCAAAATAACAGATGACAAGAAGAACCAAAGCTAGGAGCGTGGTGTTTCATATATATATATATTATTTTTGAATTTCAGTTTTACAGGTTATTGGTTAAGATGCAAAAGAAAAAAAATTACACGGCACCGACCTAAGACACGTTCTCATGATGTAAAACTATACCTTTATATTCTAGCACGCACCGTCTCCTTCAAAGAAAGGTAAAAAAGACAAGGGAATAAAGCAGCTCCTTTAGTAGAAGCAAAAATTGCAGTAACCAGTCAATGCTTGATTCCTTATCTTGCTATGGCTTCACTAGTTCAAGATTCCTGCTTCACTCCAGAGTTAATGGCATCCTACTTTCCAAGAGAGTTATTTACTCAGAAATCGAATATTTTCATTTTAATGCAATATAAGGATTCTAAAGAAGCATTCAGTGCTTTATTATTCTTGAAGGGCCAGGGTTTTAGATTATTCACTGCTATTAATGACCGTACAGGCAAGCCAATGACAGGCCTGTGATAGGAGAACAAACATACGCGAACATCCTGACAGAAGTATTAATGTCGGAAGGGCAATCCATCTTGGGGCAGGCGGAGAAAAGGCATCAACCGATGATCAGATTTTCAAATCTAAATATACCAGTTGCAAATTTCTATAATTATTGGTTTTTGCGGTAACTAAAAGAAAATTTCTATGAGCTTCCAAAATAAAAGGTTTAGAAGGGTTAATATAATACAGGCATATGAGCTTACAGAGCTAGTTCGCTCTTCGGTTATGATTGTACACAGAAGCTGATCAAAATCTTTAACTAACAAGGATCCTTGTTCTAAGGCACAAGTCGGAGACAAAGCTGCATGCCCTCAAAGTTTCCTGAACTTGTTACCAACAGCATCTTTTAGAGAAGATGAGGATGACGAGGATGACAAAACAGAGCGGTTACTCTCAGCCTTGTCCTTGTTAAATGCCTTATGAACATCCTCTTTAAGTTCCATGAAACGTGTCTTCTTAATTCTTTGTTCATCTGAGGTGCCCTTTTCAAGGAAAAACAAATCAGGGAGATCATCCTCCATGAACTTATCAAGCACTTCAGAGCAGTTAGGGAAGTATCGTCTGCCCATTTCCACTGTCATCATGACAAACACAATTTACATGAGAATAGTTGCAAAGAGTGTATAGTTTGTACTTTCTGGACCATATGTGATGTTTACAATACATTGATGAATTGTGAGGACTTCCTGGGGATTCAATAGTTTCAGTTAGCTTGAAAATTTTAGGACTTCTGTGATAATATGTTATGTCCTGGGATTGAGTTTTCGAATAAAAGGATTTATAGCTGGTAAGTACCTGTTTTCATTAGGGCTTCCATCCTAGAGCGAAGTCTTTTGTTCTGCATTACTGGTGTCTCATTCAGGTCGACCTCCCTCAAATTCCCGCTAGAACCTTTTGACGCAGCAAGACCAGAAAATTCTGATGTTGTTGCAGCATGTGCAATGTCCATTGCTAGCTTCGCTTCAGTAGGGAAGAGTAATCGTGCAAATGCCACTGTGATGAACACCACAACACTTTGTCATACATTTGATTATAAGCCATGATTGAGGACCCATTTGACTTAATCAGGATCATAATTGAACATTAGGCGCTAAAACCATCTATAAATAGGATGTCTTCACCTTTGTTAACATCAAATAGTAATGAGAAAATGTCTATTTTCATCAAGCCTGCATGGTAGATGTTTATGTTCTAATCATAGAACATAACTGAACAACAGCAGACAGAACAATTAGCAGGACCAAGCACCAAAATGAAGGAACTTAAAGCTCAAATAATGCAGCATGAAGGTCAGTGATGTGGATATCCAGACATCTCGACAGAGTATTGAAAACATCATCCCTGCATTTCTCTGTATGTGCAAGAAAGAGATTTCAAGAAAATAACCCAAAAAATCAGCTTTTTGGTATATTAATCTTGAAATTCATGGGACCAAGCAAGTTAAATGAATTCTGGAACATAATTTTGAAGATTAATCCAAGAAATAAGTAGTCAATGTAAATTCAATACAATCCAAAAGCATAATCCAGTCCCTTTGAGCATGCATTTGAATCACAGACTGGCTTTAGCAGAACTACAAGGGAGTTGAATCCAAGATTATCATGTGCAAAATAATATACCTCTGTTCTCCAGGTACAGCAGCTTCATGTGCAGATCATCAACCATTGTATGGGAAGTGATGGAAGCAATTCCACCCAGAGGATTCCTTCTCATTTCCCTCTCTAAAATATCAATGCATAGCCTGTCTTTGTTCGCTTCCTGCCCTTGCTCTGTTTTAGCATGATAGTCTTTTGGCCTTGTCAACCTCCGGCAGATATTAACAGCACTTTGCCCATCAGATGTCAAGTCCAAAGCAGATGCTCCTTTTGCCAGCAATGAAACTATCAGTGATGGCTCTTTCCTCATTGCAGCAATGTGAAGAACTGTGTAACCTCGCGAGTTTCTAAGATTGACATCAGCAAGACCAAGGCAAAACACCTCAGACATAACCTTGAGATCGCAGTATGATGCACAATAATGGAGAGCATTAGCGTCATCTAAGGATATATCAGACTCAGTCAGGAGAAGTTTCACAAGTTCAACATCATCCGAGTCCAATGCCATGTGTATCCTCTTGATTCTCTTTTCACGTAAGGGGTCCCCAGCCTCTGTGTTGTTTTCATCATCAGGTATGAATTTGCGGCGGATCTGTTTAATTTTCTCTGCAACTTCATGGGGAAGCTCTTTCTCTATAGAGATGTTGTCAAGATCCGACACTGCTATTCTATCCACACATTGTGCTATAAGCTGACTTGATTGACAATGGAAGGCAACCACAAGGATTGGGATCACATCTTCCACAACAGCTTTCCGAACAAAGTTAAGAAGGCGTCTCTGAAAAAAAAATGCAGATTTGGATCACTATAATTTTCTCCTGCTTTCTATAGATCCCAGACAGTTTGGCAGATGAATAGAAGGGCCCAGAACCTATTTTTTCTTGTCAAGTTATTCTTGTTAATTTCCCCAGCTAATAAAATGGAATTATATATAGTTACTGACTGCCAGACTCCACGAGGAAATACTACAACAAAATAGTAGAGAAAAACAACCATTCCCAAGTTATTCATTAGGCTTGAGTATCAACATCCACAGTTCAGCAAAGAAATCAAATGATTTAATATATCAGATCATGGAAGCGCTGCTTGACTTGAATCATTTGGAATATTCACACACCTTGGGTGAAGGAGGCAAAACAAATAAAGTTTATTAACTATATTAGCAAAAGACTAACTAGGGTGGACAAAACCACACAACTGTCATGGCAAGTTCAATTCCACCACAAGAATCAAACTATAAGAAAAATATAAGATCAGAACGGCCTAGGAGGCGCCATCACACCTCATCAAGCATGCAAACATCATACACAATGAATTGAAAATCTGTATTACACTAAAGTAAAACAGACTAACCTGGAAAAGTGAAACCAGCTCTGGAACTTGAAATATGGATGATGCATACATCAACTCCACTGCAAAATTAATCGCAGGTCTACATGCATCATGAGCGCATACATTATCAACACATGTTGAGACTTCCACTGGAGATGGCTTAAGTTTTCCAGTATACAAATAGCTCAAGAAAATTAGGAAGGCTTCATACCCAACATTTCCATAAGGTAACAAATCACTCATGCAATACTTTGGTTTTCCATCCTTCTCCAGAGATCCCTTTTCTCTCCTAAACAACTCATGGAGAAACTTGCTCCTAGAAGCTAAAATACATCGATGAACACCAACAGTGATACCCTCAACGACAATATCAGCATCACTATATTCACAAGTAGACTCAATCAATAGCTGCTCCAAACTGGAGCTCAGCTTATTTAAACTAATCACCTCAAGACTAGTTCCTGCCTCGGCAACCGAGGAGTTGGATATATTGTGACTAACTGAGCCATTTGACATATGTGAAGATGACGTAAAACTCAAAGAAGATGATAGCTCAGAGAAATTAGACATTAATCTTCTTGAGAACTCGCAACTATAAATTATTGAGATTTAACCTATGATCCATAGTTTCTCTACTGAATCATACCATTAAAAATTAACTACTATATGTTATCTTACTTGACAGTTTATGATGCTATTGAATGCTAATATCCAACCCCTAAACTTACAAGAAACACAAAAGGAAGAACTTGGCATTAGGGACACTAAAAAAACTAAAATAAAAGCATAAACCAAAACTAATGTTGCTGAATACAAAAAGGGTAACACCAAAAAAACTATACACCTATAACAAATTTAAAATTTCAGCTAAGAAGAAGGCAAGCATTACTTTATCTTCGAAATCAATAACATGACATCTTGCTTGAATTTCCAAGACCACCAAGTCAACATACTATACATAAACAATGAAACCAAAAACTAAAACTTATTAGTAAATATAAGTAACAAAATTTAAGAGAAACACAAAATGCGAAGTGATCTCAACAACCCAGAAATGGAAACAGCAAAAAAAAAAACCTTATAAATTCCTACCAGATCTATCAAAGACTCTTAAGAGTAAAAACACAAGAGACTTGGAACCCAATAAAGCTACGAACCTGAACAAATCAAAACAAAACAAGAACCAAACTCAGAAACAAAACAGACACCCAACAAACCTCCCAAGACAGTGTTTTTGATAATTCAAAAAACTGAAAACTAGATGACAAAAGGGTTAAGCGTTAAACGAGGCACGTGGCTAAGATGCTGTAATAACAGCCGAAACTTCATTTTTCGCTATCAAAGGTACTGTTTTTCAAGAGAGAGAAAGAAAAGCTTCTAGAGAGAGAAAGTGCTGTATTTTTTTTTTGAGAAATAAAACGCTGTGACTAACGAAATGTGAAGTCGTTTTAGTGACGGTTGATGAGTCGTCATCATTTAGAGCTATGGGGTCCTGACGCTGTCAATGGCATCACCTTTGATAGACAATTGAAGCCACCTCAATAAGGCTACACCATAAAAAAAAAGTCTTTGCTTTGTAGATAAAGTATGAAGAACTATTATTATTATTATTATTATTATTATTATTATAAATAAAATAATTTCTTCTTGTTTGTGGAAAATTTTGTGATTATGACAGCTGGATTTGACCTCTAGATTAGTTAAATCTCATTGTTGCATATTAAAGAGTTTCACGTATAGAAGCTGGTAGTGCTATTATGTTAGTTTTTAAATTGTTTTTTTATTGAAATATATTAAAATGATATTTTTTTGTTTTTTTTTTAAATTATTTTTAATATCAGTATATCAAAATGATCTAAAAATATCAAAATATATTCATTTAAAATGTAAAAAAAATTCAAATTACACCGGTAGGATCGCAATGTCAAACATACTCTTCAAATTCGAGTTGATGCAGAATTATTGAATTAATTACGGTTCAATCATTGTATCGAAATAATTTGAAATTATATATATATTGTGCCTAAATATCATGTTGAAAATTGTTTAGAATTTTAAAATATCTATATTTGAAAAAAAAATGATTATTTTATTTATTTCAAATTTAAAATATTTAATATTTTATATTGTACTGATGTCAAAATAATTTTAAAAAAATAAAAATATATATTATTTTAATATATTTCTAAATAAAATATATTTTTAAAAACAACATTAACGATACTCTCAGATAATTTTCAGATCGGTTTTTGGCCTTAAAGCCCATGATAACATGGGAAATGATGTCACTTGATTGAATAAGGATTCAATCATTGTAGGTAATGGGTTGGGTGAAATATTAAAATTAGATTATCCTAAATAGACTATCAATAATATAATTGGAAAAATATATCTTCTTTTTATTCTTAAGTTTGACTTAAGATTAACACTCTAACTACTAAAAAGAAATTGTTTGAGAAAGTGTTATCGTTTTAATACTAGATTTAAAAAATATTTCTTTAGTTAAACATATGAATAGTAAATCTCTACGAATAAAAAATATGTTATTTTAACTTCAACAAAAATAAGATTTAAAACAAAATCAAACATGGAGCCTAGTAAGAAAAACATTAACTATATAGTTTTTTCTTCTTATTTATCAAGCCAAAAACAAAAACTATCCCAATACCAAATTATTATTTAAAATAGAAAAGAAATACATCATTTTAATTATAATACCAAAAGTTGCCATTATTAGGATACCGAAAAAAGGAATTTCTTCTCGATACTCTCGTGACCATCCACACCATCACCATTGCCTGCTGGCAAAGATAAGAATCGTGGAAAACTTTTCAAGAAGAAGGGATATACTTCACATGCCTCTATTTATTTTATTTTATTTTTAAGAGAAAAAGAAAAACATTTCTATGTAAACATCAATTGAAAGGAAGAAAAAGGAAAGCAGTGAGTGCTGACCATGTTTCATTCCAGATAGGAATAAGATTTATAGCAATTTACATTTTCGTAATTATTATTTTATTTTCAGAATTGGATTTTAAGTTATTTTACAGCGCATTAATTCTTGAATAATATTATTATTTGAACATTACATACACAAAAGTATTAAATTTCTAAAATTTTCAGAATAAAATCTAATTAATCTCAAGGGATTGCAAATGATTATCATAATTATTGAACTCGATGGTAAATCGTTGACTTAAACTTGACTTAAGTGAGGTTTAATTTCAAATTGTTTTTAAAAACTAATATGGTTTAAATACCTTGTTTAATCTTGGCAAGACCTGGCCTAGCTATCTTTTGATTTTTTTTAAAAAAAAAATATTATCTAAAAAATATTTAATTCATTAATGTCTACAGAAAATGTTACACACAACACAGAAAGCCTGTCCATCAATGGTGGGCTGCTTTGATCACAAAAAATGGACTCTATGGCAATAGCTTCGAACACATAAGCCTCCACAAAACTTTATATACCCTAAACTTTGATATATAAATATAAATAGCCTAAAAGGCTGATTAATTTACTTTATTAGTACACTAAACTTTATAAATGATATAATCTTTTTTTTCTCCTAATTATTATTATTATTATTTACACTTGGGATATTTACACAAGCATGCTCTATATTTTTTTTGTTCCCTTTTATATTTTCTTACACTGTTTTTAAATTATTATACAAAAAATAAAGTAAAATGTATTTTAATGTAACAATTGTAACACTATCCTATTTTTTCGCTACATTAAAAATTATCTTGAAATATCACGTCTTTATTAATGTATATAATCTTCATTATATTTTCTTATACGAACACCCAATTTTTAACTCACAAATTTTTAAGTCAAGCTATATTTTAATTAGGTTATATATTGACTCTTATCATTTAATTTGAAACTCGATCCAAATCAATTTCAAGCGAACAAATTACTAAATTTACGCAATCATTTTTATCATCCATTATTTATCATTTAAAGTATTAAACATATAATTTATATGGAAATATTTACCATCCATTCACCTTTAAATCTAACCCACCAACATGGATGATGATGAAGAATTACCATTTCAAACAATGTTTTTAAATGCTTAAAAGGATTATATAATCTACAAGGACCCTTCTTTTCTCATCAAACGACCCGTGAATGCATTTATTTTCTAAGAAAAAAAAATGGCGGGTCATTATCACACGTCCATTTTTTCTTCTATACATGACCTACCATCTTTGAATGTGATCATAGGTTATTTTTACCCGTGAATTAATATATATATATATATATATATATATATATAATTTAAATAGTTTTGGAATGATTTTTTATATTTTCAAAACAAAAAAGAAAGAAAAGGAACTAATCTAAAACTCAATACAAAACAAACACATCCATGTTCATAAGTTTCGAGGTTCAAATTTGAGTTATTATTAAAACATTTCATTAAAACTAAAGACAAAAGGAAGATCTCAACAAGATAATGTGTTCTCCTTTTTCTTAACCGGTTTGAAAGTGTAATTTAAGTTGATTTTTAAAATAATTTTTGTTTATAGATGTATTAAAATAATATATTTTTTATTTTTAAAATTATTTTTGACATTAACATATATTAAAATAATATAAAAATATTAAAAAAATAATATATAAATTCAAATTAAAAACAAAATCTTGAAATGGACCGAAAAGCATTCTATTAATCAATATCATGCAATAGCATGTTTGTCTCCTCTGCTTCTCTGCCATGAACTCGATAATTTCTGCAACTCCTGCTGATGTGTTTTACATCTGGCAGATTCCTTCGAAAGATTTGTTGTGTTTTGGTCATGGTGGGTCCTGTTCGAGCTGGGCATTTCACATGCTCCGAGTTCCAAAAAGTGTTTTTTATTGATCCATTCATCTAACTTGGATCTTCTTCTTAACGTTTTTTATGTAAGATTGTACGGTTCGATTGGCGGGAGTTTTAACTGGTGTAACTAATTCGAACCGGCCGGTCTACCTAAAGAAAATCACCCCCAGGAAGTGTTTGTCCTCATGTGTGCGTCTTCTTCTTCACCGCTTTCCTGCTTCAATATCTGTTCTTTGCTATCTGTTATTGATTGTGAAGGAACGTAAACGAACCTTTTTGTACTTAATTCTCTGCTCCCAAACCAAACTCGAATCACCAAGAAATGGCTTCGTTGCATCAAATGCTCTCCGAGGAAGGATTTGAGCACAGAGAGTTCTTGAGAAGTAGAACCAGATTAGTCAGACCAGACGAGTCTGTAACATTGCCGATACATATTTTCCATGACCAAAGGAGGCTTCCATTTCCCAACCAGAAGACCGATATGGGTTCCACGCGAAAAGGGTCGTCGGTATTTTCGTCGAGGAGAGTGACGGAGAGGTTGCAGCAGTCGAAGTCATTGTTGCAGGGTGAAGAACCTGCAATTGATGTAATAGCTATTAGAGCAGTGGTGTCTATACTTAGTGGTTATATAGGCAGGTACATAAAAGACGGGATTTTTAGGGAGATGATTAGAGAGAAATGCAGCTCTTGCTTGGTGAGAAGAAGCCTGGGTTCGGATGGTGGTATTTTTGTGAATATGGTGTTGGGAATGGAAACCATTGAGAAGGTGGTTGAAGAGAGAGCAACAGGGAAGGAAGTGAAGATGGAGTCGCTGAAAAATTCAATTCAGCTTTTGAGCAATGTTGCTTCATTGAATTCTAAGAAATCAAGGAAGGGTTCAACTTGTGGTGTACCCAATTCGCATCTCTCAGCTTGTGCTCACTTGTACTTGTCAATTGCTTACAAGCTCGAGAAGAATGACAGGGTATCTGCTAGGCATCTACTTCATGTTTTTTGCGACTCGCCATATCTGGCAAGGACTCACCTGCTTCCAGATCTTTGGGAGCATTTCCTTCTTCCCCATCTACTTCATCTTAAGGTTTGGTACCATGAGGAGCTTGAGGCTCTCTCGGATTCCCACCATTTCGAGAAGGAGATACGGATGAAAGCTTTGAGCAAGGCCTATAATGACCAGATGGACATGGGAACCATCCAGTTTGCTCTGTACTATAAAGAGTGGATCAAGGTTGGGGATAAAGCTCCTTCTGTTCCTGCTGTCCCTTTTCCGTCTGGACCAAATTATGCACCATCGATGAGGAGATCGTCGGATTCTTATAACTCGCGCTCCTCCACCGTCAACACAAACTTGTGAGTACTTGTTCACCATTTCCAAGTATTTTTCAAGATTAGAGAAAAGGTCTTGACAGTTATGTTATTTGCTTCATGATTTTTGTTTTAATCTCAACAGGTACCGAGCTGTGTTTGGCCCCACGAAGGAATTCGATTCTCGAAACAGAGCTTCAATGGATACATGGAGCAGAGAGGAAGATAATGTGTGCATAGATGAATACAAAGATTTCAGTTATGCTACTGTGAGTATCCCTTTGTCCCTATTCTCAAAACTCGGCTACCTTTTTACTTGCCTATTTCTAACAAAATCTACTGCTTAATTGGAGAATATAATCAACAGTCTTCTCGTTTTCTTACAGAATAATAAGACGAGGACTGCTCGAAGGCCGTCAAGTCAAAATCATGTTATTTTGAATCATGATATATGGCACGAGCCTCCGAAATCAGAACTCTTTAGGCTTTTTTCATGTCGAAGTGTATCATCAGAATGTCTAATGAACAGGAACATCATAGTCAGGAGCAATTCAATCAGGAATGAAGAGACAACCCACCTTCCTCCTACTGATCTGAGTAGGGCCATTAGCACCATTTGCTCCTCAGATAGTCTGACTGAGTGTGAAACTGCAATCCGTGTCACTGCCAATGCCTGGTTGGACTCCAATGGCAGTAATGTGATTGAAGGTGCTTTATCAAAAGCACCTGTGATTGAAGGATTGCTTGAGGTCTTGTTTGCCTCTACTGATGACGAAGTCCAAGAGCTGGCGATATCTATTCTCGCAGAGCTCGTGGTAAGAAATGAAGCTAACAGGTTAATAGCACTGAACTCTGACCCACAGCTCGAGATCTTCATGAAACTCTTTAAAAGTAGCAGTTTGTTTCTTAAAGTTGCGGTTCTGCTTTACCAATTGAAACCGAAGGCAAAACAGATGATTTCTATTGACTGGGTAGCACTAGTCCTGCGAGTTTTAGAGTTCGGAGGTCAGTTGCAGACCCTATTCACCGTACGGTGCTTGCCTGAAAAGGCAGCAATGTACTTCTTAGGGCAACTTCTGACAGGTTTTGATGAAGATAAAAACTTAGAGAATGCTAGTCAAGTTGTTGTCCTGGGAGGATTGAGCTTCTTGGTAAGGACCTTTGAAATAGGAGACATTACTGAGAGAAATCATGCTTCTACACTCCTGTCATGTTGCATTCGAGCTAACGGGAGCTCTCGGAATTACATAGCTGAGAATTTGAACAAGGATTCTCTCCTTCAGCTCATTGTTCTCGGGATTCAGAAGAAATTTAAAGGATGTGTGTTCACTTTACTAGCCAATCTACTGTGCCTGAGTAGGTATGAGTTTTTGTAGTTTCCCTTCGGTAAAACATTTTTGGTAAGTTAACTATTCAATTTGTAATCTGATTAATCTGAGGAAATGTGAGCAGACGAACGAGGATCAGCAAATTCTTAACTGGACTCAGTAATGGATGGGGTGGCCTGAACACCATGCACATCTTTCTAGTCTATCTCCAGAGAGCTTCACCTGAAGAACGTCCGCTGGTTGCAACAGTTCTCTTACAGCTTGATCTTATGGTAAGTCCATATTTGGCGGCGAAACCAAACTGCTGTTTTATAACAGTTTGGATTCAAAATCTTGAACAATAAATAGCAGTGATGTTGCAGGCAGATCTCTCGCACTCCAGTTTATATAGGGAAGAAGCAGTTGAGGCAATCACTGAATCTTTAGAGTGTCATAATTGTAGCACCAAGGTTCAAGAACAATCGGCGAAAGCTCTCTTGATGTTGGGAGGCGTTTTTTCAAACTCCGGAGTGGCATCAGAAGAAGAATGGCTCTTACAACAAGCAGGTTTCCACGAGAGATTACAGGGATCATTTCGACGCAAGGAGATAGTTGATGGGAACTTGGTAAGCCTCAATATAGCTTCGTAGCAGAAAAATGAATTCACTTTTAGAACGAAAAAATAATAACTCTGAAGTACAAGTGAGGAAGCAACAGTTTGCTGATATAAAAAAAAACTCTTCCTCGGCTGTGTAATGATTTCTTAGGATGAAGAAGAAGATGCAGTGGAAGATTGGCAAAGGAAAGTAGCAGTAGTTTTGCTTAACAGTGGTGGAAAGAGGTTTTTGTCTGCCCTTTCCAATTCCATTGCCAATGGCATCCCAATTTTAGTTCATTCAAGCCTATTCACTGTTGCATGGATGAGCAGAATCATGCTTCAAGTCAGAAATGAAAATTCAAACTCAAAAATAACGCCGCAGCTAACAAAATCACCACATTATGACAGAGCTCTTGATGGAAGAATGGATCCATCTGTTTCACAGAAGCATCTCATAGAAAGTTCAGGTACAATGCTCTTGATCGATGATTTTTGTGTGAAAAGTTTTTTAAAGGGTCTTTACCTTCTGTTTTCTTGCAAAGAGAGCATATATTATTAAGGAATAGAATCATCTAGTTTAACCTGTTAGGTGAGAAGACTATAAAATATGATTTATATTATTTTCTAATATATTCTTTCAAGTGAAAGCATTTGGGTTTGAAACTTGCACAAATCTATACTAATTTGTGTTTAATTTTTACCGGATAGAATGAGGGTGGTGAGATTCGAACTCGTAATCGTTGGGCCAACAAGATTCTGATATCATTTTAAAGAACCATCTCATCTAAAAGTTTAAACTATTAAATGTAGCTTTAGAATACAATTTATATTATTCTCTAACATATATAACTCTTCAAAACTAAGAAGGAAACATGGACTTCATGCCAACAAAATCTGAGCTTAAAAGAATCATTCTGGTTCTAACATGTCCGCAATGTCTGCAAAACTTTCGTATCTGAGAACAGAATTGTTTTATAATGTTGTTCCTCTCCTTGAACCTTAAATTTTCTTTTGACAGAAGCTCTCTCTATGCTTTCAACATTGAATAAAGAGCTGATAGATCCTCTTCGAAATCCATTATGACATGGATACCTTATCAGCTTATCTTTTCAATCAACACAAGCAGTCACAGGAATCAAGAAATGCAACCAAAACATTAACAGCTTGAATTCCTACAGTGCGATCATCATCGTCGCCGAGTTGTAGGTTAGAATTCTTGCTCCTCAAGAGCAGTTTGATACATGTTAATCCTTTTGTCTTCCTACTTGTAGTCATTTTCTTTGTTTCTGAACGCATTTATACTGTGCATGGTAATAGTTCCATTGAAGGGTCCTTCTCTTCACTTGCATTGATTTTGTAAAGAAAAGGTATTTATTGAAGTAGATTTCTCCAATTTACGGCTATGGATTGAAAAGATAATATTCTTCTGTATCCACCTCATTAACCTGAAAGGACTAGGCTTGGAATCTCACGTTGTCTGTCAGGAACATATTCTCTGCAACTTTCCAGCTCACCCCATCCCTCAGACACGCATGCAATGGTCACCACCTGCTATTGCTGCTTGCAATTATCTCCACTTGGCCAAACCTAGCTTGTCACTCCACTATTCAATGGTTCCAGATTACAGATTTACTCATCAAATTCATGCAGGTGTCTCTCTCAACAAGGCGGTGCCCATGTTCCCTGCATCTGATATTGATGACAAAAATATTGTGATTTGCACAGCAGATCTCAGGTTTGAGTCACGTGCACCCTGTTACGAAACCAGCTCATCTAAAAACTTAAACTATTTGATGAGACGTATAATATAATTTATATTATTCTTTAACGCATCTCATCAAGTGAAAACGTGCTTAAAACTTGAACAAACCTAGACTATCTTATGCTTGATTTTTATCAAATAAAATGGAGATGATGAGATTCGAAATCGTAACTGCTGGGTCAACAAGACGTTTTGATATCATGTTAAGTAACAAATTCACCCACAATCTTAAGCTATTAGGAAATACCCCCACAATATCTTTTATATTATTCTTTAAAAGCCTTAGACAACCATAGTTTAACTCCATCATTTAATCCATAAAATTCATTTTGCAGATGGAATTTCTGGCATCAAAAAATAATCTACTGATATCACCAACACACAGCAAGTTTGAGTGCTCTGGACTGTCAGTGAAAAGAGGGCATGTAGTTCCAAACGGAAAAACACAGCATGAGCTGCACTAAACAGAAAGAAAGCATCTCCCCATCAAATTTTATGTTGGTAGTCTTCTTCTTGTTCCTGGGGTCCCCTCCATCACTTGCAGAATACGCAAATCAATGGTCCCTGTTCCCCAGGAATGACTCCATGCCCTAACTAGCACGTTACAGCACGAAAATACAATATCCCACATGAATATGAACCACAGATTCAAGAGATATTCAAGCTTCGAGAAATCTTAAAATCGGACCACATTACAAAAAATGATCATCATAGGTAACTGGAATGCACAACATTCTTTCTTTTTTATAATAAAGAGAAGAAGAATAAAAAATAGACCCCCTGCCGAGTGTGCTTCGACAGCGTATGTTGGTGGGTTTGTATACACTTGTAAGAGTTTCGCTATTCTTCTCTCAAGAACTGAATTTCGTTGTGCTACTTCACTATTTTTATAAACAGTAAAGCATTTAGGTTTTAAGAAAATCTTAATTTTTTATTTTTATTTTTACTTCATTCTTTAATGTTTTACTGATTTTAAATTATTTATTTTCATGTTTTTCTATAAAATTAACACAATTTTAGACAATTAATACTTTTTTTATTAAGTTTATTATCGTATTATTTAATAAAAAATATATTTAAATCTAGTGAAGTACATTATCTAAATCTTCGAATTCGCAAGCTAAGTTGTAAATTTTTGATTGATTCAATATATCATGTCCCAATTAATAAAAAAAATATTTTGATTTTTTAAAATTAAATTATATTTTTACCATTCATTCAAATTATTTTTAGATCATGTTATTAAGATCATGCAAAGCCAACTCCCATACAAGTTAGTTTTAAAACTTACTGTTTAATGATACAAAAGTAGTCTACTTGTTCTTTCCTGCTTTGTCTTTTCCTTTGATGGCTCAAGATTTCTGTCTATATTGGTCCTTCACCACATGAAATACCAGCAGTGGAATAAATAAGCATGTAGGTGTAGCTATTTAGAAGGTAACCAATGTTGCTATTAACTTCAGACTCATAAAATTAACAAGAAACATATACAGGTTGACTCGAACATTCATATTAATGATAATAAAAACAAAATAAAAAAGATGTAGGTGTGATTAAATCAATTGGAATTCTTCTCGAGTGATAAAAATAATTAGATAAATCACTTGCTGACTTCCAGTTTCCATGTTATGCATGTCATCTGTCGATACCCTATTGGACGTCAGTTTTCAATGATTCTGCATGATCTGGATTCTTTTGCTTTGTTGCAATCAGAGGTGGAAATTAACATGAATGTACAGTGGATCATGAGGCTGGGAAAACAAAAAGGCTCTCATCAACACAGTTCTTTTTGCACGACTAAATTATAGATGAGAAGTGAGACAAGACAGCAAGATCTCGAGTGAGCCATGAGCTCGTGGCCCCTTGGCATGGTCAAGAATCTTGCTTTCAACTTCAAAATGAAAAATCCCCACTCATTATTCGTGAAAGTGCAAGAATCCTTTGAATATGATAAAAAAAAGTTAATAAAAAGAATGTAATGCTCTTGATGATTGACCGGTACAAGAATTTTGAAGGGTCAAAAATCACAATAGGACTAACAGGAGGGATAACAGATGATAAATAAATGATGAAATCACATGCATATTAACAACATAAAAGGAAGCATAGTTTTAATTATAACACGAGGCTTAGTATTAGAAACCAAGAAACACAAAGAAAACAGCCATCCAAGCAGAAAACAAACCTAAAAGACATGCCATTCCTCCAACTCCCATGGTCTGCAACCATGGTAGAAACAGAAGAATTTGCGATTAGTTAGATTCACGCACAAACTCTCCTTCACTAATTTTTCATTTGCTTAGAAAAGGAGCGATTTTGCGTAACATCATTTCAAAAAGAGATGAGGTGGTGATCTCCTTCACTGCCAGAATAGACGGGAATTTGCCGATAGATTCCGGAAGGCAATCTCTTTCACTGCCTGAAGTGATGGAGATTGGCCGATAGATTTTCAAACAAAATACATGATGTTTTCCAGGTCTGCATGAAGCATACAGAACCTCTCTTCGAACGAAGCTGCCACTGACAGAGATGATGAAGTCTTTGAAGATGATGAAGATGAAGAAGATGAAGACTGCCCTTCCACCGCCTCGTGGTAGAGCCTTCCTCTATAAGCAACAAGGTCAGCATAGTAGACTGGTGGAACTAATGACACAGGTTTCGTGCAACGAGCAAATGTAAAGCACATGTCATATATGAGCTTCTGCAACTGATCAGAACTGAGCCCATGCTCATCCCATAGAACATGGTAATGTGTGGGCTTGCTTGTTCCAAGGCTTCCAAAGTGGCTGCAGATGTAAAAATCATACTCGAAAGGATGAACAATTTTTGTATCCACAACTGTTCCTGGAGACACATTGCCTATAGCCCCCCTGTCCGCAAGAAAAAGACGAGTCTGGTGCCGCTTCTGGGCAACAATGAGTGTGATGGTTGGGGTGTAATTGATTGACCTGAACGCCCTCTTGATGTCCATTAACTCTTCATTGAGAACCATATCAAACTGGCCCTCACTGACACCATCACGAAATATCACAATCTTCTCAGGTTTCACTTTATTGAGCCTAGAATAAAATTCAACAAGCTCCAAACACATGTCACCAAAATTCAGAATCTTCTCACGGCGATGGACCTGTGGACAAACTCGAGCTGCATAGCGATTTGCAGCTGGCCAATTTGTAGTACCAACAACAGCAGCAATGGATGGACTTGTTATGTTTCGAGCAGCTGGATGGTTTACATCAGCACCGATAAACATGACATGGTTTTCATCCCCAAAGTATGGAAGTCTGTCACCGAGCTCTGCATTGCTTCCCCCAAGCTTAGCATTAATCTTGAGACCAAGATTGGCAAGGTACTGATCATTTACTTTGTTCGCAGAACGAGACAGACAGCATTGTGTCACAATACCAACTTTGGTTTCAGAAATCCATTTGAGATACTTGTAACCAGGATCCTTCCTTGACATGACACACAGAAGAAACTGCAACCGGCCTCTACAGATTTTGTAAGCCTGGCCATTGACTGTCTCAAGGAGTTCACGAAGCTTATCAACGTTAGAGAACAAGCGCATGCTAGTACAATTATAAAAGAGAGGCTCTTCCATGCGAATCCCCAATTTCAGGCACCGAGCAATAAGCTTTGGGATGAAATTGTTGGCATTTAATGGACATTGACGATCATCAGAGCTGAAGTCAAGAACAGCCCATCGCTCAATTGGTTTCCCTTCCACCACTCCTTTCCCAACAAGATTCCATTGACACCTCTCATCAACATGAATTTTCATCACCCTGCCATTTGGAGCGCCTACCTTCAATTCAGGTGGCTTGATCACACGACCTTCAACCGGGGTCATATCCATGCTGACTTCCATTCCAAAATTCTGGATAATCTCTCCACTGCAAATAAAATAATAAAAAATATGAGAAACTAATCCACAATTTTAACCAAGAATATCATGTCACAAGTAACTCAACGTAGCCAGGGTGCGTAATATTTAAGAGATATCCGCTTGCTTCTATGAATTTCACAAGACTTTACCATGTAAAATGATGCAAGCATACCATGCAGAAACATAAAAATCCTTAACTTGATATTTTATGGGAGAAAAGTGGTCATTCTGGGATGATCAGATAGGCAAGACTTGAATATGCATTGTATGTTTCTCCATCAACAACCACCATATATTCAAGCTGCACACGCTATAAACCACACTAGTCTGAGCAGCACCTGAACTCACCAGTATGTCATGCCATAATAGGCCAAAATCCATAAATACACAGTGCACACAGCACTAGGATGAGTCAATGACATTGCTCATGATGGCAAATAATCCCAGTTGCTCAGAAAACTCGCAGAAGAAAATGATGCTTTGTGAAGTACAATAATTTTTTTTTTGCTCTGAGCAGTTTAATCAAATGCAGCTGTGCCATTAACTAAATATATAATAGGTAAACACATCATGGATGAAAAAGTTATAAGTATAATGAAAGTGACAGCCAATCAGAAAACCATATCTATTTATTGTTCAAAGTGAAGCATATAGAACAGCAGTATGTAAAAACACGACCTCCAATCATGTATCAAAATCATAACGCAACGTGTTGAAATACATACCCAAAAGGTCCATCAACATCCTGTACCATACTGCATATGGTTTTTTGTCTATCCTTGGCCTTCACTAGTGAGATGTCCTTCAACATCTGGGCTTCCTCTTTCTTCAGATCGTCTTTTGGAAATACCTGCCCTTCAACCAAGACACAGTACTCCATCGGTACATAGTTTCTCATTTTGCTTTTCATTTCTAGGCAAGGGATATCTTGATTCACTATATCTCTGCCATATTTTTGTCTGAAATATTCAACAAGCCTAACATTCTGTGAAGCATTGCCGTCTGGATCTTCTTGAGAAAATGTAATATTTCGTGTATCATCTCTTGTCAACCCAGCGATAACATATTTCTGTTTGGTGACACGGTGAGTCACTCTAACTTTGAGTCCTTTCAATGCAATTTCCACATCTCTCCTAAATCTTCTAAAATTATTTAAATTAAACCCAGAAATATGTTTTGTCAAGAATTCTATCACAGAAACTGGCTGACGGAATGATAGAACAGAATAATCCAAGCATAAAGCTAGGCCCTGGGAGGTTGGCTTGAGGCTTTGTTGACACCCTTTAGATGCTATGATTCCATACCCAAGGTAATCTTGGTGAGCTCTAACATAATGGAAGCCGCGACCAACAGAGATCATCGTCCTAGCTGGGTGCTCTTTCACCACCACATCCATCCCTTGCAATATGTCACGAGGTACTGAACGAAGCGTCCCATCCAAGTAATCCTTCAGCTTGCGCAACTGAAGTTCATTCACAAGCTTTATGGTAAACAGGTAAGAACGTGGATTCACGTCTTCTGCCTCAGAGACCTCCACTGTAAATGTTCCTGTGGGCAAGGGAACTGCACTGAAAATGTTCTTCTCCCCATCATAGGCAGTCTTAGTTAAAGGAAACCGTGAGGGATCATCAGTAAATAACTTATCCCTGATCATTGTTAAAATGGACTTTGAAATTTTCCCAGACCGACCATGCTTGGGAGGCACTTCTTGCTTGATATCAACATCATAATGCCTTATGATGCTCTTAGGACTGAAATTAACAGGAAAGTGATTTACAAGAAGCCTAGGGGTTTGGACTGCCAGTCGGCCACCTGTATCTGGTCGTTGAACTGGACTAATCCTATTAACATTGTCTGAAGAAGTAGAAGCCAAATTTTTTGGCATGCTAGGACCTGCAAAGAAAAGAGAGCTTATTTCATTAAGGTTTCCAGTTTGTGATAAACTCAAACGTATCCATCTGCTTCTATTAAAATTTATTGCTTAGTGGAATCGACAAAGATATTCAGCATATAGTTGTTATATTGGCAGTTGCCCTAAATTCATATTCATCAAGATTGAAAAGAAAAAACAGCGAAGATACTATCAATAACTTTCTTGATGTGCCAATTTGTTAACAAAGATAAATATTGGAAGTGCACATAAAATAACTATCATGGTTTATTTGCCACATTGTAGCAAGCTACAGATAATAACAATCTGAACTTAGATGAACTTTGAACTTCAAGCATAACAACATCCACTAAGTTCTAAATCCATGTTGTTTAATGCAACACAAGGACAGCAAAAAGATGCAAAAACCTCTTATCATGGCCATGAACACACTATCCAGGAGATTTATCCTCATTTTTATACAATTTAAGAAAAAATCAAAAATCAAAATGACAGATCCACAAAATACAGAACACCATTACTTGGAATGAAGTTGGCAAATAACGCAGAAAAAAATCACTACTTAGTACAAACTAACGTTCTTGCATAAGTGAGTTAAATAGCATCAACTAAACAAAAAGGCAAAACTCAATGGCCGAATACAGAAGTAAAAAGCCCTGGATTGGGATATAGTACGTAAGTAACCTTGATTATGCCATTTAATTTCTTTCTTCCCAATTCTGAAATGGGAATAGTTAATAAATAAAAAGATGAAAAGAAAATTAAATACAATTAGAAATGACCCCTTTAAAGTTCCAAATTTGGGAAACATCCTTGTATCAACTACTTAGGTTAAGTTATAATTCCGGTGTGCCTAAAGCTGCACCAGGGTCCTCAAAATATATTTACAATCAATGACCAGGTTGTCAACAATTACATTTCTCGTAAGTATAGTAGCTTGTTAATCACTCATCAACCAATCAAAATTTCACTAAGTAACACCCTCATGATATCATTGAGGCAGTTCTCAGATAGGAAGAGGGTAACAAAAAAGAAATGTCATCTTTTTCTCCAACTTAAAAAAAATCAACAAAAAGTTTCAAACTTGAACCCAAAAGATATACTATTTCACCAAATAACACAAATAAAAACCGTTTCATATTTCCTGCAAATCATTAGCGACCAAACTCAACACACAAATAGCAATATACTTGTCAAAAAAATAAAAACTTACTTGGGACGAGATCATCATTAGACTTAGAACCAACATTGCCAGGCCTTGAGGGTCCCTTTCCTCCCTTAGTTTCTGACACCTGATCCCTCCCTCTTTCTTCACCGCCACCACGACCAACTTCACAACTCCTTTTAGGCCCCATACCGCTACTTTGATTGGGCGGGTCACCTCCTTGCCGCTCTGATTGTGACCCACCACCACTATGCCCACCCCTTGTAGCCCACGCTCCACCAACACCTTGACCAGGTGCACCACCACTACGCCCACCCCTTGGAGCCCACACTCCACCAGCACTTTGAGCAGGTGTACCACCAACAATACTTTGAGCAGGTGTGCCGCCGCCGCCGCTACTATGCCCACCTCCAACCCTTGTAGCCCACACTCCACCAACGCTTTGACCAGGATTACCACCAACAACACTTTGACCGGGTGTACCACCACCGCTACTATGCCCACCCCTTGTAGCCCACACTCCACCAACGCTTTGACCAGGAGTACCACCACCACCTTGATTGTTTGGTCTCAAATGCTGACGAGGATAGCCACCACGACCCCCTTCATACCCTCCACGACCACCTTCTGAGCCACCACGACCCCCTTCATACCCTCCACGGCCACCTTCTGAGCCACCACGACCACCATCTCTTCCGCCTCCATATCCTCCTCTTCTACCACCACTGTTCCTACCACCATGACCACCTCTTCCTCCGCCTCTATATCCTCCTCTCTCCATTGGACAAATCGGGAGTAACTTACTAATAAACCGGGTGTGAACTCAGCAAACAGGGGAAACCCAAGTGATGTTTCTCAGTAAAATGCAAGAAAGTTACAGACTTTTTAGTGATTAGGAATTCTTACAATAGTTTAGTGTAGAAAAACTTGTGCTTTTGGTGAGTTTATAGACAAAATGTTAGCTTTCGTTTGAGAACTTAGGATCGGGAGGAAAGCACTCGGCAGGTGGGTGGAGTAAAAACCCCAAAATATCCTTAACTTGCTACTGAAGAATTAAATCCTTTTTTTTTATTAACAAAAGAAAATGTTTCTAGAATAGAATAATGATGCTTGTTGCTTTTTAGTTGTTTTAAATGAAATTCCCTTTATCATACCTTTTTTTTATTGTTTTAAATAAAAATTGTAAAATGTGAGTTTTGCATAATGTTAAATAGTAAAGTAGATTTAAAGTTCGATTATTGATCTGATTTGATTTTTAGGTTAAATAATTCTTTATAGTGTCTTCAGATTGTATTATCAATTGAATGCTAGAGAGAGTATGAGATTTTTCTTGGATAGAGAGATTTAAAAAACATATGACTTATAATTTGAAATTTAGATGGTTGCAGGTAAATACTAGAGGTGAATTCTTTCCTGGTATTCAAAGAGATTTAATTTACAATTTTTTTATTTACTTGGATAGAAGGAATTCAAGAAGAATAAATAGGAAGAAAACTAACAAAAACATTAAATGAAAATTAAATTAGAAGTGGATGCAAGGTAAAGTAATAATTCACTTTCAAGAAGCACGATAAAGAATTTATATTTCTGCACAACAAGTCTTGATGGACATCCTTCGTAAGAGATTAAGACAATTAAGATTTTATCCGCTCATATAAACTCATAAATTTTTTTTTTTCAGGATGAGATTTTATTATATCTAATAAATAAAGTAGTAAATCAATTAATCTTCATTTTCTTATACAGTTTTTTTAGCCCTCAACGAAAGAGAGAGGGCATGCAAAAATTAATTTTAAGACAAAAAAAAAAAACCAAGGGAGGTGTTAAGGAAGAATCCTGGACAATCCAGAAGGTTCGGTGGAAGCTAGGAATGGTGGGCCACGTAGAGACCGGTTTTAAGGAAAGCGTGGGAGGAAGGGACGGAGCAACTCATTTTATTTATGCACAAATATTTTTTTTATTTTTTAAAATTATTTTGATATTCTAAAATTAAAAATTAAAAAAATAAATTAATATATTTTTAAACAAACAGTCTCAAAGACTCATTTCAATTTGAAAATCAATGGTGTTATTGAACAGCTTCATTATCAACTTGCTCTTATGTTTTTGATATTGATAATTAATTAGTTTATTAATACATGATCCAATCACGTTGTAAGAAATTATAATTATTAAGTCGGCTCAACTTAATAAGACAATCTAGTAACTTGTTAATCTAAAACTCGATATAAATTAAATTTTATTTTAATCAATTTAAATATTAATTTAATAAACATATCAATTCATGATTTGTTTCAGAAGAGATTTCATAATATGTAGTTAATAATTTTATTTTATTTTATTTTTATTTTAGTCTTAAAATTGTTGATAAGACTTTAGTAAATATCAATATGGAGATCGAGAGGGAATTGACATATATGAAGCGAATTTTCTTTTACAGGAGTTTGATGTTGAAATGTTGAAAGATTTTTTATAACTTTAAGTGGACCTATTATTATTATTATTATTATAAATAGTAAAAATTAGTTTAATTGAAAAAATAAATTAAAATCAACATTTTGCAGCCATCTTATTTATCCATCAACAAAAAGAGGGTTCGCATCGCTTTAAATTAAAACCATGGAGTCGTGAAATGCAGAATTTAATAATAATAAAAAAGATTATTTAATCATATCATACAAGGATCTATTCGATAACATTCTCTTTGAATGTATCAAAAGTGAATGTCTTGTCTATATTTTTATGCCAAGTGTGTGATTTTTTTATTCTTCTTCTTTGTCTATGATTAAAATATAAGAGTTGTTTATAAGCAATATATTTAATTTTTATTTAATAAATCCTTGATATTTTGAAAAGAAAAAAAGTTAAACCCACGCAAGAGGGACATCTTGCCATGCCATGCATGTAGATAAAAATACAATATTTATTATCAAGTTGAGAAAAATATTTATCTTTAAAAATAAATTTTATCTTTAAAAATATTTAAAAAACACAATTTAAAACAGAAACGATGTTCCAAGCTGTGAAGGCTTGCTGGTTTCTCCGTGTGCTCTGCCCAGAATTCCACAACACGCAATTGATGGCGACTTATTTTTTTTAAGTCAATGAACTTCGAGTGTAAGAATTATTGGAAATTTGTGGATTAATTAATGAGTGGGACCCCATTGATTCCTAAAGCTACAAACCAATTCAAGGAAGGCTGCAGGGAACAGCCTAGGTCACTGTTTAACATTATTTTTCAAAAAATATTGTTTTTATTTTAAATTGATGTTATGATATTAAAAATAAATTTTAAAATAATAAAAATATATATATAATTTAATATTTGTATAAGTGAAATTAAAAAACTTTAAAACACAAATTCAACCGAACAATAAAAGTAGCTTTAAATCCTTATCATGTGGTAAGAATTAAGATGCCATTGCCGCCACTGTTGTTTTAAGGTGCTTTCTTAACAGTGTTTTTAATTTGAAAAGATATTAAGTCGGTCTCTAAAGCTGTTTTTTTTTAAAAAAAGAAAACTTAATATCTTTTTTAAAAAGAAAACAGCTTTAGAGACCGACTTAATATCTTTTCAAATTAAAAAACACTGCTTTCTTAACTGTTAAGGTGCTTTCTTAACAGTGTTTTTAATTTGAAAAGATATTAAGTCGGTCTCTAAAGCTGTTTTCTTTTTTTTTAAAAAAAAGAATAAATTAAAATAATATTTTTATTTTATTTTTTAAAAGATTTTTTTATTTTATCTCCGAAGATGTTTCATTCATGAACTCAGAACATGGGCTTGAATCAAGATTTTGTTTTTCTTCTTCCTGTGCTTGGTTGTCCATGGTTCTGTGTAAAGGTTGGTTGCGGTGGACATATTATACTTTAATGAACATGGGCTGGGCCTGGGAAAAAAAGAATTCGAGCCCTGATTTCGAAGAAGGTTATTCTATATACCCGAATATGATATTCATATTATTATATTACATTTGACACTCAATTTGAACCTTGATACGATATATATATATACATAATATTCAGTATTTCTTAAATCTAATATAAAATAAAGAATAATAGAATGAGAATTTTAGTTTAATCCATAGTTGTTAATTTCTTTCCGTTCAAAAAACCAAAACAACACGGCATCGTTTTTGTCTCGGTTTTAATTCCGGTTCGTTCCAGAAATTCCAACCAGAACACCTCAGTTCCGTTCCGGTCATGCCATTCCGGGTTCAAAATCTATTTTTTTATTTTTTAAAAATTATTTTTGATATCTATACATCAAAATAATTTAAAAACGCCAAAATATTTTAAATAAAAAAGAATTCAAATTTTAATTATGCTTGTTAAATTAATATTTTTTTCATATATATATATATATATGATTAATTATATATGAACAAAACAACATCGAAACGGCACGCCGGAACGCTCCAAAACCAAAACATTTCGTTCCAATCGAAAAAACCGGAGCGGCGACCGGAATGGTATTAACAACTATTATAACGGTATTATTTTTCTCTTCCCCAAGGGGTGCAACATGGTGTCAAAAAGTTTAAGATCTGTATAGTAGGTCTATAATTCGAGTCGGGACATGCATCTCTTGTAAGAGACTGAAACAACCAAAATTTTACTCACTTATTTGGGCCTATAAAGAGTGAAGCTTCCTCAAATTAAAAAAAAAAATACTATTTTCCTCCAAATAATTTCAAAAATTTATGCAGCCCATAACATTTCTGTCGCTGGTTTTTGTATTTCAAAGTTGCAGCAATCTGGTAGATGATTTAGTAGTAGAAATTTGAGATTAAAGAGTTTCATTTAGTTCCTAATATATAATAGATATTAAGAACTTATATTATCATTAATTTTACAATTTATAAAATTAATTAAAATATCCAATTAATAAAAAAAACAAAAAAAGCATTAAAGCAAGAAAAAACATAAAAGTCACGGCCGGACTGCTATTTTGGGCTCTACTGCACCATTCGCAGCAAGTCTTAACCGTATGGCAGAGCTTGCCTGACATGCGAGAAGAGATCGTGAAATCCCACAGGTTTTATTGCTTCAAGGCAGGAAAAACACCTCATCGATGGGGAGCTGTTCCTGACAGAGTGCATGGCAACTCTGTCTTGCAGAATCACGAGAAACACCTGGATCCTCGTAAATTAATGAAAAATTCTTCTGTTGACAGACCCACAGAAAAATTTCAGGATGATATCAAGAAATTAATGAAAAATGTTATTTTAGGATGATATAAACCGTCAAAAAAAAAAAAAACACTTGCGTAGTGAATGTATAAGCTCACATGTTGGCCCATACTCAGAGCTCCGATGAGACGCCCTGGAACCCGGCGAGCCATAAAAAAAAAGGCCACCTTATTTCCGGCTTTGTTTAAAAATATGATTAGGCTCACGCATAGCTAAACATAATTTAACCAAACTGGAACCTTGATTTTTTGTTGTGGTTTTCCTCTATGAACCTGCTGTTGCACCGCACTTTGAAAAGCATCTAACAGATGCTTTTCATCACGCCGCACTACCATCCTTCACTGGTGTTCATAAGAGATGAATATGAATGCCCATGTACAATTTTATTGTCATTTTCATGGTGTAAGGACTATGATTGATACCATTATCATTGTCTTCCTCTCATTACCGTTGTCAATGGTCTTCTTTTTTCTATCTTTCCTCCGCAATCGTTGTCACTACCTCTCTCTCTCTCCACTTACAGCTCTCTACAATCACAGCAATTCCCTCTCTCCTCCATAATCATGATAACTCCTCTCTCCAACAAAAGCAACTCCTTGCGTCAGCAGCACCAGCTGCAACCTTCCAACGATCCTACTAGCTATCACAGGGCACTATAATTTTACAAGTTTTTAGTTTTTTTATTATGTTTTTTTAATTCTTTTATTTTCTTGATTTGTTGTTGTTAAAATTAAATTAAAAATTAAAAATTAAAAACTAAAAACACCTCCAAAATCAAACTTTGTACCGGGTACTGAAAATTCAAGCCCTGAAACATACCCTCCCGAAAAATGTGCCCCTGTAGGACTGTGTGTTGAGACCACCCCAAACTCACAAAATCCAAAGTGCAAAACATACCTGCCTCGGGTCCCACTGTCAACAAAATGCCCTTCACTCTTGTCTTGTCTATTCCCAATTTATTTTTTTTCCATGTGAAATTATTGTAATTTTCTAAGCATACCTGAAAATAAATAAAAAAATTGATGTGTGAATGAATCCTCTGATCTCTCTGACTCTTTTTTTCACTGCAGACTCACTCTCTTTTTTTCTTTTTCTTCTTTTCATTTTTTGAAGATTTTAAACAAAAAGGTCACCATTCTCTTTTTAGGGTGACAGAGAGTTCTTGGTTGCCATGATGTCGATGGGTTGTGTAGCTTTTGGTTAAAGGGAATTCAGGTCTTTTCAGAGTCAGACTCCTGTTCATGCATGAATACCATCTCTTTTTATCTTCTTCTTGTTGGCTCTCTTTTGGGTTCTGGGGCTTTGGAGAAAAATCCAAATCTATTTGTTCTCTGACACCAATTTGGGTTGAAAGGATTGTACCTTTTTTGGAAGTACTTTGTTATTTCGGTACCAGAGATTCATATTTCAAAGGTGAGGCGTCGGGCGAAAACTGTTTCTATTTGTCTCTATCTTTCCTGTAGCCTGGCATTAATTCAATGTTTGTTTTTATTATCTGTTGTTTCTATCCACACCATTGACTGATAAAGATACGGGCTTTATTGGTTTCTGATCTTTATAAGATTGCATGTTTGTTTTTTCAATGGTGTCACATTCTTCTAGCTGCTTTGGTTTGAAGCTGACATCTGAGTTTGAATAGCCAGCCAGTCTTTCTTAAGCTGTAATATGGTAGGTAATCCAGTCAGAGGTTTAATGCTATTCGGATGTGGTGCATTTGCATTAAGTAGTAAAATTCTATATTGTAGTGTTTAAATTAATTCTGATGATTTTTTCCATCTCTTGCTCTTGCAGGATTTTATTATGTTCAGCTGAAAGCTTATGATTAAGAGATTTGCAGAAATGGGATTAGAAAGCTGTGATTATTCGAGTTTAGAGCGATTAATGATTTGGGGTATGTGCTAATTCACTTGTAACTGAACTGGGTTGCTTGTGATTCTGTCAGCAAGAATGTTGGTTATATGGGTGTTTGATTGTTAGGTGAGGTGAATCTTAAAATGGACTTGACCTCTAATTGCAAGTATCAAATGCTCTTTGGCAGAAACTTGAATTCTATAACATGTAAAGGTCTTGCTTTGATTGTTATTGCTCTGTTTCTTGGAGTTGTGCTGCTTCCTTTATTATCTGGTTATGGTGGGATGGATAAAAACAATCTCGATTTGGTTTATAGCCGGTCTTTGTCCTTGGATTCTGATAATGGAATTCGTAAAGATAAGTTCTTGGAGGTTCCTCAGATAGTATGGGGACTAAACAATCAAAAGATAGCATTTGCAAGAGCTTGTCTAACTGCTAGAATGCTGAACCGGACTCTGCTAATGCCTAGTTTTAGTGCTTCCCTTTTCTATAAGGAAATAGATCGCCTACAGCCTATTTCATTCGATAAAGTGTTCCAATTTGATAGGTTCGATTCCCTCTGCAATGGGTTTGTGCAGCTGGGCAGTTATTCAGACCTTAGGAATCAAGCTGGAGTGTTTGAGCTACAGAAGGGAAGTGGGAGGAAGTGGACTGCTGAGAGGGATTTGGATCAACTGAAACAGTTTATCAAGGATCCGTTCGATGGATACGAGGTAATTAGAATAGTCGGGAAGAATCCGTTCTTGTGGCATGATCATTGGCCTGTTATGGACTATGCCAGGGTCTTTGAATGCTTAGTTTTGGTTGACGAGATAGCTAAAGAGGCAGATAGAGTTGTGTCAAAGATTAGAGAAGTAGGAAGGGAAATAAGCAGCAAAATTGGCTCCGCTCAAAGTGATTTTAGGTCTGATAGCTCTCTGTTGGAGCCAGTGCCTTATGTGGCAGTTCACATGAGGATAGAGATTGATTGGATGATTCACTGTAAGAAGTTGGAGAGGAAATTAAATGTTAGTGAAATTTGTAGCAGCAGGCAGGAGATTATGGAGAGAGTGGGGAACATTTTGGGACTAAAGGGTCCTACTGTTGTTTATCTTGCTGTAGCTGATAGTCTTCTTGAAGATTCTTCTATACTCACAGGGTGGAAGGATGGTTTGGTTCCTGTCGAGAAGAATAAACTCGGCGTTGATGGAATTTATAAGAAATACCCATATCTCATTCAGTCAGCAATAGATTATGAAGTTTGCTCAAAAGCTGATGTTTTTGTTGGGAACAGTTTCTCAACATTTTCAAGCCTCTTAGCTCTTGAGAGAACTCAGAAGATGATTAGAATGGGCGTCACAAGCTCGTGCGGCGCAGATGTAAGATGGCCTTCATATGCATACAATATATTGGGGGAATCCAATGGTCCTCATAAATGGATGACAAATATGTCTGATTCAAGCCTCAAAGCAATCAGCTATGGTTCTAATATCATCTCCTGTTGAAGAGGATTGCATGAAATCCCATATTCAAATGCTTGGTTCGGAAACCTTAAAAAGAGATCTTGTGGAGTTTGGTTGGTATAGTTTTGGAAGCTTTTTCTGCAAAGAAAGTCAAGGATATAGAATTTCAAGATATCAGTATAAACCAAATTAGGTACACTTTTCTTTCCTGTGGTTGCCTATATTTATTTATTTTTTCAATTAGTTTGCTTATAGAATTTCATAGAGAATTGATATTTTGGCTCCTAAGGGCCTTGGACAAACTTTCTTCACATGTTTTACCTATGGTACTAATTCACCACTGCAAGGAACGTCCATGAATGGCTGCATTTCTTGAAAGATTTACTCTTTTTTGGATGCTTGAACTTCTTTCTGAAAGAGAATTACTAGGAGGAATCAGACCTTCAATTTCAGTGTTTTCCATCACTCTGTTATTCACAGGATGGAACACCATGTTGACAGCGTGAAAAAACACAAATTGTACACTTTTATACACAGGAATGCATAATCAATAAGAGGTTCCATGGAAAGAAAATGTCTCTGTCAAAACCAAATGACGCATCACAGAACACTTACTAAACATGGAGACAATTATAATCTAGCATGTGAAGTCATGATTCCTGAGAAAAGTTTCAAGGGCTAGTTGCAGATTGGGATGGTGGGAAGGGCTTGCGATTCTCGAACGAAAACATTCTAGTTAAAGCTCAATTGAGGTGTTTGAAGGATGGACTCCAATGCTTCAATTCGTTTCCTTGAGAGAGCTAAATTGAAAAAGAAAAAAAAAGTGTTCATGATGGCTTGGGTTGATCAAATGATCCAATTGCATTACTAGGTTGGTTCCTACAAGAGTAACCCACCTTCGTAGACCCAACGATGTCCAGCCAGTAAAGGAATTTTGCTTGTCCATTCTCTTGATTTACAGATGATTGAACTTTCGTTGGTGGAAATCGTATGATCGAATCGTTTTATGTACATATTTGCGAAGTTATAATGTTTTGAGAGGGCCCAGTTGACCCATTGAACTACGAAAATTCCTAGAGGCAGCAATCTTTTATGCTGGGCATTGAAAGATTGTGGATGATGCTACCAAACTGACTATACTGAAAAAATTACAAAATTGAACCGTATATTTAAGCATTTTATATAAATTTATTTAGGAGACACGACGACTAAATCTTATGATACTTCTGGTTTCTGATCCCAAGAACCAATTGATTTCATACACAAATTCTCAGGAGAGACTGAAAAGGAAGTTCTTTGATTGATGCAACAGTGATACCACAATTATTCAAGACAAGCATATTGCTTCGCATGTTTAACAAAGCTCGATTTAACTAAGTATTTCAACAACTTCCAACCACTAAATGTGATTCATTACAACAATTCACAATAGAGAGAGAGAAGAAAAGATGACCAACTTTCTCATTTTCTTTCAATTTACTAATGCAATAAGTGTTTTATCTATTTTCTGTTTCTTTCAAGATGAATGCAATGAATCAAACATCCATTCTTCTGCTTCCATCTTATGGACCTTCATGGTCACAAACAGTCCAGCAGAGATGTTGAAAAGGCTATAAAGGAAAATGAGACTTCGATTTCTGCACATCTCATGTAAATGCAAATGGAGTAAATAGAGTGAGGACCTCTTTTACCTCCCTTAAGCATTGATGAGAAGACATCAACTTTTTTCCTAGTTTATCAGCAGTCCTCTATATTAGCTGATATTAGCTTTCATTAGTTGTAGTCTTCGTAGTAGTTGTCACTTATTACAGAGACAAACCTCTCAAGCCATGGAAGCTGATGAAGATCCTTTATGGTATCAACATACGAGTCTGTACAGCGGGGTGGGGATTGGTATGGATGGTGCTCACTCAGACTGAAACCTCCAGCAAGGAATCTTTGAATTAGTGCCAGCTGCGATCTCTCTTGTTCTGAGTATGCATCCATAAGCATGGGTAGTGAATTAAAAGTCTCCGATGCCCATTGTTCTGATTCTCGAAATGATTGGGTGACCAAATCTTCAGAATTGTCTTCATCCCAAAAGACACACCGACAGGTTTGTTGCCCGTTCCTGTATTCCGCACCGCAAGAACAACATAACTCGTGTCCACACCTAGGTAAATAGAGCAGACTGGAGTTAAGAACTTCAGAAACCATGCAGTTAAAGCAACAAATGCAACCAAGCTCCTTATTATAATACATAAATATTAAAGTGATCGTTGCTCGTGCACAAGTAAAGGGTTCAAGGAAACCAATTTACCTGATCAAAAGCAGAAACCAATTTAAAGATCAAAAGCAAAGAATGCTATAGAAGTGACCATAGGTTAAAAGTAAGTTGACTTATATTGATCTCAACTCCAAGTGCAAGACAGAAAATAAACTTAAACATTAGTGTCTCCTCAAAGCTCTCATATGGATGATCATCTAAGGCAATTGAATTTTTTCAACGCTGAGACAGAAAAGGATTTGAACATTCCCACTTGCTCTGTGGTGTCAATTCCAGTCAATATTATGAACTGTCGAAGCTCCTCAGTAAAAACTGCCAAATTTCATTCCTCCAAAAATAAAATCTTCCAAGTAATTTGGATCGACTAAATGAAAGCTTCTTTCACATGATTATGTCCTCACCTAACAAAATTATTTCTGCGAACTGATTTGGTAGAGAAAACGGAAAACACATGGATGTTTTAGATTTTTCATTATACAGTTAGTGGAGGAAGAGACATCATTATCAGGATCACAACAGATGTCTCTACAGTTGATATTTACCAGTGTCACGGTTCTTTCTATTATCCATTTTTTAAGAATAAAACATGGGGTTAACAGATGAGCTTGTAACTAATTATTAAACTTCACATCAGCACAACACCACACACCATCTAATAAAACAAAAGAAAGAAAGAAACCTAAAAAGGAGCCCATGTAACTTACCGGCAGGTCATATGATAGCAACCTTGTGAGAGCTCAATCATCCTGCGACACTGTTGACAACAACTCCATCTTTTATTTCGTGCCAGACGATGCAGAGTAATGTCTGCAGCATCCCTCTCCTCTAATGGGAGGTTCTGGAACTCTTCACAGCTCATGGAAGAATGCCAAGGAGCACTACATTCCACACAGATAAACCTTTGGCAAACAGGGCACTCAATACACGTATTATCAGACTGACTTGATGAACTTTCCCTAGCTGACAAACATTCTCGGGTATCAAGCAGGGCAGAACAATTTGGATAGGGGCAGTAGATTCTATCTGACTGGAAAATATTAGCTTCATCCAGGGCTTTCTCCAGGGACTCATACGAGGTGAGTGGAAGAAATGATCTGCATTCATTGATGGAAATGCAATATTTGCATCCTAACTGAGGG
Source organism: Salix exigua (assembly GCA_032356905.1). Lineage (NCBI taxonomy): Eukaryota > Viridiplantae > Streptophyta > Magnoliopsida > Malpighiales > Salicaceae > Salix > Salix exigua. The sequence goes on from CM063599.1 coordinate 11,630,788, forward strand.
CATCTGATTGGAACTTGAGACGACTGTACTTTTCCATCAACATAGGTCTTCAGACAATGCGAGCAGAATTTGTGGGAACACTTCATTGTTATCATCATTGGTGATATCTTATCCTCACAACAGATAGAACAGTTATCACGGGATTCACTCCCATTGGCCGGAAAAGAAACAACCCCAACTGCTACCTGTGCTAAACGTAATGGCCTCTCAAGATCAAAGCTAGGACTGAGTTTCAGAATGAAAGTTTCCAGGTTGCTGACATGTTCAAGGATCCTTTGCCTCAGCGCTATCAGAAGTGGGACATCAAGTTTCTCCTCATTTGTTATCTGTCAAAAGTTAACATCAAATAAAGCTACGAGGAGAGCATGTACAAGACAAGATACTTGGTGATAAAGGTGAAATGATGGTGAATGCTTTAGTACATATATTAAAGCCATGAGAGATAAATACTACAAATCAGAAAGAGCTTATTGTTCCAGAATAAATCAGTGGTGAAAAAAATCGAACTACATTTTTGTTCCACTGAAGACAATTAGTAGCGCAACATATAGCAATCAGAATCACCCTGCTATTTGTTTTCCTAAACTTGAGTGGCTGCAGTGGTCAAAGAACAGCAGGGAACTATTAATAGAATAATAAATAAAGCTGATCCCAGTAAATTAAACACAGGAGTCTACTGTTGAGACAACAAACCAATAAAACTTTTGCTATTCAGATTACTGGATGTGGAGTTCTTTAAAGCCCCAGATTTATAGAAGGAAAATAAAAGCATGCCCTGGTGTCGCATTGTGAATAATAGTGATGGTCATAAAGTGATGTGAGCTGTTTTTTTACAGCCATAAATTATTTCTACAAAGATTATTTTCTTTATTCTGATGCAGCAACAAGCTATCAAAGCCACACTGTGATTTCACAAATAGCAATGCTTTTATCACAAAGATGTTTATTCAGGTATTCATCAAATTACATAATCATAGCGAGTTGTGTCTGCATTGTAGAGTTAGGATACACAGATCTTGTCGTTCGAGAGACTCACCTGATCATATAACAGCTCAGAGTCAGTGAATGCATAAACTCGGCGGATATTATTCTGCATAGCCTCAGCAAGACCATCCATAAGAGCCAAATAATCAGCAACAGATTCCTCCACATAGAAATCAAGCTTCTTTTGCACCTGAATAACAGGAACATGTTCGGTCCTTTCCATGACAACACCAATTCCTGAGAACCCAGAACAAGAGTCCCCGTCCTCAGCAATAGACATCCCCTTGAAAAACATATTCACTGAAAATTCATCAAGATCTTCCTTCAGCTCTTCCTTCACTATTTCCTCAATCTCTTTCCAGACTTCTTCATCTTCACAGCAACTACGAAACTCTTCCTCGTCCTCCTCCAATTTCATTTCCCCCAAAACTGAACTTGCTGAAGACCCATCACAAAAAGCTGCTTGACCCTCCATTTTCAACGCTATTTGCTCAAAAATCCAGTAGAAGCCGACAAATATTATAACTTCAAGGTATGATTATATCAAATTCTGATAAAAACCTGGAAACAAAACAACCTATAACTCCCTGTATCAGCATCTATTTCTTAACAAATCACAAAGAATAATCCATATCAACAAAATGCAATCTTTAGCTACCCCTAAACTTGAGGGATAAATGACCCCAGAATCCGAACTTTAGCATCCACTTCCCCTAAAATCACCATACAAGATGCATGTCAAGCAGTGAAATCAAATTTGCAAATACCAAAATAAAATCTTAATAAAACACCAATTAACACATCACTCCAAAGCTTAAGACTTTACCAATCAAAACCCTTAAAAAATACAAAAGGAACCACCCAAAATAGAAGACAAAATCATCACCACATCAGCACCAATCAAAATTAACCAAGTAACCGGCTCACAACCTCACAATCTTTTTTTAAAAAATAAAAAATAACAAAAGGGTATTAATTAAAAAGACAGTAAATGAAGCTTCCATACCATGTTGGCTGTGGTGGAACTAATCTGATGATTCCATTTGCGCGTGTCTGACTCTGTTTAAGATGTAATAAAACCCTATCCTGACAAAAAAAAAAAAAAACAGATTGCCCCTTTTCTTTTACTACTTTGCTTGTATTAAGCAAAAGATTAAGGGATAAGGAGAGGGAGAGTTGAGAGAGAGTCAATAAGTGGGTACTGTTATTGTCGTTGGTGTTAATGGCGTGAGGGAAAAGGAAGGAAAGGCGAGTGTTTCCTGTCTGCTTTGATGGTTTTGCTTTTATTTTTGTTATTGAAGCCTTTTTTTAATTTATTTTTTTAAAATTTTATAAAAAAATAAAAAAAAAATATATTATTTTAATATATTTTCAATAAAAAATACTTTAGAAAACAAAATATTTTTAAAAACAATTATCTTAAACCCTATATCTTCTAATTCTCTTTTATCTACATTTCATGTATAGTTCAGTTGGCATGAATTTATATTAAGCAGTTAAGGACAAAGCCAATTATTATTTATTACTATGATAAAGATAAGGATGGAAATCATTTTAATAAATATATTCAATTTTGAAAAAGCATTTAATATTTTTTTATATAAAAAATAGCAAAGTCCCAAGTTTAGTTAAAAAAAAATAGTATCATTAGAGCTATACACTCTAATTTGAACTTGAGATCACAGACTCTCTATAATTACATAAAATTACATAATTACATAATGATATCATCGGTGACACATAAAAGATTTCCTTTCCCAAACCCTAATCTTTTTGGCATAGCCCACCAAATGACTTTACTAAAGATACTTTACAAGATCTCTCTATTTCTGATTTTATTTTTTATTTTTTATTTTTCACTAATGTCAGAGAAATTTAAACCCACATGGCTTGATATCATCATGTTGTATATAACTTTTATTAGCTATATAGTTTCTGTCTGTAAAATTAAGAGAAAAAACATGTACTAGCTCAGCCATCATATCTCAAAAAATAAATGTAGACTATTATGATGAAGAAGAACAATTTATTAATTATTTTTTATCCTCATAAATCAGAGAAAAATAAAGATTCTAGCCTCATGGTTTTTTCAAAATAGAAATTGCCACACTTCTCATATACTCATTTATCCCGAGTCGAGTTTCAATATATATATATATATATATAAACATTGTTGTTTTAATTGAATTGGATGAGTTTAAATTAATTAATCAAGTTGTTCACACCTTATATAGCTGTTTTCCTCACTCAAAAAGTTGATGGAGGTTGCTTTACTTTGGTTTGTGTGAGATCACTCTTGGGATATTAATTAATAATTATTCTGCTTCTCAATTACCAATACAATACCTTTCTCTCAACTTAAATCTCAAAACATCACATTAAAATAAAATTAAAGATTCTTCAGCCGGAGAGATTGGATTATGGAGGCAGACCACATGTGCTGCTTCTCTTTAGAAGTGAAAAATGCGACCATCGTTTTGACTTTACTATATATATATATATATATGCTCCGTCTGGAGTTTTTTTTTTATATAAATCATTTGATGTTCTAGAAAGTGGTCCAAACTAATCCATGTTCATATATAGTGAATCTCGAAGAGGTTAAAATGCTCCTCAAATAGCACCCCTAACCTCTATTAAGAAGAGGAGAATATACATACGAAGTGTCGAGACAAAAATGATTGCCCACTTAGCTTTTCTCTTAACTATACCATAAATAGGTATTCAATTTTGTGTATCTGTGCAGTGTATGGAAACACTCTTGCCCTCTCATAGTTGATTTCCTGTGTTGGTCAATGCTCTCTGTCTCTGTTATTTATTTATTTATGCATATTTGTTGATGATTCCAAAACTGGGAAGTCGAGCGTCTTGATTTTGAAGTAAATTACTGGTGATGCTTTGAGATTCTACGAAAAATATTAAGATCATCTGAAAATATTATTAAAAATCCATTTTTTATGTCCAAAATGCCTCGGAAAAATCTCAAAATTGCCCACTTAAACCAGAAAGATTGTTTAATTTATTTTTACAAAACAAAAGGGACTAATTTATAATTTACTTTAATGTTTTCAGTTATTTGCTATAATTAATGATATTTTTTTGGACATTTATTGAGCTTATTTACCTCCTCCTTGCTAAGAAATAGAATATATCATCGTCGTCGTCATCATCATTGGCCATAACGAAAGATAAGGATGTAGAAGAAGTAATAAATGGATTTTGCTTTCCCCCAACCAATTCATTTAATTTGAGGGGCATGATTGATTGAGAGCCTATCACCATCAACAAATCGGTGCTTCATTGTCATCAATTCAACAACATTTATTGTCTCCCATTTCTTTGGTACCTGCCCGTTTGAATTTTACAACCCTAAATTGTTTGAATTTTGCTCAAACTTGGGGGCAAATGACTTGCGTTTGAAATTGAATCAATCTGAAAGTATATTTAAATTGATTCCTAATCTCTTTTAATCCCGAATGTTTTCAAACATCTTTGAAAAGAAGGAATAATGTTTTGGATTATTTTGACGTTGATGTTAAAATATTTTTGAAAAAAATTAAAAGTTTTGTTTTAAAATTTAAAAAAAATTGATTTTTTAGATTATTGTGATGTGCTGATATCAAAAATAAATTTGTTTAAAGAAAAGTAATATTTGTAATTATGATTTTGATGAATGAGATATCACGGTTTGATGATCAAGATTTCTAACGTAATCTTCATTCTAAGTTTGAAACAAATCAACATCTAATTTTGAATGTGGTAGAGTGCATATTTGGTATTGTATAACTTGTGGTTTTTAAAATTGTTTATCGTTGAAAATATATTAAATTAATATGTTTTCAAGTGTTTTTTTTTACAGTTTTGATGTGCCGTGTCAAAATATATATAAAAATTATTCTAATATATTTTCAATTTAAAAACATTTGTTTAGAACAAAAATACCCTACAACAACATTACATAACATGCGCAATATAAGAAATGTGTTTTTGAAATCGTAGAGGTGAAAACCTTAGTGTAGTCTATATATGAATTAATTTTAAAAATCTCTAATTATTAGAGAAAATAATTAGGAAGCTGACAAAATTAACATATTAATCCCTAGACATCTTTTTCCCTACAATTTCAAATCTATTTCTTATTTTGAAAACCCCAACGACTACTTTCAACTACTAATTTTCATATATTTTGGTAGGTAGGGTGGGCATGGCTGGTAGTGCAGATAAGATAAAAACTACATTGCCCTAAAAATAAAATACACATACCTATATATCTAAAAGTTATTAAAGATGGTCAAGAATCGGCGATCTTTCGTTGTTCTACACACTGCACGCGCGCCCATATATATAAAATATTTGCTTATGACATAAGGCATCCAAAAATTAATCCAATTGAAAACAAAGGTGAAATCTCACCAATTGAAATTCAATATAAATATTTTTTTAAAAATAAAGGGTTTTGAAATTAAAATTGATTGCTTACTAACATGTGACCATGTATTTGTTTTTTTCAGTGAAGGCATGGAAATTTCCATGGAGTTATGGGCTGGTCTAGGCTAACACAACACATAGTTGGGCCACCTCTACATTTTCACTAACTCAAAATGAAACTATTTACAAGCCCATTGCAATTGCTGCTAACAGACATGAAATCAAACACTTTCCTGTTGGGCCAACTCTACATTTTCACTCTCAACACACAACTCCATGGAAATTTAATCTGAAAAGAAAAATGGAGAAAAGGCTGAAAGCAATGTCATGCTCATGTATCCATTAGAGAGATTCCGCCAGCACCCAAAAGTACAGCAACTTGGGATTTCATCTGGAGCTTGATGCTGCTGCCATGAAACTATGGATCCATAGAACTAGAAATGTTTTTTTAGAAAAGCTCATATAGGATGTGTATATGGTTACAAAGCAGCTCATCGGTAACACGACTGGAGAATATTAGGCCTGTAAGAGCCGAGGATAATGGGGTTTTGACCATCAAAATATATTTTGATAATTAACTCTGCTACATGTCATCGGCACCACTCGATCCAATGTGAATGGAATAAGACTTCGTAATGTTTTGATTGAGTCCATAATGGTTTTCTCTAGCATCCCATCGCCTTCAAACCCCACGCAGGTGCAGGGAATATGGATAGATCTTGAAGAAGCGAACTACTTCTACGACACCCCCTCCATTTCTTTACACCAGTGGACCCAAACCCTAATCAAAGGTTGAAGATTAAGGACCAAGACATCGGCCTCGATAATGGGATCCCTTTTTTATTTTTTTGTGTCAGATGGGGCACATAAATTGACAAATATCATGGGTGGGGTTGCGTTGTGCTGTGGCGATTTCGATTCTTGGAGTGCAAATCTTGATGGTAGGGAGTTGGCATGCCATGTGAGGGAGCTAATAGCTTGTTAAGTTGTTTCCCTCTTGAGATTGACATGGCTGTGTTTTGTCAAAAAAAAAAGAAGAAGAAATTAATCCCTCACCTTTTTTGAAAGTTAATACATCTTCATGTTCCCTATGGCTCCCAAATCATTCTCAATTGGGAGTAATTTCTTTTCTTTTCTTTTATGACAAAAAGAAAAGGCTTTGTTTTTCTTCACCACGAAGATATTGTTTTTTAATTGCATATATAGTAAATCTTCATACTATATATATATATAGGAGCCTTTTTTTTTATTTTCATGTTGGGTGTGTGCCTAGGCGACTTTTTGATAAGCGTAAGATTGATGTCAATAACACTACTAAAGACTCTAAAGGAAGCGATAACCTGCTCAAGAATTTAAGCTAAATAATTGCTCGATTGCCCCCTTTTCGTGCCTGTCTATATATGGAAGAGAGGATGCTTAGTGATGTCAAAGAACACTAGCACAATAAAACTTGAACAAATTCTTGTGCATCGCACGTTACATCAGCAAGATATATATATATATATATATATATATATATATATATATCAATGTTTATCTAGAGAGAGAGAGGTGAGACACAAGTTTTTATATAAAAGGACAGGATGCGTGGAGTAGGGAGATTGAATCTAATATTTTACCATCTTGTTGTCATAATTGAACTTTGAAGGGAGGGGAAGACTCCACACACATGACATAAGAATGTGATTCTATGGAGATGATGATGATGGAATTCTAGTTTGCCTTTTTCTTTTCATCTAGGTCAATTATTATGACTATAAAGAAAAGCAAATCGAACTACTAGCTAGGGTTTAGTTTATTCACATTACAACCTCCCTCCATTTTCAATCAGCTTGAGGGGGACAGGAGGTGGTTGGGCTCCGAATTCTCTAGTTAGATACAAATATAAATAGACATTGAAGTGATCGATTTGAGATAACAACAGAGACACAAAAAATTGAACATCTATCCCGCTCTTACGTTTGCACAAATCAAGCATAACACTCCATGAGATAACATGTCATGATTTTCGTTGACAGCAATGGCATGTAGACGATGACAAAAGATATGCATTGAAAGAAAATGGGGTTATTAATTCCTATTTTTATCGAACGAATTTCGTCAACCAGAAAAAAAAAAAAAAAAAACATTGAATCTGTAAGCTTTCATGGGGTCCGGCAAGTGGCGCCTTCAGTAGCTGCCAATAGTCGCCATTTTCATTGATAGCCATCCCGTGTGAGTTTGCCCAATCAACATACGTCCTTTTTAATAAAAATAAAAGCTATGAGACATGGCCTTCAATCCCACTATTTACTTATATAAAACATGCTGATATTTCACTATGTTTGGTTGGATTTCACGGATGAAATTATCATTTTATTTTTGAATTATAAAATTTAACTTTCGATATCAAGGTATTTTAGATATTTCTAGGGGATTTTTGTCGCATTTATAGATTATTAAGTGGTGTTGTAGTTTTTTCAATATTTATTTCTACAATGAAACTGCCTATTTAACGATGAAAGCTGCCAAAAAAGCTGGGTTTGGTTGGGGATATTTTCTTTTTTATAAAGCTAAGAGATATGGCCTTCAATCCCACTATTTGCCTGTATATATACGTCGTGTAGTGCATGTCATTGCCAAAAATAATTGCGTGTCCCTCATTTCCATTCCTTTCCCTAACATTTACATTTAAATTCGGGGCCATGGAAGAATTCGAGGCTATGTGTCATGATCACAAACGGGTGTGTGTGGGATTTGATAGGAACCTCGCAAAAGAAATTGCCCTTTCGGTGTGCTGTGAAAATGGACCCAGAGACACTCGATGGATATCTCCATCTCCTTTTTTTATATATATATTTATATATATTAGGTATAAAATCACAGAAACTGATAGGTCATGGTGGCTGTCCAGATATCAAAGATATCTACCAAAAATACATCGACGACGATGAGTAGTTGCAGCAGTGTTTGCCCGACGTTAAGCTGTTCATGTTTGTCCCTTAGCCCCGACTTTCCCCCTCAATTCCTTCTCTTTCGAATAGTGTGTAGCATGATGATGCACTGTCAATATTTCAAATCAATCGATGCGGAGACGCCAGACAATTCAACTACAAGTTTAGTGATGGAGATGATAGCGAAGCAAGGGTTAGGGTTTGAGAAATTAAATAATTCCTGACCCCACATCTTTTAATTAAGCAAGTTTTAGTCAAACAATCTGCTGGTTTAGCTCAGAGCTAATTAATATATAGTAATATCATAGCCTCTCTCACCCATGAGGTTTCACTAATATTAATTAATCAATTAATTAATCGATGGATGGATGGGCATCATTTCAGGAAGTAAATAACCTTCCATTGTCTATTTTAAACAAGAAAAAATGATAAACTATAAAAGGGAGTTTTTATTTGGTAAATTGGACCATCGTGCATGCTTATCGATCAAATTAATTGGGCCGGCAACTCTTTATTATTTTTTTCTAGCGATTTCAACCTTTCTTGCCCTACAAAGTATCGATGGCTTCACTTGTCGTGTGTAGACCGCATCAAATGGACTAAGCCATCAATTAATTAAAGGATAAATAATTAAACAAAGAATTAGGAACTCTCTTGATCTCTTAGACTTGGACAAGACTAAAATAAAGAAGTTTCCTTTTCTTAAAGCAAGATGTGTACTTTCCTTAGATATACACTTAATCTTTAAGAAATCGGGATTAATATATATATATATATATATATATATATATATTATAATTAAATTAATAAAAGATGGAAAGGGGTCCATATCAGAATGTGGTTTTGTTGAATCAACCATCCATTACATTATTAAAAACAAAACGTGCTTTTAAGATAAAGAAAAGATATCCTCCTCTCAAAAAGATGAGCAAACTAAATATAATTAGACCATGGATGCATGTAAAATGGATAGGACACTCTCTAAATATTAAATGTATTTCATGCCGGTCATAGAGGGACAAAAGGTCTCAATTGCGTAGGGCCCCGTGAGCCATATAAATATATATATAATATATATAGCCAACAAGAAAGTCTCCATCATCAGATGTTGCTCTCATGGAGCCCTCGCACCCCGTAAATCAAGATTGGCGAGGTTTATACTCTTTAATCTCAACTTGGGCTCGAAGAATTTTGATGGAAACAATAAAGGTGGGTGTGGTGTCGTGCAAAAATAAAAACATCAATCTGGGGATGATATATAACAACAGTGATCGAGAAACAGTAGTAGTGTTCGATTGGGTCAACGTATAATTATTGATGGCATCCATGATAATAACAAATAAATAAATAAAACATGGCGTTACTTTCATGTCATCGACAATATTGTTAGTTTTATACGAGTTAGGTCATTCACAGCGTTGAAGGTAGATCCCACCCGCACGAAAGCTCTTCGCTCCATTAATGGTAGACGACCGAGTTAGGGTTTGGCGTCCTCTAGCTAGTAGCTTCATACAATTAGCAAAGTTGACACGAATCATTAACAAATAAAAGCATGCGTTTGAAATTTCATGAACGAGAGAAAATGACACAAATCAGACAAGAAGTATCTTCAAAAGTCTACTCATGATGTGATTAACACTGTCCGGGTTAGAATTAATCCTTTTTTTTTAAGTTAATATTGGCCGAACGTTTATCAATACCTATCTTCATATATATTTTACACCAATAAAATAAAATAAAATAATTATTTCTTTGCATGGCTAAGAAGGAAGTTATATGAGGTGAAATTGCTAGGAAAGTCTACTGGGAAATTCATGTCAAGTGGTTGAGGCCGCCGAGATGGCATAAATTATGGTGGATGATATCAATCCATAAACTTATGGACAGGCACCTCCTTGTGCCTTGTCTCCATCGCGACAATTTTTAGGTCAAATTTCTGACATACAAAACATTAAATGGCAAGTTATTAGTATGAGCTCGTCACCTAATTTTAATTATTGCTCAACATGTGATGATGGCTATGAATGGAACGAGGACTGCCCCAACATTACAACCCATGAGCTTTGTGTAGTTTGCTAAATTATTATTATTATTATTATGCATAGGATGGCACCGCTGCCTCACTTTGAAAACAATTATTTTGGTGGACAAAGCTACGAGAGTTAAAAAATTTTTTTAATATGATGTCTGGGTCGAATTATATTCATCTCAATTAATTCTATAAATCTTGAAATGAACTACTAGTTTAGTAGTCTATTGTGACACCGAGGATTGTAAAACTCAAAATTGTGATTTTTAAGAGAATAATCCTACTGACTAGTTGAGTTGTACTCTTCATGTTAATTAAAAATTGTTTCTCTTTGTACTTCAAAAATAATTTTTTTAATGAAATTTAACTTCTTTTTTATTTTATTTTAGATTTTGTTTTATATGCTTAGATCTTTTTAATGATGTTTTTTTTAATACAAGGAAACTTTATATTCTGAAAAACATATTTTATGAGCCCATATGAAAGAGTAAAACTTCGATTATGGGATTCACGTCCTGGCATAAACTCGAGAGCTACTGTGCAGATCGTAAACTCTATTTCATAACACCATGCTACTTAGATACCGTTTTGATAATATGCTAACATTAACAAAGTTTTTAATAAAAAAATATTATTTTAAAGCAAAAATACATTTTAAAAGGTAACTATTAACACCATACAAAATGGAATATAGTGTTGTGCTTGAAAATGAATTTCAACCTCTTTTGGTTCGAATTTTATTTTATTTTCTTTTTTTTAACATCATATATTTATATAAAATATATTTTAAAATAATAACAACTATGACAATAAAAACCTAAAGCACTAACAGGAAAGCAACATGGAGGAACTGTTGGGTTCCAAGATATCAAAAGGATGAGATGAATTTTTATGCAAGAAAATGGTTTAATGGGTCAAGAATATGACACGACGTGGACTAGGAAACAGGCATCAACACCATGATAGTGATTACACGTGTCAAATACAAAATCCCACATGGAGGCCCACAGGGGAGAAAGCAAGAATTATAACCCGGACCCAGAATTTTTGTCAATATCAAAGAAACTATTTTTTTTTGATATAAATCATGCGGTTTCCTGTCTTAAATTAATTCTTGTTTGTATTAGATGAGCTTTTCAAATAATCGGTTACATATAAAAGAAAGGATTGAATCTCTGATTTTTTTTAAGAGACGAGATTATCTCACCATTCATGTCAAGAACCTTAGATATTAAGAAACTAATTAATAATAAACAATCCAGAATGAAATACATCAACCCGATAAACCTTTTCAATTTCTCTAACCCTTGAATGATGTTATTATAAATTTATGACCCGGTCCCGGGCCTGGTCCGGAGCCAGCGGTTCAACAACTCCGACCCGACCCTCCCGGCTGCCATGATCTTCTGTGCATCACCCAGAACCCAAGACTTGTCGGCTTTGAACCCTCCAAATTTGGCAGCATCTCTTTAGCCATCATCATGCCTACCTCACTCTCTACAATGCATGCCAAGAAAAGTTAATTTCAGCCTCGAGTCCGAAGCAGAGGCAGGGGGAGGGGTGGCTGACTGATCTTTTCACTGAGTACTTCCATTTAACATGCACTGACAAACAGAACCGGACACACCCAGAACGCAGAGCACTAACGTACGCATTCTGCAGGTTCCCGGCGTATTTCTAGGGTTCTCTTTTGAGGTTCGTGAGCTGAACCACCCCACCACCTCTCCCATGCCACCAGATATGTCCAAACTGTGCTGTAAAGTGGACTAAATCGTATTAAAAGGGGTTAGAATGCGAGCTAGGTATCCAGACAGCGAGGACAGGCTTTTGATTCACTGCTGATAACGTTGAGTTTTTCTATATTGATGCTTTTGTTTTTTCAATTCATGAGCAGCAGCAGCAGCAGCAGCAGCGCTGTTGGTCTTGGAGTGTGTGCTGCTGTGTGCCGTTGGATGTGGCCCATAAAGTTGACCTCACTTGCATGTGACAGATGATGATTTCTGCTGAAGAAATTGCTCGATATGCTACTGAGGATTAAGGAGTTTTTTAATCACCATAGTACGAGATTTCAGCTTGATTGTGCACTCTGTAACGTCATTATTAAACCAGGTTCTCCATCCACTTGGCCAGCTACCTCTTATGGTGATTAAAATATATCTGTGCCTCGGGTTTGAGAAATTAATGAAATGCTTCTTCTTTATTCGTTGATGGGCATGCATGTATTTTTTTTATTAGCTTTAAATCAAAATGTTGGTTTTTTTTAATTATATATTTTTTATATTAATATGCATTTTTCAATTAATCTCTCGAGCTCTAAAATTAATGACCATGTAATACTTCAGTGGTTAGAACACGAGATCACAAAGAAAACAAACCCTTTACTCCTAATTTTTTTTAAATTGAGCCACCTACTAGATAGTTTCATGTACTTATTTTAAATCAAAATAATGGGTTTTTTAATTATTAAATATTTATTGAATACATTTGATTAATATCGAGATCAAGGATATATATATATAGATGTAATTTTGATTAACCCAGATGGTTAATGAAGTGGGAAAACGAGGGATGGATTGAATAATTGAAGGATGGATATTAAAATGTTGGAGAACGCTCCTCACCTCACCCCCACCTAACCTGAGCTAGAGCTTCGCACCTAGCAGAAGAATTGAATTGTATGCAAAAGCACGCATGTCGACTCACGTACGGCCACCAGAGAGTACTTCCCCCCCCTATTTTCTTTTCTTGTTTGGTTCCATTCGTCGTACCGTACGTTATTGTTTTTTATTTTATTTATTTACACCTTGTATTTTACGCTGCCTCTTTTCTTTTCGATGATGATGATAATAATAATAACTATTATTATTATTATTTGTACTGCCTGTGCACACGTGGTGGGCCTGTTCTATTATCAAAGGGTGTCGAATCTGATGTGTCATGTCTTCTGTGACACTTGGCACATTCTCTGGCTATATGCCAACACCTCCCCCACTAGCTAGATCTTGTGTGAAAGTGAAAAATGGCAGATGCTTCGTCTTTTTATTTTCTTTTCTTTATGAGAGAGAGAGAGAGAGAGAGAGAGAGAGAGAGAGATTGTTTGCATTTCCACCTCATCGTTAGTCAATGGACGATGGAACTTGCCCCTCGTTAGTCAATGGAAGATGGAACTTGATTTATGGAGCACAATCAATTCCTTATATATATAATAAAATCTAGTACAATGATGATTAAAGCGTGTTTGTTTGGTTATATATAAGATAATTTTTTAACGAGGAGCGTAAATGATTGTTGGAATAGTATTTATAAATAGAATTTATAAAATAATTAAAAATGTTTTATAATAAATAATTTAAATTTAGTCACTCTTTGTAAAACACTTTTCATACACCGTAAAAGGGTTTGTTTGATATTACATTATGTATGTATTTTTTTAAAAAAATTGAAATTTTTATTTTATTTTTTTAATAAAAAAATTAGTATTTTTAAATCATTTTCATGTGACAATGAAATACAATTTATATATATATATATATATATTAATGGAAAACAGGTAAAAAAATTAAAATAAATTTTCCATGAAACATTTTATGCAAAATAAACAATCTCGGAAACAAATCGGTGCTCTAATCAAATTGTTTTAATTCAATTGTCATGGTGATAGATTCACCCTATGTAAATCTAGAATCTGATTTATATATATATAAATAAGCTTCTCATCCCGAAATGAATAACAAGTCCTATTCTATATTAAATAAATAATTAAATAGTTAAGATTGATTCCTATTACGTTAATGATTGTTTTGCAAGCAAACGATCCACCCTGCTCAATAAGAAATCCTCCAATGCTCTTGCTAACCTTAATTGACTCATAATTATTTTTCCATCATGATTATTAAGATCATGTGTTTCCCCAGCATAATTATGCCGCCATCACCATTTAAATTAAATTAAATTAAAATAAAAACGCTGGAAAGGTCAATGAGAAATTGAGAAGTACAACTGAAATCACGCTTTCCCCTTTTTTTTTTATGACAAAATATACCGTTCAAAAATTAATGATTATCTGCTCGGAAAATATAAAGGGGACACAAAAAGTAGGAAAAGAGGGCAATGGATCCCTCATCTCAAGTGTGGAGCACTTATGGCTGTTTCTCACCGTCTTTTAAACATATATTTTTTAAATTCTAAATTAAATAAATAAAAATGTATTCTATATACTAATGTTAAAAATATAAAATACTTTAAAAAATAACCTCAACCCAAAATAAATCAATCAAGCCCTACACAGTAAAACCCTATTGGAGATATTCTTCAGCCTCAAGGGGATATTTTATTTCATATTAACCAGGGGAAAATCTGAAGAAAAAAAAAAGAGAGTAATGGATGATAGTCCCCACAGGTTGCAAAAATCAATAATGCAAATTTGACAAGAACACCACGCCCATGATGGCATCCCCCGCATTGCTTTTAACCTTTCATTGCTATTATTATTAGGGGAAGAGAATAGGAGGCCTAGGTGCTGGCCATGTCCGATGAACTTCATAAGAATGCCCCATATGCTTCCTCTTTCTTCTCATTTTTTTATATAAATAAAATAAAAACTTTGAAATTTAAAGCTTGATGCCTTACTTGACCTAAGAAAAGCAAAAGTTATGGGTAGGCCACTTACTAGATGAGATGATTGTAAAGACACAATACCAAGATCGAATTGCTTAATTGTAGCATAAAACCTACCTAATTAATCTTAGTGTTTAGTTGGGATTTTTTTAATAAAAAAATAATCTAGAATATAAAATAAAAATATTTTTTTATATTGTATTTTCAAAAACATTTTCAAAACACATTGCAGAAAACAAGACCTGGCATTTTTTCCCCCTTAATTTCAAGGCATCTATTTCTTGGTCACATTCTTCAAGGTTCTATATAACAAATCCAAGAAGCAAAATCAACAAATTCCTAATTATTAAGATTTTCGATGAAAAAATATTAAATTGATTTTTAAAATTTTGCTTTGATTTTTTAATCTCAATAATAAAAAAAATCTAATTACTTATAATGGATAGAGATTGTCAACTAATATTCTTAAAAGTATTTTAAATCATTTCACTTTACCAACAATTTAGAATCAATCAATCAATCACATGACCTAATTTCCTGAATCGATCGATCATAATAGGATCACAGGAGAATTCAAGTAAAATGAACTCTGAATTCAAATTTTGAAATGGAAAAAAAGAATTCTTGGTATAGAAAACTAGATATGGGAGTAGAGGTGAAGCAATGAAAAAATTTCTATTAATTATTATTTTTTTTCTTCTCAAAAGTTATCTTCATATTTATACCAACAGTAACTAAGATTTTTCATCAGGCCATGTTGACATGTACACTACCATCCATGGCAGAATCACACACAGGGCAAGTACCAATCAGATTGGACCCACACGAGGTACACAGGCACAGGTGCCTGCATGGCAGCAGCAGCACACTAGATTCCTTCTCCCCACACTTCTTACACATCCTGTTGTGGTTAATATTTTTACTGCGGTTGTTATCCTTCACCACCACCGACTTATCCTTCACCGCACCCTCTTCTCCGCCTGCCAACGGGCACCTCCCGGAATCACTACTTCCGCAGCTGGACTCCGCATCATCTTCAACCGCGGCACGGCCACCGTTTACGTAGCGGTCCTCGCTAACGTGCGCCAAAACTTGCTCTAAGTTGCTGCGTAATGAGTTTGCTGTGGCCTCATTGGCCTGTGCTAAATCCCTCCAAATTTGAGTCTCCAAGTATAGGCTCTTCACTTTTTCTTGAAGAACCCAGTTCAATTTTCCCATCCTTTGAATCTCTTCATCTTTCTCTTTTAATTTCTTCACCATTCTTTCTTGTATTGCCGATACCAGCATTCTTGACTGCCTCTTCCTCCTGTCCTCAAGTTCCATTCTAACTTTTTGGTTCTGAAAATCGAAGTAGGGAAAAAGAAAATAAGCCCAAAATATACCAAAGTTTTGATTTTTGACAAAATCCAAGTAGGCACCACAACACAGAATTAATGAAAAACAGCCAACTTACATGTTCGGCAATGAGACGGTCAGTTTCAGATTGCTGTTGCTGGATCTGAAAGATGATTTCTTGATCGATAAAAGAAGGTAGAGGGCTGACTTTGGTCTTCTGAGAGGCATGAAAAGCATCAAAGTTGTCATTGATTGAATCTCTAGGCCTCTTTCTTGGGGCAACGACAGCAGGAACATTGTAAGTAAGCCCACTATCATCTTTATTAGAAGCTTTAGCAGAAACCGGGTCACAACCGAGAGAAGATTGATAGAATGACAAGAGTGTTTCAGGCATTGGTTCATTAAAAACAAGGCCAGAATCCATCTGGGTATTGTATAAGCTCATGTTTGCTTGATTTACCTTCACAAAATCCCTGCAAGACAAAACCCATGTAAGAAAAACACTGATAAATCGATGACAAGAACAAGAAAGATGGACACTTGGTACTTAAATTAAAGAACCATGTTCTAGTACCTGTTCGTGAGAGGATGTGAAGGGAAATTAAGGCTTGTATGAGGAGCTTCAACTGCCATGAAAGGTAGTTAAAATTCTTTGCTTGTGAATTGTGGTTGCTTCGGTTGTGGTTATGGAGAGCAAAGGGAGGAGAGGTGTATGAGAGAGTGCTGGGAGAGAGCAAGAAATATATGCTTTGAGAGGAGAGGGCATGCAATAGAAGTGATGGCACTATGGGATTTGGTTTATTTAGGTATGGCTTTGAAGGAGATAGAGAGAGAGAGAGAGGGAAAAAAGTCAG
Source organism: Salix exigua (assembly GCA_032356905.1). Classification (NCBI taxonomy): domain Eukaryota; kingdom Viridiplantae; phylum Streptophyta; class Magnoliopsida; order Malpighiales; family Salicaceae; genus Salix; species Salix exigua. The sequence continues at coordinate 11,647,968 of CM063599.1, forward strand.
AAGACTGACTTCTAGATATGAAAAAATAAATTAGGAAAAAAGGTATTTATTTTTGTTTTAATAATATTCACTATCTCCTTACATCACACTTCTCTGCTTGCAAATCAGTAAAAGGAAGATTAAATCAAATAAAGAAATAAATAAAAGCAACGGTGGCAGATTTTGTCGTTTTGTACCTTTTTTTATTTTTTATTTGCCGTTTCATTTATTTATTGCATTTAATTCACTCCCGAAACAAGAAGCCTCCTAAATTTTCTAAGCTCCTGGGTGGATCTGGTCTGGTTTTTCCTTAGGTGAAGCCGTGGAGGGGTGATTTCGGTATTTCGCATGCTTGAACGTTACTTTCCATTTTTTTTTAAAAAATATTATTAACTGAGCAATTACAGACGCGTATCTGCCACGTATCAAACGCACCTAGTTGTGCCACGTAAGAAATTGCAAAAATCCACCCCCTCCCCCCAAAACAAGACGGAGAAAAGAGGCTACTGCCACATAGGGAACGTGATCATGTGGGGCCCGGACCTCGCACTTGGGGCGGGTAGTGGGCAAACGTGCTACACGTGCGACCTGTGTGTCCACTGTTTTTTATTTTTCTACAATTATGCATCAAGACAGGGCCCACGTTTGGTTTCCCACGTTTGTGGGCCCCGCAGGGAGGGACACGGCGGCGGGGCCCACCCCAGTTTCCTTTCTGTTTCCCTGTTCGAGCTACCTACCTTGTCCCCTTCCTCAGCTGGTGTTTTTTTTTTTTCTTTCTCTTTCCTCGCCTGTACGGACAGCTAGGCAGGGGCTGATTATTTGGTGTGGGCCCACCGCAGCTCCACCCTCCTCCGATAGATTCAGTGACCCCCCCCCGCCCGGAGATTAGCCATAATCACGTATTAATGGTAGGATTAGTGGCTGCAGAGTTAGGCAAATCTGACATCATTTGTGATCTGTGTGTGAATCTAACCGTCTATTATTATGATAAATACATTGAATTTGAATACAATCAATCACACATTCATGGATTTTTTATGCGCATGATTTTCATTCTTGACCACTTTATAATATATTTACTGTGAATTATTGATAACGTTATTTAATTTCCCTGTATATGACCAATGACATGGGAAATATTTGGCAAGTGATTTCCATGGATTTTTCTTTTATTATATGGTATGGGAGTATTTATTTGAAATTTGACTTGACAAATATTATTTGAAATTCCATATTGTTGATCACATAATTAATTGGAATTCGGCTAGTGAAGGGGCCTCTGATTGAGGGTGGTTTTGACTTTGGAATAGTATACGAGGCTTGCCAAAACTCCAGGGATTCCTTAATGGTACCATGTTCTAGATGTTTAAGATTCAGAAGCTCATAATTTTTTTTTCTTTAGAAATTCTGCTCTCCCGAGGGAAATGTTAGGTTCCATATGAAGACTTTTGTTTTGATGTATCATTAATTTAACGTGGCCATGGAGATGTTATTACAAAAGTGGAAATTACATTTGAGTTGTTAGCTAATCTAGCAAAAAAAATATCAATATTTACTAACTGAACTGTATTGGTGTATGCAAATACCGTCGGGAATACTTGTCGATAAATACCAATGAAAACGACAAAGCTAACATTCAGAACAATGATATTATCGACTAAATATCGATCTGAAATATATGAATCAATTTAATCACTATAAATCTTACTTAACATTTAATTATTGTCCCGTGATAGATTTTTGTATATTTTTTGTTGTTTTCAAAATATATAAATTCACTTAAAAAACCGTTCTAAAATTAAATTTATTTTCTATTTCTATTTCTATTTCTATTTCTATCTCTTCAACCAACCACCACATCTCACACACACAACCCATGATTGAACTTACTATATATTATGTAGTGTCATTCATGCAATCTATTCTCCATATGCCCCGGCAAGGTGTTAGGGTTTTTGCATCCACCTAATGGTTAAATGCATGTAAAGATACCCACCGATCCTTTCTCTTTTTTCTCCGAGTAGAATCATAAATGGACCTCATCACCAAGGACCCCCTCTTGCTTCCAAATGGCAAAGTTTCTTGGTGCCTGCCTCGCTCACCTCAGATACTTTAACGTTCAAGTTGGGTGGGCAGACCAGGTGGACCAACGTTGGACAAGTGCGTTTTAATTTTTCAGGCAAGAAAAGGTCAAAAGAAAGTTTGTGTGTGCATGGATAGAGTTTCATATTTCCCATGATTTAAGTTTTTTTTTTACGGTTTTATTTAATGATATTATTGTATTGTCTTCTCTGGTGAAGAGATTGTGCAATGAATGATTTGGAAAATGTAGTTGAATTCCGAACGTCTCACTTAACCATCACCAATGCTGTCCGCGTAGATGAATTTGAATGAATGAATAAATAAAATACTTTGAATCCCAAAACGGAGGAGAACCCTAGTTTCCTTTTTTCTAAAAATAAAATAAAATATATGGATATACATATCATTAATAGAAATCATGATTTTTATATTTAGATCTGAAGCTAACTTAAATATAATAAATGATGAAACGGATCAATATACTACCATCATCATGTTGCCTAAATGAATCATTTATGGAAATCTCAGAAAGAGAATTTAAAGCAAAATCTACCTGTAGATCTTGATTTTCTATTTGGGATTTATTTTTAGTCGAAGGATTTGAAAATTAGCAATGTGTATAAAACTTTCATGTAGTAAGAAGACTCGTAAAGGGATATGAGAAAAAAAAATCTTAAATTAAGAGAAATATAAGATAAACTAAAGAAAATAATACTAGATTAATGAGCTGGCTAAAAACAATAAAAAAAAGGGTCGAGAACCATAGAACTGAGAGAGATGAAATGTGAAAAGGAAAATATAAAATACAAGTCAAAGCTCTCAAATATTCCCCGTCAACGAAATTATAGAGGGTCCCCCGGCACCAAAATTGAATCCATCATGGCTGAATCTTGGAACCATTGTCATAAGTTATTGACCAAAGCGAATAAAGATATTGAACAGTCATCCCACCATGTCCCAAGCCAGTCTAGCATCCCATTAAACCCCCCAACACTCACGCACAATCAAAGATAAATGGAGAAAAAAAGAAGATAAAATTTGAAAATAAAACTAGAAGTTGCCACCCAAAAAGAAATGGATTCTCGTATCCACCGTCCCCTGTCATCTTTTTCCCCTTCCCTGTATTATTACATGTTTGAACATCTTTAAACCCTAACCCAAAAGCCATGGACAAATTAAGAGAGCCCGATTAAAGAAAACGCAGATCCCTCTATTATATATTTCAACCTGTATCATGTATATATATAATTAATGTGTATTGCAGGCTCTTGATGGTTAAGATACATATTCAGTGGTTATCATGGGAAAAGGCGAAAGGGAAATGGGTGACAGTGTGGATAGATATGGGCTTGCATCGCATCTGTAAGAACATAGATATAAAGTGACAAGAAATTTCAGCAAAATTGTCCACTTTAAAAGCAACTCCAAACTAACATAAAAAGGACATTTTGCTTACATAAAGTTGAAACATCATCTCCAATTAATAAATTGTTGAAGAGAGTAATATAAAATTATTTAAAAGTTTTTAAATTGAAATGGGTTTTCGATATGGTGTAAGAAACTTGACGTAATGATTTGAATAAATTGGAAAACCATATTGCTCGAATATATGTATATATATAAACAGCTTTAATTAATATAAGTGAGCAGCAATGATCAAAAGGGTTATTTTTTTCTTTTTTCCCAGCAGCTTCGAAAGAAAATAAATTCTAGATAGAATTGAAGTATCCTTTTGAAAAAAGTAGTGTTTGAAGCATCAAAAGCCACTAGCCATGCCATCCACTCCCACTTTATTTCACCTTCTTCAATATCTTTTCAAAGGGTTGGCATTATATGCCCAACCACTAGGAAGATCCCGTGATGATTCACAATGCTCTCTGAAATGGGAGCCACACCATCACGAAAAACAATGGAGCTCTCTCCTTTATCGGCTCCCCTGCCTCGTCCAGGATTATTATTATTATTGCTCTCCGATCTCCCACACTTGTCATTTTTCTAATCTAAAATGTAATCTTGTAAGCACGAGACGAGGCAGCATCCCTTCATTGCAAATTTGGAGGGAGACCTTTTCAAAGAGGGTAAAGCTACATGATAATTAAAATGTGTTTTAAAGTCATGGATCATAAAGTCGCCATTCTTTTCAACTAAAGGAACAAAAAGTGGGCATCAATCGGGTCCCTCTGTCCTCCTATCTTAAGCATAAGACTCTTTGTGCTTAAGTTGTGATTATTGACCTAATTGAAAAGGAGAGGAGATCCAATTTGTGTGAAAAGAGAAATTAGGTTCCTCATTTTTATCAAATGACATGACATCATTATAAAATGCTCATTGTTCATAGATGATGTCGTATTAGATGTTTGCCATCGTATTTTTACGAGTTCATACGAGAACTCGGTCTTAATATCTTAAACAAACTCAATCATACTTTCAAATATACAAGTTTATCTAAATTAACCGTGCATGGTAGATCATACGTAAAACCATGCTTATTATTCGGTTAATAGGTTATGCATTCAATTGATCGAGGATATGATTAAGTTTTTGATTGTTGAGTTCTCTCTCATTTCCAAATTAATTCCTAATTTATAAATAAAAATAAAAAATCTATTAATCCTCTCATTTTTTATTCCAAGTTTCTAAAGAATTTTATAGCGTTTTATAAATACAATCACACGATACAATAAAAACATTTAATATTTATAAAATAAATTTCAGGACTCTTAAGAGAATAAATAAATAAAATATATACCATAATTAATTTATCCCTATCGCGTCATTGTTTTAAACAAATTTCAACATAAAGTTTGGCTACGTACGGGGAGAAACTAATTCATTCAATCATAATGTCTTCCTCCCTACTCTCACATAATCAATTCCCAAATTATACATTTTTCTATTTAATCCCACCTATCAAAATCAATTTCAGTGATTCTCCACCAGTAATTAAACCTATCGCCATAGGACTACTCCTGCTTAAAAATTTCTTATGGGTCTCACGCTTAACAGCCCTTTATTAACTAAAAGTGAAAACTTTTTATTTTTTTTTTAAATTTTTTTTATCATCGGTGGGTAAAATGAAAAACTGAACTGCTCATTCAATTTTCTAGAAACAAACTGATGCAGCCATGCCCCTTAATAGAAATTTGCAGGCCGCTTCGGAGAAACACACTGAAGTTGAATGATTCACGCATATAATAATAATTATGGGAACACATCGTTTGTAAATAGTAAAAGAGAGCGTCCTTTAATGGTGACAAAGAACTAAATACGCGTCAAGAATAATTCAATGAACTTTTATAATATATTCTGAAGAAGATAAGGTAGGTTTTTACCCGCAGTGCGTGACAAAGTCTTGGCACTACATCACCGCCATAGGCAACACGTTTTCATGCAGTAGCTAGAAAAAGGCTCCAAGATAAGATATGCCATGGTGATTAATATCTAACCTTTTAAAAAAAATAAAAAAAATAAAAAAAAGAGACAAGCTAGATACAAAAAGAAAGTGGTCTCCTACGATCTTTATTTTAAGTGGCAAGACTTTTACTCATGGGGATTGAATTTTCTTGTTTCAACTAGTCTTTGAGAGTCCAAACACCAATCATGACGATCTTTTATAGTTCTTAATTATTAAAGGAGGTTATGATTCTTGATTTCTTTCAAGTTCTCATATGTTTAACAGCATATGAACACGGGGATGCAAAAAGTCAAGAAATTCTCTCCCAAAATTATCTGTTTATCCTCAGAATTGTGTCGGTGTAGACACCAATCATGAGCAAATTGATAAATACAATCCTCTTTTCCCTTCTAATTCTACCTCTAGATCGATTTATTTTGTCAACAAACACAATCTAACTCCTCTGCCTTTTCCATGGACGAAAATATAAGATACATCTGGGAATCTTCTAAAATCTCCGACCCCAGATAAATTATTGCAAGCACTTATTTTGGCATCATCGATTCCCATCACATGACCCCCCCGAAGTTGTTCTAGCTCGCGTCCTTCTCATTGAAATCTATTTTTGAAAATGCAATGTGGACACGCACATTAAAATGTGAACCAAACTGATTGATCATGACCTGGCCACATCCATCACTTTCTTGTAATTTCTCTTTTGGAGGCCGCTAGAGGGAAACACGATGGAGAAATTTCTTAATTTTTTGTAGTAGTGTTGTCACGAGTCACGTACTTTATTGTTATCGTGTTAGCATTATAAATTGTGGGCCAAATTTCCAGCTTTCAATCTTGTAATTAATGATGTCGTTGTATACATATTCTTGTTCATGTTTTCTTAGATGTCGAAACATATCCACATTAAAGGCTAGAACTTGTTCGGTGTTTGTCTTAAATACTCCCATTCATGTCCCTTTCTTTCCCTCGAGGAAAAATCCAGGCTTGAAAACAATAAAAACTGTAACCCTTTTCGATTTCTCTTGGTGAAATCTCAACTTGACTGTCTCTTCCTTGACTAATCCATGGATCTAATGATAAAATGTCTTGTTTAAAATTTTGTCTAACATGTCTCAATAACGTGTATTATTTAGCCCTAGAACATGACTTAGTTTCTACGCAAATTAGATCCATGATTTACATCAAATCCCTCTCAATTCATCAAGTCCCGACGGGAGACCAAACCCTATCTCCCACCCCTTTAAATATACGGCACTCAAGGTATAATTTCCGGATCCATAACATACACCAGCACACGAAATTATTAAGATGTTTTTCAAAAATTAAATTAATTATATTGAAAGTGATGTGATTGACCAAGGCATTTTTAATGTATCAGGAAAAATCAATTCACATAGGCACGGTTTAGGCAGGCAGCTTGTGCACCCGAGTCTAATTAAAAGGAATGTATAAAATTTGTCATTCATTTCTCTTCTCATTTTTATTATTGTCTTCCCAAGAATTTTAATTTTGTTGTTTGTTTTAGTTACAATTATTTCCTTATATAAGTTGTAAATTAAAACATAAGATGGACTAAACATTGATTTAAGTGATTTTATTTTGCAATCTTTATGTTAAAACACAATACCATACCATTTGTCTCGATAGGCTAAATAAATTTTTATTAGTGATATATATATATATATATATATATAATTTTCTCATCTTTTTTCTTCTTATAATATACTAATTATAGATAATTATATATTTTATAATAAAGGTTGCATTTTAGTTTGCTTAGATTCATGCCATAAAATAGTCTTAATATTGAGATTAATTGTGTTTTGTATGGGGTCAAAAATTAAGAAACAAAATAAATTAAGAAGGTGAGATTTAAGGAGGATATAAAAAGTATTAATTGATCAGGTAGCAAGAATGTCTGATGATAGTAATTGAAAAAGTAACAAGTAATAATGAAATTCAAACTCCATAAATAATATAAGTGGATCCCATATTTTAAAACACATAGATGAATTGAGAATTTAAAATAATTATAAAATAAATTTAAAATAATTATAAAATAAATTTAAAATGGTATCACATATAAATAATTGATGAAAATAAGTGACGCTCCCTTAATTAAATGCAGTGTAAAACTTACTTTCCGTGATTGGGGTTAAACGTTACTGTCAATTTCTTTCCTTTTCAAACCCCCCCTCAAATTTTCCCTACCCCTTCTCCCAGGAAGCTACCATTTAACCCCCTTTTAGGGTTTAAGTCTCAGCGTTCATGAAAATTTCCTCCATCAAACCTATGCAAAAGGTAGATTACAAAGGGAATGAAAAATCCATGAGGATAAGTTTTCTTTTCCTGCGATTCCTTCCACCTATGTCCTTGACTGCAACTACAACTTTTGAAAATATCAGATAATAATATAAATTATATTTTATGATCTACTTTGCAGCGTAAATTTTTAGATAATATGATTCCAGTAACATGATATCGTGAGTTTTATTGACTCATCAACCACGAGTTTGAATCTCATAACCCTCATTTTATTTGATAAAAATCAAGCACAAGACAATAGGAGTGTGTACAAGCTCAAACTCAAGAAGAAAGATCTATTAGAGAATAATGTAAACTATATGGTAAGATCTCATCGAACTATTTAAATTTGATACACAGTTCTTTAACAAAAAAAAAATATTGACATGGGCATGACCATGGTGACTCGACATTGAGTTTGGCCTGCACTTGCCTTCTTCGTTATTCATTATGAGATAGATTTATTGGTATAGTTTAGTAGCTGTGCAAGCAGTCACACCTCCCTGAAGAAATCAATACCAATCAATACAAATTTGAATCACGGCAATGTTCGTATACGCATTCATTGAAACCATCAAGAAAAGTGCTGGCAATTTCACAGGAGCACACTACTTGACATGTAGCAAGTTGCATCCACATTAGGTTGTTCAATTTATTGCCATCTTTGAGAATAATTAATATTAGTAGAAAGAAATAACAATAAAATATATTGAAGTGAAATCAAAGTTATCGATTATTGGTGGTTTTATTCTTTATATACTTTATGTTTTCGAAGATTTATAAACTTCATTTATATATAGTTTTATTCTTATCTATATCTTTATCTTCTTATATCTATTTTTTCCTTTCTAAAATACCAACTAAAGTAGATCTGCCATTGGACCCATTACTTGAATAATAAAACTCAAAGAAGCAGAATTGGTAGAGGTTGCTGGATGTTTACATGATGTGTAGCTAAGATTTGAGCCCTAAAGATGGAAGTATAATCGTAATCGATGATCAATAGATTAATCAAATTATGATGTGCCAATTGGGTCCATATCATCTTCTCTAAAGAAGCACTCCTTTTTTTCTTTTCTTTTCTTTTTCTTGGTGGATATGGTTTTACATTTCTTACAAGTTTGAAATTATAATATGGTAAGAGGAACCCACCAAGAATTAATCAAACAACAATACTAAAACCTAAATATTATAAAAGTTAGGTTGGTAATCTTGGAATCACTGTGGACAAACCTCATGGGAGACCTGTCTTTTTCATAGAGAATGTTACCTAATTGTTTCATCATTAACCATGTCAATTGGAGTTGTCTTCTTTTGACCAAGTTTTCAGTGGAGATCACAATAATTAAGATAGGAACTCGTAGTATTTTTTATCCACACCCCAACATGTACGGCATCTTTATAATAGACTGACAGCTTTGCCAACACTACAAGATAGACATCAAACAATTTTTTTTAAAAAATAATAATAATCCATATCCTTAATAAGAGCAAACGCTTGACTCCATGAAGAAAAAAAAAACCTATACGAGGATCATACGAAGCTACGAAGAAACTACATTTTTGTCCTGTATATTGTTCTTCATATTAGAATTAAATCGACTAAAATAAGGTTGGAGCTCGGAATATTTGAATGAAAGACTCCTCCTGACCATGTGATCTTCACATAACGAGTCTTTATTTATTTTTCCTGTTGTTCTCCCTGCTGTTGCATGTGCTTTTGGTGAGCTGCTGCAAACAATAATACAATTTATCAAGTACTTCCATGGAGTCTGCAGTCCTTAATGTAGAGATTGAGCTAGCTAGCTAGCAAGAAAATATTCTTGTCTGTCATGGGTCGTGGTCACCTAAATATTTGTTATTACACTTGTTTGATCATCAATTAATTCGAGATTTAAATCTTGCTGAGTTTTCTTTAAATTAAATAAGACGAGAGCCGGTTCCACGTTCGAAGGGTTCAATTAAACAATAATCTATGAAGAATTTACAGATTGTTAGCACGAGATTTCACGAATGAATTGCCAATTGATTATGAGCTTGACACTGTACTTTAAAAAATATTAATAATTTATAGATATATTAATTAGTTCTGAAAAAATTCGATTTATATTCACTGTACGCCTGTGTTTCACTTGCAATTTTCAGCTCCAAGCCTTTGTTTTTGGTTAATTAATTTTGGAAAATAAATGAAGAGCTGTAAATTAATATATGTTGGAGGAATTGTTCTCCCAGATGATATTCTTGATAATGGAAGCACGTTAATTAGTAAAAGATTTTGTCATAATTAGGAACTAAACACTCACTGACAGCCAATCACATAGTTTAATTTATAATCCTCCTTGCAGATTCAAAATAGTAGCTGTTAATTTGGAGACTACTAATAATTAATCCAAGAAAATCTTCATGATCACTACAATGCACATGCACCTCCATGTTGTTGTTGGATTCTGATTAGTTTACCAAATGATCACCTGGTTGTTGAACAAATGCCATTCGATGCACAAGTCACTTGCACAATTACTTTAATTGAATCCCCAGATAGATTGATTAAGTTTTATGTTTAAATATTTGTATATTAAATCCTGCAGTTGATGATAGATTAATTATGTGCAACTTAATGTGAGCTGATCTTGTTTCTTTGTCAAGAAAGAAAACAATTAGGTAGTGTTTAGTCATTATTTAAAATAGAATAGAGGGGGGTAGTAAAGATGTTAAAAAAAGCTTCATGTATTTAAAAATATAAGAGTTTACTATAAAAATGTTTTAAGAACATATATATATATATATATATATATATATATATATTCAAATATGTTTTAATTTATATTTATTTACTTTGTGTAATAAAATCAAAAGCAAACTGGACCAGTTTAAACTTACCGTTTTCTATTCAGTTTTTTAACTAAAAAACCAAAAAATAGTTTTTTTTTTACTTGAACCAAGTTTTTCCTTCTTCTATTTAACTAAAATTGAAGCAAATAAAAAAATAGGAATTGAACCTGAAGAATAAAATTATTTATAGCATTTGTTTTTGAAGTGATTCGATTTGGGTTTACTGATTCTTTTCTTAAAAAACTAAAAACTAAACCGGACTAAAATTTTTAAAAAATTATAATCAATTTAACCGTTTTTTTTTTATAGTTCGGTTTTTCTCAGTTAATTTGTTTTTTGGTTTAATCAGATTTTCAGTTTTTTTCTCAACACAATTAGATAATGTGAGTATTGAATTTTAAAGTATATTTTTAAAGTGCTCAATTAATTAATTACTCATTAAAATAAAATAAAAATTGTTAATGGAATTCAGTCTTTCGCGTGCCTGCAATGCTCATCCTCAGCATTACTATACGAATTATTAGGGTGAATCTACCTCATATAATTAAAAACTATTTTTTTATTCTCTAGGTTGGATTATTTTTTATAACTTAAAGATGTTCGAATGTCAAGATAATAAAATGACTGACTTACTAGCCCTGTGGAGCACTTCGATAGTTTTTATTTTTTAAGATTTTATTTATTAAGTTTCCAAATTGCTCTGGAATCACATAATTATTTCAAGAAAAAACTAATGTGAATTTACTAATACACCCCTATAGTCACTCAAACCTAGAATTTGCTCTGGCTCGAAGGGTAATAGAGCAAAATTATTCAAAATATTATGAAACAATCAAGCTACTCCAAACAATTATGGAATGATAAATAAATAAATAAATGTGAAAAGACTTGTTTTTTATCCTTCAAGACCAATTAATCTTCTTTTTTTTATTAACAAAATATTAATTAAATATAAAAAATGAAGTCAATAGCACATGGTTTTTCCCACTTCAAACAGTAACATTGTATCATGGTGATGCCCTTCTTCTTGAGGCTTCCATCAATGTGAAACACCTCCAGACCAAAGAGATAAAAGAGAATAATTTTTTTTAGTAGAATAACAAATGATGGTGAAGGTACACTAAAATGAATAAAATCTTTGACAATTATACAAGGATCTTGGCAAGTGGGATCATTGAATTTGGAGCGTTGTTTCCTTTCTAAATATAATTGAAAATGCTTTTGAAAGTAATTTTTATTTAAAAATATATTAAAATAATAATTTTTATTACTAAAAAAATATTTTTAACATCAACACATGAAAATGATATAAAAATACTATTTTTTTTAAATTAAAAATAAAAATAATAATTGTTCAAATATTTTAAAAAACGCTTGATAAACAAGGTTTAAGTATAAGATGGGCATGTCATTTTAAAGCATGATTTCAATTCTTCTATCATAGTTCTCTCTATTTTTCTCAATAATTTTTCTGTTTATTTATTTTTTATTTGTGATCCAGAGCGGTTTGCTCGTTTTGTTCAATGTGTTGAATAAAATAGTCTAGTTAATCTACTTAATTGTTTCTAATACATCCATACACATGCATTTATATATACAATGGGATAATATATAGTATATAAGAATTAAAAAAATGAAAAAAGAAAATTATAATGAAAATCAATTTCGATACTCAAATAAAATAAAAAAATAAAACAATTTTGAAATGCCCTTATCTCATATGGTTCAAAATACAATATTTGGTGAAGAAAGAGGCAAATAGTTAAGCAGCAAACCCTTAAAGGAAGCTTCTTGTCATGAAATCACATCGAATATTGTCATGTTCAGGGGATTTTACTTTCTCATCGTCCCATTTCTTCATCAAGATAATATTCGTGTTTTCATTTTCTTGAATAAATTCATTCAATTTGCAGTAACAATCAGGAAAGCAAACTACATAAAAAAACAACCTTTGAGCTGTTCCCACATGGGATGCCAAGTATCTCCCATCAAACCCTTCGTGAATAATGATGCACGCAGACCCACTTAATTCTGTTTTGCTCTCCTCTCAACCTCCGTCCATCGCTCTGTCCCTAAATCATTTCATATCCCTGATAAGACCCGGACCCCAGAAGGGCAAAATAATGCAGAAAATGCCTTATCAATGGAGATATATATATATATATATATATATATTTCATGCATTTGAATGAATGGCCTTCCAAAGGAGATAGAGTAGATAGAAGCAGGCGTGAGATTTGAATCTCATGGAAGGCTCTATGGGGTCCAAGATGTGAATCACCGTATAACTTTTGTGCTGTGTTAAATGTGGGTCGGGGGAAGAAACCAACTATAACCCATCACCTAGAATTGACATTTCCTTGTCTTTTCTTCTTGCATAACACAATACACCTTTCCAATGGCGGCCCTACTCGTGAATCTGCAAGGGAATGATCAAGAGTCATGACCTTCCATGGCGTGTCATGCTCGATCGATTTTTGACAATCAATAAAGAGGGTTGTTCTGCAGTTGAAGGAGATGAGGATAATGACCATGACATGATGGAGTTGAAGAAAAGCTAGCCAGGGCATTACGAATTTCCTGTTTGAACTTTGAATAGTGAGAAAATGTAGATCAAGTATTGGAAACTGAAATTAATAGGAACCATCTGTCTCAGGTCTGAAAGATATACTGAAATTAACAGGAACCAAACAATGATTCCATGTGCTGAGCCTTGCATGACTTTTTCCATCCCATTAATGGGGTCTTGGAAATTAATGCAGCATCAGAGATCTGTGCTTCGTGCATATCCAACTTCCATGTCCCATCTCCGGTAGAAAGATTGTCATGTCTTGCCTTTTGAAGTTCTTAAACCTTAAAGTCTCGATGCCCCACCATGAATTGTCTCATGGAGCTGTCTTTGTAAGAGCCAGTGAGAGAGAGTGGGCACCCATTATCTAATACTGTGTGTAGTTGTTAGAGCTTGAACCCGCGTCCTCGAACCTGGAATTAATCAAGACTTTAAGCAGCCATGATCGAGTTCATATAAGGTTGAGTTACCATGGGTGGAAGGAACAGTATGTTCGGTCGTTGAAGTTGAAAATACTGTGATGGACCGTGATTTTTCTGCATGAAAACAATGAAGCTTAGATCTATGATTCTGAAGACTTCTGTTGGAACACAAGACTTGTCGTTGGTTCAACACGTCTAAGGGAAATTAGTGAATGGAGCTCACATTTTTTGACCAAAATACGTGGATGAAACACACACACGTAGTCCCCGTAAGAGCTGGAGATGTGTTGCGTGCATATAAAGATTGAAAGCAATGTGGCCCGTCGACTCTGCTCAGAGCTCTGTGCACTCGTCATGGTGACCCCTTGTGGTCCTTAGATCTAATAGTATTAACTTCTGAATCTGTCGAGTTATGTTGGTGAAATTCGAGTACAAATCAGACAGCAGAGTACCTTTTACTAGATTTTTTCACTTCATCATCATTTTTTTATATAATGATGCTGTAATGTATTCAAAACTACAAGTGTTTTTTATTAACCTTGTGTGTTCATTACTGCTTTACCATGTGAATCTCTTCCCTTACCTCCTCTTTAATGAACTACCTGTCTACCATAGCCCATTAAGGAAAAGTTGAAAGTGTCGGTCCAAGTCAGCTTCAAGTAGCTGTTTTTTTATATTTTAAGAAAATTATATTTTGTAACCAAGTATTTGTTATACACATTTCAAGTCCTTGCTGTTATGCCATGTCACTTGGGTACTTTCTTAAACAATTTTTTATTTGTGAGGAAACCTCATCTTGAAAAGTATATTTTATAGGAGTCAGAATAAACGAATAAAACTTTGATTATCTAGACTCTTAAAGCTACACGAAATCTATTGTGAAATACTTTCAATTTGCTGTTGTCTATCGCATCAACTTACAGTGATGCTTCCTGCATTAACTGGACTTACCCCAGTTGGTGAGAAGCGGGGAGCCAAGAGGAGGCTGTGTTTTGATTTCAGTTCTTCATGTGGGATAGGTTTTCACGAGCCCATTCACAGATAGGAGAAATATTCACAAGTACCTGGCATCAGGATTGGATTGAAGCAGCAACGTTTTACAAGTACAGTTGCTGAGCTTCATCTCAGGCTATATTATATAATCCTATTTATCCATGAAGGAGAAGCTTCCTCTAAGAAATGGAAACTCTGATTTAATACCACAGATTGAAACTAATTAACACTCACATACATACATCAAAGTAGTTTTGACCTGACTGTGTCCATCAGATCATACCAGCCACAGTCCATTCCAGATCACTTTTGAAGATCAGCAGCATAGCATGGTTAATCCGAATAATCATGAAGTAGTCTAATTCACAAATTAACAAGGCTGATTTTTATTAAATTGTGCGAGTAAGAGAAGAATCTGGCCTTATAAATCATTTTGTGGAAGATATAACTCATCTTTATCTTATGCGGTACAGTGAACAAAGTATGTTCATAAGACAATCTGCTTGGAAATTGATGGTGCACATTTTTTTTTTAAAAATAATAACAATTATTTCACCCTTGTTGCTGTTTGGGTCGTGGCCCAAATGGCAACATCCATGTTGTTTCAGCCTGGGCTCAAACAAGTACACCTAGCCTACTTCACCTAGGTTTTTAATTTGGTCTTTTAGGCCCGTTTGTTTGCTGTAAAGTGGTTTCTTTTTGGAAAGTGAATTCTGGAGAAAGTAGTTTCCTGTAAAGTGAATTCCTAGAAAGTGAATTCCGATGTTTGACAGTGTTATGGAAAATGAACTAAAAAACACTTTCCAGTGTTTGTTTGTGTTATGGAAAATGAACTGGAAAATAATTTATTAATAATTTTTTTTTTCAAGTTTATTAAAATAATGAGGAACAAATCTTACAAATTAAAAAGTTGAATGAGAATGAAATTGAAAAAAAAAATCATAAATTATCTCAAATAAAATAAATAATAATCAAAATAATAGAGATCAAATCTAAAAAATTAAAAAAAATGAAAGGTGAATAAATTAAAATAATAATAATTAACATTTCATAAATTATTTCAAATAAAATAAGTAAAAAAAAAATGAGGACCAAATTTGATAGATAAAAAATTTCAATAAAAAAATGATAAGAAAAAAGCAAATAGCAATTATAAAAATAAGGACCAAAATTAATATAAAAATTAAATTTTAAGAGATGGAATTGAAAAATAAATATTCAAAACAAATTATATATAGCAATCAAAAGTTTGAGGATCAAATTTGATATAATCAATAAGTAATAACATTTCTAAATTTTTCACAATTTCGGAAAATGTTTTTCACCTAAATTTTTCCAGAAAACACTTTCCTGAAAACCAAGACAAATTTTTCTTTGACTGAAAAGTATTTTCCGTTGACCAACTTTCCGGAAGATAAACAAACACAAAAAAGTTTGGAAAGTGATTTCCCGGAAAGTGAATTCCAGGAAACAAACATAACCTTATTTTTCTATATCTTTTTTGACTAAATGTAAGAACATGTCGCATATTACAGAAGTTCATTTGAAAACTTTGAACTTAAAGAGTTCAATCGCCAGTTCCTATAAAAGAGTCTTGGATATTAACATGGTTTGACTCAGAGATATCAATTCCATCAGTATTTGGGCTCTCATCTGGTGCAAGGATTTGAAGATTGGAGACTTCGGCATCATCACTTAGTCGGAGACCATTGCAGTTGGTGAAATGGAGAGCCTGCATGCGCATCATTCATCACTCACACAATCAGAACATTAATTATAAAAAGGATTCCTTTTGTGTTTTCAGGATGATGAAGACTCATCGATTTTGCCATTTCCATCGGCACCATAGTCGAGCACAGTAGAACTACATCCTGTAGCTTCAGATATTAGACGACATCAGCAATAGGAAACCATCCACAAGAAGAACATTAATACGGCAACTAGGCTCTTCAAATTATCCCCCCTCCCCCAAAACCAAATAGTTCTATGAAGCGCAAGAGGATATCAAAAGAAAAGAGGTGAAGGAAACTTCAATTTTATGTGATTATGATATTGGAGGGAGGGAGATATAAATAGGATTAGCATTACCATTGATGTAATTCTAATGGGGATGAAATGATTTGTCTCTAAATTCCCTTGATTCACATCGATTATGCCATGAAAATGTCAGTTAGCAATGTCAGCGTTTTTTAGTCTAATTTGATTGAGATTTAGCTTATGGATCAAAAGAGATAAACATGGTTGTGCATATGCATGTGGAATTATCCTATAATTTATGGAGCTATTTGAATTTATGATTTTCTTATACATATATATATATATATATTGTTTGTGTTCTTATTGTTACTCCTTGACTCTGATAGGAAAAACATGACTTCTTTTTCATGATCATATTCTTCGCCAATTTGAAGTCCTCAGGGAGGAAATCCCACTTGCTTTGAAGTCTGCAGTAGACCCAGCCCACCTTTGGGATTGCTTCTGATTTTGATGAGGAAGAATTATCCAGGCTAATCCCAATGGTTTCTCGGCGTCGCCAAGCAGCAGAACTATCAGAGAGAATGCCAGGTTTGTTGAAATCCGGCTGCACTTCAATCATTGTAGCAGGAAGCATGTCATGGTTTAGCTTTGAGAATTTAGAGAATGCTCGGAAATTGTGCCAGTTAAAAACACATTTACATATAAAATTCATTAAAACAGACAAAACAAAAGACAATCACATATAAACTATGCAATAAGTATTGCCACACCTATCGCGGCAACGGTGCCCCGGCAATAACTCCAGTGTTGGTTTTCTTTGAAATATCACACGCAAGGGCTAAGAGGCTTCCCACAGAGTCCTGGATTGTTAGCAAAACTTTCTTTGGTGAAGATACTTGAATTGAAAGAACTTGGGATTGGCCCAGACAAAAGATTATTGGCCACACTAAAAGTTTTCAAGCGAACTAGAAACCCAATCTGTCCAGGAATTTGGCCTGTCAACTGGTTGTGGTCGAGCTTAAGGACATTCAGAAAGGAACAGTTTGCAAGACTTGATGGGATTTCCCCCGAGAAATTGTTGGAAGAGAGGTCGAGAGAAATGGCAAAAACAACTATTTCTGAGATATTCTGCGGAATTGATCCAGAGAGCTCATTGCTGGAGAGATCTAAGCCCGTTATGGAGGTGCAATTTGCAAGACCAAGAGGGAACCTGCCCTTGAGACCCATATCCGGAAGTCGGATATTCAAGACCCTATTTTCATTAGGATTCCAGCATTCCACCCCCAGAAAGGTACAGATGGATCCTTCAGTAACGTTCTCAAAGTTCCATGAAGAGTTCAAGTAATTACGGGTATCTACAAGAGACTCTTTTATACTCTTCAAGCAAGCAATATCAGTGTCGGTGCCATAGCTCAAACTACAGCCAAGCAATAACCAAAGGCAACTAACAACAACTACCTTTAAAATTCGACTGATCAACATCGTTTCAACGAAGATTTCCTCAAATTCTTGTCAAAAAAACAAAAACAAAAACAAAAAACCCCAAATAGCTAAAAGTTGCATGCACCAGAGCTCCAGTCTGACTGTGTCCACGAAGTCCTAGCTTCCATAGCAGTAATACCTAAAACATAGATACAAAGAAGAAGCAAAAATTCAGGGCCCACCCCACATAAGAGAATTTAGCTTCCATTACAACAAATAGAAGTATCAGCAGCAGTAGCAACAAGAAGTAAAGCGGAGAACTGAAAACCAACGGTGACACAGATGGGTTGGCCTGTATATATATCGATAAAAACAAAAAAAGACGCACCTGATGATAAAGATACTCACGATCCCTCAACCCCAGAAGAGGTCAAATAAAACATTTCTTAAAGTTTGATAATTTTTTGCATGGCAGCAATATTGAAGCAGCGGTCTTTCCACGGTGAAAAAAGAGGAAGAAGAAGACTGGTAATCAATCAAATCTGTAAGGATATGACAGGATTAAGAGAAGAGAGCAAGCAGCTGGAAATGAATATTGATGGCTAAACACGAGAGCAATGAATGTTAAGGCGTGTGAAACTGTGAAATGAAGAGGATTGCGTGCTTTTGTTCTTGGGTCAACCAAGGGAGGCCATTTTTTTCCAAGCGAGTGCAAGGACTCGGTGCATGCTTTCAGTTTCTTTGACTTGATTAGTTAATTTTATTTTTTCTCCTGTTTAATATTATATATTTTTTCTTAAGAATTATTTAATGTAATTTTCTTTGCCTGGTTCCTCCCGGCTTTTTCTCTCACCTTTTTTTTTATTAAACTCCGGTCTAGAGTATAGTTGTAATTAATTTTTATATAAAAACATATTAAAATAATATTTTATTTTTATTTTTTAAAATTTATTTTTGATACCCATACATGAAAATGATCTAAATTTTTTTTAAAAAATAAAATAAAACTAAAAATTTTTAAATTTTTTCAAAAATACTTTTGAAACCACTCTCAAACACCCCATCTGAAAGTGGCGAGTTTAGATATTTAAAAAATAATAACTTAAAATAATATTATTTAATCCTAAAAAAATATTATTAACTCATATTATGCTCATGAGTTTTTTTTGTTTATAGTTGAAGATGATTTTGAAAATACCTTAGGTTAAAAATTGAAATTATTTAGATATTTGTAGATGATTTAATTTGAATATTAAAATTATATACTTGATATTTTTGTATATATAATTACTCTCTTTGAAAAAATTATATTCAATAGAAAGAGAGAACTTGTTCATCGTAAAAATTTATAATGTAGAACAACTCTTTCCTTTTTTTTTTTTGATGACCGGGGTGTATGCAGGCCGACTACGTGCACCTCGACTATTCTCAGAAGCTCACTTGAACACCGCTTCAAGCTCAGAATGAGCAGGAGGTAAGGCACCCACCGCACTCGGTGAGACTAGACCATGAGCTCAATGTGAGGAAAGACCACGAGGAGAAATGAGAGGAGATACCCTCCCACCCCACTCCCACTGGGATTTGAACCGTGAGTTCGAATGTGAGAGGACGCTCTTCTACGCCACTGGACCACGACCCTTGGTGGTAACAACTCTTTCCTTTACATGAATGGGATCAAGGAACTTATTCGTCTTAAAAATCTAATTCCATAAGCTATTGTAAGAATTTATATTAAAATTTGGTTATGGTAAGAGAAAATAAAATAGTAAAAAGAATAATATAATTAGCTAAATGATAAGCAAAGACAAATATATGAAATAATTTTATATTTATAAGATAGTTTTGTAATGGATTTTTAAATTTTCAAGATATGAAACATAAGAAAACATGTACCTCTTATTAATATTATCTCTGTTTTTGTTTTTTTCTAAATAATAACCAAACACTATAACGTGATTCATTGCAAAAATAAAATAAAATGTTTGGGAGTTTATTTTAAAAGTATTTTTTTTATTTTTTTATTTTATTGTTGATGCATTTGAAAAACACTTCTGAAAAAAATAAAAAAATAATTTTTATTTTTTAATTTTTATTATTTTTTATATTATCATATTATTTTAGTATAGTATACTGATGTCAATACTATTTTTTTTAAAAATAAAAAATATTATTTTAATATATTTCTAAACAATAAACAATTTAAAAAACAAACTCTACTCATCTATCACAAGGGCACTTAGTTTCCTTAATAACTCTGGCAAAGGAAGAGAATTGGAATAAGTGTCGGGGAAATTCTAATAAGGGCATAGCAAACAAGTTTGTATGCAAGCAAAAGAATATATTAGCGAGAAAGGGTGGCAACAAGAGAACTCATTATTTTGGACAAATCTTGGAACTAATCCAACTATTTATCTATAATCACGAAAGGTTGAAATGATATGACAACAACATATAGGGTTTCATTCACATTCAAAAATAAGTTCTTGGACGATATATCAAAGAAATCGCTAGTGGCTGCTACACACATAGTCATAACAGTATATTCAGTATTTGCTTTTGTAACTCACAAAAGCTCTAGAAACAGTATTATGAAGCCTTCAAAGAATAGCCAGCTCTCACTTTCCACAATTAAAGCCTTTGCAAATAGAGAGGACTATGATGAGGATCAAGGCAATCAGTATTCCCAATACAATCAGCTTAACCTTCATGTTCTGCAGCCACATTTTTCGCCGGATTTGTGTCCCTTGACTGCGAAAGTCTTGTGCCTATAATTACCGATTTCCACACGCGGTAAAAGGGAAATTAGTGGTCGCTTTAAGACAATGAAGATTGAGAAAGCATCTAAATCATTTGTCAAAAAGAATTTTAAGATGATGTTGCTGTGAGATCATGTGATTGTCATGAAACAAGTAGAACTACCGATGAAGCAAAAATTTCATTAGATGATTATAGAGTTTCCTTCATGCAAACCCTGATTCTTCCAAAGCATTAAGCATTGGGGTAGCAACATCTTTCTTAAATAGCCTACTGTTCCTTAAAAATGCCAGGAATTAGAGAGAATCACTGACCTGTGAATGAAGGTTCTCGGTCTTGTCCACGAGAAGTTCTATTTTCTCACCCCTATCCAAAACCTACATCAATACAGAAAACGAATCTCTTTAGTTCAAATCTTTCTAATAAACTGGTGCTGAAAAACCAACACAGTGATAAAAGCTACTTCTGAACCAAAGAACAGGAATGCCATCATGCTTAAACATAAACCTCGATGCACTAATGCTGCTTAACACACGTCCACATGTTCAAAAGGCACATGGACTAGTACACATGAACAAATCTACACATGTGACATATATAGTGATAACGTTTTGGTAAAACCAAATGATTCAACGGTAATATTTATTCCTGATGTAGACCAAAGTATTACAATAAAAAATATTTGAAAATAATAAACTTATCATAAACATGAACTACACTTGCATTCAGTGACAAAAAAATACACAACTATGGGCGCACCCATAAACAAGTGAACTTCCACAGATGCACACATGAACTTTTAAACATTTTAACATTCTAGCCTTCTGATTCAACATGAAAACGTTGTCTGCTTTCAGTCTAGTACTACAAGAAAAAATAACTTGAAAAACGTAATATTAGGATTCAGGCAGGCAAAAGGCCACTTACCTTCTCAATGTTCTCCATCATGACACCTTTAACTTCTGAAACCTGAGCTTTCACTTTCGCAAGCTTGCTTATCTCTTCAGGATGATCAGCACAATACTGCATATGTTCCTTCAATTTCGGCCTGCAACAAGTTAACAGTTCACATTAACTATCGACAGTACTAAAAAATACATATTTCCACACCCGTCTTTCAACAGTCTTAATCCATCCATAATACCCACCCAAATTCCTTGTTAAGACCGTTGGCCTGGGCTGTGGCAGCCTTTCCACCGCCATACTTTGACACGAAATCATCCTTGACACGCTCCAGAAAAGCCATAGGCACTTGTCTTCCTGCCGATTCATCCGCAACCACACAATATGCTGCAACATCAAAAACACTCACGTCAATATTCAACATCAAAGCATCCAGCTCTAAACCACAACCACAAAAACACCAATATAACAGAAACCTAGTTAAGCAATGCAGCTCACTTAAAGTCAAAGTCACTCAGAATCCTTAACCTACTTTCATATGTTATTTAAGAACATTACAATTCTTAGGTTTTCTATAATCTTAACAGTTTTTGAAACTCGATTTAACAAACTCTCTCAGGTCCTCCAAAAACAGTCTCAACAGTATTTAACAGATCCAATTCATGTCTCATCGACAACACCTCCCTTATAAAATATTTAAAAAACTGATCAAATCCATTTGCTAATTCTTTCCTAGAGGAAAACGAGGACATCCCAGTTAACAAAACAGAAAACACATAACACAAAATTCATTATAAACCTCATAATCTAAGCAAAACAAGGAAGTCAAAAACACTTACTAAACCCATTGTCGACGAGGTAATTGAAAGTATGACCATCGCAGTTGTAAGTAAACTTGTTGTTAGTAGCAGGAAGTTTCTGGAGACATTGAAACGCTATGGAATTGAAATTCCCACTGAATTCAGTGTACTCAGCAAGAATCGCGGTTCCTCTTGAAACAAACGCGTAGATCAGTGATTTCTGGGTCATTTTTTAAAACTGAAAATTTGGGATTTTTCAAAAAGAGAGATCTGAGAGAGGTTTCTGGTATCTCTCTCCTTGCTGTAGCTTGTCTCTTTGTTGGTTCAAGGGGGAGAGAGAGTGGACGCGAAGGAGAAGAGGGTTTTATTGAGATGTGTTTTGGAGAGAGAAAAGGGCGAGGAGAGAGGGAAGAGTAGAGAAAAAGAAAAGTAAGGTTTTAATTCAATGATGGGTTTTTATTTGAGAAAATTAATTATTCAAAGTTTGAAAATGAAGGGAAATTATTGTAAGAGATTGTTCTCATTTTTGACTCTCATGAGACCACTTTTGTCCAATTATAGTTTCTCCAAAAACTGTGTGATTGAATTTCATGGGGTTGTTATAATTAGGGATGATAATGATACTCAAATTTCATGGGTATTTTTCAAATTTAATTTGAATAGATAAAAATGTTTTAAATATATATAGTTTTTCTTGATATTTAAATACAATCTGAAAAATAAAGTTAAAGGGGGTGTTTGGAAACGCTTTTGAAAAAAAATAAAAAAATTATTTTTATTTTTTACTTTAAATTAAAAAAATTGTATTTTCAGATCATGTTTGCGTGCTGATGTCAAAAATAATTTTCTTATAAAAAAACATCATTTTGATGCATTTATAAATGAAAATCATTTTAAAAAGCAATTTCAACCACATTACCAAACATGTACTAAATATAATTATGTGCGTGCGTGCTATGTGTTCATATATATATCAAGGCTTAGGTCATGTTTGATATTACGTTTTAAAAGCGTATTTTCTGGTGTTTTTATATCATTTTCATGTATTAATATCAAAAATAATTTTAAAAAAATTATTTTAATGTTTTTAAATTAAAAAAACTTTCAAAACAACCTCAATTACACTCTCAAACATTCACATGATATTAAATTATGTTGCTAGTAGAAAAATATTGAGAATTTATTTTCATGTTGAAACAACTTGTTTTATTTTTTTTATAATTATATTGGCATAATGTATTTGCCTATACAATAAAAATAATTTCTTAAAAATTCTTTTATGTTTTTGAACTTTTTATTGTTGCTGTTGTTAATGATATATGTGAATAATGTTTGTCTATGTATAGTTAACCAGATTTGTTAAAATTATTGATTGCATCATCAAGATTTATATGTGTGTATAATTTTAAAGACACAAATTGGACTTGTGTGATCAAAAAATAAGTTTTATTTAAAATTAAAACAAAGAATCAAGTCACATTCTCCACTCCACTTATCCCATGTCATTGACATATAATTACAAGCATGTTGGTCCCTGTAAGCATGTGGTGTTTAAAATATATTTTATTTAAAATTGTA
Source organism: Salix exigua (assembly GCA_032356905.1). Lineage (NCBI taxonomy): Eukaryota > Viridiplantae > Streptophyta > Magnoliopsida > Malpighiales > Salicaceae > Salix > Salix exigua. The sequence continues at coordinate 11,671,992 of CM063599.1, forward strand.
TTAAAATATTTTTCACAGAAAAAACAAACAGGATCTAATAATTAATTTATCCCAGTGATGTAAGTGTGCTCCAAAGATAAGAAGAAGGACGTTAATGGAATTTGGCTGCGTAGGGATACCGACAATTACTCGTTTTTTAGCACAACAAATTGTAATTAACTAAAATAAATGTGCTACCTAAAAATTTTAAATTACAGAAAAGTCCCTTTAATTTATTATTGATTTGGAGGTCATCCCTTCATTTCCCCCCAACAGCCACCTCGAAATGACGATGAATCAACAGACAATAAGAAAGGGCCATTTGCAGGCAATTGATTGTTTGAGAGTTTGTTTTTAATTTAAAATTATATTAACATTATTTTTTATTTTTAAAAAAAAAAATATTTTTGATTTAAAATTATATATAAAAAGAAAATACTTTTAAAACTTAATGCTAAACATGACCTTATTTCCTTTTCTTCTCATTTACAAGTTCTTGGTAGTTTTTGTTTATAATAGGGTCAATTTATAAGAAAATTATTTATTATAAAATCACTAAGGAATTTTATTCTCAGAATTAGGTCAAGAATATATAATTAATGATGTTAATTAATTGGATAGGCTATATAATTAATGATTGAAAAATAAGAAGAAAGGGAATAGAGAACAACTATCTTCCTTGTCACTCTTCTCGTTTGGACCTCGCTTTCAACTCGATATCATGTCACCCTCCTTATGTTAGGTCACATATCACAAGCTTCAATGGTTTTATCTATCCCACTTTTTTATTTTATTTGATAGATTATATATATAATTATTTGGTGAGAGTAAATTAATTTTTATCAATGCAGATTTTACATATATATATATATATACATAATATTTGTTTTTTCAAATTCACTTATTTAATTCAATATATATATATATATATTCATTCAATCATTTTTATTTTTATAAATCAATGGTTTTATATATAATTATTAAATAAACTTGGGTTAAACTTTAAAGTTTGTTGTCCTAGCATGATATCTTGATAACCCTATTAAAAAATTTAAAATAATTATGAAAATCAATTCTCAATTGAATCAATATTAAGGGATGAAATTAAAAAAATAACATATAAACCACACGAGTCAACCGGCCAAACTTGTGAATTAGTTATAAGATAGAGTAATATCATAAAAATCAAAGCAAAATAAATTATTAACATATACTAAAAGATCTTAGATTAAATTGAAAAACATTTTAAAAAAGACAAAAAAATATTTTAAATCAGCGGAGGTTAACTTAACACATCTAGTTCTAAGGGATTAAGTTAAAAAAGCTTATAACTTTCACTTCTCAATCAACCTTATATTAAAAGATAAAATTAAATAAAAATATATATGACCAAAAATATTCAGAGTTAACTTCACTAACCTATAAAACTTGAGCCTCATGTCATGAGACGTAATAAACCTTGCAAAAAAAAACAAATAATAATAATAATTATGAATCTCAATTTTCAATTAACCAAATGTTTAAAGATAAAATTAAGAAAAATATAATTAAAAAAATAATTTGAATTAACACGAGTTACCAACAAAACTCATTTCCTGAGCATAGGATAAAGATAAATTTATAAAAAATAAATTATGAAATATAGTACTTATAAAACCCAATTAGTTCGTTGCTTACATAAATACCAACATCTTTTATAATAATAATAATAATAATAATAATAATAATAGTAATAATACGAGGCTTTCACCCCCACGTCTTTTAGGTTTTTGGAGTTTGAATGTTTATGGTAATCTCTGTATTGAGAATTGTATTAGGAGTCAATTGATGAACATCATCATTCATGTTTATATTTACCAAATATAATCATTTTCACTTCTATTCTAAAAGTTCTTTTCACGAAACACATCTAGTTGATCACGTACCATGATGATCAAATTATTCATGATAAAGAAATACTTGACTCACTGTGAATATGATTAAAATTATTTTTTTTCAAAAATATATTAAAATAATAATTTTTTAATTTTTTAAAAATTATTTTTGATATCAGTATATAAAATAATATAAAAACAATGTTTTCTTAATTTAAAATAAAAAATAAAAATATATTTTTAATATTTTTTCAAAAATACTTTTTTGAAATGCACCAAATTATAAAAGAAAAAGAAAAACTATCTTTTGACGTCAAAAGGAGAACAAGAAGCTATTCTACATTGGGTGAAGTTTCAATGTTTTATTAAATATATATATATAAAAAAAGTAAAAGTTTTATGCAGCAAAATCCAAAAAGCTTAGTAGAAACAAAGATTTAGATTCGCTTTATTTTGTAAAAATAAATAAATAAATAGAGTTCTTCATTACTTTAAAACTCCAATCAATCAGTAAATTAATCTAATAGATCTAAATCAATATATATATATATATATATATATTTAAAAAGCTACAATAATTTTGTTTTGATTTTTTTTTTAAGAAATCAAACAACATCTCATATAAGTTTTAATAGGATCATAAGATAATTTATTGGTTTGATCGAATTTAATTCAGTCAACTTCCACGTAATTCAATATAAAACTTAAGCTAAGTTAAATCGATGAGTCACTAGATTGATTTGTCGAGTCGGACCAAATTTAATAACAACGAGTTTGGCCCTTCAAGCTCAAAAGGTAATAATAAGAACCCAAATAATTTATTTTTTAAAAAAAATCATAAAATTAAAACACCTCTCTAAATTGTAGGATGATTCCACGTACATATATGGTATATACAAGCGTGCTTAATTTTTTTTATCCGTAAACTAATCTCAATCAAATTATAATTAAAAACGTTGACTTTGCTAATTGACATTTTCATGGCATGATCATTGTCTTCAATTCAGGCAGAGAGTGAATCATGGGAATTTACACAACTTACTCGAAACTATTCTACGTTTGGTAAAAAGGAAATGTTTAAGAAAATTATTTTTATCCCCATTAATATCATTCAATGCTCCTGCCATTAGTGGCAATGCTGATCCTATTTATACCCCCCTCCCTCTTGTATCGCAATCATTTCATTTTTGATATCATCATTTCGTGATTCATAGAAATTAAAATATAATTTATTTATTTTTGGATACTATGAAGTGCCTAGTTACCGTGATACTGTTCTTCCTGTGGATGGTTTCCTTTTGCTCATGCCGTCTGTTATCTGAGGCTACTGGTCGGAGGTTTAATGTGCTCGACTATGGTGCTGATGGAAGTGGCAAAATCGATGCTACACCGGTATATACATGATCCTGCTTTATCTTTTTAGTAGGTTTAATGTGTTCTTGTTCATGGGAGTTTTGTTTTACATTAAATCAATTGAAAAAACCGAAAGTGGGATCAAACCTTCTTGACTGATCTTTAGAGCTCTACGTAAATGTGTTTGAACTTTTGTTATTTTCTGTAAGCTTTGATAACTTGTTTGCGGCGAAAACTAGACATTTAAGCATTGAAAATGTACTTGAAATTAAGGCTTTCCAAAAAGCATGGGGAGATTTCTGTCAAGCAAGTGAAGAAATGCCGACCCTTGTGGTGCCAGCAGGGAATACGTTCTTGCTGAAGTCTGTCACCTTCAGCGGCCCTTGCATGTCCAAGCGCCCTCATGTTTTGGTACGGTTTCATCGAGTGTTTTCTTGGATTCAATCATTTACAAACGGGGTCATTGAAAACATGTAGCATTGTTTTTGTTTTTTCTGATTGTAGATCGAAGGTACAATTGTTGCACCAGACAGCTTTGATTCATGGGATGGCGATGTTGATTATGAAAATTGGATTGGATTCACAGCCGTTTTTGGTCTTATGGTTGATGGAGGGGGGAAATTTGACGGACAGGGAGAGGCTTGGTGGAAAGCTTGCAATGTATGTATACTTACTGATAAAAAAGTTCAGCTAATTCCTTATAAGTTATGTTTCTTGGCCTGTTACTCATTTGAATAAGAGTATTAACCACGACAGTTCTCTTCAGGATAATGATAGTGCCTGCTCGAATCGTCGCCAGGTAAGATTGATTGATCGATTGATCTTCGTCATCCTTAAAACATTCACTGAACCCTTTTATAGTTTTCTGATTCTGTAAGTGATGAATGATTGCAGGCTCTCCATTTCAACAAGTGCAATGGTCTCCGACTGAGTAACTTGCACCATGTCAACAGCCAGAGAGGTCACATAAGCATAAATGCATGCGATGATGTCCAAGTCTCCAATCTTCAAATCCTTGCACCAGATGAGAGCCCGAACACTGACGGAATTGATATCTCTGGATCTAACCATGTCAATATCCAAGATTCTTTGATAGGAACTGGTGATTCAACTTTCTGAGATTTTCCCTTTTCTCTATGTTGCTGGATCTTCATTGATTATCGATTAGTTTGCTTATATTTGTTCATTTGGTTCGTTCAAATAGGTGATGACTGCATTGCCATCAATGGTTTTTCCACTTACATTAATGTTACTGGTGTGAAATGTGGACCAGGCCATGGTATAAGGTTTGTCAGCAAATTTGAACACTTCACCACTAAGGTTTGATTGGGTTGTGTTTACCTTCTTTAAACAATCAGTTTTTATTTTTATTTTTATTTTTAATTCTGTGTCCAGCATTGGAAGTCTAGGAAAAGATGGAGCCTATGAAACAGTAGAAGAGGTCCATGTTAAAAGCTGTGCCTTGAAAGGAACTCAGAATGGTGTAAGAATCAAGACATGGGAGGTAACCATGGAAACAACCGGGAATTTCATGTTACTACACTTCCTTTGAGCAAACCCTGAACAGTTTTTGTTTTTTTTTCCTCAAGGGCGGATCAGGATACGTCAGGAAGATCACTTTTGAGGACATCACGTTCGTAAATTCTGAAAACCCTATTATTATTGACCAACAGTACAATCCTAATGGCATCAGGGGTGGCCCAGGTATAAAAATCAGTGATGTTACATACCGCAATGTGCATGGATCTTCAGCTGATGAGGTAGCAATCACTTTGGATTGTGCTGGCAAAGCGGCTTGCACAAACATTGTAATGGACAACGTTAATATTATCTCCTCTAATCCTGGAAAACAAATACGCGCCTCCTGCAATAATGCCAAGGGAACCGCCATCTCTGCTTCTCCAATTGTGCCTTGCCTGTCAAGCTGACCACAGCCCTTTCAGCCCAGCTGCAGTTGTAATTTGGAAACTATAATATTATTTAAGTCCATGGCCTCAGATCTCAAAAATAGGTGGTATAGAATAACGCTGCAACTGGCAGCAAATTCTTGTATTGGATGTTATCCAAAGAGACTATTGCGGTGTAGAGTTATTGAAGTAAAATTCCAGTCACACTATTAATTTCTGTCCATCTTATTTGCAAGAATCTTCTGCAGTTTACAAGCATCGATAAGCAAGATTTAAAATGAAATATTGCAGGTATTTAGGGACCTTGATTCCTTTACTCAAACGCAATGACTGACTCTGGCATTACTCAAACGCAATTGTTGTCCGTAATGTGTATTAAAATCTTGATTGGTGGTAAATGGGTTGAACATGTAAGTGGTGTCTTTTCGATTCAAGATATTTGCTTCACTGATTCCTCAGGTTGACAAGCTCAATGTCGAATATAAGAGTTCCCAATGTTGAGCCTTCTCCATTGGCAAGACGTGTTGGATTGAAAATGGTAGTAAACAGCCTCTGTCTGTCGAAGAACTGCTAAGAATAACAGAATGTAAGTGAGAATCCAGATGTGTATCTAAGAAAATTAAGGCCATAACTCAGTCAACATATCGAAGCTACACATTTCTTCAGCAAGGATCCTATTTTTTTTTGGATTCGAGGAAAATCCACCTCCCAGAAAGCGTGCTTTGTGGGTCTAGGTAAGCGAATAAAACCCATACCGTCCCAGACTCTTATAAGAGATGCACGTCCTGACTTGAACTCAATAACTTTCTTTACTAGAGTGAACAATAAGAGTTGAAAACTCTTCCACCCACAGGAAAAAGACAGAAAATGAAGCATAGTCTTTATGCAATGCAGGCTCTAGCAATCTAATAGTATTCTGTTTGCTTATGCAATAGATTTGCTGAGTTCATTGTTTTTGTCTTTCCATGCCAGCACTCCAATCTGATCAAACCATTTAAACTTGAAAAGTTCGGATTCATTAATGCATTACATTTTGCTAAATGATTAAATTATTGCTTCTGACTTCATACACAAACTTATCAGACACTGATTCGTGGTTATGTTGTAATGATGTCTTGAGAACTTCAATGTACTTTTCTATGAAAATCTCGAGCCCTAGTAGATAAAGTGATTCAGGATTTCAGAGGCAGAGTCCCCTGGAAATGGCCATACTAGACTTTCCTGAACCTATTTTTCACCAAATGGATGGTCAGATGAAATGAATGAATAACATTTGAAGTGTTACGTGGGCATTACTCATCCTTGTTCCAAGACTTGGTGCGCGAGAACACTAAAAGTAAGGCTCTAACATTCGGAAAATGATCTATGCCCTACAAATTGCTTCATATAGAATAACCAGGGAAACATCCGTACATACATGGCCATAATAGCACTGCAACGAATTATAGATAACCTAAGAGAGGAGAAAGAAATACAAAGGTTCAATAAGAAAACCATACATTGGGAGGTAAAGGTTCTTGAGTCGTATTCTGGTAACCCTGTGAAGGTGGAATGATGACTCGACGAACCCCACCAACTTTCATTGATCTCACAGCTGTTTCAATCCCAGCAATGACCTGCAATGCCGGCATGTAATTAGCAGTACAAGATTAATCTACCTCTAGATTTGATTCTCTAATTAACACTAACTTACCTTCCCAGAACCAAGTGTGAAAACAAAAGGAACAGGTTCACCAGTACTGTCTTTATGATCATACGTTGAATCAAACCTCCACCCTTGTTTTGCTGCCAACCTTCCATAGTAATGTATTGCAACCTTCATACATTTGAATCAATGGAGTTAATTATAAGTATTAATTTGATTATCTGAAGTTATGGGAGAGAGAGCAGAATACCTGGTCTCCCTCGTCAGGGACTGAACCGGAACCAATTCGAAGATCCAAGGCCTTGACACCACCAGAATCTGGGAGGTCCAAGAAGTCAGTAATTGCAGCAGCAGCAGCAGCAGGACGTGAGAGGGTAGGAATAGAAAGCACTGTGGATAAGGAAATGATGGACAAAGATAGAGCCCTTCTTGTTGGTGAAGAAGATGATGGAGAAGTTGAAGAGATAACTGGCGATGAGGGGAGGTGTTGGAGGACGTGAAGGGATGGCTGGAAGCAGTCCAGCAATATTACAGCCTTATCCATTTCCGGGGAGGCATGGTCGGATAGTAGTACATCATGATGCTGGTAAATACATGATCATAATTATGCTGGAAAATAATAATTAGTGAAGAAAGGAAATATGAGTAATTTATTTTTTATAACTATTTGGACTTAACGTATTGTCTGACTTGATTTTTTTTTGGAGCTGTGATCGTGATTTTTTAAAATATTAATATACTAAAATAGTTAATAAATATATTAAAAAATATTATATATTTTTAATTTTAATAGTTTTTGAAAACACGATCATTGTCATAAGAAATAATCTGTATTGAAGTTAAGTATGTTTTCAGTTCTATAACTATCTATAATTAAGGAATAATTATTTTATTTTTTAAAAATGCTTTTAAAATATATTAAATCAATATATAACCCATGAAATCCAAATAAAACAAATCTAATTAATACCATGGGTAAGCCTATGATCCCATCAATATCCAATAGAGAAACAATTTTCTTTTTTTCAAAAAATCTTTAAAAGTATTTTTTTTATATAGAAAACTGTTTTATTAAAAAATATTCTCTGACTTAGGTTATACAAGACAACATATAAAATTATTGTACAAGTTTGATTTAAAAGAATATTTAAAATTAATGCTGAATATTTTTTTAGGAATAAATTTGATTTCTTTTACTTTAGATTATTTTTAAGTTGAACCATTTTCATACGATGATATTAAAAATTAAAATTTAAAAATAAAATAAAAATTATCTTTATATGTTTCAAAAATATATATATATATATATATATATATATATATTTTAAACTATCAAATACCCTCTCGGTCCCACTTTTGTATATTTCTTCCACTTGCCCAAACAAAGATCAAAAACATTTGGGACGCTTTAAATGAATCGCCGTCTGTGGGAATCGAACCCACGACCACATGGTTAAAAGCCATGCGCTCTACCAGCTGAGCTAAGACGGCTGTACATTTTCATCTTTCACGTACGTATAAATAATTATCTACATATTTGGGCATTTTAAAACCGCTCTCTCTATATCTATCTATCAAAAATCAGCAATGATATCATTATAGTAATCACTTCCTTCTAAAATCTTGGCTATAATTGAGACCAACATGGCGTAATTGAGGTTTTTGTTTTCTTTTACTTAGTATTGTTTATGTACACACAACACAAATATACATATATATTTTTTTAATAAGAGGAAATCATACTCCTAAAAATATATATTTTATATTTTTAAATGAACAATAGCTTAATAACTACTATTCTTACAATTAAATTAAAAATGAAGTACACAGTATCACGAGAGCTCAAGTACCAAAGTAACAAGCCATCTTGTCTTGTAGGTGGCCCCCACGTTGCCACCACTTTCTTTCTATTTTGATTTCTTAGCTAAGCATAACTGAAGATTTCAAAAGAAGAAGAGGAGCCTTGCAAGAAAGCACGAAGGCAGCGAGAAATGGAGAGCAGTGAAGAAGAAGAAGATTTCCCTTTTATAGAAAGCATAACTCCTCAGTCCAAGATCGACTCTTTGTATCAATCTCACACTGAGAAGGTTTGTTTTCTTCTTCCAAATGTTCCCCCCTCTCTTATTTAGGCTGAAATGGTTCAAATATTGGTCTTTAAATTTTGAAAATAATTGTATCTCTCTGTTGACTCTATGAGAAAAGTTTGATTTTTGAATGTCGGGGTTTCTTATTTTGAGCTCAATTTGTGTCAAGGGCTGATTTTGTCATCTGGGTTTCCTTCATACTGTGCAAAAGTGTGTTTATTGGTGCTTCATGCTGGCCTAAGTTGTTTGATTCAAAATTCTTAAGCCCATTGAAATACTTTTTTAGTAATTGCAATGTTTAGTTGTATTAGTAACATCTTTCCCTTCATTGGGCTTACAATAAATCTAGATTTTGATAGGTTGGAGCTTCTTATGTTGATCATGAGCATTGAAAACGGTTTTCTTTAATGTCATCCTTTTGCGTTGATTTTAAGAATGTTACTGTGTTAAGTTATCCCCATAATTTTTTCAGTAACTTAAGCAACTTTGTCACTGCAGGGAATCAGAAAAGTTTGTTGTGAACTCATTGATTTGAAGGATGCAGTGGAGAATTTATGTGGCAATATGCAAACAAAGTACCTAGCTTTCTTGAGGTAATAAATTCCATGTGTTATGTTTGATCTTAGAAAGCTAGCCTGGATGATTTTTTTATTCCGAGACTTAGAGTTACATTGCCATATCAAGCTCTTCAAGGAAATGATTGCAAGCCATTTAAAGAAACTTGTTCTCTCATACTTTCTGCAGCATATTGCTTCCTCTGCTTCTAGATTTTAAGCGCTTCCTCCATTTAAGATTTGTTCTGAATTCCAGAAGAATTTGTGCTGGCAGTCGATAATTTGGATTGCATGTACTGAAATACTAGAACTAGCTTATTTTTTTGCCTCTTCCTTACTTGAGTGGTCATCCAAACACTAGTAGTCTGGATAGGTGACCTTCTGAATGGACTATCTCTACAAGTACAAGCCTATCCAAATCAATAGCAGTACATGGGAGTGTTTAAAATAAATAATATCTCCTTGCAACAATCATAATCGATAATGTCTAGATATTCCTCCAAACATTTCCGTGCATCCTTTGCTTAATGTTAATTCAGTTCTGCTTCACAGTTTCCTGCTGTAAATTGCCTTGAGTTCCTAATCTCATTTCCTAAATGTTGTTTTATGATATTTGTAGAATGTCTGAAGAAGTAGTGGAAATGGAGCATGAGTTGATTGAGTTGAGAAAGCATATCTCTGCTCAACGGATTCTTGTGCAGGATTTGATGACTGGGGTTTGCCGTGAACTGGAAGAGTACAACTCTGCTAATGGTGACATTGGTGATTCTCAGCAAGATCTTCAAGTTGATGAACTTCAAAGTTCCTTGCCAAGTGACACAGATATTCGGAAAGCACTATTCTTGGAGAATATTGATATTCTCTTGGCTGAACATAAAGTGGAAGAAGCAATCGAAGCTCTGGAAGCTGAAGAGAAAAACTGTCCTGAGCTGAAAGGTCCTGGAGATACCTCAACCATGGAAGCATCATATAGATCAGCGTTTTTGAAGAGAAAGTCAATGCTTGAGGATCAACTGAATGAGATTACTGAACAGCCTTCAGTTGGCATTCTGGAACTAAAGAAAGTTTTATCTTCATTGATCAAGCTTGGGAAAGGTCCTTTGGCGCATCAACAACTGCTAAAATCATATGGGTCCCGCCTCCAAAGGAGTATTGAGGTTTTCCTTCCTTCATGTCCTCTGTATCCCAAAACATTTCCAGCTACACTATCCAGGCTTATGTTTTCAATAATTTCGGTGACAACAAGAGAATCTGGTTCAATATTTGGTGATAATCCTGTATATACCAATAGGCTTGTTCAGTGGGCAGAGTGGGAAATCGAATACCTTGTACGGCTGGTTAAGAATAATGCACCCTCTTCTGAAACAGTTTTTGCTTTGGGTGCAGCTAGCAATTGTGTTCAGGCTAGTCTTACATACTGCTCAATGCTGGAATCACAAGGTCTGAAACTGTCAAAGTTGCTTTTGGTCCTATTACGACCGTACATTGAAGAAGTGTTAGAGTTGAATTTTAGACGGGCCAGAAGGGAAGCTCTGGATGTGGCAGAAATGGATGAGAGCTCACTCTTGTCACCTCGTTCTATGTCTCCATTATCTGCTTTTGCAACTTCATCAGACAGTGTGCTTGTTGATAGTGGAATGAAATTCATGGGCATCGTTGAAGTAAGCTGGTTCTCTTCTGTTATTCTGAATGAAAAATCCCTTACCTTTATACTCAAATCAGCATAAGCAATGTGTTCATTTATAATGCCTTGCTAGGAAATAATCACATTCAAGCCAGCAATTTCACTGCATAACTAATTTGATGATTCTTGGCCACTTGATTTTACACAGCTACTTCAAGTTTCATACAAGCATCTATAGACCTTGTGTTCTAGTGCTGTGAATATGTCTGCACACATACATATGCATTTGAGGATGTATGTATGACACTCTCTTGGTGCATAATGTTTTCAGTTTGAATTTTTATATTGATCTGCTAGTCTAGTATTTTATGATGATCCAATGATCATTTCATAAAATTGTTTGGTTCAAATAATTTTTACAGGATATATTGTCACAGCTAACGCCCATGGCTGTCTTGCATTATGGAGCAAATGTATTGACAAGAATTTCACAGCTGTTTGATAAATACATGGATATGCTATTTAAGTCCCTACCGGGCCCCTCCGATGATGACAATCTCACAGAGCTGAAGGAGGTTATACACTTCAGAGCTGAAACTGATTCAGAGCAGCTTGCACTTTTGGGATTAGCATTTACTATTCTGGATGAACTTTTACCACTTGCTGTAATGAAAGTTTGGAGTCTAAAAAATGATAGCAAGGAGTTGGAAAGTGAAAATACTGTGCCTAATGCAAGCATTCCTCCAGAACTGAAGGAATGGAAGCGCAACCTTCAGCATTCGTTTGACAAGCTTAGAGATCACTTCTGTCGGCAATATGTTTTGAGCTTCATCTATTCTAGAGAAGGAAAAACACGATTAAATGCACTAATTTATTTAAGTGGGGAAGGGGAGGATTTGTATTGGGACCCTGATCCTCTTCCGTCATTGCCATTTCAGGTCATCCTTCTCCTCCTCCTATTACTGAACACCCCCCCCCTATTATGTTACTCGTGGAAGTGTATGGATCATCTGAACTTCAGTATTTCTTGCAACTTTAGACCACTTCATACTGACTTTTACACTATCTCCATTTCTTTTCTTTTGAACTGTTTCCATTTCTTTTCTAAAGGCAAGTTTGTTAGTTTTAAATATTGAATTTCAACCTGTCATATCCACTGCCAAACTTATTCACATTCCAAGATATTGGATGGAATCGATAATGATATACTCATTAGATCTCAGATCTCGTATTGAATTTCTCATTAAGTAAGCACACCTTGTATTGGTGTCTTGAAGAAAGCTCAAATCTCCATGCTCTTTAGCACTGTATGTGAGTTCTTTGTGATCTATTGTTTTTAAGTTTTTGAGGAGTATCAAATTGTGTGGATGCTTTGATCTGACTTTTAAATACTTTCTATTCAACCTAAAACATGCTCTCGAGAAATCCATAACCAGGCCAAGGATCTTGAATCTGACCCCCTTCTCTCACTTGAGCCACCATGCAAAAATTGGGCATAATATGAATTGTTGCACCAGTGTACTTTTGGTACTGAAGATATGTTTTACTGCAGGCCTTATTTGCTAAGCTTCAGCAATTAGCAATTGTGGCCGGAGACGTGTTGCTTGGGAGAGAGAAAATACAGAAAATTTTACTTGCTAGGCTTACAGAGACTGTTGTGATGTGGCTATCTGAGGAGCAGGAATTCTGGGATGTGTTTGAGGATGAATCAGTTCCACTTAAACCACTTGGCTTGCAGCAGGTATTTTGTTATTACCTCTGGGAGGATTCTGCGGTGGTGGTGTCTTTTTCCTATGCATTTTCAGATGCAGTTTTTTTGCTTTGTTTCAGGAATTATTAATTTTTGTTTTGTGTGGGTCATCATAATGCATTACCTGTTCTTTCCCAGTTATTAGAAAATTATTTTCGGCAAAGGATAATCTTTCTACTATCCCCTCGACCCAAGCTTGTTCTTTGATACATAACTTCTGTAAGGAATAATCTTCCTTCTATATCACAAGTTAATATTGCAGGATTAATTGAGTGTTGTGAAGACTGGAAGCTAAAAAGTTGATTAATTGAGATGTGAACCAATGAGTCAGTGATTTGGTCCATTAACTAGGTTGATTTGATCTCCTTAATTACTCTACTCTCTATTCAAAACTACTTGAATTTGTTTTCGCAGTTGATACTTGACATGCATTTCACTGTTGAAATTGCCTGTTTTGCTGGTTACCCATCTCGACACGTGCACCAGATTGCATCGGCTATAATTGCTCGAGCAATCAGGACCTTCTCAGCTAGAGGCATAGACCCACAAAGGTACTCCCAGTTCATTTTCACTGAATACTGCTTTTCTTACTGGCATCTGATTTTTCCAACTTTTTTCTGCACAGTGCCCTACCTGAGGATGAATGGTTTGTTGAAACTGCAAAGGCAGCCATCAATAAACTTCTGTTAGGAACATCTGGGTCAGATGCATCTGAGATTGATGAGGACCATATTATCCTACACGACGATATAGTCTCAGATTCCAATGACACCACTTCTTCCCTTTCATCAATAGAATCAGTTGAATCTTTTGCTTCTGCAAGCATGGGTGAACTAGATAGTCCCGTTCATTTCACTGATCCCGAGGGATGAAGATTTTTCCTGTGATGGTGATCTCTTTCAAGATTTTGAATGTAAAGATTCAGATTGTGAAGCTTAGGATCATACCTTGTCATCAGAAGTAATGCTCACAAATGTTGTAGGAAAATATGTTGTAGCATCTAGTAACATCAGCATATAAATGTAATTGTAGAACTGTTATATAAGATGAAACCAACATTGTAGTTGCTAATGCAATGGAAGCAGATGGATCTTGTCAAGATGGTTAGTTTATGCAATTTGGTAGGCAGTTTTTTACTCGGTTCTTAAAGTTGCTGTTGCAATGGAATTTAACCGGTGAGGATTTGAGCTTCTGCAACATTTCATTTCAAGTTTCAAAACTATACTTATAACGAAAGAACTCAAGGGCAACTCCAACAGGAGTGCCATTTCCACATGTTTGTTTAATGTTTGTACTCACCGGAAGTGCTAATTGCAGAGCCAGCACTCTTGCATGAGCTGCTATTTGTAATCAGGCATATATATTATTAGAAAATAATATAATTATATATAAAAAAATTTTTTATTTAAAAATACCTCAACAAAAGAGTAAAAAATTATATATAAAATTAATAATTATATTGTTGGAGAGTTTTTTAAAAGTAATTATTTAATTATATAATCTATTCCTATTATTTGTATAATTAAACTATATACAAAATAATTACACTAATGGTATCGCTATAAAAGCAGAACGTAAGAAAAAAAAACCAACTTATAATGCCACCCCCATAAGAAAGAAATCCATTGATAATATTTGTTTTTTTAGTTAATTTTTTTTTAAAGAAATTATTTTTTGGCTTCAACTTAATTTATTTTAGTTTTTTTGGATTATTTTATGCGCTCATGTTATGAATAATTTTTTTTAAAAAAATATTATTTATTTCAAAAATTTGAGACAAATTATTTATATTTTTTTTTTAATTTTCAGATTAAGATATATTTAACTGCCATTTAAAAAATCATATAACAGGATGCATCTAGCTTATGGAAAAGCAAGCAAAGCAAAATCCCCCCTTTTTCCTTCATAGTTCAGTTTTCTCCTGGTGGCAATGTGATTCTATGATCATATATATATATATATATATATAAAAGAATGAATATTGTTATCTATTAGCAAACTGGATAAATTCCTTTCTTCCCCACAGATGGACCACCAATGAGATACCAAAAATATTTTAAAAATATTCTTTCTGATAAAGTCGACCACATTTTACATGATTCCTTCGTTTCAAAGTTATTTCGAATTTATCCTTCCCTTTTTCTGGTTGAGTTTGTTCCAAAGTTATGCACATTTACTTGATCTTTCTTCCGTCCTAAGCTATATTCCAATCTCTTCTTCTACCTTGTGTGGTTGAGTTTCCTTTAACGTTCATCTGTTGGAAGCTGACATGTTCATGACGTGAAAGAACTATCATCCTTCGTGCTGTATAAAAGGATCGGTGAGGATCCATAAATATATCATCTCCATCTCTCAAAACCAACAACACAATTGATTTCCTCTCAAGATGTCTTCGAAAGAATCAGATCACGAGGCAGAACCTGATGAAATATTGAAAATAGAAAAGTTATGAATGCTATTATCTCTCATTAGTTTTGTTATGATCCTGCTACTGACTAACATCAACTGAACATTTTGTTGAAATCAACTTGGAACATTCAAGTTGACATTTATTTCCTGACGAGAGTTCCTCTTCATGTTTACAGGATAGCAAAACCTGGAAATTCAAACCGAGGGGCTTCACCATCACATGGAGCAGAGAAAAAGGCTACTGGAACGTGCCAGAGAAAGGGTAAGAAAACATCTTCTCTTAGAAGTTTCAATAAAGTTGATGGAAAATTCAACTTGTAGTGTCTGAGACTCCATATTTACCTAGTTTTAGCAGGAAATAAACTTGTTTTGTACCATTCGATCGTTACATAAACTTTGCTAAGAGAACACGGAGATTTACTATTTTCAGAGAATAATATGAATCATATCTTAGTTCTCACCTCACAACTTACAGGAATTTTCTGACATAGGCCACATTTGATGCACAAATCCTACACATAAATTACAGGACGGATGGCCCTGCAGAGTTGCTTCAGGTATGCTGGCTTGAAGTAAGAGGCTCAAGCCCAGAACCCCTATCGAAAGGGGCTCGTTATGCACTGAGCTTCAAAATATCCCTGACAGAAGACAAATTTGGTTGGGGAAAAGCTCCTGCTTTCATGATGGCTAAGGTAGGGAAGAAAGGAAGGGCCAAATGGGCAAGAATCAATTTGGGAGATGTGGAGGAAAATACCGAAATGGAAGTTCCTTTTGGCAAGCTTCGGTTTGAAGTTCCGCCAAATGCTGAAGATACCATACTCAACTTCGGATTATATGAATTGTGGACTGGAGGATGGAAGGGAGGTTTACGAATTCACGAGGCTGTAGTTGAAGAAATGCCAGATTAATCACTCTTGTACTATCCTAGATGAGTTCTGGCTAAATGTATCCGAAATCTTTTTTGTTTTGGTGAAATATTTTTATGAATCCAAGATAAAAAGCTGTAATTAACATCATAAAAACGTCCATAGTTCTCCAGAAATTATGAGCGAAGTCCACTAAAATGGATAACTCTCCATCATCTTTAATCAAACTGCCGAACCTGTCTCAATATAAATTAACCTGAGACTTTGGAAGTCCTGAATTTGTTAGTGGCAGTCCTCTTCTATACCATTCTCACTTCATTACAAGAGTTGAGCTAGGAAGGGTCCAAAGAAACACAGTTCTGTGATTCGGCAGATGTTGAATTGGGGTGAATAATGTTTTTGTATGAAGTAACAGGCTCAGATCATCATGATACAAAAGTGAACGAGTCTGAAATTAAATTCAAGTTATCTATGAAAAACAAAGCCTTTTCTTGGACTGATACACCTGTTTGGACGATGGCTATGACAGCAAATAAAAGGGAGGATGCCAATGGTTGAAAATAAACCAATCAAAGTTAGGAGAGGAGACAAAGGAAATTCCTGGGGTAGCATCAGAATGTTTCAAAGTAGCTTCAAACCTATATGATCATGAGTTCCGGTGTTGTTTTAGTTTCATTTGTAGCCTAAGCAGGAAAAAACAAGGATGATAACCCAACATACCTAAACTTTGCAGAATATCAAGCTCACATTATATGAGTTTGATTTAGTTCAGCTTTAAGCTTTTAAGCACTTATAGATATGATGAGCTCAGCCTAGATACATGAGTTTGATGTATTGTAAGATTTAACATCCTATAATTTAGCTATGCGCCAAATTCAAGTAATGCAATATCCTTAAATTTAGCTAACCATTGAGCTTAAGTCCATATGAGTCTGACATGTTACCAGATCTAACATTCATGAGATTAATTACATACTAAACCCAAATAAATATGAATCTAGTAAAGTTGTCAGAGCTAACATCCTTAGGATCATTCATGTTCCAAACCACATACATATGAGTCTAGCAAGTTACTAGATTCAGTATCATTAAATTTAGCTATGCACTTAACTCAA
Source organism: Salix exigua (assembly GCA_032356905.1). Lineage (NCBI taxonomy): Eukaryota > Viridiplantae > Streptophyta > Magnoliopsida > Malpighiales > Salicaceae > Salix > Salix exigua. The sequence goes on from CM063599.1 coordinate 11,689,152, forward strand.
GTACAGGTGGATGATAAATTATTAAACTCAATATCCTTGGGTTTAGTTACTCACTACGCCCAAGTATATATAAATTTGATGAGCTACCTGACTTAATATCTTTGAGTGTAACTACACTCTAATCCAAATACATAGGAGTACGATGACTTGTCAAACCCAATATTCTAGGGTTTAGCCAAACATTGAGCCTAAATAAATTTTGAGGTTCAACTATAGACTAAACCCAAATATATATATGGGTCTATATCCCTAGGCTTAACTATGAGATTGGTGGTTGTTATAAGCTTATTGTTGAACCACATGGTTTTGTTTGTTTACTATTTTGACCTTTTAATATCTATGGGTTTAGCTATGAAGTGAACCTGATAGACATGAGTCCTTCAAGTTGTGAGAACCATCACTCTTGAGCTTGATATCATTTTGAGTCTAAGTGAGTATGAGACTAATGATCTGAATGAGACTAATGTTGGGTCAGACTTTGTTTGTTTATTATTTTTTGACCTTTATTAAAAAATATTATGAGTAAAAAATAATTATTTCTTAATGCCTCTAGGTGTATAAAAATCTTCTATAAGATCATATTTCTATCAATATTAATATTGTGTGAGTTATATGTATCTTTTATTAATATTGTGTATATATATATATATATATATATAATCAATATTATAATAAGAAAATGACATTTCAACTTATCTATTTAAGCAACATGATAAAATTTAGGGACTATATATATATATATATATATATATATATATATACACACACACACCTATTGAACCATTTCATTAAAGACTTTATAATTTCTATTATCTAAGAATAAGAGAATACATATAAATGTGTGTGTGTGTGATTTAGACAACATTGCTGAGGAATGTATATATCAGTCATATAATATTAATAATGATTTTAATTCTCACATAGCTTTATCATACAAAAACAAGAAAAAAAAACAATCTTGTTCTTAGAATTTAAAGCTATCTCTTTTTTTTTTCAATTCTTTATTAAAAATCGGTGATTTTATCATTTAAAAGTCCCTAAACCCCATTAAAAGGATTGTTTTGGAAGTGTTAGACTTTCTAACACCAATCATCTACTTTGTGAGCTCCATAGAAGGAAAGCAAATCGAAAGAAGTGTTGATCAACTTAGAAATTGGAAGGGTGGTCTGCTAATTTGATCGTGAGGTCATTGTTCATGAAGCAACAGCTCTAATGCGCGTGAATTTGATTAATGCTAGAACAACTAGCACTTATGTTTACTAACACAGAAAAAAATAAATTTGATTTAAAGGGTGTTTGAAAGTGTGATTGCGGTTGCTTTTAAAAATGATTTTCGTTTAGAAATACTTCAAAATGATTTTTTTTTAATTTTTTAAAAATCATTTTTAACATCAAAGTTCAAATTCAAAAACAATTCTATAACAAAACACCAAAAAAATAAATCAGAACTGGCCAAACGACAGTTCAACTGCTTAGCCAAACATACACTTAATGTTTCAAATCATATAGTTTTTCTGTAACTCAAAGATTATTTAATATTAATATGGGATTAGAAAGCATATAATCTTGTTCAAGTGGCATATGTGATCAAAATTTTGGGCACAAATGAGGGTGTTCAAAGGTGGAATTCTTACGAGACAACCGTTCGTTTAGATTGAGTTGCAATGACATACCAACCACAAAGTAAAGTGCAAAAGCATTTTGATATCTAGTTGTTGGAATCCATTCTTGTACTCTCCTTTTTTCTGACAGCAATATCCAGAAGTGGTTTGGAACATCTCAGATCATCGGCCGACCACAATTTTGATTTCTCTTAGAAATCCGAGCTTCGCTTCCATATTCTTAAGTGTATAAGATTGCATAGTTTGTCAATGCCAACCTGATATATATGCTCACAGTTTTATCAGTCCACTGAAATCAACTTGAAAAATGGGAAGGCAGATTTATATGGATTCAAAGGAAATTTTGTTTTGGTTCGAGGAACCCTACCACTCAGAATGAACACTGTTTTGTTTTGGTTCGAGGAACCCTACCACTCAGAATGAACACTTGTGAGTTCATTTAGTTCAAATGAACGAGTAAAATCCTAGTTATTCCAGGTTTTTATAAAAAATATACGTTCTGACTCGAACTCGAGACTTGCTGTGCAGATCTCAAGTCTTTTGTCATTACACCACGTCTACAATATTGCTTTCCATCTCTTTCATTCGATTTTCTCTCTCTCTCTCTTGTATGGATGTTTCAATTCTGTGGTTAGGAAGCTGGAAAACTCTATACTGTTTGCGCATAATACAGATACGTTTATTCTGAAGAAATTGAACTTCTCATATATTGTGCACCTTCGCGTGTGCACACACGCAAGCTGAAGCTCATACCTGTCTACCAAGAGGATCGATTCTTTTCTTGATCATACAGAGAGCACCGACAATTAAAGATTAAAGATTAAAGAAAAGTAAAGGTTGAGGTTCCTTTCTCACCGATAAAGTTATTCACATTTACTTGATTTTTTTTCCGTTCTAATTTATATCCCAATCTCTTCTTAACTTCTATGTTTTGTTAATTAACCATTTCATCTAAAATTTGAAGTTATTAGATAGAACTTTATAATATGATTTATATTATTTTTTAACACACTCACTCAAATAAAAAAATTTTAGGCTTGAAGCTTGCACAGATCCACACTATTTTGTGCTTGATTTTCATCAAATAAAATAGTGAAGGTGAGATTCGAACTCGTGACCGTAAGATCAACAAGACTGTAATACCATATTAAAAAAATATAACCTAGAAACTTAAATTGTTAATAAACTTTATAATATAATTTATATTATTCTTTGTCGAGTTTACTTTAACGTTCATTTGTTGGAAGCTGACATGACGTGAGAGAATTTTCATCCTTTGTGCTGTATAAAAGGATCGGTGAGGATCCATAAACATATCATCTCCATCTCTCAAAACCAACAACGCAATTGATTTCCTCTCAAGATGTCTTCGAATAAACCACATCACGACGCAGACCTTGAAGAAATATCGAAAGAAGCAGTAAAGTTCTGAATGCTATTATCTTTCATTTAGAAATCAACTTGCAATATTCAAGTTCAAATTTATATCTTGACGTGAGTTCCTCTTCATGTTTACAGGGTAGCAACACCTGGACATTCAAACCGAGGGGCTTCAACATCATATGGGGCAGTGACAAACGCTACTGGAACGTGCCTGAGAAAGGGTAAGAAAACATCTTCTCTTAAAAGTTTCAATGAAGTTGATGGAAAATTCAATTTGTAGTGTCTGAGATTCGATATTTACCTAGTTTTAGCAGGAAAAGAAACTTAGTTTTGTACCATTCGATCGTTATCTAACTCTGCTAAGCAAACAAGATGGTTATTTGACAACTATACTATTCGAACTTCAATATTAATGCAGCACAAACCAACCAGCAGAGCTACTTAAAGTGTGTTGGCTTGAAGTAACAGGTACAACGACGGACTCTCTACCAAAAGGGAAGTACGAAATTATATTCAAATTACAAGTGAAACAAGGCGCCTTTGGTCTGTATGATAGTCCTATTTTCATGATGGCTAAGGTGGGGAAGAGGGGAAGATACAAATGGAGAAAAATCAAACTACCACAAATCTCAGTCAGCAGTCCTACTAACACAGAACCGTTTCAAATTGAAGTTGATGAAGCTAGAGATGATAACAGGCTCTATTTTGGTTTGTATGAAGTGTGGAATGGGAAATGGAAGGGAGGTTTGCTAATTCACGAGGCCACAGTTCGACCAGTACTGAACTCGTGAGCTTTTGTTCTAATTACCAAACGCAATCCTATTTAAGATGCAACGTAATTATAATGAAAAGTGTCTTGTATTACCAAACGCAATCCTATTTAATATGCAACCTAATAATGAAAACTGTCTTGTATTACCAAGCTCTACCGATTCATGTTTTTTTTTTTTAAGATTTATGTACTCTATTTTGTTGTCGAGACTTTTTTTCTTTCTTTCTTTCTTGATAAGCTAGAATCGATTGATTCTGTTGAAGAATAATATAAATTATATTCTGGGATCTCACCTAACAACTTAAGTTTTTAGATGAGTTGATTTCTTAACATGATATCAAACTCTTATTGACCTAGCGGTTACTAATTCGAATCTCATCACTCTCATTCTATTTAATAAAAATCAAGCATAAAATAATATGAGTCTGTATACAAGTTTCAAGCTCAAAATACTTTCACTTGAAAAGATATGTTAGAGAATAATATAAATTATATTCTGAGACCTCAACCTATCAGCTTAAACTTTTAGATGAGATGATTACTTAGAATATTCTACAGTAAAAGTTCAAATACCGAAGGGAAAGAAAAGCTTGCACGGATTTTTTTTCCAAATTTGCAGAACAGGCCAAACAGATGAAAGAAAAATAAAAAGACAACACCTGGTTAATCATTGGAAAATATGAGCTCGATTTAACGATGGGATAAAAAGCTACACTCGTTTTTACAAGAAAGAACGTTCGACAAGTCCATTCCTGGAAACGAGCTTACCATAAACGTAAATGCTAGGCATTTTAGGTAGTCCAATTGCAATGAATCCATTTATGACTACTTAGATCCTCCGTAACTTCCTGCATCAATAATTCCACATCTACAATTTCAGGGAAATTGTTAGAATCAAGGACAGGCTCCAAGGAGCATGCATCTGCGCGCAGATAAGTTATGGAAAACTCTAATTTTCTTATGGGTAGCTAGTAATTCAGAATCACGAGCTACATGACAAATCACTTTACATGGCGTGTGATTTAGGAAAGGTTTTGTTCCCTCACCTTTAATCATACGTTTGTACTGTGTTCATGCATGCTTTACACCAATCCTAACCCTACATGTTCATGTCTTGCATGCTGAATCAAGAAATCACTTTCCATATTCCATTTCGATTTCTCGAAGTAATTCTTGTCATGGATACTAGCAAATCCTTGTCTTTTTCATAGGAAGCTTAATCAATTAAAGGATCAAAGCTAGGCAGAAAAGAAATACGGGAAAGACAGAGAAGCTGAGAGTTGAGAAACTAAGAAAAGTTGCAGGTCATAAATTGCTGTTCTTCCTTATCACCACAGGCATCACCCATATTAACTTTACAAAATTGTGATATCCATAACCTATTCATAAACTTTCAAATATAAAATATCCATGAGTAGTATATATTATTTAACATAACATAAAATAGTGTAATTATATATATAGTCGGGTTAATTAATAATCTACTCATTATCCATAAGGAAATCTGACTGTCTCATTTCATTTCAGAATGAAGTGATTGCTTAAGCTTTTAGTAGTCTTAATTTCCATTAATGGAAAAGGGGGAGGATAACAAGATGACATGATGGAACAACTTAATCTTATTTTCTTAAAAATGCTTTCATTTTGTTATAATCATTGACAGTAACCATGAAGTTATTTATCATGGATTACGCTCATTCGATGAAGTTAATGTTTATTTATGCAGGATGGCTCTTCAATATCGTTAGACCTAGCATGTCTAACGATATTTATGGAGGAATTTAATTATTTTCCATTAATGTTTATTTAGCAAGAGATAGAGGTGGATTTTTGTCATCTGAACAACGCTAAAAAAACACTTCAACTATCTCTTTATCTACTCTCCTTGCACTATATTTTCCTGAAAAAAACTCTAAATTAACTTGAGCATATTTTCTCAGCTTCATCGCCATTCTGTTCCAATCAGAAGTAAGATTCAACGAACAAGAGATGGTGAAAAACGTTACACTTCAGTCCTACAGGGAGAAAAATATAATGATGGGTGGCATGAGATTTGTAGTGGAGCATTCACCATTTTAGAGATGGGGTTGTGAAGTTTGGCATGTTTGAAGTTCCTCAAGGGTCGTGACGTGATAATAAATAGCTTGTCGAATTTGAGTTAAGGCGTGCACGAACTCAATGGACGTGATGTAATGATAAAGAGCTTGCGATTTGCATAACAAGTTTCAAATTCAAGTCAGGACGTGCACGGATTATAAAAGTCTGGAAGATAAGGCAAATGATTTTGTTTAAAGAATTAAGAATCTGGAAATTTGAGTGGAAATTTAAAGCCCGAAGCAAAACAAGGAATGGGTTGATCAAGTTCCAAGCCGACCTCCCGAGCAACTTTAATAAATGGGGGTGCCGACAAGGTGTGGCAGGCAGAGCAAGTTCCATATTGTACAAAAGTAATTGAAGATGCTCTTTTATCTTCTCAGATATTCAGAAACCAATTTGCGTTCGGGGAATATAGCTCCAATGGAAGCTTTATCACAGAATAGGTGCCTCCTTCTTTTATAATGAAAACAATATGTATCTTCTTCACTTTATTTCACTGATGTGATCTTTGTTTCATTGATGTGAACTTCTGCATCATCGAGGGGTAACCTCTGTCGAATCCGAATCCAATGCTCTTCTGAAAGCATCAGTATACACAAATTGTTAATACCGTCTTCTGTTTTTTTAATTGAAACGGAATGTTTTGATATCAGACTGTTTCAGCGTGCTATTTTAAGATTGTACTGTTTATATACATACACACACTATTAAATATATTAATTAAATTCAAATCTAAAGATAAAATTATTTAGAATTGTGTAATTTAATTTTAAAAAAGACAATAAAATAAAATTTTTGAACAAAATTATGAACATTTACAATATTACAAGAATGTCATCATTAATCTCGCAAGATAATTACATTATCTAATTGCTTTGAAATTTTAACATGATATATATAAATATATCAAGAGACTCCTCGTAAAATTTCATCTAAATCTATCGATTGGATTAAAAGATATGATTGATATTATAAAATTATTTATTATTTAAATAAAAAAAACTATTTTTGGCCAAAATAAAACGACTGAAATGAAATTAGAACGTTTCAGCCGATATTTAACCTACAAATATGGAACGGACAGGAATTTAAACCTGATATTATTTTATTTTATTTTATTTTTTTAACTAATAAAAAATATTTTAACCATTTCAACCGAAACAAAATGAAACCGACAACTATATTATACACAAACGCATCAGTACAGATGAGAATGGTCTATCTGAAGTCTGAACCCCCGATGGGAAAGGAACTTAACCTCATAAGCTAGCCAGAAATACCTACCATTGAAACCGTAAAGAAAAGAAAAACACATATTCTCTAGCCCACAAAGCATCTACTTTAAATTTGACGGATCACAATAGCTTAGACCACTTGCAATTCAATACATTAATCATAGCTCAGCACACTTGATCAAGGGATTAAAGCCTAGGACTTGATTAATTTTCCATCATTGCCGTCCAGATCAAGAGTTGGCACAATTTTGGCAGATTACTTGATGACTAATTTGACCTCACCATGCTATAAAAACAGAAGTTTGTGAGACACTGGTGATTATGCAGAGATGGGTGGAGCCAGTTCACACGATGAGGCTTCAGAGTCGCTACAGGAAAAGGACGAACACAGCAATTCTCGGCCACAGTACAGCGAAGAGACATCAGCAGTGGCAAAAGAGTGTGAAAACAAGTTGAAGACGGTGGTGAAAGCACCAGAAGCAAAACCTCAAGTGAGAGTTCACGAGAAATTAGCAGATGTTAAGCCAAATTATGATGCCAAAGCAAAGACAGTAAAAGAAGTTAAGTTGCCGCATAACTATGAGTCCATATTAAGAGATGCAGACTCCCCAGTTGACAGGTCTTCAGTGGACAAACTGTATGATCAACTGAGCACTGGAGTTTTCTTGAACCAAAAGAGAAAGGTAAAAATCAATTCCATCTCCTTAATTATACCATTATTTTATACTACAAAATTCGTTACAATTTTATTGCAGAAGTACTGGGTTGAAAAGAAGTGCTACAGCAATTGCTTCATGCTGTTTGCAAAGGATCTATCAATCACATGGGGAGGAGATACCCGTTACTGGAAATGGCCTTCCTTATATGAAACAGGGTAACTATAAATGTATTCAATCCATACTAGGGTTTCTGTCTTGAGTATTTGATTTCTAAGATGCTGGAATCCTAGTTTCCATGTTGTAGTGCATAATCCATATATGTATTACATCTTCAAATTCATGTCACCTTCATTTCCAGGAGAGTTCAATGTTCTCAAGTCCTAACCATCAGTTCTCTTATGACAGTGGTGATGTCTCTGTGGATGTGGCAGAGCTAATAGATGTTTGCTGGCTGGAAATATACGGGAAATTCAACACAAAAATGCTTTCCCCAGGTATTTTGTATGAAGTTGTATTTGTAGTAAAGCTGAAAGACCCAGCTTATGGATGGGGAGTTCCAGTGAATGTCTCACTGGTTCTCCCAAATGGATACAAGCATGAACACAAAGAAAAGTTACAAACAAAACCACGAGAGCAATGGATAGAGGTGCCAGTTTGCGAGTTCATAACTTCACCAGAAAATGTCGGGGAGATACAAATCGGTATGAATGAATATGATGGCGGAGAATGGAAGAGGGGTCTTGTTATCAAAGGGATTTCCATTCGACCAAAAACTTAAGCTTTCACAGAAATGATATAACATCTACTATCAACAGAAATGAACTAAAGAATAATCTACTATCAACAGAAATGGGATGAAGAATAACCTACGATTTCCTTCGAATATGCATATGCAGAGGATAGCCAAGTTGCCATTGTTTGAATAATCAAAACAGATTTGAGAGTATAGATCTCAAAATTTTCATGGAAGATGCTGAGTTTCATAAACTAGTTGAATGAAAATAAAACTGTGTTGCTATTTAATTATGCTTTCCCTTTTGAAGAAATAATTATAGTATGATGAAATTTTTGCACGTCACATTTTTTCCCCACAACACAGTCATCTACAAACTGACGGGCTTCCTTTCACATCTCAATTGTAAAGATCATGACCATGGAAGGGACCACATGAAACTAATTCTTTTATTTTTGAAGAATGTACATGATAAAGAAGCATCCATGTCACTCATAAGTGCATGACAATCAAATAAATAAAGCTATATTAAAAGATCAATTCAGAAAATAAAAACAAGTTAGGGTACCAATATGCAACACCTGCTTGCTGCAGCAAAGCTTCAAATGAGAATAAATGTTAGTCATCTCAAAGATCAGTGCGGTAATTTTCTGGTTTATACCACAATGAGAAATCAATTCCTTTACTTTTCAGTTTCTCAGTTGCCGGTGCAATTCTCTCCAAAAGCTGCAATATAAAAAAATCAACATATATCATCTGATTCAAACAAGATCACAGAGCACACTAATGAATTTGACACATTATTTGAAATCATGGAACAGCTACCATAAGGGTTGAGCATCACAGTGTAATATGAATATTGAAGTGTAATATGAATATAAAACATTTTATCTATTTATTTTAAGAGTGAAATAGACCTCCACATCTATCATATGATGTGGGGCAATCTTTTCCTTCCAAGTAGAGGTGCTTTCTCTAGCAATTTCCTTCTCATCTTTTCTGGTGGAAGGAAGAAAAAGCTCCCTCATAAATGGGTACTAGATATTTTCCAGTTAGAACAAGAGGTCCCAACAATTAGCAATTCAAAACTGTGACCTTAGAAGTCATATATATTTACTGCGAATGCCTCCATTTGGTTAAGTTTTTCAGTCCATTTGTCTATGTCTGCACTCAAAGAATGGGGTGAACAGAGAAAGAACAATGTTCAATTTTGTCAAACGAAACAAGCAGTGAAGTCTAACCTTGGCATGCAGCACACCATTGGACACCAGAACAGATCTATCGAATACACAAAATTTTCCACCATCCATGCGAGATACTGTCCCACCAGCCTCTTCAACTATCTGCTTGATAAGGGAAAAGAAGAAATTAATATTGAAATATTTAGAACTTACCGTGATTACCAGCAAAATTGATTCCATATTCAACACATAGTTTGAAGTGCTTGTTTATGGTAGTTAAGGAATGCCAAGGATGGTGGCTCTGATTTTAGCAAGTTGAACAAGTGGCAAGTAAGAGAAATAACCACAGCGCCAAGAACAGTGTGACTATGTTTACTGTAGAGCTTATGGCTGGAGAGTCACCATGGAACAGTGTGACTATGTTTACTGTAGAGCTTATGGTTGAAGAGTCACCATGGATCTTAAGGGGGAGAGCACTCAGCCAACGACTCAATGGAAAAGTCAAATGATAAGTTACTCCTAAATTTCTAGAAAGTACAACTCAGCATCTTTCTTGAAGGGGTAATTGCAGTAATTTTTAAGTGGACACCAACTTAGGAATCTTTACACATTAGCAAAGAATTAGATATTCACCAAAGTACAAATCTGAGTCAGGAAGCCTTACCACCACACACACCTAAGGGTAAGTTGCATTGTTAAGATTGGCATGTGGGATATTAAAGGCACCAATACACTAATAGGTCATATTTTACCCCATTAACAAGTACTACAATCTCAAAAAGAGAAATAGAGTCTAATTGCATATAAAGCAAAATCATTTGCAAAAAGACAACTTTACCAGAACACCGGCGGCCATATCCCATGGCTTAAGACGATATTCCCAATATGCTTCTGCAATCCCTAGAGCTACATGGCACATGTCAACTGCAGCAGCACCCAGCCTTCTAACACCCTATACATTATTAGAAAGCAGAAAAGGAAGAAAATGCAAAAAAGAATATGTTATAAAAATAAAATAAAAGAAAAGCAATAGCTTATCAGACAAGTAAACAATCTAAAGAGGAAAACAGCAATACCCTGCTGACATCAGTAAACTCCTTGAATAGTTCAATGTTAGTGGCCCATGGATCATCATGCTCATATCCAAAGCCAGTCACGAGAAGAGACTGTTCAACCTATAAGAAAAAGAAAAGAAAACAAGAGATAACAAAGCAACAAGAAGAACCAACAGAAATTTGGAGAAACTTGAAAACCATGAACCTAAAAATGATCAATTTATGTCATTTATTTACCTATCCATTTCCCTTTGCATTCTTAGTGATTCTAGAAAATATATGGTGCAAAATGATAATTTGATATGTTGATAAAATAATGCAAGTCAATTAACTCTCCTTGATGTGTTTACTCTACAAGAGTGAGTTCAACTCATTAGTAAGCAAAGCTTTATGCTTCAGCCAGCATCAAACCCAAGTATAGAAGTAGCTCCAAATTATAATTGAAGGACACATGCTTTTTGGATCAGTCTAGTCATATTAGATGATCTGGTGATGTGTGTAAATTAAATATCTTAATCAACACATGATCACTTACCCGATCAGTTTGACTTGCATGAATTGTTTGGCCATTACAAAATGCTCCTCCACCTAACATGATTAATGGTAGCTCCATAGATCACCAAACGAATGAGGCAATTAAATAAAGAAAAACAACAAGTTTAGTAAATTTCCTTACCAGCAGTTGCAGTAAACGTGCGTGTATTCCAAGCCATAGGACCACCAACAAACTCCACCTAAAAACAAATGTTTAATTGTCAGCTTTTGCTTTCCTTTTCTGTCATGAAATGTTGATTAATTTTGTTTCCTGTGATTATGTTTCATCTTTCTTTCAAGTTGAAAAAGAATTATGCCTTGTCTACTTTATTATCATTTAAGAAAGAATTAAATTTGATTAGTACCACAGCAGCAGCCGCAGGATTCCCTCGGAACAGAACTCCAACAGAAACCGCAAAGCTAGGATAACCATGAGCAAAATTTGTTGTTCCATCTACATAAATAGCAATGTTTGATAGCTTCAATTCACTTGGCATGACAAAATAACAAAGATCTACTCATGCAAAGCTTTTCCAATAATGTCTAGAAAAGATGCCGATCATAATGCTATCAATGAAGGCATAATTGATATTCAAAATTAAATTCTGAAACGCTATATAACTGTAGTTTCCACACCCAACAAAGAGTACAAAAATAAAATGACAAAAAAATATCTCCAATACGAAAAAGTAAAAGCACAACAAGAATAAAAAAACCACAAGTTAAAAGAGACAAACCTAGAGGATCGATGCACCATAGATAATCAGATAATGTATCTCCTATGATTCCACCCTCCTCCCCAAGAATGAGGTGATCTCCAAAATTCCTTTTAACAACTTCTAATATAGCTGCCTCACTCATTTTGTCTGTGCTGCAAGAAAATTTGGATAAATAAAGTGAACATTGTTATTTTTCAGTTCAAGAATCCAATCAGTTAAGAATGTAAACCAGCATATCAGATGCTTAGGAAAATCTTTAAATACAAAGCAACTTAATGACCATATAGTGGTCAATCTGTCAACTCCTGTTTAAGCCAGAATCCAATAATGAATACATGCATTGTTTTTATGGACTATAAATGATGAAATGATTATATACTGATTGAATGACAAAATCACATGATGATAGTTCTTCATGGGAAATGGGTTGCAGTCATCAATGAAAATTTCTAAATAGATATACTTTTCATTTTCAAGAAATCCCCCTTCCAAGACATCCATTTTAAATGATCTCCACTCAAAGACATTTTTTCTGTGTAGCTTTGTGTCAGAGTGCAATGGTTGTGTGCGTATATGTGAGTGTTCATCATGTGTGGGGAACAAGAAGGAGGAGAAAGATTTGTGGAAAACATCTTCCAGCCACTGAAGACTTTACAATTACTCAATTGGGAAAAGCAGCTTGAGGGCATGCATATTAAGTACCTAAATACTTTGATTAGTTTACATTTATTGTTAATATATATATATATGCATATTAAGAACATTCCTTAGAACTTTAGTCTACAGAAAAGTGGCAGATGAATTTACTAAAAAAAATCAATAGGTATGAATTTCTTTTTATATCTAGGCCCAGTGATTCAGTTGCTAATATTTAATGATTTAATCAATGTCACACGTCAAGACATTAAGTATGATCAGAAAGCCAAAAAAAAAAGACTATTTTTGAATGTTTACATTCTGAACCCACAAAGACATATGAGTGCCTTAAGGTGCAAATGCAATTTATCCACACAGATCACCTTGAAACATTTAATCTATCATCTAACATATTGGATGGCAAGGTAGGCAATAAACAATGATAAAGTAGGTAAAAAGTTTTGCCCTCTCAATAGCATAAACACCATATGACTACAAATAATACAGAAAATATAGACATACATCAATAGTTATGAAACTTTGATAAGTCCTTACTCGGTCACCAAGTCTGTAAGTCCTTTATATGTGATATTTCTAGGCTTATTAACAGCATCCATCACCACCTGGATTGAGAAACAGAATGCTTTGGTAACTACAGGTTCAATTTGCATTTACTTGATGTTATTAATGTACACGAGCCAATCTCTAAATCATACATGTTCAATTAACAACAAATAAATATACTATAAACTTTATTAAAAAAAAATCAATCAGGACATTCACTTGAGAGATATAAAGCAATGTAAACATTTATAAATATGTTCCATGCTGTCTTTCCTCTTTTTTTCTCTCACTAGAACATAGAATTGATCTGGAAAATCAGTATCCACAGTTGAATTGACTATCAATTGAACTTCATATGTAGAACATAACTCAGGCATTCCAGATTACTTGAAAAATGAAAAAAAATTCAGAAGAAATGCATATCATTTCTAAGAAAATTGAACAAAAATATAGCAAAAGCTCATAAATTTTACATTGTCATGAGCTTTTAATTAAAGAAAAATCCTCTTCGAATCGATCAGGAACCAGAATCAGTCTCACTCAGTTAAAGAATCCTTGAAAGAGAGAGCTAGAAGAAAAAAAAACAAACCTCGGCACCAGTTTTAGCGGCAGTTTCAACTACTTGGATAAGGTGATTAGCTGATATAGGCCCAGTTGATGGAGCACCCACTTTAGGATACTTCCTTTCATTAGTAATCTCTGACAAGGCAGCCTTTGTACACACATTTCCTGCTAATTTCAAGTTCAAAAGCTGAGTCTTTTTATAACCACATCCAGAATCCTCAATAAATCTTTGTGGAAAACAAAGTTTTGAGTGATTTAAGAGTGGAAATAATCTGGGGTTTTGAGAAAATTCAAGGAGGATGTTAGTCGAAAACACTAGGGACCTGCCCATTTCAATCCCAGATAAATAGTTCTTGATTTTGTGACTTCTTGAGGTACAGAGTTCGGGATTTTTTGAGATTTTTGCTTGTGCTTGTGTCAGTGCCACAGGTTTTATGCATCTGCGTTGCTAAGCTAGTCTTGTCTGAAAATCTGAAGTGGAACTTAGGTGAGGCAGATTGCGTAGTGTCATGTCGTTCATGGTGAGTTACATGTCGTCTGGTGTTAAGTTAGGACAAGACTATCCGGGACAAGACTATGCTTTTGGTATTGTCTTGTATGATTTAAAAAATATTAAAATATTTATTTTATATTTTGTTTATACAAAATATTGATATATTGATACAAGATAGTATTTTTATCTTATTTTATTAGAAATACATCTCTAAAAATAAGTGTAGCTTGAGTTTGTAAAACCTATCATGTTTGGAGATTTCTGAAGAATGCGCACAAGAATTGCAGTAAAGAAGAGGATTGTAAAATATTAAAAGAAGTGTTGGAATAAATAATTCAATATTTTCTAAATAAGTAAATGGTAATTTATATATACAATTGATTTTCTTGGGTTATTAATTGAAACTTATCTAGTTTAATATTGTGTTTTAAAAGTATTTTTAAATTATTGTTTATGTTTTATTTTGATATGCTAATATTTTTGTACGTTTTCTATTGAGATGATATTAAAAATATTTTTAAAAATAAAAACTAAATATTTTTATACATTTTCAGAAGAGAAAATAATAATCTCTGAAAATACACTTCTAGAAGAGAAAACAATTTAACTCGTTCACCTTGTTTCTTAGAAGCACTGTATGCTAAAATACAAAATCAGTTGAAGAAAAGAGTTCTTGACCATCTAGAAGCAGGCTAGGGACGTATAATCTTGGAGGAATCTTCTGTCTATTTTCCAGTTTCATGGAAGTTAGAAAACGAATGCAGGATCCACATTGCTTCTTTGAACGAGTGGATTGAATTATTCAAAGAAATCCCATTTGTCACATCATGATTGGTGGTCTAGTTTTTCCATGCATGAAAGATGTCGCCATTGACGAAAACCTCTAAGAACAACTTAGCCAAGTCTATAAAATTGAAGTTACATTTCATTTCATAACTCATTTGGTTTTCCCATATACCAAACAAGTTTTCCGTAGGTGATCGATCATATCTTGATTTCATCCATGAGTTACTACAACAATCAGTATCAAGCTTCAGCAGGTAATCGAATTGACGTTCGACTAGTGAAGTTTTCTTCTTTCTTACTCGTGTGATTTAGGAAAGTTAGTCAATTGAAGGTTGCTAAATTGATGATTTTTCAGGAGGATATCCTCCACCCCCTCCTTCATATCCACCACCACCTGGTTCATATTACCCGCCAAAGCAGGAGGTGTATCCGCCTCCACCACCAGTGGCGCAAGGGTACTATCAAGCCGGTCCTTATGTTGCACCACCTCCAGTTGGTTACCCTGTGAGATATGGTCCTCAACACCATCAACAGCCACCTCCTGCTCCAGAAAAAACTACGCAGAGGGGTGATGGATTTTGGTCAGGATGGTAATTGAGCATCTATTTCCCCCCTTTTTTTTTTGTTTAAATAATAATTCACTGTGTATTTATTCATTCATCTTCTTCGTCTGTGACACAGTTGTGCTGCCTTGTGCTGCTGCTGCCTCTTGGACATGTGCTTTTAAGGACCATGGGTGATTCTTTGTAAAATTGCAGCTTGTATTTGTTTCCCAGGTGTTTCTTGTTGGAAAATCATAATAATATTTGCTCTCTTTATGTCACTGTACTTATTATGCATTCTTTATTCACACCATAATATTTATTCAATTTACTTTTTCATTCCCTACCATATACATTAAACACCATCCGGGGAAACAATCATGACACAGAAAGAATTTGAAAATTAAGTTTCTAAAGATTCAAAGTTCATTGAGATAGCTACCGCAATCAATCTAGCACCTGTCCATATCGGCTTAGCTGGTGGCAAGGGAGGAGATAGCCACTGCAAAGAAATGGAGAACCAATCTGGATTTCGAGTCATGGATTCAGCCGATCAGCTCGTGGGGTTTAATAAATTATGCTTTGGATTGGATGGCCACGCAAATTGTATCCAAATTTCTTGTAGAATAATTCTTTTACTAATTGTGACTCCATTACAAGTATGGATTAAGAGAAACATAACTAATCATTGTATACAACTGGTTTAATGACATAAAACTGCAGAGATGCAAGCTCTGCCTGCATATGAAGGAGACGCATGAATGTAGTAGTAATGTTGATATAATGGGTAACAAATTTCAAGTCGGTAGAACAAGTAAGAAATAATTGAAGTAGAGTAAATTCTACAATGATGGAAACCCGAATTATTCTAACAAAAGAGAACACTAATTTTAGTTCTTGATGGAAGAAATAGTGCTGTTTCCTTTCTGTCAAGAAACTGTGGTAGGCTGGTATAGTTCGAGGGAAGAACATTTGTCTAATTCCTACATCCTTTACTATATGAAAGATGATCCCTGAAGATATACAAGTTACCATTGTTATAAAATCTTGTTTACATATGAATCTAGGTTATAAAACACAAAATGGAAGGAAATGTTAAGGACACAGAAGTGTTTCTTTCGATTCAAAGTTCAATCAGATACCTACCGAGATCAATCTAGCACCGGTCCACAACTGGTTTAGGTGATAGAATAGGAAGCATTAAGCGGCCTATACAGCTCAAGTAAAGAAATGGAGAACCAGGCTCAATGGCTGATCAGGGTCTCAACCAGATCAAAGTAGAGCTACTATTCTGTTCGAAAACACTCCACCAAGGCTTAGGTTGTCGAAACATGCACGGCGCATTTCGTTTCTAGCTGGATCAGGTGATGCACTAAAAACAGATACATGAATCAATGGTTAAAGACGTGTCTTTTTTTCTTCTTTTTTCGTCGACAAGCTTTATTAGGATTTTCATCTGCTCATCTTACCTTACGCGGGGGTGTAGAAGGAATCAGGATATTTGCACAGGAAAGATGCGTCATTGAGATTCTGTAGAAGTCGAAGAGGTTCACATAGTCTCAATGTCTTATAGAGCCAGTCATTCCTCCTCCATTAGAAGTGCGCCTGGAATGTGGTGAGGAGAAGCCGGCATGCTTCAGGTTGTCATTGTTCTTGTGCTACCTTTGTCAATTGCAGAAAGGAAAGAATCAAGCAGTTCAGGAGGAATCTGAAACGTGCAAGCAGCTTTAGTCTCGTTAAGAAAACGCTGGAATTAGAATAAAAGGCTAATCTGAGGCAAGCTTTGCATGTTGGCAGCTAAGCCACCCACTGACTTACTCATCACAGGCAAGAGACATTGCTACTTGAAGTAACATCAAGTGAAGAAGCAGAAGGGTGATGAACTGCTGTCATGACAGGCAAAGGAAAAGAGAAGATGATGTTCTAATAGAATTAGTTGTATCTTTGCGACTGATTCTAGACTAAAGAAGAGAAGTTCGAATTGAAGTCCTCTAGGTAGTTGCAAAGTGGTTAACATGCTGTTAATACAGTTAACCACACAAGGAAAGCATGTAAATAGTCTGCTTCCTATGTCAGTATAAATAGACAATTCATCAAATACATTGTAAGCAATTTTCATATACAAATACAGAATACAATTACATAGGAGAATTGACTTGCCTTTTTTCTCTGTCTAAACTCGTTCTTCTTCTCATCTTCCACAAATTACCCAAAATAAACACATAACAACAAGTATCAATTGATATTAACAAAATCAACAATGCATACCTGAGAAGCTACTGAAGATTTCAGGTAGTGAGCGATTTCACCATTAAAAAACAGAAGGTACTTTCTGTCCAAAAGGGAAACCGCCACCACCACACAGAAAAGCTTTGCTCTTCCCTTGCAGATTCAAAGGGAGAAGTCACGATAACTGATGATGACAATCGGTATTCTCATGAACAAGCGCCTAGCATGATCAAGCAAGCTTTTCAGAGAATAGAGAATACAGTAGATACCTGTTTTTGGATTATAAACAGGCCATATTTTCTTCTTGAACTCTGAATTAGCCAAGAGAAGCCTGATCCAACCCGATTCTCAGACCCGTTCTTCCTTTGAATGGAGAATGGACCCTGCGATCCCGGAAACCAACAGTACTGGGTCACGATCAGGTTTGGTATCATCAGGGCTTTGATTTCCGAAACATGGGCAGAAACTGAAGTGTTGAAGCATGATTGGGTTGAAACGGGAATGTATTCTGGTTCGGGTTTGAGAACGGCAGAGACTAGAGAGTGCCAATCAAGGTTGTCAGAATCGCAATTTTGACACGAGACATTTCTAAACATCAGATCAGACCGTAAAATCATAAAATCATACCTGAATTTTTTTCGTACAAAAATCGTAAAATCACAGCTAAAATCGTGGAGGTAGAAAAATCGTAAAATCATAAGTAAAATATTTCCGAATATAATATATCATAATTATGACCATAAAACTTCATTAGTTAAGATTCATACATGATTTTAAAAAACTTAAAAATACATTACAAAACAATTGTGTCCATAAAATTTTAGAAACCATGCTCCATCTTAGTGGGTCACTTATGCTCCATCAAGAGAGTTTAGAACTTGAGAGCTGACTCTTAGTGGGTCGCTCATATGCTCCATCTTATCATTTTACATCGCATAACTCCATGGTTTTCGTTGTATTCAAGTCATGAAAGCATTTCTATGCTTCAAGTCAAAGCATTTTAAAAACCCGGGCAGTAAACAGCTCGGTCATGTTGCCCAAATAATATATATCAGAACAGAATACTGAAATGGAACATTTGATCATATTGCTTATGTTCGCAAGAGACCTTAACTGTAATTTTGACCATCTTTTATAGAAAAATTGTTCATTTCTTGCATTAAGCAATGTTATAACAAATTCGTAACCGGTATTGGCCGAAATATAAAGCGAGTAGCTGAAGCAAGGTAGGCACAAGCTAAACACACATGTTTTAAACCAAATGGATGAAAAAAATGTAAGGTAAATGAGCAATACGGTCAATGAAATTACCACAGTAAAATTTACCAAGCATCTCAGTGTAGAAAGTTCATGTTCTATTCCTTCATTAGGGAAATGGCCGTGAGCTTTGAAGTCTGAGAGCAAACGATCCTTGAGCTGGAACCTATCCATTAACCATGTAGCAGCCTCAGAGTCAGAAGCCGGCATCTCCTTGGCCGGGATACGGCGACCATGAATGTGAACTTCTGAGGGATCAGTACCAAAAACGTTGTCCAGAAAGGTAGGCAGCTGGTGCTTATATGCAATACTCACATCATAAACTGCATGCATTGGAAACATGGCAAGTATAATAATAAATGTCAGGAGCAATAAAAAGAAGGGAAAAACAGAATCGTTCTCTTCATGCGAGCAGAGATTGTGATGTTAGGATGAACTTGCAAGAATTCCAGCACTAATACCATAATACCTAAGAGGATTAAACACAAATAATTTTATCAAATGCATATGATCATCACACTGACAGGAATGAAATTACTTAAAAGTACCTGCATCCAAGGAACCCCGTAGGACTTCCAAGCATAAGAAAAAACCCCTTGTTTTAAGAAGTAGCACATCCTTAAGCACAGGAAGTCCAACTTCACTGGCAAACTTTTGGCTCCTCTGGCATTTCTGTTCACTGCCAAAAATCAATCAAAATGCACATCAACAAAAGTTCATATCAGCTTATCCAGTGGATACATCAGAAGAGACCATTTAGAGGGTGGAGTTAAAGAACAACATTCAATTGCTTAAAGTTTAGAGGGAATGAAAAAAAAAATCTTCAAATTACAGAAATTAAAGTGCATCACATAACTCATCTGATTATCAACTAGAATATACAAGGTAAAATTAAACAATAACAATAATAATAATAATAATAATAATAATAATAAAAACAAAGTGAATCCACCGATAACAACAAAGCAATTTCAAGTGCTTTAGGATCTTTGAAGGTAACAAATGCAGTCTTTGATTGCCCATTGTCACTGCATTCAAAAACCACAAGTTCAATTAAGCAAACATAAACACAAATAACTCATTTTTCCTTGTTTTTGTATTTTAACTAGTAAACCCAGAAATAAATTTGGCATAATAATGTCACTGTCCTTTTTTTTTCTTTACAGAAAGTCTCAAAAACTAGAAAAAAAAATACTCAAGAAACACTAATACTATACTTAAAAACATTAAAACAAATCCAGAAACCCAATATCCAGTTTTCCACAACTTTCCAGTTTCGCTCATTTTCTCAGCAAGCAAACACAAAAACTAAAGAAGTACCGTTGAATGCGAATATTTTTGACACTGACGACGACAACGACCGACGAGCTTGCTGGTATCAGTAGAGCTGAGAAGAGAGGAGTAAGGGAGGAGAGAAGTGAGGACGACAAGAGGAAGAGAAGAGAGAACTGAGAAGAGAATTGCACAATCAATTAACGTGCACAGTGCACGCGCACTGTGGAAACACGGAGCGCCTACTATACTTGACTTTGAAAGGCACCGTCTCACATCACTACGTACTGTCACTCATCAATTAGAGTGGGATATTGACAGTCATAACACGGCTACGAAAGCTGCTTCAAGAGAAGTAGAGAATCTTAAAAATATTAAAAACTCAATTAAACAACCACATTTTTATGATTCAAAATATTTGGAAAAAATATATATATATATCAATAAATATCATTAAAATATTAATTTTAAAAAAATGACAAATTGAATGAATGATTTATTAATTGATGGCCGACCGAAGTGGCTATGTGTACAGGATGCAGTCTTACTTCTTGCTCACTCGAAGAGCAGTCAACGCCGCCGGAAGTTTATGCTGTGGCCCAGACCCATTTTTATCAGCTCAATCACTCCGCGCGATTCACTGCCGCACTGGCATACGCCGCCGCTGTTGATGTATAAAGCTTTTTAAATTTGACGTCAAAGAACAGTGAATAGTGATAATGAAATTATTATTTTAACCCAATGCAAATGGCTTTGACCTTGACTTTGGTTATTTATAATTTTTTATAATTCAGTATTTACAGGTAAGACAAAAATATATAGTTACTAAGGTTACTGTATTTTTATTTTTGTAAATGGATAAATACAGCTATACTTCCATATAAAACAAAACTGCATAATACATGTTGGGTCAGAATATTCATTGTATATTTTTTTAAATAACCATATATATATACTCCGTCATATAATAAAAAATCCAAAATTTTGCTATAGGGATGTGACAATAATTTTCTTTTTTTAATATTTTTTGCTGCAATATTGTTTGTGCGTCGCCGGATGTGTCGTCCATTTCCCTAAACAATTTCAATTTTTTTGATGTTATAAAATATTTTTAATATAATAATATTAGCAATAAATCTTAAAAAATAAAATATTTTTTTAACAATAATTTAGGTGTCATCGATAGTATGGTCAATGATAATTAGAATATTAATTATGCATAATAATATTTATAATGACACTGATAGTAATTGTGACAAAAATTCATTGGTTGATATTATTTTTGTGAAAAATAACTTTTGCATCTTTTTTTCATGTATGATATTTCAGATCTCATATAAAAAATATACGAAACCACATGTAGACAAGACATGTAGAAAAATTATGAAAAATTATTTACAATAATAAAATAAAAAATTACCCGCATTTCTTCACAGCCAACACCAAATTTTTTAACATGTAACAGAATTATTAATGAAAGACTATGTATTTATTTTTAGAAACACCAAATTTCTAAGATTATGTTGCTTTTATATGTATTTATTTTTCTATAGATAAGACATTTAAAATAATAATAATTATTATTATTTTAGGAATTTTTCAATAAAAAATGAAAGATTAATTATATATTATGATATTTTTCATATTAATGTCTTAAAATATATATATAAAAAAAAATGAACTGGCTTTTGTTTATAAATCTCACATGAATTTGCTCTCAGTGTTCTAAAAAACAATGATATGAAAGAAAAATCTAAAAAAGTAATATTTGATAAATTTTAGCGGTTGTATTTTTTCTATTTATTAAATAAATTATTCGTTAAATAGTTAAAACATGCCTAACAAAAAATTAGTATGTTGTAAACAACAAATAATAATTTTTTAGTCAATTTAATCAATTAAAGTTTTGCTATATATCAATTAAATTATTTCCAAAATAGTTAAAACGATACCATTAATCAAATTATTTGTTTTGTAAAACAAAGCACTCATCTATGCTAAAATTCAACGATTGTAATTTTACTATTTGCTAATGAAGTAATTCATGAAACAAATAAAACATACACAACAATTAATCAGTATATTACACGAAGCACGAAGCTCATTCTAGGAGAAAATTTTAATTCTAATTTTACAATATATCTATTAAATAATTATCAAAATGATTTTAACAGTAGCAACATTCAATCACTTTTAAACAAAAAAAATCCCGGTTTTACCAATTAAATATTAAAATAAATATTTATAATATATATAAAATTAATCATTTTTTATATAAAAAAAACTCAGTGCAATGTACAGACAGGACAATATAGCTCGTAGACTTTTAGAAGAGAGAACAATTTAGCTCGTTCACGGTTCACCTTATCTCTCTTAGAAGCACTATAAGCTAAAATACAAAATCAATTGAAGAAAGACGATCATGACCATCTAGAAGCAGGCTCGGTATAATCTTGGAGGATCCTTCTGTCTACTTTCCAGTTCCTTGGAAGTTAGAAAACGAAGGCAGAATTCGCATTGCTTCGGTGAACGAGTGGACTCAATTATTCAAATAAATCCAATTTGTCACATCATGATTGGTTTACTTTTTTTTAATGAGTATTTATAATATAATTTATATTATTCTCCAACATATTTTCAAACTTGTACATAGTTTCATTCTACCTTATACTTGTTCTTTTATCAAATAGAATAAGGATTACATAGTTTCATTCTACTTTATACTTGTTCTTTTATCAGATAGAATAAGGATGGTGAGATTCGAACTCGTGATCATTAAATCAACAAGCTTCAGATACCATATTAAAAAACTATTTCATCTAAAAACTTAAACGGTTAAATGAAATTTTATAATATAATTTAAATTATTTTATGAAAGTTTTTCCAAAAGAAGTCGCCGTTGACGTCAACTTATGAGCAACTTGGCCAAGTCTATAAAATTAACGTTACATTTCATTTCATGATTCAATTGATTTTCCCAGAATTAGTAACCAAACAAGTTTTTCATAGGTGATCGATCATATCTTGATTTCATCCATGAGTTACTACAACAATCCGTATCAAGCTTCAGCAGGTAATTGAATTGACGTTCGACTAGTGAAGTTTTCTTCTTTTTTACTCACGTGATTTAGGAAAGCTAGTCAATTGAAGGTTGCTAAATTGATGATTTTTCAGGAGGATATCCTCCACCCCCTCCTTCATATCCACCACCACCTGGTTCATATTACCCGCCAAAGCAGGAGCTGTATCCGCCTCCACCACCAGTGGCGCAAGGGTACTATCAAGCCGGTCCTTATGTTGCACCACCTCCAGTTGGTTACCCTGTGAGATATGGTCCTCAACACCATCAACAACCACCTCCTGCTCCAGAAAAACTGGGCAGAGGGATGATTGTTTTTGCTCAGGATGGTAATTGAGCATCTATTTTTCCCCTTTTTTGTTTAAATAATGATTCACTGTGTAATTGTTCATTCATCTTCTTCCTCTGTGACACAGTTGTGCTGACTGGTGGACGATGTGCTGCTACTACAGCTGCTGCTACTGCTGCCTGCCTCCTCTTGGACTCGTGCTTTTAAGGACCATGAGTGATTCTTTGTAAAATTGCAGCTTTTATCTGTTTCCCAGGTGCTTAAGCCGCCGACACCATAGATAGCCACTGCAAAGAAATGGAGAACCAATCTGGATTTCGAGTCATGGATTTACGCGATCAGCTTGTGGGGTTTAATAAATTATGTTACCACGAGCCTTACGTGATAACAAAAGATTGACGTAAGTGGGTGAAATTTTTATAAGAATCTGAATCAATCAAAGTTTTAATTGTTTACATCTCATAAAGTATATTTATAAGAATAGAATTTCCTTGAATATAATTTTTTTAAAATTATGGTTTGGATGGCCACGCAAATTGTATCCAAATTTCATTTAGAATAATTCTTTTATTACCCGTGACTCTATTGATTAAAAGAAACATAACTAATCATTGTATACAAATGGTGAATGACATAAAACTGCATACATGCAGCTCTGACTGTATATGAAGGAGACGCATGAATGTATTATTTTTTTTCATAATCGGGTATCCGGTAAGTTAAGAACACCACAACTAATTCAACTAATTCCTGTACTCATGTGAAAGTTACCAGCTTGTATGATAGTACTTGATGCAAAGGAAGAAAAAAAAAACAATAAATAGTTGAATTTTATAAAAGCGGAAGACGGAAAGAGATTTCTTGTCAATTTGTTGAATAATGGGCCTGCATTTCTTAATTGGGCTAAACCTTTTTCTTAATATGTGACAATCAAGCCCATGAACAAACCACGTTCCAATTGCCTGTGTCTTCTTTTTTTCTTCATGGGTATCCAAGTAAACAAATTACTTAATATATACAGGGGTCAAACTATATTTTTAATTTTAATTTAAAAATAAATAATTTATTCTAACATATTGATATCAAAACTATTTTCAAGCAAACTAGACTTAGAAAAAAAATAATATTTTACCATATTTTCCAAAACATATATTTATGCTGGGTTCGTTTATTTATATTTAATGCTTATAGCTGAGATGACATCTCACCATTGGATGTCATTTCATAAGTGAATGCGGGCCATGTATATATAAAAACCTCCATTTACCACCATAGATGGGGAGTACACGCTATACATACATCCATACATATGTATATATGTGTGTGTATATGTATATGTGTGTGTATGAATGTCTATTACACACCTCGAGGTAATTATTGCTATATATTTTATCTGAGGTTTAATTCTTAGCTAAATTTAATTAATAGAGCACTGAAAATATTTAAAATAGTACAACTATGAATAAGAAAATAACTAATTAATTTGCGATTTGGTCCCTGTATGTTGCTCTATGTAACCATTAAGCAATCCAATGGTCCACAAAGTGAGCTGGGACCAGTCATTAATTAGTCGACGGTGTGGTGTTTTTTTTTGATGACGGTGTGGTGTTACATAAGTTCTTTTTGTGTGTGATTTAGATTTTGGATATTAATTAAATAAAAGATATAGTTAGTGTTATGGGTCTATGGTATAAAATAGAATGCCAATTGGATATTTTTAATTTTTTTTCTCTTTTTATCCAATACCAATTCTATTATTTTAAGAAAAAGAGGATGTGTTATTTTTAGTTCTTGTTTGGAGTGTAGTTGATGTTATTTTTAAACGTATTTTTCATTCAAAAATATATCAAAATAATTTTTTTATTTTTAAAAAAATACTTTTGATATCAGCACATGAAAAAGATTTAAAAATATCAAATAACTAAATTTAAAGTTTTATTTTAAAAATATATATGTTTAAAACATAGGGTTAAACAGGACATTACTGGTCAACCATGAAATTTTTTTAATTGATCACATCAATATATTTGAAAAAGAAATATTAATAAAAAATATGACTTTATTTACACTTTATACTTCTAAGCTTTTTTTTTTCTTTTGGAGGTAGGATTTATATATTTTCAAACTTTCGCCCAAAACATTTCATGATTTGATTGGGAAAGACAACCAATAAGTCTTTTTAATGCCGCAAAAATTTGATTTTTATTTAAAATGAATATATTTTAGTGTTTTTAGATTATTTTGATATGTTAATGTCAAAAATATTTTTTTTTAAAAAATATAATTTTAATATATTTCGACACGAATAACACACTTTAAAAAGCTCTCATAAACAGCTCTAAGATTCAACCTTATAGTGGTGTGCCTTGACGTGTCATCCCTACACATCTTCTCCAAAGACTTTGACACTTCTAGAACACTAACATGCATAAAAGAATCTCTAGTCCATTATAGTGCTGCTTCATGAGCGACTTCACCATAATTGCGAAATAATCATTCCAAATTGAAAGAATTGAAAATTAAAAGTAAGAAATAATTGGAGTGATTCTTCCAATCCTCGTTGGATCTTTATCATCTTCTTCTTCTTTTTCAATCAATGAATTATACATAAATCTATCTCCTCTTATCCATGGATTCCTTCCATTGATTTCAAGTGATAAACAAAGTGTAAGATCAAATTTTAAACCCTTCAAATTAAAGTGTGGGGGCGTAAGAATAATTCTATTTGAGAAATAATATAAAGATTTTAAGTTTTCTTTCCTGTATATGGATTTGTAATTCTATGTATATTTGTTACAGTAAATTATTATGATGGTTAATATGATATGATATTTATTTTATTTTATTTTTTATCTTCCGGGTTCAAAACTTAGAGTTAATATATGAATATTTTATCCAATTTGCTTGTCACGTTTTCAAGATATATTATTAAATAGCTGCTTAAAATGAGTTGGGATATCATGAAATTAAGTAAAATGAAGTCTTTCATTCGGTAGGGATATTATGTGTCAAGAAATCATCTCACCTAAAAGATTAAGCTATTATGTAATGTTTAAGGATATGATTTATATTATTATCTAACACCCCTCTCAAGTAAATTCTATAAACTTGAAACTTATATAATCTCATACTTAATTATTGATATCAAATAAAATGAGGAGTTTAAATTTGAATTCGTGATCGTTAGGTCATTATGTCAAATAATCATTTCACCTAAAAGTTTAGATTGTCATGTAAGGTCTAGAATATGACTTGTATCATTCTCTAACACCCCCTCCCTTAAGTGAAAGTTTTTAGACTTGAAATTTGCACAAACTCACACAACTCTGTACTTAATTTTTTAATATCAAATAAAATGAGAGGGTGAGTTTTGAACACACGATTATTAGTTCATCAAACTCCGATACCACCTAAAAATTTAGTTGTTAAATAAGGTCATATAATATAATTTATATTATTCTCTAACACTATAAAGTTTATATACATAACTTAAACTAATTACGACCACATGTATAGAGCAAGAGTTTCCAAGATTTGATTTATTAATTTTAGACATGTGATCACTTGTCACTAAGCACGGTTAATGCATCTTAATCATTATCTTAACACATAGATTAACTTGACCTAAACATGTCTGCCATTGATCGTAGAAAGCATCATCAAATTTGATTATACACATGCATGATCGATCAGCATAGGAAACATAGAAACACAATCACATTGCATGGACCCCCTCCATATCCCACTTAGTCAATTATGCTCTCCAAGAGCCACGTCTAAACTTCCTTTCAGAGCCGTGTCTCCAATATGTATTTACAGTGCTTATGTTTTGGAACAAGCTAGTTAGCTACGCATAAAAAAAAATAAAAAATAAATTTCATCATATAAGTTCTTACAGGCACGAGTTTTGACTTCTATGAGCACATGTTAATACTATCATTTAACTACATCGAATATGGGTTTATTATTATTATTATTATTATTATTATTATAAGGTATGCAATAGCAGTCGAGGCTTGAATAGCTAGCACAAGAGAAATAATAGTCAGATAATTTTTCCCTCCCTTGAAATGTTTATTTGTTTAATCTGTATAGTAATTGTACAAGCTTGGTTCATAACTTTGAGAAAAAGACGAGAGAAGTGGACGTTTGAGAAAAGCAAGAAGACTAAATACCAAAAATAAATGCTCGGAAATTCTGTTAAAGAACTTCATGTCTATCATTAAATTAAATGATTAAATATTATTTAACCCATATCTCATATGATTCTACAAATTAATTTTACTTCCAAACTATTCCGACAGTGACGAGAGGATGGGGCAATGATTTAATCCACATCTCATGTGATTTTGCAAATTAATTTTAATCTATACAGTGATTTTCTATCTAATAAAAAAATATAATTGTTTCTAAAAGGTTTAACATGATGACAAAGGACTTAAAATCTGTATTGCAGATCTCGGGTTCGGTCAAGACGTACTCATCTTATAAAAATCTAGAACAACCGATGTTTTACTTGTTTAACCTGATTCATAAAAAATACTTAAAAGAGATGAAGTTTCTTGAAATGCAAATATATATATATATATATATATATATATATATATTGGAAATGAAACATTTATGTGTTCCACCCCTTCCCCATTAATAAATTAAACACTTTTTTTTATCATTTCTTGAGGATACTATGGTCGACTTTAAAAATTGCTAAACCATTTTGTGTAATATGTGTCACAATTTGAACTTTCATGTTTTATAACGATAGATGTGTTGGGAATTCGGTTTTCCCATGCGCGGACCGGGGGTGTACTGATACTTGCTCATAGGAGGCTTAAGCACACTGACACAATATTTAACGTGGTTCGGCAAAACCGCCTACATCCACGGGAGAGAGTCATTGTATTAGAGATAGAGAAAGGGTTACAATAAATACATATAGAGGAGGAGGATTACATCCACTCTACTCAACTCATCAACTCTCTCTAGCTCTCTCTACACAACACATTCACTTGTGTTTCTTCCTCTCTTTTCACAACACATTCACTTGTGTTGCTCTCTCTCTCATTTTTAGCTCTAATAAGCTCCTCTATATATATCAAGAGTGAGGAGACAATCTTCTTCATAAATCAAAGTTGGCCACCAAACTTTCTTCATAGTCAAGGTTGGCCACCAACCTTCTTCAACAATGGTGGGTTGGCTACCATTTTCAACAATGGTAGGATATTGCCACAAAATAGCAATATACCTAACAATCACCCCTTTGCCATTTGTGTGGGCAATTGTCATCTTGCTTGTTCAGCACAAGCTTGCATTCTGCAGACTCTTCCAAGCTTACCATTACGAGGCGTCTTCAACACAACATTCCCCTTCGAGCATATCAATCATGCTCGGTCCGGAATGATTTTTCAAGCCTTACACCAAGGCTTACAACACCCCCTCAAACGAATATTTCCAAGTGTGACAGTCATTGAGTATTTCAATATGATTACAAGCTCACCACTCTTCCAAGAGTCTACTCATCTAGGAGTTGCGCCTGCCCTCTGTTCCACCCTAGGAACCACGCCTTACTTCTCCATGAGTCTCTCGCTCTTAGTCGTAAGAGTCCAGGTAGCTCTCACCTTTAACCATGGGGGCAGCCCATTAAAGATTGATCCATATTTATCTTCATACTCTGAGTATTACAATGCCATTACCGAGCTCACTACCTTGACAAGAGTCAACTCGTTCCCGGAACCTGCGCATGCCCTCTGCTCCTTCATAGCGACCGCGTCTTAATGTTCCACAAGTCATCCACTTATTGTCCAAGACAAATGTTTTCTAGCTCATTGATCTTTAGCATGGGGGCAATATCCATGAAAGTCAATCCTGCATTTGTCTCCATACTCATCATAGCCACTTCATTGGCTATACACTTGTCCACTCATATCTAGCCATCACATTGGCTCTGGGGTTGTTCTGAACTGGGCTCATATCGTGGCCACACACATTCTCCTTAGGTGTCTGGACCGGGGCTTCTATCATGGCCCTCACACCTTCTCTAAGGTGTCTTCGCCCGTTTCATGGGACGGTCTGATCCGGGTTCCTATCATGGCCCTTACACACCTTCCATCTAAGGTGTCTTCGCCCGTTGTCATGGGGCGGTCTCATCAGAGCTCCTATCATAGCCCTCACACACCTTCCATCTAAGGTGTCTTCACCTTTCATAGGTGAGCGCATCCTCCTTCAGTGAGATGCTTCAAAGTGAATCCAAAAATCTCTACCACCATGTGCACTTATGGGAGAGATTACCGCCATCGACTACATAGAAAGAGAAAGTTGCGGTATACTCCTCGCAATCCTCCACCTCAATTTCTATGTTTAGAGCTTTTGTGCCTTTACGCTCGACAACTCCATCTACACCAACTCTCTTTGGTGTCTTCGTCTTTCATCATAGACGGTTGCCTTTTATCACGATCATTTGCACCCCTCAATTAGGTGCCTCTGTAACAGCTCTCTTTCCCTCCTTGCATGCATTGGAAAGGTATTCGACTGTTGTCTTCATTAAGAGCATAAGAGACTTCTGTTGTACAAACTTTAACGATCCTACGCTCTGAGCTTCATCTGGGAACACTTTTTCTCCTTGCACCTGTTGTCTCATTACAATACCTCGTTGGATCCTACGAGTACTCCTGCACAATCTCCGTGTGCCCTCGTGCAATTTCTGTTCTCCAGATTTCTCCCTATTTCTTGCTTATGTTTGTGACAGACTCATCCTGTCATAACACTCGTCCAAGTCGAGAATAGGGTGTCAATCTTTATCCCCTGCTGTATTTCTCTTCCATTATCGGGGTCTTCATCAATTCTCCCTCAGAAATCACGATCCATTGAATCTAACTTCTTTGGAGAAATCACCACTTCATCATATCCTTGATCATACTGAACCCAATCTGTTCCCTTGTGCCGTCTCCTGCTAGTCTTCAATCTGTTTCATTTCAAATCGCTATATATACTGAAAATAGTACTCGTATGGATAATCATTCCACTAAGCAAGTTCCCAGGAAAGATTGGAGGGGTCACACTGGTCCCGCTTAAAACCCAATCTCCTAGACAGAACTTCTTAGGCCATATCTATCCATCGTACTGTCTTTCCGTATATACAACCATTTGCTAGCTGGTTTTTCCTTACAAGTGATCTGGAATATAGTGGTTTAATACATGATTTCTCAATATCTGGCGAGACTACCAGTGCTTAGATTCGTCAAGATTGGTCTTCGTCAATTTCCACTCTTCACCTCAAGTTATCCACATGATCGGGTGTCCAGAGTGTCCCAATTTTACCTTCCCTCAAGGCAGTTAAATTTCTCCCCACTTAGCAGTTCAACACATGTAATTGGGTAAACATGTGCACCTTCTTCTTCTTCTTCTCTTCAACGACCACCATGATGACCTTCAGATGCCTCCTAATCGGGCAATCTCTTTTGGTAATTCGCCACTGCCATTTTTGGTCTCAAATATCAACGATCGGACCGTACCATTGCATCCGGAACGATCAAATTAGCTGGAAACAAGTCTGAAATCGTCCAAATCGCACTTCAGACGGCTAAGATTTGATCAAAACAAGTCTGGCCTGATGAACGGCCCAGATTCAATCTCAGATCCGGTTGCACGTAGACTCTGCTGCACAGAATCTTATCCCACCAGTGACATGGCACTGTTGACTTGACTGATGATGTGGCGCTGACGTGGCACCGATGACGTGGCGTTGACTGGCCGGTGACGTGGCGTTGACTTTTCCAGTCAAAACTTTGACCGACAATAACTTCTTCGTTTGAACTCCGAATTAAGTGTGCTATACACCGTTGGAATCGTGGTGACCTCCTCTAGAAGATCAGATACTCAAAAATCATTTTTGAGCACTTTGATTTTTCTGCAAAAAATCAAACACCTACCTACACCAACGGCTCTGATACCAGTTGTTGGGGTCAACTGGTATTCGGGTCGGGTCAGCCAATCCGGGCGAAGAAGACGCATGGGGCGCGTGGGCAGATGCCCTGCTGGAGAGTGCGGTCATGTCCAACATCAGATTTTGATGTCGTTTTCACTAGTGGCTTCGTCTCGGCCTCCTCTACACAGTGGTATGGTTAAAACACAATTTTGACAATTTTCATTTTTGAGCAAAATCAAACACTCCTTTAAACCATCAGCTCTGATACCAGTTGTTGGGAATTCCGTCTTTCCCATGCGCGGACTGGGGTTGTACTGATACTTGCTCATAGGAGGCTTAAGCACACTGACACAATATTTAACGTGGTTCGGCAAAACCGCCTACATCCACGGGAGAGAGACATTGTATTAGAGATAGAGAAAGGGTTACAATAAATACATATAGAGGAGGAGGATTACATCCACTCTACTCAACTCATCAACTCTCTCTAGCTCTCTCTACACAACACATTCACTTGTGTTTCTCCCTCTCTCTCTCCACAACACATTCACTTGTGTTGCTCTCTCTCTCATTTTTAGCTCTAAGAAGCTCCTCTATTTATAGCAAGAGTGAGGAGACAATCTTCTTCATAAATCAAAGTTGGCCACCAAACTTTCTTCATAGTCAAAGGTTGGCCACCAACCTTCTTCAACAATGGTGGGTTGGCTACCATTTTCAACAATGGTAGGATATTGCCACAAAATGGCAATATACCTAACAAGATGTACAGAGAGATCACTCTTTTCCAATTCTTGACGAGTTGAGCGTGATGCAAGAATTAGAGATAGAGAATTATGTGACAAATGACAATAGGTTTGTGAAGATCCTTCTTCCAATAAACCCTAGCACGTAAAAACAAAATCGATACAAGATATCGCACCAAAAGGGGCTCCCAAGATTTAGGTCATGGAAATGCATGAGCACTTAACAAGTCACATTAATCAATCAATCTCTTTAATTGATCTTGCTTTACCGAGCAGGAAAGGCAAAGATTCCATGTTCAATGGACCTATATATTTAGCTCAAGGTGAAGCTAACGTTTAAATTACACATGTTATGAGACAGACAGGACAACATCAATAAATCCGTTTATCAATGAGTAAAATGTAAAGATATGGAGCCCGTGAGGTTATGGTGATTAGAAAATATTTTTAATTTCCTAGATTAAAACCTTAGGGCTAATATCAAAGAGATTTATTAATTTCTTTCTTAATATAATAAGATAACGTGAGAGGTGATCAGCTTTTAAAATCATTCAGATATAACTTAGTTTTTGATTGATCAGGAAAAAAACACGTAAAGATACGAGGAGTTTAGTTTTAAAAATATTTTTTGTTTAAATATATATTAAAATGAAATACATATATATATATAAATAATTTTTGACATCAACATATAAAAATGATTTAAAAATATCAAAAAACTTAATTTTAAATAAAATATAAAAATAAACAAATTTTTATTTTTTAAAAAAATACAGTGACAAAACTGTCTAAAAAGATAAAAAAAAATATGATAAGGTCAAAGGAAGACGGGCTAAAAGCTTCTGGTTGGTACAAGTTGTCACCTCTCTTGATCCCATGCGATGCTACTTGACCTCGATTAATAGTAAAAGAACATGGATGGAGGATTCTAGAGTTGATTTTCCTAGCTAGGTTTATATTAACTTTTTATATATATATATATATATATATATATATCAAAGTGGTTCTGACATGAGTGTTGAGGACATTCTTTTTTCTTAAGAGAGGTCAGAGGTTCAATCCCTCTTCTTGTATGGAGTCGGTCATTTCAGGAGCACTTTCACTTCTTCAGGGCTCACCCAGTGCGAACATGGATTAGTTTAGGCCAACGTCTAGGACACCACGTAGTTTATACCAATATATATATATGGACGTATGTTTGCAGGGAAAAAGCGATTTTATTGGTGTATATATTCCACAATTATTTCACATAACCTTCAAACAAAATTAATCAAAAAGAAAAGGAAAGCAAAAGGATATCATTATTAATGATGGAGAAATCAAAACCTTGCATCACAGTCCACATCCGGCCAGACAGAAGATATAAATTTGTTACAATGCTGCTACTTGATCGGAACTTGATTTGGAAAACTCAATCATTTGAATAATTTGATGCTGATTTTCTTGACTAACTCCTTTTCTTTACTCGAGGAGGGAATTAAATGAATAGTGAAATGCATTACCAACTTCTGGTAAAAGAAAAGGAACTTTAGATGCTTCTGGTAAAATAATAATGAAGGTACGTGGACAAACTTGAGATAAAGAGCGTAAAAATTTAAAAGAATTAGCTTATACAATCGTTAATTTCGGGATCCGTGAAATTAGTCGAGTGCTAGACGTAACCGACTTCGGACATCCACGTTAATAAAAAAAAAGAATTGAATAAACAAATAAAAGTGGGACAAAAAAAATACGGGGAAAGGAAAGAAAACAACCAATGAATTAGTAAAATTTAGAACCCTAATCTTGCAGTGCTTTATTCACAGCCACCACCACACCTACCTTAATCAAATGAAGAGGCAGCTCTTTGAGCTAAATTACAAAGCAAAACCCCATGTGACTCCTAGCTATCCATTTAATCAAAATATTAAAGAAAAAGGTGTGGTCCTTCCCTTCCATTAGGGCCTGTCTACATGCCATCGCTTGTGATCAACCAAAGACAGAAGAAGAACCAAAGCTAAAGACAAAACGACGCGCTCAACTGATTCCACCAACCTGGCCAATTCATACAATTCATATAAATAATGAATCAGTATTTATTGAAATGGCATCGCTGTAGGCCCTAAGAGATCACTAATCACATGGCAACAGCCTGTTAATTTCTTTAGTTGCTAGATACATAATATGCTTAGGGTGAGAGCAAGCTCAAGAAACCCTAGCTGGGGCCAAGATTAATTTATCACAGACAGTAGACATCGTTTTGGAAGAGGAAGAGGAAGAAGAAATCCCTTTATTTCGAAGGATCATGCAATCCATAGGGTAAATTAATAAGGACATAATCTATGACAAATCAAGCTTGCTCCCTCTTTCTTTCCCATCTACCAACCAATCAGTGTTTACAGGGCATGTCATTAATTTCTAGCCTTTCTCCTGTGTGTGTGTGTGTGTGTTTGCTATACATGGGTAAATTAAGATAGCCCTTTCTAGGTTACAACTTAAACTTAAACTCACAGCTAAATTTAGGTTAACACAGGTGAACTTGTTTTTTTGAATAAATAAATAATATATATAACTAGGGTTATTTGATTTACAGCTCAAGGAGTACAGTATATTGGCTGAAATTACTGTCATCAATATTTCTTAATTATTGTTAAAAGTATAATTAATTAACCATGCTTGTTACTTTCAGGTGGTTTTTCATTCAACCACTTTTTAGTTTGACCTTAACAGCTTAATTTCTCTGACATATAACAGTGACATTAACTTGATTAATCTTAGTTGAGAGCAGGGTTAGGAGAGCACTGTGGTCCCTTTTTTTTTTGACATATCCACCCCTGTGTAGAGAGAGAAAGAGGGTGGAGAGAGGCAGCAAGTCTGTCAATAGCTGTGAGGAAAGACCAAAACTCGCCATTAAATACTCCATCGATGACACAGTACAGCAGAGACGGGAAGGAGAGGGTGCATTTATATAAATGGCGAGGGAGAGTCACGAGAATTCCCTTACCTAAAACTTGCATGGCTCTTGCTCTCTTTTGTGTTCTTTAGAGGTGTGAATTAGAGCTCTTACTTTTCCAAATTAATCTCCCACCAAGCACCTAACCTCAAGCCCGGCCCTCCATTTGGCTCATCGTTCAATTCGTTTGATATGTTGGTTTGAGAGGTTAAAGCTGCCAGCATGATCTGGTAAAGAACCTGTTACTCTTTATACATATATCAACATTAATCATATAGAGCTATTTATAGATAGATAGACAGACAGAATTGATGTTATCATGGATTTTTATTGATATGTAAACCAATGAATCGCGGTAGGTTGTAGTAGTTTAGGATGATCAATTGATTGTGAGTTTTTCTTTTTTGGCTATGAAAGTAGAACATCTTGGTGATTTGTGGGAGTATAATTGTCGAGAAAAGGGAGTTGTACTAGCAGGGAAGACACGTAGGGTATATGTATTTTCCAGGAAAAAAAGGTAGAAAATAAATTAGAATTAAACTAGCTTGAAGTCAGACCTGTATAAATATATGGTTCCATCAGGTCATCTTGCAGCTTCAATCACTCAATCACCAACAGCAGAAAAGATTCTGAAACGAGCTTTCTGGGGTCTAATTTGCTCTCACAAGAACTCCATAGATGTACAGGTAATTAAGTATTTGGTTCCTCATCAAAGCCTCATCTTCCCTTTTCTTTTCTTAATTTTTTGTTTATCTCTAGATTAATTGTCATTGAAATTGTAATTTCTAGTTAGTTATAATGTGATTCTTACCTCATTATAATCAACACCTCTATCTTTCTTGATTTCATACACAAGAATTATGCATATGCAAGCATACACTTGTAGACACTCACAAATCTGCCCTGTCCAGTCAGAATATTGATGAATTTTTAACCTACTCAGATGCAGCTATGTATCTTACAACTAAAAATGTCAAGAAAGACAATACATTATCCTTCATGGCTGCATGCTTCTTCCATGTTTGTCTTTATTAGGCTGCAGGTATATATATCAAGAATCAATAAGTAAATTAAATTCACAAGACTCAAGAAAAGCATGCTGATTAGAAAATGTAAATGTGTATTTTAACTGTGTAGATATATGGTGGTAACTCCAATGCTCCCGTAATGGCATATACAATTGGTTTCTGCAATCTTTTTTCCTTGTCCTTTAATATATAATTTTTATCCCCATGTAATTTCTTTAGTTTTTACTGATTTTGGGATTGAAACTGAATAGGAGACAAAGGGTGGTACAAATTTGTTTTCATCCTTGGTTCCACAAGGTTAGTGGTCCAATTTGGTGTTACACGATCCACAATTCTGAGCGGACATTGACACTCCTCCACAGGATGTTCCATTCATCTCTTGGATAATATTTATCATTCTGTGGCTTCCCAATTGCAGATAGTTAGCTCACATAGTATTAGCACTCCAACACTGCCATATGAGGTTTCAGTTTAGGGATTTTTATAGAGTGATGCTTCATAAAAGACTGTAGCTGATTCAATCTCTCTATCAGACATTCAAGCATAGCATCATAAGTTTTTTTTCTTTCTGTCTCTATGTTTAAAAATGATCAGGCTGTTGTTTTACTTTCCATTCCTCATTCAGTATCTTAAGAAAGAAAGACTTGGTATGACAATTGTTTCAAAAATATTTGATCCAAAACAAGGCTCACCGGCATGACATTGCATATACAGGTCATTCCCATGCACACATTTTGAAGTCTTATGGTGACAAACTTCATATTTCTTGCTTCAATTAATATAATAGGAATCTCTCCGTAACAATTTCGTCACATAACAAAAAGTCTATCTAATTTCTGGCCAAGTCATAGATAAGTTGTATTATGAATATGGAAAATATTGCACTAACATAAAGAGTAACATGCATTTTTTCAGTAGGAGTTGATTAAGAATACAAGGGATATGAATATAGGCCCTATATAGGACATATCTTAGTTATATAAAAAGGGTTTCTGATGTTCTTACATCAACTGTTCTGAGAAATTGGCTAATATTTGATATCAAGTTTGGTAGCAATGGACAAGTATGTGACTTGTTCCTTCAAGCTGCTGAGAAGATAGGGAAACCACTTGATATTAGCTAGTCTCATCTTCGTATCTGCAAAAGATGCTTCCAGTTGTAATTTCTTGGCTTTATTCTTCACATATTAATTGAAAAGATTTGATATCACCTTATAATTTCTTGGTGGGAATATTGAGTCGTGTTTGTGGTCGGAATTTTTTGTTGAAAATACAACTCTGATGTGATTTTAGTGACAAAGTGGATTAGATTGTTACCAATTTATTTCTCATTCAATTCCTTTTCCCATCCTTATCATCAGCATCTGAAGATTGGATACACTGTTTCATTTTCCACCTTACAGACAATAACTGTTGTCCATATTCTAGTTCTCTGTGATATTTTTTCTTCTGTTCTGTTAGAGAATAATATGAATCATATTTTGGACCTCACAATACAGCTTTACCTTTTAGATGAGATAGTTTCTTAACATGGTATCAAAACCTTGTTGACCTAGTAGTCATGAGTTTAAATCTCACCATCTTCATTCTATTTGATAAAAATCAAGCACAAGATAGTGTAAGCCCGAATGCAAGTTTCAAGTCTAAACGACTTTCACTTGAACAAGTGTGTTAACATCTTAAGTTTTTATGTGAGATAACTACTTAAGAGATACATATCTTATTACTACTAGAATATAGCAATGGGTTATTGCTGCTATTTCTAATATCAGTAAAGCTGTAGTTTGTGATAAAGCTTTCTTCCAGTCTACTTAAGAATCAAGCAAACTGGAAAAATGCTGTTTTTTTTTTTTCTTTACGTTCGACTTTAGTCAGTTACTATAGTTAGGGACATACAAGTTTTGAGATGAAGGAGCTGATGCTGACTTGTTTGCCCTAATAAAAACTTTGAGAACTCTCATCGTTTGGATGATATAATTGTGTTCGTCTAGCTATGTAAATCATTACCCTTTCTCGTTGATCCTGATCTTGAAATAAATTGACTAATCCCATGAATCTGGTCGAGATGAACACGAGAAATTTATCTTAGGATCCATTTTTGTTTCAGTAGAGCTGCATGCTAGTATAGGGATTGTCCCTTAAGATATGATCAATATGTGAAGCTCATTACTCCTCTTTAAACTTGGAGCTTGGATTAGTTCAATGGTGTGGCAGATGAATTGAAGATCTCATATGGATTAGATCAGGTGCTGCAGGCCGCTAATTAAACACCAATAATTGATGCCTAAACATGTTTTAGGTGATTTTTTATGCCGATTATGAAGATAATGAAGATGAAAACTATCCTATTTATGCATTGAATATTGTTTATGCAATTAAGAGTAACTAATTAGGCATGTGAATAGAACAATCTAAGGTGAAGCAGGGAATCCATTGAAGGCTCTGCAAATCACTCAAGAAGTCTTCTGTCAAACAGAAGTTCCTGCTAGAAATCTGTCAAAAAGGGAACCCGGCCCCTCGTGTTTCTGCACACAAAAATACACCTGCTACTATTGAATCCGCCACTGGAAGAAACAAAAACACAGATCCGCTACTGCAACCCCAGATTCACTGCCATTGTACCCTTTTTGCTTCCTGTTAGTAGGTGTACACATGTAGGACACCATCAAAATACGCAAGAACGATCTCTCTCTCTCTCTCTCTCTCTCTCCGTGTGTGTGTTTTAAAAACAATATACATATTTTCCACAAAAAGTAGAAGATGAGAGTTGAGGATTAAATAAATCAGATAAAGGAGCTCGAATAGAGATTTGAACAGGGAGGAGGAAGATAAATATGGCAAGTGTTAAAGACAGATATAATGCTTTGGCAAAAAAACCAAAAAAAAAAATCGTTCACAGTTGTGCCAATAGAATCATGGAATAACAGAGAACTTGTAAAAATTGTATGCTAGGTGTCGAGTTCAAGTCATAGTAGGTCTCGAGTTAGAATGTGTATTCCTTGTAAAAATTTAAGATAATCATGATTTTACTCGTTCACTGAATCCATAAAATAAGTTTTCGGTTTCTAGCATTAAAAAAAAAGTATATTTTAATATTAACGGGTAATTAATAATGATCATAAAATTATGCTATTTTTTCAAAATCTTTTCAAGGCAGGGTTATTTTGAAAAAAACATCCAAAATTCTTGTACCATAATATTTCCAATCTTGATAACGCATGTTTATTTTTCTTTCATATCTACCAATCAAGTACTTATAGACTAGTCATTAAAAGTACATATTTTGCTGTAAGAAGTTACATTACCTTTCTGTACTAAATTTAATTATTCCATCGTCATGCTAATTATCATCTCAAGTTGCAATGGCCAAA
Source organism: Salix exigua (assembly GCA_032356905.1). NCBI lineage: Eukaryota > Viridiplantae > Streptophyta > Magnoliopsida > Malpighiales > Salicaceae > Salix > Salix exigua. The sequence goes on from CM063599.1 coordinate 11,728,850, forward strand.
CCCCTCCTTTTTATTTTACTTGGCAGACTCCCAATCCGAAAATTTTATATTATATAAAAATATTTAAAAATAAAATAAAATCCAAAAATAAAAATGGATATTTTTAAAAAAAAAGTGATTTTCTTGAATATTTTCCCGCCAATTTCTTTTCAAGGTTTATAAACTTACATTGTATAAAATTTTAGATTTTTTGAAATTTTCTCAAAAAAATAAAAAATATATTTTATTTTCTAGCATGCTTCGAATCTTAAAACATTTATGAGTATATTTCACAACATGGTGTGTTAAAATCAAACAGGAAAAACGGTCAACGTGAATCCACACTGTCATTCAACTAATGAAACCTTCTAAGCCCACTGAACAATTTTCAGATTTTCCCGTCATCTTAACCCATGATCTCTGATACTTATATCGTCCTCTAGACCTACTCTCGCCATAAATCTTCCTGTCAAAAAACTCATGACCACGTTTCGACAGAACAGTCCAATAGCGTGGCGTAATGGTAAAGGATTTGTAATCCATGTTGAGTTCGAGTTAGAATGCTTCATTTCTTGTAAGAGTTTAAAATATCCGAGGTTTTATTTATTCATTTAAGCCTATGCTTTCCAAAAATAAGTTTCTAAAAAAAATAGTTTCAGCAGAACAATAATAATCTACATTCATTTTTTTTATTCTAACATGTCTATTTCGTATGGGATTAGCTTTAGCTGGCATGCTCGATAAAGAATGTTTACACAGATATTTAAAAAGAACTGCAAGTCTTTGGCTGGCGTCTCCATCTAGCAATCCTGGGAAACTGGAAAACGATAAAGAATGTTCATGAAATGCTACCAGTTATGATTGGATTTGCACATCCACATTCAATAGCAAATTGCAAAGTACTAACTCATTTGATATTCCCTTTCAAGGAAGCAAAATGAGCACCAGATGCTAAATGAACACAAAATGGATATCTGGGGTAGAAAGATCACGTATTCATTGTTGCCAATAATGGATCCACAAGAAGCTTCCAAATGCTTCTACTGAGTCTGAGATATCTGTAATCTTTTATTTTTTTCTCATTTACTACTGGTATCCTTCAAACTTGCAAAAAAAAAAAAAAATACAGAGAGGAGTTGGAAATGGTGAATGGTGGGCCCTTGAAGAAATCCTCGCTCTCTAACATTGTGTGATTCCTCTTAAGATCCATGAATCCCATCTACTAGGTTAAAGAGTATTGCATATACAAGGAGTTTGTTTTGGTTAAGAAAAAAAAAAGCATCTTCTATTTTCTGCTATTTGCAGTTCAAAAGAAATTCTGAGTTTATGGTGGAAAGCTGGTATAGGAGAGATGAAACTCATACGTGGCTTGCTTGAAATGGAACAGCCATGGGAGAGAAGTGAAGAGCAAGTGATAAATTTCTGCATTTATTTATTTTTTTTAAAAAAAAAAAAAAAACAGCTTCTAATTTGTCTTGCCACCACACTATTCTCAAGTCTTATATTAGGCATTGTTGAAGTTCCTTGAAAATCAACTAGAAAGAGATCACTTTCTTTGTCGAGATTAACGATTAATTCGTAAGAAGTAGGAGTCAAACTGGACAGATGAGTTAAAAACCAAAAACCCTTTTGTAGAGATCACTGGTTATGAAGATCCAGACATGGGAATTTAAGTCTGATGTCCTCAAAAACTTCAACAGAATAGCTAAAGGCAATGTTAAAAGTTAAAATGAAAGGAAAGTAGGGAACCAAAATCAAATTCGTCAAAGAATTTCACCTTAAACCCCTTCTCTCCCAAGAACTGTAACCCACTTCCCAGAATGAGTACACAAAATGGCAGAGTCAAACAGCTAAACACAGTGCAGAAACGTCTGGACAAAGTACTTTGTTTAAAGCAGACTACAATGTTTTATTATATCAATCCAACAGGCTAGAGTTTACTAAACAAGTTTTATCGTGAAGGAGAACCCCTCTGGGGTAATAGATTTAACCCATCATGTCTTGTCAAAATGACATTGTATGTTTTAACCAACGTTCATCCCCCCATTTTAGGAGTGCTTATGGTACAACCATTTTGACAAGGTAATAAAATTGAAGATATATTTAATGAAGTGCCTCCCTAAACATTTTTCTACTGGATATTGTATAACTCGCATATGTAGCCTAAAGCTGTAACCTTAACCAAAACATGGGGAAAAAAGAATCAGAATTTACCTAGATGAAGGTATGAACCTTAAAATCTCTCTTTGCGATTTAACATTTCATGATACTTACAATGCAGGATTTGAAGGCCAAGCAATTGGGGAAGAATGGGAAAACAGTCCTGTGACTTCAGTTTTCAGGAGTTTTCCAAGCAGCATTGGCAACATTGATCCTTCACTTTGATTCCTCAGTGCTAAAAGGTCAATCCAACTGCTCTCTTCTCTTTGGTTCAGGCTTACCTAACTGCAACGAAAAACACATTTCTTCATCAGAGTCACTCCTTAACGCTGATAGGTTTTTCAGTTCTGGGTTTTCCTGGGGTTTGTTGTCATGCATCGGCGATCTCCCTGAGAAACTTGGGATGAACTGATGTTCCACATTAGGAGCTGCGTCTGCCCCATCTTCTATATGAAACTCAGGGCCAATGAAGCGTGGAGACTGTCCTTGCTGGGACTCACCTTTGACTACCCCTTGCTGCGTGTTTAAATTAATAGGCTCAAAGTTTTCTTCAATTTTTTCTTTGGATGGCACCCGGTCTAGAGGAGATGACTCTCCAACTGTTGAATCTATTCCTGGTGCCAATGCATTTCTTTGATCTTGAACTGCAGCTATATCAACAACTGAACAAGTCAGATAGTATCACAAGTTGAGGTAATATGCACAGAATTATCACTAATGAGTAGTGTTCAGCAGGCTCTCAGTTTTTTTTTTTCTCTTTATATTTCCCAAAGATTCACAAGCCAGGCCTTTGTTTTGAGTCAAACTATCACATTGTCACCTTTACCTTCTATCAAGAGTAACAACAAATATGATCTGGCAAGTTGAATCTAACGGGAGAATATTTTTGTCCTTGAAATGAAATTATTGCTCTCTCCACTTGTATATTGTATGTGTGCAAAGTAAAACTGTCAAAGGTAACAGCTAATGAACTTACATAGGCTGGCAACCCCTCTTGAAGAAACAAATGTTGGAAACTTGATATCATTGCTATTGGAATTCAGAGAGTATAAATGTCATTCACAAAGCAATAACATTAGATTTTATTTAAAAATAATTTTCACTTTCTGAAAATAATATATCAAAAAATAAAAAACAATATTTGACCCTTCCCTTGATTGCTCTCTTGTTGAAAATAGTTTCTTTAATACAATGAACTCTTTTCTGACACTAACCAAACAGTGCTAAGTAGAGAGCCATTCAGGGTTCCACACTGACATTCAAAAAGTATGCAGGTTATCATCTTTTAAACTTGATACCCAGATTTTGACAAGTTTCTTTTTCAGTAGGTTAATGGAGGCTCTTAATAAAACCCTTTATGCTAATTAGACCTAGTAGAAAATTTTATGATCAGGCACCATGTTATTTTGGTACCCATGTAATTTATTCAATTTGAAAGCATACTCCAAATCTTTTCTCATCGTTTTTCAGTTCTTTTGTTAATGAAATCAGGAAAAGTTAGCCGGCAGTTCCTATCTGGAACAAAGCATGCATATCATTTGTTACTATAATATCTTGATTTTGGGAAGACGCCCTACATAGATGAGGGCACACATACAAATGAATTCTGAAAGATAAATGCATTAATGTAAAGGAGAAAAATATAAGATTGGATCGAAAACGCAAACCTTGAAGCCGTTCATTGGTAGTAATGAGATCAAGTTCAAGAAGGTCAAGCAGGCGACCAAGATCAACTCCACTGGTCCAATTTTCTGGGGGTAGGCCAACTTTAAGCTTCAACCTACCACGGTTAGCTGTCCCACCCCAAATGATCCCAACTGGCCGTGGCTTCTCACCATTCTGACCAGTTAAGAGAATGAGGCTTCCACTATCACCTTCAAGATCAAAAGTCTGTTGATTCTCGCCAACAACAAGAAAATCGGTAAAGAAACAAATCCCTTTCTCATCATTGTACTCTAGAGCATAGGCCATTATGGTCCCAGTAGTCAAGCCAGAACTCCTTCCAACTTTGACAACTTGCCTTCCAATGAGACTATTGATTGGAGCTTGCAAATCTATAATATGGACATCACCAACCTCACCAACACCTTTGACAGTTGTAGTTACATTGTTCATGTTGAAGTCTCCTGCAAAAGGAATGAAGGCCCCATCTGCTCGGACAAATGTTTCTGCAAGGGATCGCAATAGGTAAGTGTTGAGGTCAGGAAGCAACGAAAAACAATCAGCACAATTATGATACATAACTGTACTTCAGCACCATCCATATATAAAAAAGACAAATCCAACTATTAGGAAACAACAATCAAACCACATATTCCAAAGCCTGCAATCAGCTTAGCCTGCAAAGACAAGCATCTAGCTCAATTGCCTGGATGAACAAGGATTATTTTAAGTCTCTCTCTAACATTTGCTGGGGAATATATAAACCTTGTACATGACCCATGATTCATACTCCAATATATTTTATCTAAAAAACCTTTATCCAAGACAGTAATAATCCTACCCAGCATCAAGATTTTACAAACTCCAAGAAGCACTCTCATGGAAAAACTTCCTTCGCATAGCATATTCGAAGATTTCAAGATTGTAATCATGACTAATGCAACTATAGCATTAACAAAACCCAGCCTCGTCTTTCTTACAGAATGCTAGATCATTTCAAGATTGATAAGATGCTAACTACTTTGAGTTGTGTCAGTAAAGGTTTAAAAGTCCTATTAAATTACTCTGCTCGTATCTTATATCTAATTATTTACTTGGCAAATGCAAGTTGGATCATTTCAGTTTTATCTACCTTCTCAGAGCAGAAACACCTACTATTTGCAGGCACTTCTTTAATTGATGAGGAAAGAGCAAGAAAACATGTGGGAGCTTGAGGATCCAATGATATCCAACACTTAACTGGTTAAAGTTGTGCAGCTATGGATTTACATTTATTGAATGAAAGTATCCCTGGTGAAATCTAAAATTAACTGAAAATGGGTAATACTTTATACTCACCTAAATTGAATCTTTCAAGCCAGCAAACAAAAATTTAACAGAAGGAAAAAATTATTCATTTATCTCTCAAACTATTTTCTTAGTTAAACATAGTTTATGTAACCCAGCAAGATTCCCTTGGATTGACAGGTGGATCATTAAAAATAGAGTCTATGAAGAGGAAAAACATAAACTGCAAAACTCGTGGTAAACCAAAGTCTACATTGGTATGACAAATTTACCTGGGTTTGTTCCAGCAAATATTCCATACCAAAGCTCATCGGTGATAAATGAGGTTGCCCTCTCCACAGCACCCAAATACACCCCAGGTCCAAGGCTTGGTGGCAGAGGATGAAACATTTTCTGGTTTGGGTAGTCCAGATCAACTGCAACATGCCGGTTTGTGAGGAAACCAACCTGGCGGTTACCTGTTCTGCTTTTCACAATCGCACCCAGGGTTCCATATGTCTCTTGGTTAGCAACCTACAATTGTAAGGCAATTTTGTAATTCCCGTAAAATGAACAAAGCAACAAGTATTCAAGTGCATATCACAGAATACATTGCCTAAGCAAAATCAAGATGCAGGACATATATTGGGACAGCACAAAAAAGAACTCAAAACCATTCCCTTAAAAAACACATAATACAGTTAAAAAGGTCAAACTGCAATTGCATATTAATCAAAAACAACTTTATTTGCACACAATGGTTGGATAAGGATTTCCTGACAATTCTCACCAGATTTTGGAACTCTCAGTTGGTACAAATGAAAATGCAAAATAATTTCTAGAATGGTAACATATTATTGACGTGACCAAGGTTCCTGGCTTAAAGACTTGCACATATCCAACTCAAACGCAGGAAAACTAGTTCAGACATTTAATGTACTTGCCCATTTATCACATCCTATAATCAACAGGAAGAACTAAGACTGTCTATATATCAACTAAAAAGTTTATTAACCACCAAACCGCTCTATTTTATCAATCATGCATTTAATTACTACCATTTAATCAACACAGAAACCAGAAACATCACTAAAGTGTCAATACCTGCGATCCAGGACCAATGCTCGGGTCACTTCCTCTCAAGCCATCCACAAGCTCAGTATACAACTGTTCCTTTGGAGTTGCTGCAGGAGCACCATAATATGAGAATTCTACAACATCCACATCACACCACACTCCTCCTGGTCCCTGACCCATACAATGAAAAGGCAACTTAACTTCCTAAGCAAACAATGAAGCCAGTCATAGATCAAACAAGATAAAATAAACCAAATGTCCTTCAAAGAGAAATAGAGGCCAAAGTAATGCTGGAAGCACCGGTTTTCTTACCTCAAGGGCTTCAGGTAGGCACTGGACATGGCTGAGCCATTGCCTATGAACTTTACGGGCAACAAAAACAAGAATTGCAGGAATATCTGTCAAAATACCCCTCTGGATTCTAAATCCAATTGCTGTTCCAAGACTAAACCGCCTCAATATTTTACTATGAAATGCCCTAATGGTCATTAGCTCGAGCAAGGTGGTAGCTTGCTGCCCTGTTGGCGACCTCCCGAGAGTTTCCGGAAGCAGCCCCTTCTGAAGGTTTCCAAAATAGTTTGCCCTGTCTTCTGCTGCATCATTTAGTCGACTCAATGTGGGCCAGGAGAAGTAGGCAGCATTACTCTCAGAGTGCTGCCCACCTGAAGCAAAGGGTTGAAGTGGCGACAAACTTGACCAAGGCAAATGATTGCAGTAGTTTCTTTCCAAATCTAAAGCAGATTCCTCTGATTGTGACGATCCAGAGTGATGAATCCTTAAACCTAATCTGTTCCTTTCCATCTGTCAGCTCTCCTACACATAGACATAATGACTGTATAATCTTAAGAACAAATTAGGCAGCTTTAATTCTCATAATATAAAGAAGCCACACTGCTTTGATAATTGCAGGAGAAACTGTAGTGCTTGAACAGTAAGAATATATACTGAAATTGAAGAACAATCCCACTATACAATAACATAGAACACTTTAATTAAAAATATTTCAGAAAAAATATAAATAGATGAAAGAAATAACAGTTAACCAGAATATAGCTACTCCACACAAACAAATTTGCAAAAACACCTGTGGTGAAACATCTCAAATAGGAAACCATGGAAGTTTCAGAAAACAAGGACCATGATTAAATATATGGCATGAGCATTCTGGCCCCTAATTTGAAGCTATAGGCGCTAAAATAACTAGCTGTTTAGATTATAGACTAAGGAACCAATGATATACAAAACAAGCAACCGAAATAATATATATATATTAGGACAGGGATTCTTATATGGATTCTTATAAATATAAGAATCCCTATCCCAGTAAAAGATCCAAGAGGAAACAAATTCTCCAAAGGGTATGAGGAGAATTGAAGAAGAACACGCAAAAATAGAAGCTTCACATAACAAATGCAGAATAGATAGGGGAATAGTGCCATCCTTTTCCATGCAGAAAAAAAAAACATAATAAAACAGAAGCAAAAAAGGACACAAAATCATTCAGAAGTCAGCAAATAGAGATACAAAGCTGCAAGTCAATGCAAGTCTTTGAGAAACGAATACAAAGAAGCTAAACCCACATATCCAATCGATGATGAAGGCAGCAAATGATAATTAAATTTTAATTAAGGAATTGAAATGATTATTTGAAAAACAGATTAAATACTTCATAAAGACCATAACTTTCTGGAAAAAAACTGAGCTAAAACAATCAAGAACCTTCTTTTAAGAACTGAAATTGATCAAAACCCAGATAGAAATACTCAGATTGATAAAACAAGCAAACCCCGTATTTAAATCAAGACCAAAGCCAACAGATTAAGCAAACCCCAGATAGTATATACAATTAAAAACAAGGTTTTTATGCAACACTGACCAATCAAAAAATGTGGAGCTCTGATGGGGGACTCCAAAAACAGCCCCTTGAAGCTGTTCATGCCCTAGTACACAATCTCTTTCATTAGTGATTGATACTCTGCATAGTAAAAAAAAAAAAAAAACTTTATGCTCCTATTGACATGTAGAGAGAGAGAAAGCAGTGTGCTATAGCAAATTAAAAAAAAAAAAAGACCCAATATTTTCTAGGCAGACAGAGAGAACTAAGTATTAAACTATTTGGAGAGAGAGCGAATAGCCAGCCAAATATCTATTGTATCTGCTACAATTGATTTTGCATTGATATAATAATAGTAATAAAAAAAATCCCATTTTCTTACACACTTTTTATTTCCTTTCTTTCTTCCTTTTTGATTTCTTTATCCTTTTTTCCATTTTCTTTAGGCACATATAACTTATGGAGGGAGGGGGAGTTGAGTGATAACATTTCTTGGTGGAAAAAGAAGTGCAGCAGCCATAACGGAGGGTTTCAATGGAGGAGAAATTTTTTTCTCTGGGCCCATTCATATTTGCTCCCTAAAAGTAGCACATTCTTCACCCAAATAATTTAACTCCCACCTATCTATGGGGTGATGGCTGGTGGTTCGAGTCATCTTCTCCTTTGTGCATTTTGGCTATTGTACTGTATGTTCTTCTGATTAATTTGAGGAGAGTAATGAAAGATTATATTGATTTGCAATCATTTCAAAAATCTATATATATATAAATCATTGAAACCATGTTACTAAGCATTATGTGCCTGTTTAAAAATCTACGTTTTCGTAAATTATTAATACAGTAAAAATCTGCTAATTTTTTTTAAAATAAAAAAATATTATTCTGAATTTTTTTTCAAGAAAAGAAATTAATCTATAATAAATTTATGATACAACCCTGGTCAGGGGTGTATTATCAAATCAGATTCAATAACATATGATTTTTATTTTTTATTTTTTTATTTTTATCAAATGACTAGTCTTGTTTCTCTCACATGTATGATGATGTGCTCTCCTTCCATTATTTTCTATCACAAATTATTTTTTTATTGAAATCGGTGTTCGAAATAACTTGTATGTATCTTAATTAGTTTCACATATTCTCAAATTAACGTTCATGTAAATCTTCAGTAATTATCATATTAATAATCATAAAATTCAAACTTAAAATCATAAAAAAAAAAAATTAATCTCAAACTCTTACAAAATAACACCGCACAAAACTGTATACTTCTCCATATAATACATGTAGTAAAGAGAGGTGGCTTTCTAGAAGTTGAAAATCATTCAGACACTGCCCATCTTTTATTCCAATACATTATCTTCATCTTTTATCACCTCGTCACATCACCACTCCCATTATCTCTATCCCTATTTCTACAACGCAATTATTGATTGGATCAATACAAAAATGGTTCCACTACCGATAAGGCATTTCCAGAGAAGGAAAGGAAAAGGCAACATATTGAAGAGCACTCAAATTTGATGAGTTTTGTTGGAACCTGGCTTGTAATTGCTGAGCTCATGATTTGAATGACGGGTTTAACTAATTAATCTATGCATTATTACTTGAATAGCTATTTAAAAATCAATATTATTTGAAATAGTTTATACTCAAATTATAAAAAGAAATGTTATTTATTTTAAATATATCGTCTTTTTAACACTCTGATTATTTTTAAATTAATATTTTATATATCAAGAGTAAGTCTATTCTAAATTAGAACATTTGTTCCTAAATTAATTTATTTACAATAATTGTTTTTTTTCCACATAATCTTCTCTTAAATTCAAACAGGAAAGATGGTATGACAGACAAACCTACTTACCATCTATGCTGAAAATTATCTTATTTAGATTATGATAAAATTGAAGCATCAATCTATTTAAATTGGGTTCTTGGCCATTTAGGTTAAATAATAGTGGAAGCACACAAGCATAGCCATGAGATTTCATCCGGTTGATTTGAAAAATCTAAACTTTCAACATGATCAACTTCAAAACCAGTGAAATCCAGTTTTAAAAAAGATTAACAGCATTTAAGGTTAAAATTATTTTTTAAAACACTTTTCAAATTAGAGAAAATGTAAGTTGATTTTTTTAAGTGTTTTTTATTTATTAATATTAAAAATACAATTTTAATATATTGTCCATTAATAACAAAAATTAAAAAAAAATATTCTACATGAAATTACTAAATATACAGTAAAGATTTGTCATCGCTTACAATGCAGAGACCACACACAGTAAAACTTTGAGAAATATTATTGGCTAAGACCTTCCTCTTCATCTCACTGGATCCCTCCACATCCCGATAGATATTAAAACTCGTTTGATTTTAACTTTCAAAAACCTTTTAATTTTTAAATTTTTTATATTATTATAATGTATTAATGTAAAAATAAATTTTAATAAAAAATAATTATTACAACAATATCAAATGTTATTTTGGACATTGTTTCTCTTCATTGCTTCAAACATGGACATGGCAGGAAGGGTTTGGGTGAATGAATCATTTATAAGCGCATTGCTATCTACTACTTAGAATTCAAACGGCTAAACATCAAAATCTACCCCTTAAAAAACATGAATCATTACCGGAATATGCTGTTGTCGCAACTTCGGGGATGACACACAGAAAAGGGGGTTTATTGTCGTAAAATTACGACTATAATTCTTAGGAGTCGTCACCTAGTATTAAAGTCATTCAGAAACCTATTGTTCAGCGAGTCTGAGTAAGGGGACTTGTAGTGCAAGGGAAGACACATCACCCTCAGTGTACCTTACCTAAGGTAAGCTGCATTGTTGTTTGATTGTTTTTTTTAGTTAGATTTTTTTTATTTGTTGGTCTTCCCAAGGCTCGAAGTAGATCTTTATTCATGAAGAGTCTCTACCTCATGGGGAGTCAAAAAATTAATCATTCTAAATTTTAAAAATTTGATGCGGTATTTAGAAAAACTTTTTTTACTATCTGCGAGTGTGCTTTACGAAGTAATTTTACACCTAAATAGCTAAAGCAAAATAATTGTTAAATGTTTTTGATATTTTAGCTAAATTCCAACGGATAATCATAAACTGGTTATGATATCCAATTTTTGTTTCAAAATATGAGAAATATGCTATATTTGTTTTCACAAAAAATATGCTTGGAAAAACTTTGGATTTCGGTCGTATGCACGAAAACAACATATTTTTTTTATTTATAATTTTTTCAAAAGATATTTTTTGTTTCATGTAGATTTTGTATTTTTATTTATTTCTTTGTTTTTATGTGTGTGCGTTGACTGGGCCCATCATTTTTGGGTTGGACTGCCAACTTGGATGGGCTGGTAGGCCCATCTATTTTCAACTTGGGCTTCCAACCTAGTCGGGCATGTCAGCCTAAACAATTTCAAGTTGGCCTTCCATATTTGTACTTCAGCCTATTTTATTCATTTTTTTAGTTGTACTCCAATTTTTGCGGTGAAAAACTATATTGTAATGCACATCATTTGATATTAAAGTACAATCAATGCACTGACCTTAGAACGGTTAGGTTTTTACCCAAAAAAGGTAGACTCTCTCACAAAGAGAGATCTACTTTGAATTTTAGAATAGATCAACGATTTGACCTAGAAAAACAATAAAAAATAATGTAACTTGCCTTAGGGAGGATGCATTAGGGCGATACATCTTCCTCTTATACAACAAGTTCTTTTACTTAAACTCTTGTGGACCATTAAATTTTCTCGTGATTTTGATACTAGGTGACGCTCTTGAAAATTATAATAATAATTCTATGGTTATAAAAAACTTTTTATATGCAACTCGTCTCCGAGGATGGCCATGTTTAAAAATGGTTGTCACGACAAGTGGGGGAGAGACACTAAAAACCTGCATAATGTTGTTTTGCCATCATGAGTCGTGGTCTAAGGTGTTTCTTGTCTCTTTTGTGTAGCACACAGAAGAGTGGTAAAGGGCTAAATGCATCATGTAATCACAAAATTTTGAAATGTAGCATAAAGTGATTTGTAATCGTTTAGAGTTATGGTAGTTTTGTGTTTTTTCTTGAAATGATTTTTTTTTCTAAAACCATTATAAATGGTTTTTAGGTGTTGTTAATTATTTAAATATATTAATATGAAAAATTTAAGAAAAAAATATTTTAATATATTTCAATTAAAAAATATCTTTTATTTTATTATATTATTTCATTCTAAGAAATGTAGCATAAAGTGATTTGTAATCGTTTAGAGTTACGGTAATAGTTGAACTGTCTTTAATAAACCATATCTTCTCCATTAATCTATCATATCTCTAGATCTTCAATCTCCTCTCAAGTTGGATCAAGGGAATTAATTGATCTAAGCTTGGTTTACAATCGATGAAATTGGGTAGAAGATAGTGTTTTGGTGAATTTATCAGCTAGTTGATCATAAGTGTCATAAACTATTTCTGGATTATTCTCTAAATTCTACCCAAAATAAAATAAAAATAAAATAAATAAAATAAGAGGGGTTGACGTTCGTAGAAAAATTAAAGTAGAAATTTTGGACATTTTCAAGAGTCCGATCATAGCTTTTTTGTGCCAAAAAATGAAGAAAAATGTAAATTCAAGGCTAAACTAATTTATCATTGGATAATTTATTTAAAAATTATGTGGAAAGACATAATTATATTTTTATGGGCCAATATGATTTAATTATTGGCCAATTTAAAATGTAATTATGTTTAATAATTAACTTAGGGCCTACTAGAAGTATTTAATTAAATGCAATGACTTAATTATACTTTAAATAGGTCAAATTAATTTTATTAAGGGTTTAATTGGTGAGAAATTAAGTTTTTATATATTCATTTTATTATGGATAAGATGTGTAAAATAATGAGAATGATTATTTTTAAGGTTTTATCTTAAAACCAATTATATATTTTGATATTTATTTAATATTAACATCGTAAAATATATGTATAAAAAATGAACGAAGTTTTGTTTTTTAAAATCTCAAATGAATTTAATCTCAGTTTTCTTAAATACTTTTAATATAATAATATAAATAATAAATCTTAAAAAATAAAAAAAAATTAATTTTTTTTTCATTAAAAATCACTTTAAACTAAAAATATACCAAGCCATATATAGACAACGCGTCGTCTATTCCTTTCTTTTTTTCTTTCTTCCTTTCCAAAATGACGTAGTTTTGTATTAGGATTTTGGCCAAAGTTCAATTTGGTTCTTAAATATTTAATTGTTTTCATTACACCCTATATTGACCCAAAACTTTCAATTGCTTTTGATTTTGCCCTGAAAAATTTCAATATAAGTCTTGAATTTATGCAATATTTTGATTTTGGTCCTTGGTCTCAGTTTTATGCAATTTGATCTCCAATTGACCCTTAAACTTTGTTTTTCTTTCAATTTCATACTTGATTTTGGCCAATTGAATCCTAATAGTTCAACGTTTTTTACAAAATGGTCATTGAATGTGGGTTTTTCAATTTTGCCCTTAATTGCCCTAAAACATTGATTTTCTTGCAATTTTGCCATAATTTCAGTTGGTAAAAATAAATCTGGACCAAAAATTCCAATATTCTCAATTAAGCCTAAAGTAGGTCCTTAACTTACCTTTTCACCAATTAAACTACTAATAAAATTAATTTGATCAATTTAAAATATAATTAAGTCTTTGAATTGGACCGAAATTAGTTTTTAAACTTTAATTTGGCTCATGAGTAAATCAAATTGGACTATCAAAATCTAATTATGCTCTTAGGTTTAATTTTTATGCAAGCTTTTATGATATTTATTTATTTCAACCTTGAATTGCATTTTTCTCCACTTTTGGACACAGTAAGGTTACAATCGAGCTCTTGAACCCGTCTAAAATTTTTTACTTGATTTTTCCATCATGTCAGTCTATTTTTATTATTTTTATTTTTATTAAATTTTAGAAATAACCTAGAAATAGATAATGATAACAAGTGTGTGATTGATCTCCTAGGAATCTTTGTGTAAACCAACCCACATGTAAGTGTGCAATCGTTGGTGGACCTTGAGGTACCCGGTTTTCCCCCGTGGTTTGGTTTTTGGGAGTAGCTGCTACCATATGGGTGGTGTTTAAAAATGTGTTAACGATATAAAAAAAAAGATGTTAACTAATCCATGGTTTCAAGTTCAAGAGTCATCATCATCACGTATTATTTAGAAGACCAAGTTTAATACAACTAAAAATTCATTGGAAATTTTTAGTAATGAAGGTAAGCAAATTTTAAAAAAAATAAGGAAAAAAATTAATATCGCTTGAACTAGTTAAAACATCCCAATGGACTTAAGTAAAACTTGGTTAAATATTGTTGATTTTTTTATATTACAAAAAAAAATTCATTCAAAATGACTTTATTACAATTCCTTCTTTTTTTTTTTAAAAAAAAAAAGGTGTATCCAGATTAACCCTTTCATCTTGGATTTGATCCTTAACCCAGGTTGAACCTCAAATCAAGTTTTGAAAACTATTTCATAAATGGTATATAACCTGGAAGATGGTATATAACTTGAGTTGGTTGTTTATGATATTTAACACCAACTCAAGTTTTTAGTTTGTGTTTCTTTGAACTTAACTATAACTAACATATCTATCATGCATGATTTTAGAGGGCAGGTGTGAGATTCAAAACTCTTTTTCCCTTCCGAGTTTATTTATTTATGAACCCAAACTTATATACAAATATTCTTCTGTAAAAACAACCAGACATCTATACAATATGACATCAAAATTAACTTCATAATATAAATTGATTGTCTTAATACAAGAATGAATACAAATTCTATAATTCTAGAGCACTAACTAGACATGACCAGATAATTACTACCAGATAATTACTCCTTCATCTACCTAGATACATGACTTCCACAATGCACAATCTAATATATTTTAAAAAACACTTCACAGCATAATCTCAAACACCATCAACACATCCAATCCTCATTGTAATAAATCATACGACCTCAACAAATCTGGACCATCCATTTTCAGAACTCAGTATAAATGAAAACCACTATTGTTTCACCCTCATCACCAAACCCTATCTCTTCATGTCACAACCAGCAGCTTCCTTTCCCTCACACTCTCCTCTCTCTCTTTCTCACTTCATCCTATCACCGATCTCTGTGCTTTTTGTTTTGAAAAAATTAATTAAATCGAACAGACAAATGGCAGAACCACATATCGCTACTATTGAAGCGGTTCACCACGGTTCTTTCTCAACAGATAATTACTTTTATGCAACTCGTCATAAAATTATTTTATTGTATTTTTTAAATTAAATTATATTATTCTAAATAATTTTATTTTTGGATTTGAATTATTTTTTTTTGAATTATATATATATATATATAGTTATTTGAGTTAATATATAGTACAACCTCAAAACAGAATACTTGAAACGCTTCAAAGCGTAAATATTTTATCACAATTAAAAAACAAAACATAACCATGATTTAAATTGGAATTTAGTGGATGCATCAATATCTTTGCTGATTAATTGTAAAATTTGAACAAGATAAGTTTTAAATTTAACATCACAAGATTAAATGTATAAATTATTGTTTTATTAGTTTTTTAATAAATATTTTATATACAAATTATTAACTGTCTATCCATTTCACAGTATGTGTCAACTAGTGTGGAAAAAATTAGTAAAAAATGTTTAATTTATTAATTGCTAAAAACTATTCATAAAAATATTTTTAGCAATTAAGTTACACCTGACCGAGACTAGAATGAAAAGTTATAATAATGGAGGGAATGAATTGAAAACATAACTCAACCCTCATCACTAAACCCTAAGTATATAAGCTAACTAAATCCTATCTCTTCATTTCACAGCCGTCAGCCTCCTTTCCCTCAGACTCCCTTCTCTCGCACTGCATCCTATCACCGGTCTCTCTGTTTTTTGTTTTCAAAAAATTAAATCAAACAGACAAATGGCAGAGCCGCTTATATCGCTACTATTGGAGCAGCTCACCACGGTTATTTCTCAACAGGTAATTACTTTTATACAACTTGCAAGAAATATAAAAATGATAGTAGTGGCAGATTGCAGATAGATATCATTATAATGATCGTAAATATATAAATGAAATCTTTTTTTTCTTCCCTTATAAGAAAAAAAAATCTCAAATGCTCAAATCTAGATTTCGATTTTATCAAAGATTTTTTTTAATATTGCCGAAAATAATCTAAAACAAATATTTTTAGAAAGAAAAAGAGGTTGTCAATACATATATACATCCATCTATAGTTTAAGATAATATATGGAAACCTTAGAATGAAAAAAAAAACTATTATTATTTTAAATTTATAGGTTTCTAATAAATATTTTATATATAAATTATTAATTTAGCCAATCCATTTCTCTGTACGTGTCAACTACGTCTAAAAAAGATTAATAAAAATTATTTAATCTATTTATTACCTTGAAAATAAAATTTTGTTGTAAAATCATATAAATGTTTCCTCATAGGTACACGAAGAGGTGAACCTAGTACGGGATGTGAAGAAACAAGTCGACAAGCTGAAAAGCAATCTCATTGATATCCAATATGTCCTTGAAGATGCAGTAAAAAAACAAGTGAAGGAAAAGACTGTAAAAGTGTGGCTAGACAAGCTAAAAGATGTATGTTATGATATGGATGATGTGCTAGATGAATGGAGCTATGCAATACTTACATGGAAAACAGGGGATGCTGAAGAAAATATTCACAACCAACAGAAGATACGATGTTCCTTCCTGGGATCTCCTTGCTTTTGTCTCAATCAAGTGGTTCAACGTCGCGACATTGCCCTTAAGATCAAAGAAGTTAGTGAAAAAGTAGATGAGATTGCCAGTGAAAGAGCTAGGCATGGCCTCCAAATTAACAAAGCCACTGATCATGAACTGCAGCAGCAAAAACGTACCTCCACCTCCCAAGTTGATGAATTGAATGTGTATGGTCGAGATGATGAAAAGAAAATTGTTGTAAGCAAGTTGCTGGCTGAAAGTAGTCTGGATGCACGTAACATGGATGTCATCTCTCTAGTAGGGATGGGCGGGATTGGAAAAACAACTCTCGCCCAACTAGCTTTCAACGATGCTGAGGTTACGGCTCATTTTGAGAAAAAGATGTGGGTGTGTGTTTCAGAAGCATTTGATGAGGTTAGAATAGCCAAAGCTATCCTTGAGGAGCTTGAAGGGAGCACACCGAATTTGGTTGAATTGCAATCCCTTTTACAAAGAGTTTCTCAATCCATTAAGGGAAAGAGGTTCCTTCTTGTCCTTGATGATGTCTGGACGGAAGATCATTTACAGTGGGAACGATTGAAACCATCTCTCGTAGGTTGTGCCCGAGGAAGCAGAATTCTAGTTACCACTCGAAATGGCTCTGTGGCAAAAATGATGGGAACCAACCACCGGATCGACATGGAAACATTGTCTGATGATGCATGCCGATCAATATTCAATCATATGGCATTCCACGAAAGAAGCAAAGATGAATGTGAAAGACTGACAGATATCGGAAATAAAATTGCAATCAAGTGCAAGGGCTTGCCTCTAGCTGCCAAGGTATTAGGAGGTCTAATGCAGTGTAAAGAAACAAGAGAAGAGTGGGAAGATGTTTTATCTAGCGAACTATGGGGGCTAGATGAGGTTGATAAAGTTCAGGTTGAAAAAAAATTATTTTTACCTTTGCTTTTGAGTTACTACGATTTACCTTCTGTGGTAAGACGATGTTTCTTGTATTGTGCCATGTTTCCAAAAGACTACGGGATGAAGAAAGATGAATTGGTGAAGATGTGGATGGCTCAAGGTTACCTGAAGGATCCAAATAAAGATACGGAGGTTGCTGGAGAAGACTACTTTCGATTCTTAGCAGCGCGCTCTTTGTTCCAAGATGCAAAAGAGTATGGTCGAGAAGATTTCCGATTCAAGATGCATGATATAGTGCATGATTTTGCCCAATATATGACTGAAAATGAATGTCTAACAGTGGATGGCAATAACCTTGGAGAAGCAACAATGGGGACTTCAATTGAAAGGGTTCGTCATTTAAGCATGATGCTGTCAAGGGAGACCTCTTTTCCCTCGTCCATTCACAGAGCAAAAGGTCTCCGCAGCCTCTTGATCGACAACAGTGGAGACCCACGGCTTGAAGCTGCGCTACCTGATGTAATGAAGCAGTTGACATGCATCAGGTCATTGAATGTGTCAGGGTCTTCAATCAAAGAAATACCAAAAGAGGTAGGGAAATTGATACATTTGAGACACCTGAATTTGAAAGGTTGTGGAGAGTTGGTGTCCCTGCCAGAAACCATGTGTGATTTATGCAATCTGCAATCCCTAGATGTTCGTGGTTGTAAGTCTCTCAATGAATTACCTCGAGCAATAGGAAAACTTGTCAATTTGAGGCATCTATGCATTTATAATTCAGGTGTAGCCTTCATGCCAAAGGGAATAGAGAGGTTAACATGTCTTCGAACATTAGATTGGTTTATTGTGTGTGGTGGTGGTGAGAATGAAAGTAAAGCAGCTAATCTAAGAGAATTAAAAAACTTAGATCACATTAGAGGGAGTCTTGTGATAAAGAATCTACGAGGAGGCATAGAAGAAGCTGCGGAAGCACAACTCAAGAATAAGAAGCGCCTGCTTTTTTTGGAATTGAATTTTGACAGTGACAGCGATGATGACATTTTAATTGAAGTTTTACATCCTCCGTCATACTTGATAGGACTATTCATATATAATTACGGAGGAATAGGTTTGCCAAATTGGATGATGGCATTAACCAGATTACAGGAGCTTACACTCAATGGTCGTGGAAACCTGGAGGTTTTGCCTCCGTTGGGAAGATTGCCCAACCTTGAAAGCCTGTCATTAGACGGGGTGGGGGTGAGAAGGTTGGATGCTGGATTTGTAGGTATAGAAGAAGTTGAGAATGCCAATAATATAAATGAAGGAGAAATTGCAAGGGTCACTGCTTTCCCCAAATTGAAAACACTTGAGATTGTGCGTCTCGAAGGATTAGAAGAGTGGGATGGAATTGAAAGGAGAGTGGGAGAAGAGGATGCCACCACAACTTCAATATTCATTATTATGCCACAACTTCATTACTTGGGAGTTGTCAATTGCCCATTGTTGAGAGCACTACCAGACTATGTTTTGGCAGCGCCTCTACAGGGGCTAGGCATAACAGGTTGCCTCCATCTAAGCAAGCGTTACGGGAAGGAGGAGAAGGGTGAAGATTGGCACAAGATTTCTCACATCCCAAAAGTTTCTTTTGATTAAATGTGAAATAATTTGCAAGTCTTGGAGGGTTTCATTCAATGTTATATTAAGCTTCGTATGTTTCCGTAAAAGTGAATTGAAATCATTTGTAAGCTTACTAAAATAAAGGTCACGGGAGAGAGACTCTTATGTAAAATAATTTATAAGCCTTGGAGGGTTTCATTCAATGTTGCATGTAGCTCCTTCTGTTTCTGTATGAGTGGATTGAAATCATTTGTAATCTATTGTTGATTTGGATTTTATTCCCTACGTGCAAATGTTTTTCTTTTAAATCATGTTTTATGATTTTAATATATTAATA
>CM063599.1:11751374-11790462 GCA_032356905.1 Salix exigua
ACTTTTGTTGATGTGCATTTTGATTTTGATTTTTGGCAGTGAACAAAAATGCCAGAGGAGACAAAAGTTTGCCAGTGAAGTTGGACTTCATGCGCAAACTTTTTAAAAAACAGGGAGTACAGGCTAACTTATCGATACCATGACAATCCCTGGATCCATATTTTTTTCTAAAATGCTTTTCTGTTGGTACATTTTTTTATAATTTTTTTATTCACTTGTACATTTTTTTTATAACCGGGATCTCCGACCAGCTTAAGCACTCCACGACTAATTCTTGGACCGAATTTTTTAAAAAACAATATGGATTGCTACAATGCTTTCACGGTTATACTTTTTTTTTTGTTTTCTTTTGCTTATATATTTTTTGTAGCCATGGTCAAGGTTGTCAAAATCGAGATTTTGACATGAATCGAAAGGACTTTGAAAAATTGGATCGTAAGATCGGATCGTAAAATCGTAAGACCGTCACTGAATTTTTCCGTATAAAAATAGTAAAATCACGGTTAAAATCGTGGAGGTAGAAAAATCGTAAAATCGTAAGTAAAATATTTTCGAATATAATATAACATAATTATGGCCATAAAACTTCATTAGTTAAGATTCATGCATTATTCAAAATAATTGAAAAATACATTACAAAACAATTATATCCATAAAATTTCATTAGGTAAAAATTAACAAACTAGAAATAAATATTTTGTTGATGTGATATATAAATTTATTAATGTTATTTATTATCTTAAATTAATAGAATTTTTTAAAATATTTTTATGCTAACTATTTTTATGCTAATTATTATTATTATTATTATTACCCCTCTCCGTATAAATATATTTTTATTATTATTATTATTATTATTAATTTATATAACCCCTCCTTAGAAACCTACCTTCTTTATTATTATTATTATTATTATTATTATTATTATTATTATAATAACTAAGTATAAAAGCCCCTCCCCCAGTAACATAACCCTAAATCCCAATTTCCTTCTCTCAGCCGCCGCCCACCCTCATCTCCTCTTCTCCATTTTCTTTTTTCCTCTTCATCCTCTTCTCCTTTACTTTCTTCCTTCTCATCCTCTTCTCCATTTTTTCTTGGCCCCGTTTGAAATTTTGAATTAGCTTTGAACTGGGGCTTAATGAAAAACCGGATCGTAAAATCGGACCGATCCGGTCCGATTTTACTGAGTAAACCCGATTTTGGAAAATATGGTAAAATATTATTTTTTTTCTAAGTCTAGTTTGCTTGAAAATAGTTTTGATATCAATATGTTAGAATAAATTATTTATTTTTAAATTAAAATTAAAAATATAGATTGACCCCTGTATATATTTAGTAATTTGATTACTTGGATAACCATAAAGAAAAAAAGAAGACACAGGCAATTGGAACGTGGTTTGTTCATGGGCTTGATTGTCACATATTAAGAAAAAGGTTTAGCCCAATTAAGAAATGCAGGCCCATTATTCAACAAATTGACAAGAAATCTCTTTCCGTCTTCCGCTTTTATAAAATTCAACTATTTATGGTTTTTTCTTTCCATCAACTACTATTATACACGCTTGTAACCCTCATAATACTTTACATGTTTATTGAATTTATAAGATATTTAGTAAGTTCGAGAATTAATTGTGATGTTCTTAAACTTACCTGGATAACTGATTATAAAAAAAATACATTCATGCGTCTCCTTCATATACAGTCAGAGCTGCATGTATGCAGTTTTATGTCATTCACCATTTGTATACAATGATTAGTTATGTTTCTTTTAATCAATAGAGTCACGGGTAATAAAAGAATTATTCTAAATGAAATTTGGATACAATTTGCGTGGCCATCCAAACCATAATTTAAAAAAAATTATATTCAAGGAAATTCTATTTTTATAAATATACTTTATGAGATGTAAACGATTAAAACTTGATTGATTCAGATTCTTATAAAAATTTCACCCACTTACGTCAATCTTTTTGTTATCACGTAATGCTCGTGGTAACATAATTTATTAAACCCCACAAGCTGATCGCGTAAATCCATGACTCGAAATCCAGATTGGTTCTCCATTTCTTTGCAGTGGCTATCTATGGTGTCGGCGGCTTAAGCACCTGGGAAACAGATAAAAGCTGCAATTTTACAAAGAATCACTCATGGTCCTTAAAAGCACGAGTCCAAGAGGCAGCAGCAGCAGCAGCAGCACCAGTCAGCACAACTGTGTCACAGGGGAAGAAGATGAATGAATAATTACACAGTGAATCATTATTTAAACAAAAAAAAAGGGAAAAATAATTACCATCCTGAGCAAAAGCAATCATCCCTCTTCCTAGTTTTTTCTGGAGCAGGAGGTGGCTGTTGATGGTGTTGAGGACCATATCTCACAGGGTAACCAACTGGAGGTGGTGCAACATAAGGACCGGCTTGATAGTACCCTTGCCCCACTGGTGGTGGAGGCGGATACAGCTCCTGCTTTGGTGGGTAATATGAACCAGGTGGTGGTGGATATGAAGGAGGGGGTGGAGGATATCCTCCTGAAAAATCATCAATTTAGCAACCTTCAATTGACTAACTTTCCAAAATCACGTGAGTAAAAAAGAAGAAAACTTCACTAGTCGAACGTCAATTCAATTACCTGCTGAAGCATGATACGGATTGTTGTAGTAACTCATGGATGAAATCAAGATATGATCGATCACCTACGAAAAACTTGTTTGGTATATGGGAAAACCAAATGAATTATGAATGAAAGTGACTTCAATTTTATAGACTTGGCTAAGTCGTTCTTAAGTCTTCGTCAATGGCGACTTCTTACATGCAAGGAAAAGCTAGCTAGACTACCAATCATGAACTGACAAATGGGATTTCTTTGAATGATTAAATCCACTCGTTCATAAGAAGCACTGTGGATTCTGCTTTCGTTTTCTAACTTCCATGAAACAAGGTTCCTCCAAGATTATACCTAGCCTTCTTCTACATGGTCAAGAACTGTTTTCTTCAATTGATTTTGTATTTTAGCCTATAGTGCTTCTAAGAAATAAGTTGAACGAGTTAAATTGTTTTCTCTTCTATAAGTCTATTTATAGGACTGTTTGATAGTGTGGTATGCAGAGATTATTATTTTTCTTCTGAAAATGTATAAAAATAATAATTTAGCACCGGTTTTATACTAATTGATCTGTTTCTCCGTGATTCGTGTAATATACTTGATTGATTATTGCGTATATTTTATTTGTTTCATGAATTATTTTATTAACAAATAGTAAAATTACAATCGTTAAATTTTACAAAACAAATAATTTGATTAATGGTATTGTTTTAACTGTTTTGGTAATAATTTAATTGGTATACAGCAAAATCTACATTGATTAAATTGATTAAAAATATATTATTTATTGTCTACAACATACTAATTATTTTTTAGGTATGTTTTAAGTATTTAACGAATAATTTATTTAAAGAATAGAAAAAATACAACTGCTAAAATTTATCAAATATTGCTTTTTTTAGATTTTTCTTTCATATCATTATATTAAAAGTTTTTTAGAACACGGAGAGCAAATTCATGTGAGATTTATAAACAAAAGTCAGTTCAATTTTTTTTATATATATTTTAAGTCATTAATATAAAAATATATCATAATATATAATTAGTCTTTCATTTTTTAGCGAAAAATTCCTAAAATAATAATTATTATTATTCTAAATGTCTTATCTATAGAAAAATAAATACATATAAAAGCAACATGATCTTAAAAATTTTAAGTTGCTTATTTAGCTTAGATGTATAGTATTTTTTAAAAAAAGATTAGGACCATTAATAATTTTGTTACATGTTAAAATTTTTGGTGTTGGCTGTGAAGAAATGCGGGTAATTTTTTATTTTATTTTTGTAGATAATTTGACATAATATTTCTACATCTCTTGTCTATATGTGGTTCATATATATTTTTTGTGATATGAGATCTGAAATATCATACATAAAAAAAAAAGCAAAAGTTATTTTTCAAAAAAATAACATTGACCAATATTTTTTTGTCACCATTATTATAGTTTTCATTATAAATATTATTATGTATAATTAATATTTTAATTATTATTGTTCATATTATCGATGACACCTAAATTATTGTTAAAAAAATATTTTATTTTTTAAGATTTATTGCTAATATTATTATATTAAAAATATTTTATAACATCAAAAATTTGGAATTTTTTGGGAAATGGACGACACATCCGAGACGCGCAAAACAATATTGCGGCAAAAATATTAAAAATGTGGTTGTTGAATTGAGTTTGTAAGATTTTTTTCAATTATTTTAATATGTTAATATTAAAAATGTATTATTTTAATAAAATAATAATAATAATAATAATAATAATAATAATAATATTACCTAATATCTAAACGACGTTGATGTTTCACTTGTGCACACGAGCACGGTGCACTACGATTACAGATGCACACGAGACCACGATGCAATCGTGGATTGCAATAGTAGTTTTTTTTCTTTTTTATCTTTTTTTGTTTTCTACTTACGTTTTTTCTCTTTTTCTGCTTTTTTTGTTTTTATTTTATGATAACGCTCCTCTCTTTTTCGTTTCTTTATTTTGTTTTTGCTTTTTTCCTAATTATTCGTTTTCTTCTTTTTTTCTTCCGTTTTTGCTTCTTCTTTTTGCCTTTTTTTTTGTATTTTTTCCTTATTATATTTTTTTTGTCTTATTATTTTTTTTTCTTTTTCTACTTATATATATTTTTGGTTTTTTGTTTTTTAATAATCGGGGTGTCCGAGCTCGTTTAAATGCACCACGATTAATCTCCATATCCAAATTTTTTTTTATAACCAGGGTGTTCAAGCCAATTTATACATACCACGACAATCCCCGGACCCACATTTTTTTTTCTTTTTAAAATGTTTTCCTGCTGGTATATGTTTTTTATAACCGGGATCTCCGACCAGCTTAAGCACACCACGACTAATTCTTGGGCGAATTTTTTAAAAACAAAATGGATTGCTACAATGCTTTCACGCTTATACTTTTTTTGTAGCCATGGTCAAGGTTGTCAAAATCGAGATTTTGACAAGAATCGGAAA
This sequence comes from Salix exigua, assembly GCA_032356905.1. Taxonomy (NCBI): domain Eukaryota; kingdom Viridiplantae; phylum Streptophyta; class Magnoliopsida; order Malpighiales; family Salicaceae; genus Salix; species Salix exigua. Next base: position 11,756,465 of record CM063599.1, read on the forward strand.
GGGCTCTGAAAAATTGGATCGGAAGATTGGATCGTAAAATCGTAAGATCATACCTGAATTTTTTTGTACAAAAATTATAAAATTACAGTTAAAATTGTATAGGTAGAAAAATTGTAAAATCATAACTAAAATATTTTCGAATATAATATAACATGATTATGGACATAAAACTTCATTAATTTAAGATTCATGCATGATTCAAAATAATTGAAAAATACATTACAAAATAATTATGTCCATAGAATTTCATCAGGTAAAAATTAACAAACTAAAAATAAATATTTTATTGATGTGATATATAAATTATAATGTTATCTATTATCTTACATTAATAGGATTTTTAAAATATTTTTATGCTAACTATTTTTATGCTTATTATTATTATTATTATTATTATTATTATTATTATTATTATTATTATTATTATTATAAACCCTCATAATATTATTATTATTATTATTATTATTATTATTATTATTATTATTATTATTATTATTATTATTACCCCACCCCGTATAAACCTACTTTTATTATTATTATTAATAATAATAATAATTTATATAACCCCCCCTAGAAACCTACCTTCTTCTTCTTTATTATTATTATTATTATTATTATTATTATTATTATAACTAAGTATAAAAGCCCCCCAGTAACATAACCCTAAATCCCAATTTCCTTCTCCCACGTCGCCGCCCACCCTCATCTCCTAATCTCCTCTTCTCCATTTTTTTTTCTTACTCCTCATCCTCTTCTCCTTTACTCTCTTCCTTCTCATCCTCTTCTCCATTTTTTTTCTTAGCTCCGTTTGAAATTTTGAATCAGCTTTGAACGGGGGCAGAATGAGCGGATCGTAAAATCGGACCGATTCGGTTCGATTTTACGAGTCAACCCTATTTTGACTGGTTTCGATTTTTCTTTCCAGTTCAACCAGGTTTACTAAGCCAACTCGCAAACTCGTACGAGTTTGCGAGTTGGCTCAGCGAAGTTTGATTACCATGACCATGGTCTCTTAGCCGACTTAAGCTCTTTTTTCACTTATACATTTTTTTCACTTATATATTTTTTTATAACCACGATCTCCATGTCACTCAAGTGCACCACCACTACTACTCGGACCAAATCTGTTTTTGATAATCGGAGTGTTCAGGCCAGCGTGGACACACTAGGACTAATCTCTGAACCAATTTATTATTATTATTTTTTTCCTTATACGTTTTTTGTTCACTTTTATTTTTATTTGTTCTTTGGATTAGATGATTTTTATAATTTTATTATTTGTGCAATAATAATGATAATTTTAGTTATTATTTTTTTATAAAAATATTTTGATTTTTTAAAAGATTTTCCTGAAATTTTAATTTATATTGGTGATCATTTTAAAAGTAATATTACTCTATTTTTCCTTTATTCATTTTTTGTTTTCTGTTTCTTTATTATTCTTTAGATTATATGATTTTATTATTTATGCAATAATAATGATAATTTTAGTTATTTTTTTTATAAAAATCTTTTGTTTTTTATTTTTTATTTTTCATGGCAATTTAATTATTTTAATTGTTTTGGCAGTAATGTTAGTAATAATTTTAGTTTTAATAACAATGATAATGGCAATAACGCCAGGATGATTTTTCAATCTATGTTTTCGTCTTTTTATTGATAGAAAATTAACAACTTCTTTTTTATTTGATTATTGTAGGTATTTTCACAATTTATATTTTATTTTTGTTTGATTTAAATTGAATTATAAAATGAACTAATCTTAATACGATGAACTTAATAATTCAGATATTCGAGTTTTCTTGCTTTTTAATGATGATGATAAATTCATGTCTGGTTATTTCATTTGAAACTATTAAACAGATAAATTTATATCGATTTTAAAAACACCAAAACATATTTATTTTAAATGAAAGAAAAATCAAATTTTTACGACATTAAAATGACTTATTGGTTGTCTTTCCCAATCAAATCATGAAATGTTTTGGGCGAAAGTTTGAAAATATATAAATCCTACCTCCAAAAGAAAAAAAAAAGCTTAGAAGTATAAAGTGTAAATAAAGTCATATTTTTTATTAATATTTCTTTTTCAAATATATTGATGTGATCAATTAAAAAAATTTCATGGTTGACCAGTAATGTCCTGTTTAACCTTGCGTTTCAAAAATATTTTTTTAAAAATAAAAATTTAAATTAAGTTATTTGATATTTTTAAATTTTTTCCATGTGATGATATCAAAAATAACTTTTTAAAATAAAAAAATAATTTTGATGTATTTCTGAAAAAAAATACGTTTAAAAATAACATCAACTACACTCCAAACAAGAACTAAAAATAACACATCCTCTTTTTCTTAAAATAATAGAATTGGTATTGGATAAAAAGAGAAAAAAAATTAAAAATATCCAATTGGCATTCTATTTTATACCATAGACCCATAACACTAACTATATCTTTTATTTAATTAATATCCAAAATCTAAATCACACACAAAAAGAACTTATGTAACACCACACCGTCGACTAATTAATGACTGGTCCCAGCTCACTTTGTGGACCATTGGATTGCTTAATGGTTACATAGAGCAACATACAGGGACCAAATCGCAAATTAATTAGTTATTTTCTTATTCATAGTTGTACTATTTTAAATATTTTCAGTGCTCTATTAATTAAATTTAGCTAAGAATTAAACCTCAGATAAAATATATAGCAATAATTACCTCGAGGTGTGTAATAGACATTCATACACACACATATACATATACACACACATATATACATACACACACACACACATATGTATGTATGTATGTATGTATGTATGTATGTATGTATGTATGTATGTATGTGTGTATGCATGCATGTATAGCTGAGTAACTCCCCATCTATGGTGGTAAATGGAGGTTTTCATATATACATGGCCCGCATTCACTTATGAAGTGAGATGTCATCTCAGCTATAAGCATTAAATATAAATAAACGAACCCAGCATAAATATATGTTTTGGAAAATATGGTAAAATATTATTTTTTTTCTAAGTCTAGTTTGCTTGAAAATAGTTTTGATATCAATATGTTAGTTTTAAATTAAAATTAAAAATATAGTTTGACCCCTGTATATATTAAGTAAATTAACGAGGAAAGGAAAATGTTGAAGGAACAGTTGTTTACTTGGATACCCATAAAGAAAAAAAGAAGACACAGGCAATTGGAACGTGGTTTGTTCATGGGCTTGATTGTCACATATTAAGAAAAAGGTTTAGCCCAATTAAGAAATGCAGGCCCATTATTCAACAAATTGACAAGAAATCTCTTTCCGTCTTCCGCTTTTATAAAATTTAACTAATACGCAAATGGGTTTTGGCGTTGAAGGGACTTGTTTAGTGGTTGAAGGACTTGTTTTCTTCTTCGCACTGGGAGTTCAATTTATATTATACACGCCGTCACCTCACGCGATGCTTTACATACTCACCTGGATTTGCAGAATGTTTCAGTGAGTCCGAGGATTAGTTGTGGTGCGCTTAAGCTGGTCCGGATATCCCGATTATAAAAAAAAAAAACTAATACATTCATGCGTCTCCTTCATATGCAGTCAGAGCTGCATGTCTGCAGTTTTATGTCATTAAACCAGTTGTATACAATGATTAGTTATGTTTCTTTTAATCCATAATTGTAATAGAGTCACAGGTAATAAAAGAATTATTCTAAATGAAATTTGGATACAATTAGCGTGGCCATCCAAATCATAATTTTTTTAAAAGAAAATTAGATTCGAGGAAATTCTATTTCTGTAGCTTTACTTTGTGGGCTCAGGTAAGCTTGTAAAATTCTGACTGTTCCAAATTCTTATAAAAATTATACGCAATGACTCGAACTCAAAATCAACTATACAAATCTCAATTTTTTATCACGTAATTATTTTGATAACATAATTTATTAAACCCCACAAGCTGATCGCGTAAATCCATGACTCGAAATCCAGATTGGTTCTCCATTTCTTTGCAGTGGCTATCTATGGTGTCGGCGGCTTAAGCACCTGGGAAACAGATAAAAGCTGCAATTTTACAAAGAATCACTCATGGTCATTGAAAGAACGTGCCGAAGAGGCAGGAGCAGCAGCTGCACCAGTCAGCACAACTGTGTCACAGAGGAAGAAGATGAATGAATAATTACACAGTGAATCATTATTTAAACAAAAAAAGAAGGGAAAAATAGATGCATGCTCAATTACCTTCCTGAGCAAAAACAATCATCCCTCTTCCTAGTTTTTTCTGGAGCAGGAGGTGGCTGTTGATGGTACTGTTGAGGACCATATATAGGGTAACCAACTGGAGGTGGTGCAACATAAGGACCGGCTTGATAGTACCCTTGCGCCACTGGTGGTGGAGGCGGATACAGCTCCTGCTTTGGCGGGTAATATGAACCAGGTGGTGGTGGATATGAAGGAGGGGGTGGAGGATATCCTCCTGAAAAATCATCAATTTAGCAACCTTCAATTGACTAGCTTTCCTAAATCACGTGAGTAAAAAAGAAGAAAACTTCACTAGTCGAACGTCAATTCAATTACCTGCTGAAGCATGATACGGATTGTTGTAGTAACTCATGGATGAAATCAAGATATGATCGATCACCTACGAAAAACTTGTTTGGTTTGTTTTAAGGACCAAAGCTAATTCTGGGAAAACCAATTGAATTATGAAATGAAATGTAACGTTAATTTTATAGACTTGGCCAAGTTGCTCATAAGTTGACGTCAACGGCGACTTCTTTTGGAAAAACTTTCATAAAATAATTTAAAGTATATTATAGAATTTCATTTAACAGTTAATTTTTTAGATTAGATAGTTTTTTAACATGTTATCAGAGCCCTGTTGATCTAACAATCACGAATTCAAATCTCACAATCCTTATTCTATTTGATAAAAGAACAAGTATAAGGTAGAATGAACTCAGTATGCAAGTTTCAAGCCCAAAAAATTTACTTGAGAAAATATATTGGAAAATAAATAAATCATATTATAGGATCTCCTCGTAAACTTAATATTTTAGAAAAATAGTTACTGCATAAAAACTAGACGACCAATCATGATGTGACAAATTGGATTTATTTGAATATTTGAGTCCACTCGTTCACTGAAGCAATGTGAATTCTGCCTTCGTTTTCTAACTTCCAAGGAACTGGAAAGTAGACAGAAGGATCCTCCAAGATTAGAGCCAGTAGCTTCTGAGTGAATTCACTGTTCACTGGCCATTCTTTGTCCGTGCTTCGCAGGCGTTCATCCATCTTTTTTCTTCTTCTTCGACATGCATTTAATTGTGATTGTGAATGCAAAGAAAAATAGTTCACGCTGTTGCGTGACTTACAATTTCAAAACTTCACACTGACCATTTTTTATCCGTGCTTCGCAAGCGTTCATCCACCTTTTTTGTTTCGCATGCATTTAATTGTGATTGTGAATGCAAAGAAAAAATGGTTCACGCTGTTGCGTGGCTTACAATTTCAAAACTTCACACTTGGCATCCATCTTTTTTTCTTCTTCGACATGCATTTAATTGTGATTGTGAACGCAAAGAAAAATAGTTCATGCTGTTGCGTGGCTTACAATTTCAAAACTTCACACTGGGTGACACGCACGGCTACCCAAATCAAAAGGTCAAAGCAAAATTGCACTTTTGTGCACGGGGATCAAAAATCTGAAACAAAACTTATACACCGCGAGCTTCACTGCCCGATTTAAAAAATAAATACAGAGCCAAGCCTGCGCGAATTACATTCACAAATTGCACTGCTGCCTTTCTTATTATCTAAAAGTCATGTCAAAGTTGAATGATTAAAAAATATAATATAAAATATTTGTCTATAGTTAATTAAAATTAAAAATATTAAAAAATAAGCCTAGGCATCTAACCCACCATAAAAAAGCATCACGTCAAAAAAAAATGCACTGCTGCCTTTCTTATTATCTAAAAGTCATGTCAAAGTTGAATGATTAAAAAATGTAATGTAAAATATTTGTCTATGGTTAATCAAAATTAAAAATATTAAAAAATAAGCCTAGGCATCTAACCCACCATAAAAAAGCATCATCACGTCAAAAAAAAAATACATTTTAATACAATTTTAGCCCCTAATAAGACAAAAATGATGACTTTGGGCTAAGGAGCAGGACAATAATTGACCTTATTTTTTTCCCTGTTATTGTCATAGCGTGATGGGCACGCTCCCCACGCTCTGTTTAGGTGGCGTGTGCGGCATCATACGGTGCCCGGAGATGGGATTCCGGAGTCTATCTAGATGCGCCTCTGCGTGTTCTTCTCCTCACGGCGCGTTTCACCTGAAAATGTCCGTGGGAACGGTGGCAGCCGGTTAAAGCTGCTGGACACGTTTCTCTCTCTCTTGCATGTAAAAGTGCAGGAGAATCCCCCATTTTGTGTTACTTTTCACTTTGGTCCCTTGACTTTCAATTTTGTTTTTGGTCCTGATTTTTGTTATATAAGTTTTGATTTAGTGTGATTGTGTCCTCTGATTGGAATTGATTGAATGTCAATTTTTCACTTTGGTCCTCCTTCTTTTAATTTTCTGTTTGGGCTTAATAACTCAATAAATTCGATAATAAGTTTTGATTTCTTCAATTTGATCCTTTTATTAAAATTGATAATATATTTAATTTTTATTTCGGCCCTTAAACTTTTAATTTTGAATTTTAATCCCTTTATATTTGATTTTCATTTATGCCCTTATAATTTTATTTTTTTTATTTTAATCCCTTTATTTCTTTTTATTTCTAGAATAATCTCTACTTTTGTCCATGTATATATAAGTGTGCTCTTAGCTTTGATTTTTAATTTTTATTATTTTCTTATTTGTTAAGGTGATATTTTTTCCAAAAAAACTAGCTCTTAAATTATTATTTTTGTATCTATGATCATTTGAAAATTGATATTTGTGTTTTCTTTACTCTATTTGTTCTTTCTTTTGGTTTTTTATTTATTATTTTTATTTTTATATCAGATGACTTATTTTTACTTGATAATTTTTATTTTATTTTTTTGTTTGATCTTTTGTTAAAGTTTTTAAGATCTTTTTAATCTTTCACTTATTTTATTTTTTCCATTATTAACATAATAATAATAATAATAATTTAATTTTTTCTTGCTTACTTTTTTGTTAATATTTTTAGTTTTTTTTCTCTCGGGATAATTTGATAATTTTTATTGTTTTGGCAGTTACAACAATGATACTTTTTGTTTTTGTTTGATCTTTTGTTGAGATTTTTAGGATTTGTTTCTTCCATTTTTTCCCTTTCATTACTGACACAAAAATAAATAATAATAATAATAATAATAATAATAATAATAATTTAATTTAATTTGTTTTCTTACTTACTCTTTTGTTAATGTTTTTTAGGGGGTTTTTTTCTCAAAATAATTTGATAATTTTTATTGTTTTGACAATAATAACAATGATAATTTTTATTTTTATTTTATTTTTTTGTTTGATCTTTTGTTGAAGTTTTTAAGATTTCTTTAGTCTTTTATTTATTTATTCTTTCATAATAATAATAATAATTTAATTGTTTTTCTTGCTTACTATTTTGTTTATGAATAACAATAATAATAAGAAGAAGAAGAAAAAAGAAAAAATTTAGTTATTTTTCTTACTTACTCTTTCGTTAATGTTTTTAAGTTTTTTCCTCTCAGGATAATTTGATAATTTTTATTGTTTTGACAGTAATAACACTGATAATTTGAGATATTAAGACTTCAATGTTGCTATTTTTATAATAAGGTGTGGTGATCTGTTTTATTATATTAAATTTTTTATATATAAATATTATATTTTAATTGTGAACCAGCAAATCCTATTAATTTCTTTCATCCCAACAATTATAAAAACTTCTTATTGAGCCCATAACGTAGTGCGATAATTTTTTTTAATTTTCAAGTCAATTGATTTTTTTTCCAGACAATAATTTTTTTTTTCATTTATTTTATTTTCTTATTTTCTCTTTTGTTAATATTTTTAAGCTTTTTTAGCCTTTAATTTAATTTCGTTTTCTTCCTGTTATTAAAGCAATAATAATATTAATATTAAGAATAATAATAATAATTTTAGTTTTTCTTCCAATGTTTTTTATTAATATTTTTTGTTTCTCTCTCATCTTTGTTGAATAATGTTTATTGTTTTGACAGTAATAGTGATGATAATTTTAGAAGTTAAGACTTTAATATTACTGTTAATATAATAAAAGATATTGATCTCTTTTAGTATATCAAACATTACATGTTAAAATATTAAATTTTATTCTTAACAGCTGTAAAAATTATTTGTTCACTCGCACGCCCAGCAACATAGTGCGGACATTTAGCTAGTAGTGCTTCTAAGAGACAAGTTGAACGAGTTAAATTGTTCTCTCTTTTAAAAGTCTACGAGCTATCTTGTCTGTACAGTGCGGCAGTGAATCGCGTGGAGTGATTGAGCTGATAGAAATGGGTTTGGGCACAGCATAAACTTCCTGCGACGAATGAAGGTTCTTCGACTGAGCAAGAAGTAAGACTCCAAGAGCATAAACTCTCTCTACATATACACATGTACACATAGCCACTTCGGTCAGCCATCAATTAATAAATCATCCATTCAGTTTGTCATTTTTTTAAATTAATATTTTAATGATATTTATTGATATATATATATATATATATTATTTTAATGTTTTTTCAAATATTTTGAATCCTAAAAATGTGGTTGTTGAATTGAGTTTTTAAGATTTTTTTCAATTATTTTAATAAAATAATATATATATATATATATATATATATATATATATATAACCTCAATCGCAAAAGCAAAAACAAAAGCAATGCCAAACACATTCTAGTGTTTATTGAGTATTTTTTTCTTTTTCTAGTTTTTTGAGACTTTCTGTAAAGAAAAAAGGACAGTGACATTATTATGCCAAAATTATTTCTGGGTTTACTAGTTAAGATACAAAAACAAGTAAAACTGAGTTATTTGTGTTTATGTTTGCTTAATTGAACTTGTGGTTTTTGAATGCAGTGACAATGGGCAATCAAAGACTGCATTTGTTACCTTCAAAGATCCTAAAGCACTTGAAATTGCTTTGTTGTTATCGGTGGATTCACTTTGTTTTTATTATTATTATTATTGTTGTTGTTGTTGTTGTTGTTTAATTTTACCTTGTATATTTTAGTTGATAATCAGATGAGTTATGTGATGCACTTTAATTTCTGTAATTTGAAGAATTGTTTTTTTCTTTTCATTCCCTCTAAACTTTAAGCAATTGAATGTTGTTCTTTAACTCCACCCTCTAAATGGTCTCTTCTGATGTATCCACTGGATAAGCTGATATGAACTTTTGTTGATGTGCATTTTGATTTTGATTTTTGGCACTGAACAGAAATGCCAGAGGAGCCAAAAGTTTGCCAGTGAAGTTGGACTCCCTGTGCTTAAGAATGTGGTACTTCTTAAAACAAGGGGTTTTTGCTTATGCTTGGAAGTAATTTATTTCCTGACAGTGTGATGATCATATGCATTTGATCAAATTATTTGTGTTTAATCCTCTTAGGTATTATGGTATTAGTGCTGGAATTCTTGCAAGTTCATCCTAACATCACAATCTCTGCTCGCATGAAGAGAACGATCCTGTTTTTCCCTTCTTTTTATTGCTCCTCACATTTATTATTATACTTGCCATGTTTCCAATGCATGCAGTTTATGATGTGAGTATTGCATATAAGCACCAGCTGCCTACCTTTCTGGACAACGTTTATGGTACTGATCCCTCAGAAGTTCACATTCATGGTCGCCGTATACCGGCCAAGGCGATACCGGCTTCTGACTCTGAGGCTGCTACATGGTTAATGGATAGGTTACAGCTCAAGGATCGTTTGCTCTCAGACTTCAAAGCTCACGGCCATTTCCCTAATGAAGGAATAGAACATGAACTTTCTACACTGAGATGCTTGGTAAATTTTACTGTGGTAATTTCATTGACCGTATTGCTCATTTACCTAACATTTTTTTCATCCATTTGGTTTAAAACATGTGTGTTTAGCTTGTGCCTACCTTGCTTCAGCTACTCGCTTTATATTTCAGCCAATACCGGTTACGAATTTGTTATAGCATTGCTTAATGCAAGAAATGAACAATTTTTCTATAAAAGATGGTCAAAATTACAGTTAAGGTCTCTTGCAAACATAAGCAATATGATCAAATGTTCCATTTCAGTATTCTGTTCTGATATATATATTATTTGGGCAACATGACCGAACTGTTTACTGCCTGGGTGTTTTAAATGTTTTGATTTGAAGCATAGAAATGCTTTCATGACTTGAAACCATGAAAACCATGGCGTTATGCGATGTAAAATGGTAAGATGAGCATAAGCGACCCACTAAGAGTCAGCTCTCAAGTTCTAAACTCTCTTGATGGAGCACAAGTGACCCACTAAGATGGAGCATGGTTTCTAAAATTTTATGTACACAATTGTTTTGTAATTTATTTTTAAGTTTTTTTTTTTAAATCATGTATGAATCTTAACTAATGAAGTTTTATGGTCATAATTATGATATATTATATTCAGAAATATTTTAGTTATGATTTTACGATTTTTCTACCTCCACGATTTTAGCTGTGATTTTACGATTTTTGTACGAAAAAAATTCAGGTATGATTTTATGATTTTACGGTCTGATCTTAAGATCTGATTTTTTAGAAACGTCTTCCATGTCGTGTCAAAATTGCGATTCTGACAACCTTGATTGGCACTCTCTAGTCTCTGCCGTTCTCAAACCCGAACCAGAATACATTCCCGTTTCAACCCAATCATGCTTCAACACTTCAGTTTCTGCCCATGTTTCGGAAATCAAAGCCCTGATGATACCAAACCTGATCGTGACCCAGTACTGTTGGTTTCCGGGATCGCAGGGTCCATTCTCCATTCAAAGGAAGAACGGGTCTGAGAATCGGGTTTGGGTCAGGCTTCTCTTGGCTAATTCAGAGTTCAAGAAGAAAATATGGGCCTGTTTATAATCCAAAAACAGGTATCTACTGTGTTCTCTGTTCTTTGAAAAGCTTGCTTGATCATGCTAGGTGCTTGTTCATGAGAATACCGATTGTCATCATCAGTTATCGTGACTTCTCCCTTTGAATCTGCAAGGGAAGAGCAAAGCTTTTCTGTGTGGTGGTGGCGGTTTCCCTTTTGGACAGAAAGTACCTTCTGTTTTTTAATGGTGAATTCGCTCACTACCTGAAATCTTCAGTAGCTTCTCAGGTATGCATTGTTGATTTTGTTAATATCAATTGATACTTGTTGTTATGTGTTTATTTCAGGTAATTCATTTGGGTAATTTGTGGAAGATGAGAAGAAGAACGAGTTTAGACAGAGAGAAAAAAGGTAAGTCAATTCTACTATGTAATTGTATTCTGTATTTGTATATGAAAATTGCTTACAATGTATTTGATGAATTGTCTATTTATACTGTCATAGGAAGCAGACTATTTACATGCTTTCCTTGTGTGGTTAACTGTATTAACAGCATGTTAACCACTTTGTAACTACCTAGAGGACTTCAATTCGAACTTCTCTTCTTTAGTCTAGAATCAGTTGCAAAGATACAACTAATTCTATTAGCACATCATCTTCTCTTTTCCTTTGCCTGTCATGACAGCAGTTCATCACCCTTCTGCTTCTTCACTTGATGTTACTTCAAGTAGCAATGTCTCTTGCCTGTGATGAGTAAGTCAGTGGGTGGCTTAGCTGCCAACATGCAAAGCTTGCCTCAGATTAGCATTTTATTCTAATTCCAGCGTTTTCTTAATGAGACTAAAGCTACTTGCACGTTTCAGATTCCTCCTGAACTGCTTGATTCTTTCCTTTCTGCAATTGACAAAGGTAGTACAAGAACAATGACAACCTGAAGCATGCCGGCTTCTCCTCACCACATTCCAGGCGCACTTCTAATGGAGGAGGAATGACTGGTTCTATAAGACATTGAGACTATGTGAACCTCTTCGACTTCTACAGAATCTCAATGATGCATCTTTCCTGTGCAAATATCCCAATTCCTTCTACACTCCGCATAAGGTAAGACGAGCAGATGAAAATCCTAATAAAGCTTGTCGACGAAAAAAAGAAGAAAAAAAGACACGTCTTTAACCATTGATTCATGTATGTTTTTAGTGCATCACCTGATCCAGCTAGAAACGAAATGTGCCGTGCATGTTTCGACAACCTAAGCCTTGGTGGAGTGTTTTTGAACAGAATAGTAGCTCTACTTTGATCTGGTTGAGACCCTGATCAGCCATTGAGCCTGGTTCTCCATTTCTTTACTTGGGCTATATAGGCCGCTTAATGCTTCCTCTTCTATCACCTAAACCGGTTGTGGACCGGTGCTAGATTGATCTCGGTAGGTATCTGATTGAACTTTGAATCGAAAGAAACACTTCTGTGTCCTTAACATTTCCTTCCATTTTGTGTTTTATAACCTAGATTCATATGTAAACAAGATTTTATAACAATGGTAACTTGTATATCTTCAGGGATCATCTTTCATATAGTAAAGGATGTAGGAATTAGACAAATGTTCTTCCCTCGAACTATACCAGCCTACCACAGTTTCTTGACAGAAAGGAAACAGCACTATTTCTTCCATCAAGAACTAAAATTAGTGTTCTCTTTTGTTAGAATAATTCGGGTTTCCATCATTGTAGAATTTACTCTACTTCAATTATTCCTTACTTCTACTTCAATTTACATTCATGCGTCTCCTTCATATGCAGGCAGAGCTTGCATCTCTGCAGTTTTATGATTAGTTATGTTTCTCTTAATCCATACTTGTAATGGAGTCACAATTAGTAAAAGAATTATTCAACAAGAAATTTGGATACAATTTGCGTGGCCATCCAATCCAAAGCATAATTTATTAAACCCCACAAGCTGATCGGGTGAATCCATGACCTCCAAATCCAGATTGGTTCTCCATTTCTTTTCAGTGGCTATCTCCTCCCTTACCACCAGCTAAGCCGATATGGACCGGTGCTAGATTGATTTCGGTAGCTATCTCAATGAACTTTGAATCTTTAGAAACTTAATTTCCAAATTCTTTCTATCTGTGACATGTTTTTTTCCCCCGGATGGTGTTTAATGTATATGGTAGGGAATGAAAAATTAAATTGAATAAATATTATGGTGTGAATAAAGAATGCATAATAAGTACAGAGACATAAAGAGAGCAAATATTATTATGATTTTCCAACAAGAAACACCTGGGAAACAAATACAAGCTGCAATTTTACAAAGAATCACCCATGGTCCTTAAAAGCACATTTCCAAGAGGCAGCAGCAGCACAAGGCAGCACAACTGTGTCACAGAGGAAGAAGATGAATGAATAAATACACAGTGAGTTATTATTTAAACAAAAAAAAAGGGGGGAAATAGATGCTCAATTACCATCCTGACCAAAATTCATCACCCCTCTGCGTAGTTTTTTCTGGAGCAGGAGGTGGCTGTTGATGGTGTTGAGGACCATATCTCAAAGGGTAACCAACTGGAGGTGGTGCAACATAAGGACCGGCTTGATAGTACCCTTGCGCCACTGGTGGTGGAGGCGGATACACCTCCTGCTTTGGCGGGTAATATGAACCAGGTGGTGGTGGATATGAAGGAGGGGGTGGAGGATATCCTCCTGAAAAATCATCAATTTAGCAACCTTCAATTGACTAGCTTTCCTAAATCACGTGAGTAAGAAAGAAGAAAACTTCACTAGTCGAACGTCAATTCAATTACCTGCTGAAGCTTGATACGGATTGTTGTAGTAACTCATGGATGAAATCAAGATATGATCGATCACCTACGAAAAACTTGTTTGGTATATGGGAAAACCAAATGAGTTATGAAATGAAATGTAATTTCAATTTTATAGACTTGGCTAAGTTGTTCTTAGAGGTTTTCGTCAATGGCGACATCTTTCATGCATGGAAAAACTAGACCACCAATCATGACGTGACAAATGGGATTTCTTTGAATAATTCAATCCACTCGTTCAAAGAAGCAATGTGGATCCTGCATTCGTTTTCTAACTTCCATGAAACTGGAAAATAGACAGAAGATTCCTCCAAGATTATACGTCCCTAGCCTGCTTCTAGATGGTCAAAAACTCTTTTCTTCAATTGATTTCGTTCCTTTTTGGCAATGTTTATACGTTCCACGATTGCCAAACTAGACGCAACTTGAGTGTTTGGTTACTACCAAATACAACCACGTTTGGGCGGGTCCCACTATATTTTAGCATACAGTGATTCTAAGAAACAAGGTGAACGAGTTAAATTGTTTTCTCTTCTAGAAGTCTATTTATAGGACTGTTTGATAGTGTGATATGCACAGATTATTATTTTCTCTTCTGAAAATGTATAAAAATAATTAGTTTTTATTTTAAAAAATATTTTTAATATCATCTCATTAGAAAACGTACAAAAATAATAATTTGAACTATTAGTGTTTTTTTATAAAATTATTCTTGATATTAGCATATCAAAATAAAACATAAACAATAATTTAAAAATACTTTTAAAACACAATATTAAACTAGATAAGTTTCAATTAATAACCCAAGAAAATCCATTGTATATATAAATTACCATCTACTTATTTATAAAATATTAAATTATTTATTTCAACACTTCTTTTAATATTTTACAATCCTCTTCTTTACTGCAAATCTCGTGCGCATTCAACACATGATAGGTTTTACAAACTCAAGCTACACTTATTTTTAGAGATGTATTTCTAATAAAATAAGATAAAAATACTATCTTGTATCAATATATCAATATATTGTATATATAAAAATATAAAATAAATATTTTAATATTTTTTAAATCATACAAGATAATACCAAAAGCATAGTATTGTCTCGGATAGTCTTGTCCTAACTTAACACCAGACGACATGTAACTCACCATGAACGACATGACACTACGCAATCTGCCTCACCTAAGCTCCACTTCAGATTCTAAGTGCATTCAGACAAGACTAGCTTAGCAACGCCGATGCATAAAACCTGTGGCACTGACACAAGCACAAGCAAAAATCTCAAAAAATCCCGAACTCTGTACCTCAAGAAGTCACAAAATCAAGAACTATTTATCTGGGATTGAAATGGGCAGGTCCCTAGTGTTTTCGACTAACATCCCCCTTGAATTTTCTCAAAACCCCAGATTATTTCCACTCTTAAATCACTCAAAACTTTGTTTTCCACAAAGATTTATTGAGAATTCTCGATGTGTTTATAGAAAGACTCAGCTTTTGAACTTGAAACTAGCAGGAAATGTGTGTACAAAGGCTGCCTTGTCAGAGATTACTAATGAAAGGAAGTATCCTAAAGTGGGTGCTCCATCAACTGGGCCTATATCAGCTAATCACCTTATCCAAGTAGTTGAAACTGCCGCTAAAACTGGTGCCGAGGTTTTTTTTTTTTTTCCTTCTAGCTCTCTCTTTCAAGGATTCTTTAACTGAGTGAGACTGATTCTGGTTCCTGATCGATTCGAAGTGGATTTTTCTTTAATTAAAAGCTCATGACAATGTAAAATTTATGAGCTTTTGCTATATTTTTGTTCAATTTTCTTAGAAATGATATGCATTTCTTCTGATTTTTTTTTCATTTTTCAAGTAATCTGGAATGCCTGAGTTATGTTCTACTCTATATAGGATATGAAGTTCAATTGATAGCCAATTCAACTGTGGATACTGATTTTCCAGATCAATTCTATGTTCAATCTTTATATAGTGTTTTTAAAAAAAGATTAGGACCATTAATAATTTTGTTACATGTTAAAATTTTTGGTGTTGGCTGTGAAGAAATGCGGGTAATTTTTTATTTTATTATTGTAAATAATTTGGCATAATTTTTCTACATGTCTTGTCTACATATGGTTTCGTATATTTTTTATATGAGATCTGAAATATCATATATAAAAAAAGACGCAAAAATTATTTTTTTACAAAAATAACATTAACTAATGAATTTTTGTCACTATTATTATAGTTGTCACTGCAAAAATTATTATACATAATTAATATTCTAATTATTATTGGTCATACTATCAATGATACCTAAATTATTATTATTATTTTAAGATTTATTGCTAATATTATTATATTAAAAATATTTTATAACATCAAAAAAATTGAAATTGTTTAGGGAAATGGACGACACATCCGGCTATGCACAAACAATATTGCAGCAAAAAATATTAAAAAAAATAAATTATTGTCACATCCTATAGCAAAATCTTGGATTTTTTTATTATATGACAGAGTATATGTATATGGTTATTTAAAAAATATGCAATGACTCTTCTGACCCAACATGTACTATATAGTTTTGTTTTATATGGAGATATAATTGTATTTATTCATTTACAAAAATAAAAATACAGTAACCTTAGTAACTATATATTTTTATCTTACCGGTAAATATTATAGTTATTTTACTGCACACTGAATTATAAAAAATCATAAATAACCCAAAGTCAAGGTCAAAGCCATTTGCATGGGTTAAAATAATAATTCCATTATCACTATTCACTGTTCTTTGACGTCAAATTTAAAAAGCTTTATACATCAGCAGCGGCGGCGTATGGCAGTGCGGCAGTGAATCGCGTGGAGTGATTGAGCTGATAAAAAGGGGTTTGGTGGGCCACAGCATAAACTTCCGGCGGCGTTGACTGCTCTTCGAGTGAGCAAGAAGTAAGACTGCATCCTGTACACACAGCCACTTCGGTCGGCCATCAATTAATAAATCAACCATTCAATTTGTCATTTTTTTTAAATTAATATTTTAATGATATTTATTGATATATATATATATATATATTTTTTTTCCAAATACTTTGAATCATAAAAATGTGGTTGTTTAATTGAGTTTTTAATATTTTTAAGATTCTCTACTTCTCTTGAAGCAGCTTTCGTAGCCGTGTTATGACTGTCAATATTGTAATAATTATAGTATAATCTAAAAGAGCTCAGAGATACACTGTTCACTGTGAGTGCTTTTCCTGTTTATTACAATAGTAGCGTGCTTCGGTTCGGGTTTTGGGTCGATTCGGTTTAAATGTCGGTTCGATTCCTTTTTTCCCCGCTGTTGCCTTTCTCTTCTTTTTAGGTTTTCACTCCTTTTTTCACCTGCACGATGCCTCTTCTCTCCTTTTCTTTTCTCTTCTTCTTTTTTTCTGGGCTCCGCCATTTCCTTTATTTTTTTCCACTCATTTCTTTTTCTTTCTTCTTTTCTGGCGCCATCGTTTCCTTTCATTTCTCTCCTCTCATTCCTTTTGTCTTCTTTTCTTCTGGGCTCCGCCATTTCCTTTATTTTCTTTTTCACTCATTTCCTTTTCTTTCTTCTTTTCTGGCGCCATCGTTTCCTTTCATTTCTCTCCTCTCATTCCTTTTGTCTTCTTTTCTTCTGGGCTCCACTATTTCCTTTCTTTTTTTTTCTTTCCTTTCTTTTTCTCTTCTTCTTTTCTTCTGGGCACCACCGTTTCCTTTCTTTCATTTTCTCTTCTTCAACCAGGAGGAAAGGGGACCACGAAGAGTTGGGAACATAGTTTTTTTCCCAGATCGAGGTAAAAATTTACCTAACTGTTGCCTTGGTTTCGTTTCTCTCTTTTTTAGATTGGGAGCAGAAATCACTAATGCAAGGAAGAGATTGAGGTGTATCTAAACAGATGTAGATTTTTTCCCTGACTTTCTGAATAAAAAAGATGTATCTAAAAAGACTGGGAGCAGCTCTCGGTCGTTTGTTGGCGAGAAGAAAGGGGTAAGTTGCAATTAACATCTTTTTAGTCCATCTTCATTCCATCTTTAGTTTTGCCGAGTATTTTCTTAACTTCTTTGCAAAATCACTAATCACAAGTATGTTCGTTGGTTTTCTTCCCATGTTGTGCACAAGCAAAAGTTAATTCAGTTATTTGTGCTTTATCTATATTAGAGAAAATCAATGCTAAAGAAATGTCAAGCAAAAACATGCCTGGTGTGATAGCTTGAATGTGCCCATACAATTAAATGCGATTGCAAGTGCATGGTAGCATACAACACTTTCAATATGCTCAAATAATTTCAGTAGCTACTGGGTACTAGCCTAAATAATTTCAGCTATATTTTTATCCTCAGTAGTATGGGTTTGGTTGTTAATTTATTGTTTTCTTTCAGTTCCTTTGGATATGGATGCTAATAAATAATTGTTTTTATGTCCTTAATGATTGTTTTTTGTCCAGTATGGGGTTTTTTTATTTATTGTTTTCTTTCACTCCCTTTGGATATGGATGCTAATAAATAATTGTTTTTTATGTCCTTAGCATTGTAGCTACTATTTGCTGATTTTGGGTGCGTGAGTATTTTGTGTTTTTTCCTTTCTTTTTCTGTCATCAGTTGCATATAAGTTGAACCATGCTTCTCGATCCCCCCCCCCCCAAGCTAAGAGAGAGTTAGGCTAAAAGAAAGCTAAAAGAGAGCTGAACCAGTGAGTTCTATGTTGCTTTCGTTTTATGTTTTTTTTCCTTTGTTTAATTTTCAATTTTTGTTTGTTGATTTTTTTTAGATCATGTTTTCCATTTTTTTTCCAGTCTTTTTATGCAGAGGTAGATTGTTGTTTTTCTACCTTTCTTTGTTGTTTTCTTTTACAAGGTATGATGGAAGTTATTTTCTGTTACTTTTTTTTAATGTTATATTTTTTTTGTAATGATTTTTGCTTTTGGTGTTGATCTGGCATTTGTTGAGGTTTTTAGGGGCTACTAGTAATATAGCTAAAACAGCTCGGCCAGTCCACTGTGCACGCACTGTGGACTGACCATTTTTTGCTTTTGCTCCACACGTGTATATGCACACTTTTTTTTTTTCCACAGAGATGTCTTTTATAACATTTATTGTGGAGAAGAGTACTCAAAATCATTGTAGCCGAGCGGCTCGCCCTGCACGCTACCATGTGCAGGTGCAGGGTTCGAATTCTGATTTGTGGAAAGCAACAGATGGTTGCTTTCCCTTTTTTTTTAATTCTTTTTCTTTTTCTTTTTCTTTTTCTTTTTCTTTTAATTCTTTTTCTTTTTTTTAATTCTTTTTCTTTTTTTTTAATTCTTTTTTTAAAATTCTTTTTTAATAATAATAAGAATAATAATAATGATAATAATAATAATAATATGTGTTTTATTTTCCATTATTAACATAATAATAATAATAATAATAATGATAATAATAATAATAATAATATATTCTTTTTCTTGCGTACTCTTTTGTTAATGTTTATAAGTGTTTTTTCTTTCGGGATAATTTGATAATTTTAATTGTTTTTGCAATAATAGCAATAATCATTTTATATCTAATATTACTGGGAATAAAAGACAACTCAATAACAAAAACTAAACAAATTTACCTAGGTTATCTACAATTAAAAAACGATACAAGTCATTTTTGTCTCAATTACACTATTTCTTTTAAACAGCGAACAAGCCATTATTATATGTTTTAATATTTATTGCATATTATCGCCTAAAAGTATATAAAGAGATAAAAAAAAATGACCTCGGATTTTTTGCATGAAAAAATTTAATATTAGCATTCTTAAATAAATTTAATATAATAATATGATGAATAAATCTTATAAAATAAAAAAAAAATTGGCTTTGAATTTTAATTTTATAGTCTTTTGTGTTTTTGAAAATAAATTTCAATATTTTTATTTATAATTTGTAAGATCTAATATGATTAGGGGAAAAAGGCAACTAATCTTTTTTTTTTTACAAATTTACTTATGTTTTCTACAATTAAAAAATATAAAAATCATTTCCCATTTCGATCACACTATATAATATGTCAGACTAAGTATATGTGTGTAATATTTATTTAATAGTCTCGCCTAAAAATATATAGACAGAGAAAATAAATGACCTACAATTTCTTGAAAAAAAAATTAATATCGGTATTCTTAAATATATTTAATATAATAAGATAATGAATAAGTCTTATAAAGTTAAATTTATATTTTAGACTCTTTTTTTTTCTTTTCAGAAACTGTGATTTTTTTTCCACATGTAATTTTTATTTTTGAGTGTCCAAGTCAGCTGTTCTTTTTTTATCGGGTTTCTTTTTTTGTTTTTTTTTTCTACCAAAGTATCTGTGACAACAAATTTCTAATAAATCATTTCACCTTCTTAGCAAATTTTCTAACAAATTTTATCAAAAAATTTAACAATAGCAATATTCAATCATATTTTGGTTGAAAAAAATTATTTTTAACAGATTTTATCAATTATAATTATACTAATTAAATATTAAAATAATAAAATACAATATTTATAAAATCATTCAAATTGATGAGTGACAGTACGTAGTGATGTGAGACGGTGCCTTTCAAAGTCAAGTATAGTGGGCGCTCCGTGTTTCACAATGCGCGTGCACTGTGCACGTTAATTGATTGTGCAATTCTCTTCTCAGTTCTCTCTTCTCCTCTTCCTCTTGTCGTCCTCACTCCTCTCCTCCCTTACTCCTCTCTTCTCAGCTCTACTGATACCAGCAAGCTCGTCGGTCGTTGTCGTCGTCAGTGTCAAAAATATTCGCATTCAACGGTACTTCTTTAGTTTTTGTGTTTGACTGTTTGCTTGCTGAGAAAATGAGCGAAACTGGAAAGTTGTGGAAAACTGGATCTTGGGTTTCTGGATTTGTTTTAATGTTTTCTAAGTATAGTATTAGTGTTTCTTGAGTTTTTTTTTTCTTCTAGTTTTTGAGACTTTCTGTAAAGAAAAAAAAAAGGACAGTGACATTATCATGCCAAATTTATTTCTGGGTTTACTAGTTAAGATACAAAAACAAGGAAAAATGAGTTATTTGTGTTTATGTTTGCTTAATTGAACTTGTGGTTTTTGAATGCAGTGACAATGGGCAATCAAAGACTGCATTTGTTACCTTCAAAGATCCTAAAGCACTTGAAATTGCTTTGTTGTTATCGGTGGATTCACTTTGTTTTTATTATTATTATTATTATTATTATTATTATTGTTATTGTTTAATTTTACCTTGTATATTCTAGTTGATAATCAGATGAGTTATGTGATGCACTTTAATTTCTGTAATTTGAAGATTTTTTTTTTCATTCCCTCTAAACTTTAAGCAATTGAATGTTGTTCTTTAACTCCACCCTCTAAATGGTCTCTTCTGATGTATCCACTGGATAAGCTGATATGAACTTTTGTTGATGTGCATTTTGATTTTGATTTTTGGCAGTGAACAGAAATGCCAGAGGAGACAAAAGTTTGCCAGGGAAGGTGGACTTCATGTGCAAATTTTTTTAAAAACAGGGTGTACAAGTCAATTTATACGGACTCACACTTTTTCTAAAATGTTTTCCTGCTGATATATTTATATATATATATATATATTTTATTCACTTATATATTTTTTTATAACCGGATCTTCAACCAACTTAAGCACACCATGACTAATTCTTAGATCGAATTTTTTAAAAACAAAATGGATTGTTACAATGTTTTCACGCTTATATTTTTTTGTTTTCTTTCGTTTATACATTTTTTGTAGTCATGGTCAAGGTTGTCAAAATCGAGATTTTAACATGAATCGGAAAGAGCTCGAAAAATTGGATCGTAAGATCGGATCGTAAAATCATAATATCGCACTGAATTATTCCGTACAAAAATAGTAATATCACAACTAAATCGTGTAAATAGAAAAATCATAAAATCATAAGTAAAATATTTCTGAATACAATACAACATAATTATAACCATAAAACTTAATTAGTTAAGATTCATTCATGATTCAAAATAATTGAAAAATACATTACAAAATAATTATATCCATAGAATTTCATTAGGTAAAATTAACAAACTAAAAATAAATATTTTGTTGATGTGAAATTTATTATTATTATTAATTAATGTTATTTATTATCTTAAATTAATAGGATTTTTTAAAAAATATTTTTTATGCTAACTATTTTTTATGCTAATTATTATTATTATTATTATTATTATTATTATTATTATTATTACCCCTCCCCCGTATAAACCTACTTTTTTTATTATTATTATTAATTTATATAACCCCCCTAAGAAACCTACCTTCTTATTTTATTGTTATTGTTATTATTATTATTATTATTATAACTAAGTATAGCCAACATAACCCTAAATCCCAATTTCCTTCTCTCACGCCGCCGCCCACCCTCATCTCCTCATCTCCATTTTCTTTTATTCCTCCTCATCCTCTTCTCCTTTACTCTTTTCCTTCTCATCCTCTTCTCCATTTTTTTTTGGTTCCGTTTGAAATTTTGAATTAGTTTTTAACTGGGGCATAATGAAAAACCCGGATCTTAAAATCAAACCGATTCGATCTCGATTTTATGAGTCAACCTGATTTTGACCGAGTTTGCCAGTTTCGATTTTTCTTTCTGGTCCAACCAGGTGTGCTGAGCCAACTCGCAAACTCGTATGAGTTTGCGAGTTGACTCGCGAGTTTGATTACCATGATCATGGTCTTTCAGCCAGCTTAAACTCTTTTTTTTCACTTATATATTTTTTTACTTATATTTTTTTTTATAACCACGATCTCCGGGTCAGCTCAAGTGCACCACCGCCGCCACTCCCCGGACCAAATCTGTTTTTTGATAATCAGGGTGTCCAGGCCAACGTGGACTCTCCGAACCAATTTATTATTATTATTTTTCCCTTGTACGTTTTTTTGTTCATTTTTATTTCTATTTGTTCTTTGGATCAGATGATTTTTATAATTTTATTATTTGTGCAATAATAATGATAATTTTAGTGATTATTTTTTATAAAAATCTTTTGATTTTTTTTAAATATTTTCCTAAAATTTTAATTTATATCGGTGATCATTTTAAAAGTAATATTACTCTATTTTTTCCTTTATTCATTTTTTTTGTTTTCTATTTCTTTATTTGTTCTTTAGATTATATGATTTTTATGATTTTATGATTTATACAATAATAATGATAATTTTAGTTATTGTTTTCTTTATAAAAATCTTTTGTTTTTTTTACTTTTCATAGAAATTTAATTGTTTTAATTGTTTTAGCAGTAATGTTAGCAATAATTTTAGCTTTAATAACAATGATAATGGCAATAACGTCAGGATGAATTTTCAATCTATGTTTTCATCTTTTTGTTGATAGAAAATTAATAACTTTTTTTAATTTGATTATTGTACATATTTTTACAATTTATATTTTATTTTATTTTATTGAAATTGAATTATAAAATGAACTAATCTTAATACAGATGAACTTAATAATTCAGATATACGAGTTTTCTTGCTTTTTAATGATGATGATAAATTTATGTTGGTTATTTCATTTGAAACTACTAAACAGATAAATTTATATTGATTTTAAAAACACCAAAACATATTTATTTTAAATGAAAAAAATCAAATTTTTACGACATTAAAATGACTTATTAGTTGTCTTTCCCAATCAAATCATGAAATGTTTTGGGCGTAAAGTTTGAAAATATATAAATCCTACCTCCAAAAGAAAAGAAAAGAAAGCTTAGAAGTATAAAGTGTAAATAAAATCATCTTTTTTATTAATATTTCTTTTTCAAATAGATTGATGTGATCAATTAAAAATTTCATGGTTGACTAGTAATGTCCTGTTTAACCTTGCGTTTCAAAAATATTTTTTTAAATAAAACTTTAAATTAAGTTATTTGATATTTTTAAATTTTTTCCATGAGTCGATATCAAAAATAATTTTTAAAAATAAAAAATAATTTTGATGTATTTTTGAATGAAAAATACATTGAAAAATAACATCAATCACATTCCAAACAAACACTAAAAATAACACGTCCTCTTTTTCTTAAAATAATAGAATTGGTATTGGATAAAAGAGAGAGAAAATTAAAAATATCCAATTGGCATTCTATTTTATACCATAGACCCATAACACTAACTATATCTTTTATTTAATTAATATCCAAAATCTAAATCACACACAAAAAGAACTTATGTAACACCACACCGTCGACTAATTAATGACTGGTCCCAGCTCACTTTGTGGACCATTGGATTGCTTAATGGTTATATAGAGCAACATACAGAGACCAAATCGCAAATTAATTAGTTATTTTTTATTCATAGTTGTACTATTTTAAATATTTTCAATGCTCTGTTAATTTAATTTAGCTAAGAATTAAACCTCATATAAAATATATAGTAATAGTTACCTGGAGGTGTGTAATATACATTCATACACATTACACACACATATACATATACACACACATATATACATATGTATGGATGTATGTATAGCGTGTACTCCCCATCTATGGTGGTAAATGGAGGTTTTTATATATACATGGCCCGCATTCACTTATGAAATGACATCCAATGGTGAGATGTCATCTCAGCTATAAGCATTAAATATAAATAAACGAACCCAGCATAAATATATGTTTTGGAAAATATGGTAAAATATTATTTTTTTTCTAAGTCTAGTTTGCTTGAAAATAGTTTTGATATCAATATGTTAGAATAAATTATTTATTTTTAAATTAAAATTAAAAATATAGTTTGACCCCTGTATATATTAAGTAATTTGTTTACTTGGATACCCATAAAGAAAAAAAGAAGACACAGGCAATTGGAACGTGGTTTGTTCATGGGCTTGATTGTCACATATTAAGAAAAAGGTTTAGCCCAATTAAGAAATGCAGGCCCATTATTCAACAAATTGACAAGAAATCTCTTTCCGTCTTCCACTTTTATAAAATTTAACTAATAGGGTTTTTGTCTATTGGTTGAGGTGACTTGTTTAGTGGTTGAAGGAATTTGTTTTCTTCTTCTGTACTTAGGGTTCAAGTTTTATCATACACGTCATCACCCCGCGATGCTTTACATGCTCACCTGGATTTACAAAATATTTAGTGAGTCTAGGAATTAGTTATGTTAGCGCTTAAACCGATCTAGATATCCCGATTATAAAGAAAAACTAATACATTCATGCGTCTCCTTCATATGCAGTCAGAGCTGCATGTCTGCAGTTTTATGTGATTAAACCAGTTGTATACAATGATTAGTTATGTTTCTTTTAATCCATAATTGTAATAGAGTCACAGGTAATAAAAGAATTATTCTAAATGAAATTTGGATACAATTTGTGTGGCCATCCAAACCATAATTTTTTTAAAAGAAAATTAGATTCGAGGAAATTCTACTTCTATAAAGCATACTGTGTGGGCTCAGGTAAGCAAGTAAAATTCTGATTGTTCCAAATTCTTATAAAAATTACACGCAATGACTCGAACTCAAAATCTACCGTACAAATCTCATTTTTTTATCACGTAATTATTTTGATAACATAATTTATTAAGCCCCACAAGCTGATCGCGTAAATCCATGACTCGAAATCCAGATTGGTTCTCCATTTCTTTGCAGTGGCTATCTATGGTGTCGGCTGCTTAAACACCTGGAAAACAGATATAAGCTGCAATTTTACAAAGAATCACTCATGGTCATTGAAAGAACGTGCCCAAGAGGTTGCAGCAGCAGTTGCAGCAGCAGTTGCAGCAGCAGTCAGCACAACTGTGTCAGAGAGGAAGAAGATGAATGAATAATTACACAGTGAATCATTATTTAAACAAAAAAAGGGGGAAATAGATGCTCAATTACCATCCTGACCAAAATCCATCACCCCTCTGCGTAGTTTTTTCTGGAGCAGGAGGTGGCTGTTGATGGTGTTGAGGACCATATCTCACAGGGTAACCAACTGGAGGTGGTGCAACATAAGGACCGGCTTGATAGTACCCTTGCGCCACTGGTGGTGGAGGCGGATACACCTCCTGCTTTGGCGGGTAATATGAACCAGGTGGTGGTGGATATGAAGGAGGGGGTGGAGGATATCCTCCTGAAAAATCATCAATTTAGCAACCTTCAATTGACTAACTTTCCTAAATCACACGAGTAAGAAAGAAGAAAACTTCACTAGTCGAACGTCAATTCGATTACCTGCTGAAGCTTGATACTGATTGTTGTAGTAACTCATGGATGAAATCAAGATATGATCGATCACCTACGGAAAACTTGTTTGGTATATGGGAAAACCAAATGAGTTATGAAATGAAATGTAACTTCAATTTTATAGACTTGGCTAAGTTGTTCTTAGAGGTTTTCGTCAATGGCGACATCTTTCATGCATGGAAAAACTAGACCACCAATCATGATGTGACAAATGGGATTTCTTTGAATAATTCAATCCACTCGTTCAAAGAAGCAATGTGGATCCTGCATTCGTTTTCTAACTTCCATGAAACTGGAAAATAGACAGAAGATTCCTCCAAGATTATACGGACCTAGCCTGCTTCTAGATGGTCAAAAACTCTTTTCTTCAATTGATTTCGTTTTCTTTGGCAATGTGGTGCGTTCCACGATTACCAAACGAGACTCAACTTGAGTGTTTGGTTATTACCAAATACAATCACGTTTGGACGGGTCCCACCATATTTTAGTATATAGTGATTCTAAAAAACAAGGTGAACGAGTTAAATTGTTTTCTCTTCTAGAAGTCTATTTATAGGACTGTTTGATAGTGTGATATGCAGAGATTATTATTTTCTCTTCTGAAAATGTATAAAAATAATTAGTTTTTATTTTAAAAAAATATTTTTAATATCATCTCATTAGAAAACGTACAAAAATAATAATTTGAACTATTAGTGTTTTTTTATAAAATTATTCTTGATATTAGCATATCAAAATAAAACATAAACAATAATTTAAAAATACTTTTAAAACACAATATTAAACTAGATAAGTTTCAATTAATAACCCAAGAAAATCCATTGTATATATAAATTACCATCTACTTATTTATAAAATATTAAATTATTTATTTCAACACTTCTTTTAATATTTTACAATCCTCTTCTTTACTGCAAATCTCGTGCGCATTCTTCAGAAATCTCCAAACATGATAGGTTTTACAAACTCAAGCTACACTTATTTTTAGAGATGTATTTCTAATAAAATAAGATAAAAATACTATCTTGTATCAATATATCAATATTTTGTATAAAAAATATAAAATAAATATTTTAATATTTTTTAAATCATACAAGATAATACCAAAACATAGTATTGTCTCGGATAGTCTTGCCCTAACTTAACACCAGACGACATGTAACTCACCATGAACGACATGACACTACGCAATCTGCCTCACCTAAGTTCCACTTCAGATTCTAAGTGCATTCAGACAAGACTAGCTTAGCAACGCAGATGCATAAAACCTGTGGCACTGACACAAGCACAAGCAAAAATCTCAAAAAATCCCGAACTCTGTACCTCAAGAAGTCACAAAATCAAGAACTATTTATCTGGGATTGAAATGGGCAGGTCCCTAGTGTTTTCGACTAACATCCCCCTTGAATTTTCTCAAAACCCCAGATTATTTCCACTCTTAAATCACTCAAAACTTTGTTTTCCACAAAGATTTATTGAGAATTCTCGATGTGTTTATAGAAAGACTCAGCTTTTGAACTTGAAACTAGCAGGAAATGTGTGTACAAAGGCTGCCTTGTCAGAGATTACTAATGAAAGGAAGTATCCTAAAGTGGGTGCTCCATCAACTGGGCCTATATCAGCTAATCACCTTATCCAAGTAGTTGAAACTGCCGCTAAAACTGGTGCCGAGGTTTTTTTTTTTTTTCCTTCTAGCTCTCTCTTTCAAGGATTCTTTAACTGAGTGAGACTGATTCTGGTTCCTGATCGATTCGAAGTGGATTTTTCTTTAATTAAAAGCTCATGACAATGTAAAATTTATGAGCTTTTGCTATATTTTTGTTCAATTTTCTTAGAAATGATATGCATTTCTTCTGATTTTTTTTTCATTTTTCAAGTAATCTGGAATGCCTGAGTTATGTTCTACTCTATATAGGATATGAAGTTCAATTGATAGCCAATTCAACTGTGGATACTGATTTTCCAGATCAATTCTATGTTCTAGTGAGAGAAAAAAAAAAGGAAAGACAGCATGGAACATATTTATAAATGTTTACATTGCTTTATATCTCTCAAGTGAATGTCCTGATTGATTTTTTTAATAAAGTTTATAGTATATTTATTTGTTGTTAATTGAACATGTATGATTTAGAGATTGGCTCGTGTACATTAATAACATCAAGTAAATGCAAATTGAACCTGTAGTTACCAAAGCATTCTGTTTCTCAATCCAGGTGGTGATGGATGCTGTTAATAAGCCTAGAAATATCACATATAAAGGACTTACAGACTTGGTGACCGAGTAAGGACTTATCAAAGTTTCATAACTATTGATGTATGTCTATATTTTCTGTATTATTTGTAGTCATATGGTGTTTATGCTATTGAGAGGGCAAAGCTTTTTACCTACTTTATCATTGTTTATTGCCTACCTTGCCATCCAATATGTTAGATGATAGATTAAATGTTTCAAGGTGATCTGTGTGGATAAATTGCATTTGCACCTTAAGGCACTCATATGTCTTTGTGGGTTCAGAATGTAAACATTCAAAAATAGTCTTTTTTTTTGGCTTTCTGATCATACTTAATGTCTTGACGTGTGACATTGATTAAATCATTAAATATTAGCAACTGAATCACTGGGCCTAGATATAAAAAGAAATTCATACCTATTGATTTTTTTTAGTAAATTCATCTGCCACTTTTCTGTAGACTAAAGTTCTAAGGAATGTTCTTAATATGCAGATATATATTAACAATAAATGTAAACTAATCAAAGTATTTAGGTACTTAATATGCATGCCCTCAAGCTGCTTTTCCCAATTGAGTAATTGTAAAGTCTTCAGTGGCTGGAAGATGTTTTCCACAAATCTTTCTCCTCCTTCTTGTTCCCCACACATGATGAACACTCACATATACGCACACAACCATTGCACTCTGACACAAAGCTACACAGAAAAAATGTCTTTGAGTGGAGATCATTTAAAATGGATGTCTTGGAAGGGGGATTTCTTGAAAATGAAAAGTATATCTATTTAGAAATTTTCATTGATGACTGCAACCCATTTCCCATGAAGAACTATCATCATGTGATTTTGTCATTCAATCAGTATATAATCATTTCATCATTTATAGTCCATAAAAACAATGCATGTATTCATTATTGGATTCTGGCTTAAAAGAGCAAATAATACCGATTGTATTGTATTGAATAATGATATTTCAATAGCTTGAATTACATGTTTACATGATCTGCTATATATAGACTTTACAGACAATTTAACATAGAACTATACAATTGTGAATATTTGATTTGCAAGATCAAATCTTCCTTATTTGAAATAGTCGTGTTCACGGAGGATTTATTGTGGTCTGCTGTGATCATGGGTTTTGTTACCGCTGTCGCTTGGTCCCGATCTTCATCCTGGATATCATCACTTGTGTCCTGGATATGTGCAACTGTTACATGATCTTCTACACGCCTCAATCTGAAGGGTAGTTCTCGCACATTCGGATTGATTAACACCGTCTGAATTGAATTGGAGGCAAAGGTTTCACAACAAGATCTCGCCAGCTTGGTCCTCGCTGGAGATGAATTTAACCACAAGCTCCTTGTTACACACTTTATCGCGGACGAAATGAAAATCGATTTCAATGTGTTTTGTTCTTACATGAAATTTGGGGTTGGACGTGAGGTATGTAGCACCAATGTTGTCACACCACAAAGTGGGAGTGCACTGTGAGGACAACCCAAGTTCGCGAAGAATGGATTGGAACCAGGAGAGTTCAGCAGTAGCATTCGCAATGGCTTTATACTCAGCTTCAGTGCTGCTTCGTGCCACCGTTTGTTGCTGTTTACAGCTCCAAGAGATGAGGTTGGTTCCCATGTAAATACAATAGGCACCCACTGACCGACGATCATCTCTGTCTGCTGCCCAGTCCGAATCGGAGAATGCCTGCAGTGTGGGATCCTTACATTGAGTGATGAGTAAGCCAGTAGAGAGTGAGTGTTTGAGGTAACGAAGGATGCGCTTCACTGCCAACCAGTGACTGTCAAGAGGTTTGTGCATAAACTTACTGACTTTGTGAACCGAGAAGGCTAAATCAGGCCTTGTGAAGGCTAGATACTGCAGGCTGCCTACTACACTTCGAAATAGATGGACATCTTCAAAAGGTTCACCATCTGTAGATGTAAGTCTGCAAGTGGAGGCCATGGGACTAGAACAAGGCTTGGCATGATCCATCTTAGTCTTCTTGAGGAGGTCTGCAATATACTTGCGTTGGGTCAAGTAAACACCATTGGTGCACCAGAGGGCTTCAATGCCTAGAAAATAGTGGAGATTGCCGAGATCTTTAACTGCAAAAGATGCTTGAAGAGCACTAATGATTAGTTGTATTTCAGAAGCATTGGAGCCTGTTACCAGTATGTCATCTACATAAATCAAAATGTATATAACAGAGTCCGTTTTTTGGCAGATGAAGAGTGAGGTGTCTGCCTTGCTTTCATTGAAACCCAAAGACTATAATCGGGTTGACAGTTTGGAGAACCATGATCGAGGGGCTTGACGCAAACCATAGAGGGATTTGTGGAGTTTGCACACATGATTAGGATGTTGTGGATGAGTATAACCTTGTGGCTGAACCATAAACACAGTTCTTGAAGATCGCCATGCAAAATGCATTTTGAACATCCAATTGCTTGATACACCAGCTGTGATTAATAGCAATTGAGATTACTAACCGAATGGTTGCGTGTTTGATGACTGGACTGTATGTTTCGGTGAAGTCAATCCCCTCTTGTTGGTGAAATCCTTTCGCCACTAATCGCGCTTTATATCTTTCGATTGTGCCATCCGCTTTTTCTTGATCTTATAGACCCACCGGCAGCCAACAATATTGGCATGAGGAGGAGGACTGACCAGGGACCAAGTGCCATTGTGTAATAATGCGGAGAATTCCTTGTCCATCGCTTCTCGCCACTGTAAGGATTTGGATGCTATACTGAATGACGAAGGCTCTGTCTCCTGTGCATCTAGAACTGCAGTTAAGGCCCGTGGCAGTGGGTATCGGACGAAATCATCACTGGGCTGCCGTGGACGGTAGATGTGATTCTTGGATCTCGGTGATCATAGCATGAGTATTGGTAACCTCTCGCTTGTTCCTCGTTATTAGGCGATCGTGAGAAATTGAACAAGCAATGTAGTGGCACCGAATCGTGTCTCGCTGCAGGGGTGATTGAGACTGGATTTGCTTGAACTCGTTGCATTCTCTGTATCTGTAGAAATCAAGGCAGGATGTGCAGGTAATATACTTGTAGATATATGGTTAGAATGCAAATCTCGTAAAGATGGAGACGGGGGTACAAAAATGGACTGAGGAAGGAGGACTGATTTGGAAGAAGGATGTAAATCAGTCACAGGAGTATTAGATTTTGTATATGGAAATAACGTTTCATCAAAAACAACATGACGTGATACAAAAATTTTGCCCGTAGAGAGATCAAGACTCTTATACCCGTGATGGAAAAGACTGTAACCAATGAATATACAGGTTTTTGACCGAAAATTGAGTTTGTTTTTATTGTAAGGTCGAAGATTTGGCCAGCAAACACAACCAAATACTCGCATAAAATGATAGTCAGGTAGGGTACCATATAGCATTTCGTATGGAGATTTGTGTTGTAGAATAGGTGTGGGGAGTCTATTTATGATATATTTAGCAATGTGAAAAGCATCCTCCCAATAAAACATTGGTAAATTTGAATGAGCTAGCAGGCTTAAACCAACTTCGACAATGTGTCGATGTTTACGCTCAATAGCGTCATTTTGTTGGTGAGTGTAAGGGCAAGCTAGGCGATGTTTGATCCCATTTTGATGAAAATAATTGTTAAGGCGACGATATTCCCCACCCCAATCTGACTGAATAGATTTAATTTTCCTCTCAAATTGATTTTCAACATATTTTTGGAATGTTAAAAATATTTGCTCTACATCAGATTTTAGTTTAATGGAAAATAGCCAAAGAAATTTCGAATAATCATCGACAAAAATTACGTAGTATCTAGCACCAGTTGTGGAGTGCACGGATGCAGGCCCCCACACATCTGTATAAATAAAATCTAAAGGGTGTAAGGAAATGGATGTGGAGGTCTTAAAAGGTAAATCATGGCTTTTTGCCATTTGACATTCAGGGCAAACATATTTATTTTTCTTTTATAGGAACAGAAATGAGAGACAAAATTTTATTGATGACAGGAGTGGAGGCATGACCAAGCCGATGGTGCCACTCAGAAGACCGAACACAGGAAAATGCTTGAGGAGGACTAGATTTGTGAGTGAATTGATAGAGGCCATCATGAAGATAACCCCGATGAAGGACCTACTCCAAGTAAGCCTTCACAAGAAAATACTAAGAGTGAAATTCAAAGTAAACATTATTATCAACACAAAATTGATGAATTGACAGTAAATTTTTCCTAATTTCAGAGACAAGAAGGACATGACTAAGAAGAAAAGTAGACGAAGGAGTAGACAGAATTGAAGATCCATATTTTGAGATTTGCAAACCTTGACCATTTCCTACTTGCATAGTATCGTTACCAGCATATTCGAATTTCTGCAAAGTAAGAGAATTGACATCATTGGTGAAGTGGTGTGTGGCTCCCGTATCAGCAACCCAGGAGTGTTCATTAGAATGAGGCGAGCCATGTCGCATAGAAAGCATTCCATGTTTGGCTTGTAGAGGATGTGTGTCCAGAAATGTTAGATCAAACCGAAAATAGCACGTTTTAGCAATATGACCCGATTTATTACATATTTGACACACAGTTGAAGGTCGATCGTGATGTCTATTTGTGGAATTATAGCCACCACGATTAAAACGCCCTCTCACGTAAAACCCCACGCCTGGGATTGTTATGTTGACGCTGTGCAAAATTGGCGTAAGGTATGGTTTGATGGTGTCTAGACAAGCGAGCTTCAGACGTGAGAAGCAAGGAGTAGATTTCTTCCAAGGTTATTTCATCGGTGCGTGTTGACAGGGAAGCCACAAGGTTATCATATTCATGGTCGAGACCAGCAAGGAGATATGTAACAATATCTTCATGGTTGAGAGGGTGTCTCGCAACGGACAATTCATCGATCGACCTTTTGATGAAATGGAAATACTCAGTGGTCGTTTGATTGCCTTTGTGGCAAGTGGCCAATTGAGTTCTGATTTGGAGAGTGCGAGCACGTGAACGAGAGGAGAATGTGTCTTCCAATGCATTCCGGACACTTTTAGAAGTTGTGTAATTGACAACTTGAGCAAGGATTGATTCTGACGGAGATGTCATAAGGGTACTAAGAATTAAATTATCCTGGCGAATCCATTGGGAGTAGGTCGGGTTGAGCTGCTCAGAGGTGGTCGAAGTTTCAGGGTGGGTGACAATGATGAATTTGGGAGGTTTTGGAATGCTACCATCAATGTAGTCGAAGAGATCTTGTCCTTTGAGATAAGGAACAAGTTGAGCTTTCCAGAGGAGGAAGTTATCATGGTTTAATTTGATCAGTAGCAACGGAAGGCATAGAAATGACAGATGAGGAAGAAGAAGGGTGGGCTGAAGAAGACATTTTAGACTTTAGTCTTTTAGAGGCTCGATACCATAAAAGAGCAAATAATACCGATTGTATTGTATTGAATAATGATATTTCAATAGCTTGAATTACATGTTTACAGATCTTGCTATATATAGACTTTACAGCAATCTAACATAGAACTATACAGCTGTGGATATTGATTTGCAAAATCAAATCTTCCTTATTCGAAATAGCAGTTTTCACGGAGGATTTATTGTGGCTGTTGTGATCATGGGTTTTGTTACCGTTGCTGCTTGGTCAATGTCCTGATCTTCATCTTGAAGATCATCACTTGTGTCCTGGATATGTGCAGCCGTTACATGATCTTCTACAT
>CM063599.1:11790962-12041744 GCA_032356905.1 Salix exigua
CATCGCGTGTATATAGGGAATGAATTGAAATGTTAGGAAAAATACAGGGACTGAAAGCAAAAGTCAACCCTCGTCACCAAACCCCGTCTCTTCATTTCACAACCAGCAGCCTCTCTCCCCTCACACTCTCCTCTCTCTCTTTCTCACTTCATCCCATCACCCTTCTCTCTTTTGGTTTTAAAACAATTAAATCAAACACACAAATGGCAGAGCCGCTTATAGCGCTGCTATTGGAGCGGATCGCCATGGCTCTTTCTCAACAGGTAATTAATTGCTTTTATACAACTTGCAAGAAATATAAAAATGAAGTCTTCTTTTCTTGATTTATATGAAGAATAAAATAAAATCTCAAATACAAGGAATTTCTTTTCAGATTCATCTTCTTCCTTCTTGTATGGTGGCAGAGTAGTGCAGACAGATATCATTGTAATGATCATAGATGTCTGTATATATGAATGAAATCTTTTTTCCTTCCCTTGTAAGGAGAAAAAAATAATCTCAAAACTAGATTTCGATTTTATTAAAGAAATTTCTTTTATTTCTTTTGTTATTTTACATATTTCCAAAAATAATCTAAAATAAATATTCTTAGAAATAAAAAGGATTGTCAATCCAAGTCCTTTTATTTAATTCTTTATACATCCATCCATAGTAGTTTAATATACTATGAGAACCTTAAAATGAAAAGGAGAACCAATATTATTATTTTAAATATATAGGTTTCTAATGAATATTTTATGTATAAATTATTAATTTATCCAATCCAGGTCATCGTACGTGTCAACTACTCCTAAAAAAGATCAATAAAATTATTGAATTTATTAATTATCAAAAATTGAATATAAAATATTGTTGTAAAATCATATACATGTTTCCTCATAGGTACAAGAAGAGGTGAACCTAGTAGGGGGTGTGAAGAAACAAGCCGATAAACTGAAGAGCAATCTCATTGATATCCAATCTGTCCTTGAAGATGCAGAAAGAAAACAAGTGAAGGAAAAGTCTGTAAGAGTGTGGTTAGACAAGCTAAAAGATGTATGTTATGATATGGATGACGTGCTAGATGAATGGAGCTATGCAATTCTTACATGGAAAACGGGGGATGATGAAGAAAATATTCACAAGCAACAGAAGATACGATGTTCCTTCCTGGGATCTCCTTGCTTTTGTCTCAATCAAGTGGTTCGGCGTCGTGACATTGCCCTTAAGATCAAAGAAGTTAGTGAAAAAGTGGATGAGATTGCCAATGAAAGAGCTAGGCATGGCCTCCAAATTAACAAAGCCATTGATCATGAACTGCAGCAGCAAAACGTACCTCCACCTCCCAAGTTGATGAATTGAACGTGTGTGGTCGAGATGATGAAAAGAAAATTATTGTAAGCAAGCTGTTGACTGAAAGTAGTCGGGAAGCACGGGACGTGGAAGTCATCTCTCTTATAGGGTTGGGCGGGATTGGAAAAACAACTCTCGCCCAACTAGCTTTCAACGATGTTGAGGTTACGAATCATTTTGAGAAAAAGATATGGGTGTGTGTTTCAGAACCATTTGATGAGGTTAGAATAGCCAAAGATATCCTTGATGTTAGGAATGAAAAGATTTCTGAATGGAATACTTCAATACTCTGATTATTCAATGAAAGAATGGCCATATATATAGCCACAGATGCATGCCACATTTGCATGACTAACGATATTAACAGAAAATAACAGTTTCAACAGAAAATACAAACAAACTAACAACAGACTATTATCAAATGCAAAACACATTTTCCACGTGCAATATTAACAATATTCCACGTGCAATATTAACAATCTGATCTGGCAATCTGATCTGGCCTTCAACTCCTTCATTTCCCTCCCTTAAACTAAATGCTGTGAAGCACTTAGTTTATATAGAAGAAACTTCGCATACTCCCAGCAATTTCCGCAGCTTGTGAAAATCCTCAAGCTTTAATGGCTTAGTCATTATGTCTGTGACTTGATCCTGGCTTCCACAGTGACATAAAGCAATTGTCCCTTCTTTAGTAAGATTTCGTAAGAAATGAAACCTTACGTCAATATGTTTGCTCCTCCCATGCATGACCGGATTTTTGGACAATTTTATCGTTGAACTGTTATCACACATTACAGTCATACATCCCTCATCTAAATGTCCCAACTCCTTTAAAATTCTTCGCACCCAAATTCCTTGACATGCACACACTACTGCCGCCACAAATTCAACACATTTGTCGATAAAGTCACAATTGGTCGCTTTTAGAACACCAAGAAACAACGACTAGAACCCATCATGAAAACGCATCCGGATGTACTTTTTCGTCATCCATATCACCAAGCATAATCACTATCCGTGAAAGCTACCAACTTCCCATCCTCCCCTTTTGTAGTGAATTCCATAGTTCACGGTTCCTTTTAAGTACCTAAGTACCCTTTTGCTTGCTTGTAAGTGAACCTCCATTGGTCTTGCCATGTACACGCTTATAAGACATGTTACAAACATCATGTCGAGTCCAGTTGTCTGTCAAGTACATTAGATCGCCCACCAATTGTTTGTAGTGTGTTTCATCAACTGGTTTTCCCGATCCATCTCTACTTATTTTACTCCCTGGGACTATTGGGCTTCCCATCGACTATCAGTCCACCATGCCAAACCTTCTCAATACTTCCAGTAGCATACTTTCTTTGGCATATGTAAATGCCATCAGACTTTTGCAACACCTCAATTCCTAAGAAGAATCTCATTTTCCCAAATCAGTCATATCAAACTCTCTCGACGATAGAGTTTTTAAATTCGGACAACATTGACTCATCATTTCCGAGTAAAGATCAAGTCATCAACATAGATACTTACTATGATGATCTTTCCTTCTTGATTTCTTCTAGTAAACAAGGTTTGCTCACTTTCACACCTTTAAAACCCTTCGCCAATAAAGTGGGCTTCAATCCGACTAAACCAAGCCCGCGGAGCTTGTTTTAAGCCATACAACGCCTTGTGTAGCTTATAAACAAGATGTTCACTACCTCCTTTTCATATCCTCGTGGTTGCTCCACGTAAACATCTTCATTTAGATCACCATGAAGAAATGCCGATTTGACATCTAACCGATTAATTATCCGGTTCTTATGTGCGACCATTGCAATGATCATCCGAACCAGTATCCATCCCAGCTACTTGGTGCAAAGACTTCGTGTAGTCCACCCCATATTTTTGAGAATACCCTTTGGCTACCAAGCGGGCTTTGTATTTATCTATTTTCCCATTCTCATTATACTTCGTCTTATAAATCCACTTCACCCCTATTTTCTTGGCTCCGGTGGTAACTCAGTAAGTGTCCATGTCTTATTTTTTTCAATGGAGTCAATTTCGTTTCTCATAGCCATTCTCCAATTGAGATTCTTCATCGCCTCTTCAGTAGAATATTGGATCTGCCAAAGCAGAAAAAGCCATGTTTGTCTCATCCTCATGTAGCCCACGCGACCCATCCGTCGACCCCATCCGTCTCGTTCAACCCATCATCGAATCCAGCCCATAGGTCATATCCAGCTCATCCCTTTCATTCATTCCATCAGCTATACCCAGCTGATTTCCCTAGGATCTTCACCATCGACATAGTCCCTCATCCACACGGGAGGGTGTCGCTCCGTGTCTGTCTCCTTCTTATCTGTTGAGATTGGCTCGATTCGATGAACGGGTTCAACAACAATTTCAGCTTCATCCCTCAAAATTCCTCCCTTTCTTCCGGAATTTCCACTCGAGTCTTCATCAAGTATCAAACCCAGCTGTCACACCCCCAACACCATTAGTCACGACATCACCCTCTCTGTTTCCACCACTTCCAACCAATCTTCTTTCTTCTTGCCCCTCGAGCTCATCATCTTCTTTTCGGACATGTAGTCTCCACTTTCAACACCCCATTGCAATTCACGCAATCGTGTAATTTTTACTTTCCTCACCCCATGGCCACCTTTCTTCCTCTTGAAAATCACGTCTCTACTCACCATGATTTTCTTAGCAATTGGATCAAAGAGTCGATAACCCTTTGACTCTTCACTCATCCCTAATAGAACACACGCTATACTCCTGCTGTCAAGTTTCAGTCCTTCTTTCTGCAGGGACATGAACGTGAGCCTTGCATCCAAACACTCTAAAATGGTGTACTCGAGGGTTTTATTTTGCTCCAAGCCTCCTGCGGGGTGATGTCTCTTATCGCCATGGTAGGGCACCGTTAAGGACGTAAATTGCCCATTTCACGACCTCTCGCCTGAATGTGTGTGGAATGTGTTTATCGGACAACATAGAGCGGACCATGTTCATGATTGTCCTATTTTTCCTCTCGACGACGCCGTTCATTGCTGTGGTGTATAGGGATTTGTCATCCGCCTCTTAATCCCATTGACTCTGCAGAAATCACCAAAGTCATTTGAAACAAATTCTCCCTCTCAGTCGGTCTGAAGGCACTTAATACTGAGTCCTGTTTGTTTCTCATCATGGATTTAAAATTTTTGAAACAATTAAAGGCTTCGATTTCTCCATCGGAAAATAAACCCAGGCTTTCCTGCTGTAATCGTCTATGAACAACAGAATGTACCTCTTATTTCCATTGGATGCGTGGTGATCGGTCCACATATATCAAGCATGCACTAGCTCCGACCTTTCGGTTGCTCTCCAGGTGCTCTGTCGTGGGATGGGATCACGACTTTGTTTCCTTTGATACTGATCGATGCATGGTGCACTTGGGGCGATTAGTTGTGGAAGTCCATGCACCATGTTTCGGTTCATTAAGGTTCTCAAGCCTACATAGCTCAAGTGTCCATACCTCCTGTGCCACAGATTGTATAATTTTTGAGCTCCTGTGTGAAAACAATTTCCTGCTTGTTCTTGATTTAATGGAATAATATCAAGAAACGTAATAAACATTCTGTTAATGCTCATATCTGTCTGTATTATTAGGCCCCTTTCTGGATGGAATATTTTGCACTTCCCTCCCTTGAACAAGATATCCAGTCCTCTTTCTTGTAACTGGCCTATGCTTGAGCAAGTTATTACGCAAGTCCGAACGTAATAGACTTCTGAAAAATATGATTGATTCCATTGATCATCAATTTCACACTTCCTGTCCCCATGACATTAATCCTTGTGTTGTCTCCGAAGTTTCACAGAGTGACGAAATGATTCATCCAAGTCTGTGATCTTTGCTCGGTCTCCACACATGTGGTTTGAACACCCGAGTCCAAGAACCACGCATCTTCTCTTCTAGCTTGTTGCTTCTCTACATAAGCCATCAATAACATTTCTTCTTCGAGTACTAAGCTCGAGCATAGAATGATTCTCTGTTCCCCATGGGACATTCCCATTGAAAATGGCCAAGTTGATGGCACTTGTAACATTGTACCGTTGCTTTGTTGAAATCTGCCCGTGCTCTTCCTCTTCCTCTTCCTCGGTAAGGAAAACGGCCTCTACCTCTGCCTCCTTCAAAGGCTACTTTTAAGGCTTGCTCTTCCCCTTTCCTTCGCAAAACTTTTGCTCATGCACAATTAATGAGCTTTGCAGCTCATCAATGGTGAGGACATCTATATCCTTCGATTCCTCAATAGAGCATACAACATAGTTGTATTTCTCTGTTAAGGAGCGCAAAATCTTCTCCACTACCTTAACGTCCTGCACATCTTCTCCATAGGTCCTCATCTTATTCGCCACTCGTCATCACTCTTGAAAAATACTCTGTCACTCCTTCACTTGGTTCTCATTTCCAGTGTTTCAAATTCTCTGCGGAGAACTTGAAGATGAGACCTTTAACCCTTGCATTCCCTTCAAATTTCTTCTTCATTGCTTCCCAAATATTCTTGGCAGTGTCCTTCTTGAGAATGGTATCAAGAACAGTACGATCGATTGCTTGGAAGAGGTAGTTCTTCACCTTCAAATCTTTCAACTTCATTTCATCGATCTTCTTTTGTTGACCATCCGTCTGTGTTGAGCCACTTGCAGGTTCACTGTACCCAACCTCCACCAGTTCCCACATCTCCTTAGATCGAAGGAAGTTTTCCATTAACATACTCCAATGGTCATAGTGACCATTGAATCTTGGAATGGCTGGCTGTACAAAATTACTCCCTTCCGTTGTCATGCTGCTGCAATCTTCACAATCTGATACTTGATTAACAAATGAGGAGAGGTTGGCGCAGGGATGCCGAGAGAGAAGGCTCTGATACCAGAATGTTAGGAATGAAAAGATTTCTGAATGGAATACTTCAATACTCTGATTATTCAATGAAAGAATGGCCATATATATAGCCACAGATGCATGCCACATTTGCATGACTAACGATATTAACAGAAAATAACAGTTTCAACAGAAAATACAAACAAACTAACAACAGACTATTATCAAATGCAAAACACATTTTCCACGTGCAATATTAACAATATTCCACGTGCAATATTAACAATCTGATCTGGCAATCTGATCTGGCCTTCAACTCCTTCACTTGAGCAGCTTAAAGGGAGCAAACCAAATTTGGTTGGATTGCAATCCCTTTACAAAGTGTTTCTCAATCCATTAAGGGAGTGAGGGTCCTTCTTGTCCTTGATGATGTCTGGACGGAAGATCATTTACAGTGGGAACAACTGAAACCATCTCTCGCAGGCTGTGCACGAGGAAGCAGAATTCTAGTGACTACTCGTAATGGCGTTGTGGCAAAAATGATAGGAACCAACCACCGAATCGACATTGATACATTGTCTGAAGATGCATGCCGGTCAATATTCAATCATTTGGCATTCCATGAAAGAAGCAAAGTTGAATGTGAAAGACTGACAGATATCGGAAACGAAATTGCAAACAAGTGCAAGGGATTGCCTCTAGCTGCCAAGGTATTAGGAGGCCTAATGCAGTCTAAAAGAACAAGAGAAGAGTGGCAATGTGTTTTATCTAGCGAACTATGGAGGCTAGATGAGGTTGATGAAGATCGGGTTGAAAAATTATTTCTACCCTTGCTTTTGAGTTACTACGATTTACCTTTTGTGTTAAGACGATGTTTCTTGTATTATGCCATGTTTCCAAAAGACTACTTGATGAAGAAAGATGAATTGGTGAAGATGTGGATGGCTCAAGGTTACCTGAAGGAGAGTACT
This sequence comes from Salix exigua, assembly GCA_032356905.1. Taxonomy (NCBI): domain Eukaryota; kingdom Viridiplantae; phylum Streptophyta; class Magnoliopsida; order Malpighiales; family Salicaceae; genus Salix; species Salix exigua. The sequence continues at coordinate 11,798,094 of CM063599.1, forward strand.
CCAAGCAGAGATATGGAGGAGGTTGGAGATTACTACTTTCAAGTCTTAGCAACGCGCTCTTTCTTCCAGGATATAAAAAAGTATCATCGAGAAGATATAAGATTCAAGATGCATGATATAGTGCATGATTTTGCCCAATCTATGACTGAAAATGAATGTCTAACAGTGGATGACAATAACCTTGGAGAATCAACAAGGAAGACTTCAATTGGAAGGGTTCGTCAATTAAGCATGATGCTGCCAGGGGAGACCTCTTTTCCCTCGTCCATTCACAGAGCAAAAGGTCTCCGTAGCCTCTTGATCGGCAACCCTGGAGACCCGGGGCTTGGAGCTGCACGGCCTGATGTAATGAAGCAACTGACATGCATCAGGTCATTGAATGTGTCATGGTCTTCCATCAAAGAAATACCAAAAGAGGTAAGGAAATTGATACATTTGAGACACCTGAATTTGGAAGGTTGTTCAGAGTTGGTGTCCCTGCCAGAAACCATGTGTGATTTATGCAATCTGCAATCCCTAGATGTTCGTGGGTGTAAGTCTCTCAATGAATTACCTCGAGCAATAGGAAAACTTGTCAAATTGAGGCATCTCCGTATTTCTTGGTCAGGTGTAGCCTTCATGCCAAAGGGAATAGAGAGGTTAACATGTCTTCGAACATTAGATTGTTTTATTGCGTGTGGTGGTGGTGAGAATGAAAGTAAAGCAGCTAATCTAAGAGAATTAAAAAACTTAGATCACATTGGAGGGAGTCTTGTAATAAAGAATCTACGAGGAGGAGGCATAGAAGACGCCGCGGAAGCACCACTCAAGAATAAGAAGCGAATGCGCTGTTTGGTTTTGTATTTCAATCACAACCATGAGGATGGCAATTTAATTGAAGTTTTACAGCCTCCGTCAGACATGGAAAGACTAGGCATATATAAGTACGGAGGGATAGTTTTGCCAAATTGGATGATGGCATTAACCAGATTACAGGTGCTTCGACTTATTGATTGTGGAAACCTGGAGGTTTTGCCTCCGTTGGGAAGATTGCCCAACCTTGAAAGCCTGTCATTAGACGGGGTGGGGGTGAGAAGGTTGGATGCTGGTTTTTTAGGTCTAAAAGTTGCTGTGAATGCCAATAATATAAATGAAGGAGAAATTGCAAGGCTCACTGCTTTCCCGAAATTGAAAACACTTGTGATTGGAAATCTCAAAGAATTAGAAGAGTGGGATGGAAGTGAAAGCAGAGTGAGAGAAGAGGATGCCGCCACAACTTCAATATCCATTATGCCACAACTTCGTGACTTGTCAATTTATGAATGCCCATTGTTGAGAGCACTACCAGACTATGTTTTGGCAGCGCCTCTACAGGAGCTATACGCAAGAGATTGCCCCAGTCTAAGTAAACGTTACGGGAAGGAGGAGACGGGTGAAGATTGGCGCAAGATTTCTCACATCCCAGAAGTTTATATTCTTTAAGTTTGGCACAAAATAATTTGTAAGCTTTGAGTGTTACTAAAATAAAGGTTGAGAAAGAGAGACTCTTCTGTAAAATAATTTGTAAGCCTTGAAGGTTTTCATTTCAAGCGTAGGATGAGTTGCAGAAGGAACTTGCAGGATGCACATTTTTGTTAACACAATTCGTAACTAGATAATATCTGATATCTAAAATCCTTTGGATCTCACAAATGTCGTATATGGCCTTCCACATGTGGTTTCAGTTTTGAAGTTCTGATTTTCACGCACACTTGCTCTAGTTTCAGTCTGACAATTTTCCTTGGAAGAAGTTGTGTGATATATCCCTTGTGCTTTCTTAACTGCAGGGTACTAACTCCAGTCGAAATTGATGATTATTTGGCTCAGAAAATTGTTCTTTTCAATTATATTTACCTCCACTCAATGCTTCCCTGTTATGTGGCCGTTCTTATTTAATTCCAATGGAGCTCTGAAGAGCAGCTCCTATCTGGAACAGAGCATGCATGTCATTTGTTACTATGATATCTTGATTTTGGGAAGACGCCCTTCATATATATATATATATAAACACAATGGCATATATTTCACAACATTTCTGGATGCTCTATGAAGCAACAATTATGCCATTGTGTTTATATATGTATATATATATGGAATATTTTATATTTTATATGGAATACTAAGAGTTTTACGAAGTATGATCATGCAAATAGATGATGGCAAAACTAAAACAAGAAGTAGCCTAGGGTTAGAAAAATAGTGTGTTTAAATTAAACAGGAAAAACTGTCAACATGAATCCACACTGTCATTCAACTAATGAAACCTTCTAAGCCCACTGAACAATTTTCAGATCTTCCCGTCATCTTAACCCATGATCTCTAATAGTTATATCGTACTCTAGACCTAGTCTCACCATAAATCTTCCTATCAAAAAACTCATGTTGAATTCTACTGCAAAAGGAATGAAGGCCCCATCTGCTCGGACAAATGTTTCTGCAAGGGATCGCCATGGGTAAGTGTTGAGGTCAGCGAGCAACAAAAAAAAAATCAGCACAAACCACCAATGGGTGGCTCAGTGGCAAAGACTTGGGATCAAAGGGTTTGCTCCCCTTGTGGTCTCAGGTTCGAGTCCTGCTGTCGCTAATATTGGTGGCCACTGGAGGCTTACATGGTCGTTAACTTCAGGGCCCGTGGGATTAGTCGAGGTGCGCGTAAGTTGGCCCGGACACCCACGTTAACAAAAAACAATCAGCACAATTATGATACATAACTGTACTTCAGAACCACCCAGATATAAAACTATTTTTAAGTCTGCAAAGACAAGCATCTAGCTCAATTGCCAGGATGAACAAGGATTATTTTAAGTCTCTCTCTAACATTCGCTGGGGAATATCTAAACCTTGTACATGACCCATGGTTCATACTCCGATAGATTTTATCTAAAAAACCTTTATCCAAGACAGTAATAATCCTACCCAGCATCAAGATTTCACAAACTCCGAGAAGCACTCTCATGGAAAATCAGCCGTGGCATAGCATATTCAAAAGTTTTCAAGATTGTAATCATGACTAATGCAACTACTTTTCAAGATTGATAAGAGGCTAACTACTTTGAGTTGTGTCAGTAAAGGTTTAAAAGTCCTATTAAATTACTCTGCTCGTATCTTATATCTAATGATTTACTTGGCGAGTGTAAGTTGGATCAATTTCAGTTTTATCTACCTTCTCAGAGCAGAAACACCTACTATTTGCAGGCACTTCTTTGATTGAAGAGGAAAAAACAAGAAAACATGTGGGAGCTTGAGGATCCAATGATGCCCAACGTTTAACTGGTTAAAGTAGTGCAGCAATAGATTTACATCTATTGAATGAAAGTATCCCTGGTGAAATCCAAAACTAACTGAAAATGGGTAATACTTTATACTCACCTAAATTGAATCTTTCAAGCCAGCAAACAAAAATTTCAACAGAAGGAAAACATTATTGATTTATCTCAAACTATTTTCTTAGTTAAACATTGTTTATGTAACTGGGCAAGATTCCCTTGGATTGACAGGTGGATCATTAAAAATAGAGTCTATGAAGAGGAAAAACATAAACTGCAAAACTCGTGGTAAACCAAAGTCTACATTGGTATGACAAATTTACCTGGGTTTGTTCCAGCAAATATTCCATACCAAAGCTCATCGGTGATAAATGAGGTTGCCCTCTCCACAGCACCCAAATACACCCCAGGTCCAAGGCTTGGTGGCAGAGGATGAAACATTTTCTGGTTTGGGTAGTCCAGATCAACTGCAACATGCCGGTTTGTGAGGAAACCAACCTGGCGGTTACCTGTTCTGCTTTTCACAATCGCACCCAGGGTTCCATATGTCTCTTGGTTAGCAACCTACAGTTGTAAGGCAATTTTGTAATTCCTGTAAAATGAACAAAGCAACAAGTATTCAAGTGCATATCACAGAATACTTTGCCTAAGCAAAATCAAGATGCAGGACATATTGGGACAGCACAAAAAAGAACTCAAAACCATTCCCTTAAAAAACACATAATACAGTTAAAAAGGTCAAACTGCAATTGCATATTAATCAAGAACAACTTTATTTGCACACAACGGTTGGATAAGGATTTCCTGACAATTCTCACCAGATTTTGGAACTCTCAGTTGGTACAAATGAAAATGCAAAATAATTTCTAGAATGGTAGCATATTATTGACGTGACCAAGGTTCCTGGCTTAAAGACTTGCACATATCCAACTCAAACGCAGGAAAACTAGTTCAGACATTTAATGTACTTGCCCATTTATCACATCCTATAATCAACAGGAAGAACTAAGACTGTCTATATATCAACTAAAAAGTTTATTAACCACCAAACCGCTCTATTTTATCAATCATGCATTTAATTACTACCATTTAATCAACACAGAAACCAGAAACATCACTAAAGTGTCAATACCTGCGATCCAGGACCAATGCTCGGGTCACTTCCTCTCAAGCCATCCACAAGCTCAGTATACAACTGTTCCTTTGGAGTTGCTGCAGGAGCACCATAATATGAGAATTCTACAACATCCACATCACACCACACTCCTCCTGGTCCCTGACCCATACAATGATAAGGCAACTTAACTTCCTTAGCAAACAATGAAGCCAGTCATAGATCAAACAAGATAAAATAAACCAAATGTCCTTCAAAGAGAAATAGAGGCCAAAGTAATGCTGGAAGCACCAGTTTTCTTACCTCAAGGGCTTCAGGTAGGCACTGGACATGGCTGAGCCATTGCCTATGAACTTTACGGGCAACAAAAACAAGAATTGCAGGAATATCTGTCAAAATACCCCTCTGGATTCTAAATCCAATTGCTGTTCCAAGACTAAACCGCCTCAATATTTTGCTATGAAATGCCCTAATGGTCATTAGCTCGAGCAAGGTGGTAGCTTGCTGCCCTGTTGGCGACCTCCCGAGAGTTTCCGGAAGCAGCCCCTTCTGAAGGTTTCCAAAATAGTTTGCCCTGTCTTCTGCTGCGTCATTTAGTCGACTCAATGTGGGCAAGGAGAAGTAGGCAGCATTACTCTCAGAGTGCTGCCCACCTGAAGCAAAGGGTTGAAGTTGCGACAAACTTGACCAAGGCAAAGGATTGCAGTAGTTTCTTTCCAAATCTAAAGCAGATTCCTCTGATTGTGAGGGTCCAGAGTGATGAATCCTTAAGCCTAATCTGTTCCTTTCCATCTGTCAGCTCTCCTACACATAGACATATTGACTGTATAATCTTAAGAACAAATTAGGCAGCTTTAATTCTCATAATATAAAGAAGCCACACTGCTTTGATAATTGCAGGAGAAACTGTAGTGCTTGAAGAGTAAGAATATATACTGAAACTGAAGAACAATCCCACTATACAATAACATAGAACACTTTAATTAAAAATATTTCAGAAAAAATATAAATAGATAAAAGAGATAACAGTTAACCAGACTATAGCTACTCCACACAAACAAATTTGCAAAAACACCCGTAGTGAAACATCTCAAATAGGAAACCATGGAAGTTTCAGAAAACAAGGACCATGATTAAATATATGGCATGAGCATTCTAGCCCCTAATTTAAAGCTATAGGCGCTACAATAACTAGCTGTTTAGATTATAGACTAAGGAACCAATGATATACAAAACAAGCAACCGAAATAATATATATACACATATACACATATATACATACATATACATACATACATATATATATATATATATATATATATATGTATGTGTATATATATATTGGGATAGGGATTCTTATATTCTTATATCCCAATAAAAGATCCAAGAGGAAACAAATTCTCCAAAGGGTATGAGGAGAATTGAAGAAGAACACGCAAAAATAGAAGCTTCACATAATAAATGCAGAATAGATAGGGGAATAGTGCCATCCTTTTCCATGCAGAAAAAAAAAACCATAATATAAAAGAAGCAAAAAAGTACACAAAATCATTCAGAAGTCAGCAAATAGAGATACAAAACTGCAAGTCAATGCAAGTCTTTGAGAAACGAATAAAAAGAAGCTAAACCCACATGTCCAATCGATGATGAAGGCAGCAAATGACAATTAAATTTTAATTACGGAATTGAAATGATTATTTGAAAAACAGATTAAATACTTCATAAAGACCATAACTTTCTGGAAAAAAACTGAGCTAAAACAATCAAGAACCTTCTTATATGAACTGAAATTGATCAAAACGCAGATAGAAAAACTCAGATTGATAAACTAGCAAACCCCGTATTTAAATCAAGACCAAAACCAACAGATTAAGCAAAACCCAGATAGTATATACAATTAAAAACAAGGTTTTTATGCAACACTGACCAAGCAAAAAAAGTGGAGCTCTGATGGGGGACTCCAAAAATAGCCCCTTGAAGCTGTTCATGTCCTAGTACACAATCTTTTTCATTAGTGATTGATACTCTGCATAGTATAAAAAAAATCAAAACTTTATGCTCCTAGCCAGCCAAATATCTATTGTATCTGCTACAATTGATCTTGCACTGATATAATAATAATAAAAAAATTAATAATTAACGGGTTTTCCCATTTTCTTACAAACACTTTTTATTTCCTTTCCCTTTTGATTTCTTTATCCCTTTTTTTCATTTTCTTTAGGTACATATAACATGGAGGGAAGGGGAATTGAGTGATAACATTTCTTGGTGGAAAAAGAAGTGCAGCAGCCATAACGGAGGGTTTCAATGGAGGAGAAATTTTTTTATTTGGGCCCATCCATATTTGCTCCCTAAATGGAGCACATTCTTCACCCAAAATAATTTAACTCCCACCTATCATTGGGGTGATGGCTGGTTCGAGTCATCTTCTCCTTTGTGCATTTTGGCTATTGTACTGTATGTTTTTCTGATTAATTTGAGGAGAGTAATGAAAGATTATATTGATTTGCAATAATTTCAAAAATCTATATATATAAATCATTGAAACCATGTTACTAAGCATTATGTGCCTGTTTAAAAATCTAAGTTGATTCTTAAATTATTAATACAGTAAAAATCTGCTATTTTTTTTTAAAAAAAATAAAACAATATTATTCTGAATTTGTTTTCAAGAAAAGAAATTAATCTATGATAAATTTATGATACAACCCTGGTCAGGGGTGTATTATCAAATCAGATTCAATAACATATGATTTTTATTTTTTTATATTTATCAAAAGACTAGTCTTGTTTCTCTCACATGTATGATGATGTGCTCTCCTTCTATTATTTTCTATCAAAAAATTAATTTTTTATTCGAATCGGTGTTCGGAATAACTTGCATGTATCTTAATTGGTTTCACAGATTCTCAAATTAACGATCATGTAATTATCATATTAATAATCATCATATTAATAATCATAAAACTAGAACTTAAAATCATATAAAAAAAAAATTTAATGTACAAAATAACATCGCGCAAAACTGTATACTTCTCCATATAATACATGTGGTAAAGAGAGTTGGCTTTCTAGAAGTTGAAAATCATTCAGACACTGCCCATCTTTTATTCCAATACATTATCTTCATCTTTTATCACCTCGTCACATCACCACTCCCATTATCTCTATCCCTATTTCTACAACGCAATTATTGATTGGATCAATACAATAATGGTTCCACTGCCGATCAGGCATTTCCAGAGAAGGAAAGGAAAAGGCAAGATATTGAAGAGCACTCAAATTTGATGAGTTTTGTTGGAACCTGGCTTGTAATTGCTGAGCTCATGATTTGAATGACGGGTTTAACTAATTAATCTATGCATTATTACTTGAATAGCTATTTAAAAATCAATATTATTTGAAATAGTTTATACTCAAATTATAAAAAGAAATGTTATTTATTTTAAATATATCGCCTTTTTAACACTTTGATTATTTTTAAATTAATTTTGTATATATCAAGAGTAAATCTATTGTAAATTAGATTTTTGGTAGAACATTTGTTCCTAAATTAATTTATTTACAATAATTGTTTTTCTCACAATCTTCTCTTAAATTCAAATAGAAAAGTTGATATGACAAACCAACCTATTTACCATCTATGGTGGAAATTATTTATATAAATTATGATAAAATTGAAGCATCAATCTATTTAAATTGGGTCGTTGGCCATTTAGGTTAAATAATAGTGGAAGCACACGAGCATAGCCATGAGATTTCTTCCGGTTGATTTGAAAAATCTAAACTTTCAACATGATCAACTTCAAAACTCAGTGAAATCCAGTTTTAAAAAAGATTAACAGCATTTAAGGTTGAAATTATTTTTTAAAACACTTTTTCAAATTAGAGAAAATGTTAAGTTGATTTTTTTTAAGTGCTTTTTATTTATTAATATAAAAACATAATTTTAATATATTGTCAATTAATAAAAAAATAAAAAAAATATTCTACATGAAATTACTAAATACACAGTAAAGATTTGTCATCGCTTACAATGCAGAGACCACACACACTAAACCTTTGACAAATATAATTGGCTAAGACCTTGCTCTTCATCTCACCGAATTCCTCCACATCCCAGTAGATATTAAAATCCGTTTGATTTTAACTTTCAAAAACCTTTTAATTTTTTTTTATTATTATGATGTATTAATGTAAAAATAAATTTTAATAAAAAATAATTATTACAGAAATATCAAATGATATTTTAGACATTGTTTCTCTTCGTCGCTCTAAACACGGACATGGCAACAAGGGTTTGGGTGAATGAATCATTTATAAACGCATTGTTATCTATTACTTAGAATTCAAACGGCTAAACATCAAACATGAATCATTATTGCAATATGCTACTGTCGCAACTATGTTTTCTCGCACTTTGCACTCTATCATCCCTGGAGAGGGGATGATGCACACAAAAAGGGGGTTTATAGTCATAAAATTACAACTATAAATCTTATGAGTCATTATCTAGTATTAAGGTTACTAGAAAACCTATTGTTCAGCGAGAGTCTGCGTTCAGGGACTTGTTGTGCAAGGGAAGACGCGTCACCCTCGATGCACCTTACCTAAGGTAAGTTGCATTATTGTTTGATTGTTTTTTTCTGTGTTAGATTTTTTAATTTGTTGGTCTTTCTAAGGCTCCAAGTAGATCTTTATTCATGAGAGAGTCTCTACCTCGTCGGGAGTCAAAAAATTAATCATTCTAAATTTTAAAAAATTTGACGCCGCATTTAGAAAAACTTTTTTTTACTATCTGCGAGTGTGCTTTACGAAGTAATTTTACACCTCGATAGCTAAAGCAAAATAATTGTTAAATGTTTTTGATATTTTAGCCAAATTCTAATGGATAATCATAAACCGGTTATGATATCCAATTTTCATTTCAAAACATGAGAAATATGTTATATTTGTTTTCACAAAAAATATGCCTGGAAAAACCTTGGATTTCGATCGTATGCATGAAAACAACATATTTTTTATTTATAATTTTTTTAAAAGATATTTTTTGTTTCATGTAGATTTTATATTTTTATATTTTTATATGTGTTGGTTGGGCCCATCATTTTGGAATTGGATTGCTAACCGAGATGAGCGAGTAGGCCCATCTGTTTTCAGCATGGGCTTCCAACATGTCAGCCTAGACATTTTCAGGTTGGCCTTCCATATTTGTACTTCAACCTATTTTATTCATTCTTTTAGTTGTACTCAAATATTTTTGTGGTGAAAAACTATATTGTAAAGTACATCATTTGATATTAAAGTACAATAAATGCACTGACCTTAGAACGGTTAGGTTTTTTACCTAAAAAAGTAGACTCTCTCACGAAGAGAGATCTAGTTTGAATTTTAAAATAGATCAACAATTTGACTTAGAAAAACAATCAAACAATAATGTAACTTGCCTTAGGGAAGATGCATTAGAGCTATACGTCTTCCCCTTACACAATAAGGTCTCTTAAACTCTGATGGACCATTAGATTTTCTCATTACCTTAATACTAGATGATGACAACTCTTGAAAATTATAATAATAATTCTAAAAAACTTTTTATAATCCGAGTATGGTCGTGTTTAAAAATGGTTGTCACGACAAATGGGGAAGAGACACTGAAAACCTGCATAATGTTGTTCTGCCATCATGAGTCGTGGTCTAAGGTGTTTCTTGTCTCTTTTGTGTAGTACACAGAAGAGTGGTAAAGGGCTAAGAGCATCTTGTAATCACAAAAATTAGAGTTATGGTAGTTTTGTGTTTTTCTTGAAATGATTTTTTCTAAAAACCATTATATTAAAATGTAGCATAAATGGTTTTAGGTGTTTTTAATGATTTAAATATATTAGTATAAAAAATCTAAGAAAAAATTATTTTAATATATTTCAATTAAAAAAAATCTTTATTTTATTATATTATTTCAATCTAAGAAATGTAGCATAAAGTGATTTGTAATCGTTTAAAGTTACGGTAATAGTTGAATTGTCTTTAATAAACCATATCTTCTCCATTAATCTATCATATCTCCAATTCTTCAATCTCCTCTCAAGTTGGATCAAGGGGATTAATTGATCTAAACATTCGATGAAATTGGGCAGAAGAGAGTGTTTTGGTGAATTTATCAGCTAGTTGATCATAGGTGTCATAAACTATTTCTGGATTATTCTCTAAATTCTACCCAAAATCAAATAAAAATAAAATAAATAAAATAAGAGGGTCTGACGTTCGTAGAAAAATTAAGGTAGAAATTTTGGACATTTTTCAAGAGTCCGATCATAGCTTTTTTGTGCCAAAAAATGAAGAAAAATGTAAATTCAAGGCTAAACTAATTTATCATTGGATAATTTATTTAAAATTTATGTTGAAAGACATAATTATATTTTTATGGCCAATATGATTTAATTATTGGCCAATTTAAAATGTAATAATGTTTAATAATTAATTTAGGGCCTACTAGAAGGATTTAATTAAGCGCAATGACTTAATTATACTTTAAATAGGTCATATTAATTTTATTAAGGGTTTAATCGGTGATAAATTAAGTTTTTTATATATTCATTTTATTATGGATAAGACGTGTAAAATAATGAGAATGATTATTTTTAAGGTTTTTATCTTAAAACTAATTATATATTTTGATATTTGTTTAATATTAACATCGTAAAATATATGTATAAAAAATGAACGAAGTTTTGTTTTTTAAAATCTCAAATGAATTTAATCTCAGTTTTCTTAAATACTTTTAATATAATAATATAAATAATAAATCTTAAAAAATAAAAAAAAATTAATTTTTTTTTCAATAAAAATCACTTTAAACTAAAAATATACCAAGCCATATATAGACAACGCGTCGTCTATTCCTTTCTTTTTTTCTTTCTTCCTTTCCAAAATGACGTAGTTTTGTATTAGGATTTTGGCCAAAGTTCAATTTGGTTCTTAAATATTTAATTGTTTTCATTACACCCTATATTGACCCAAAAATTTTTTTTTTGACCCAAAACTTTCAATTGCTTTTGATTTTGCCCTGAAAAATTTCAATAGAAGTCTTGAATTTATGCAATATTTTGATTTTGGTCCTTGGTCTCAGTTTTATGCAATTTGATCTCCAATTGACCCTTAAACTTTGTTTTTCTTTCAATTTCATCCTTGATTTTGGCCAATTGAATCCTAATAGTTCAACGTTTTTTACAAAATGGTCATTGAATGTGGGTTTTTTCAATTTTTCTCTTAATTGCCCTAAAACATTGATTTTCTTGCAATTTTGCCATAATTTCAGCCAAATAACTTGGTAAAAAAATCCAATATTCTCAATTAAGCCTAAAGTAGGTCCTTAACTACTAATAAAATTAATTTGATCAATTTAAAATATAATTAAGTCTTTGAATTGGATCAAAATTAGTTTTTAAACATAATTAAATTTTATTTTGGCTCATGAGTAAATCAAATTGAACTATCAAATCTAATTATGCTCTTAGGTTTAATTTTTATGCAAACTTTTCTGATAATTATTTATTTCAATATATTTTATTTATGTACATTTTAATATAGTTTAAAAAACACTTCACAGCATAATCTCAAACACCATCAACACATCCAATCCTCATTGTAATAAATCATACGACCTCAACAAATCTGAACCATCCATTTTCAGAACTCAGTATAAATGAAAACCCCGAGTGTTTCACCTTTGGAACTCAAAATGGCATGTCATTTTCAGTAGAAACATGCAAGCAGGAAGAGCCATCCGCATTCCGCAGTGAGTAACCCCTGACCGAGACTAGACTGAAAAGAAACATACAAGCAGGGAATGAATTGAAATGTTAGAAACAGTACAGGGACTGAAACATAACTCAACCCTCATCATCAAACCCTAAGTATATAAGCTAACTAAACCCTATCTCTTCATTTCACAGCCGTCAGCCTCCTTTCCCTCAGACTCCTCTCTCTCTTCCTCACTTCATCCTATCACCGTTCTCTCTGTTTTTTGTTTTGAAAAAATTAAATCAAACAGACAAATGGCGGAGCCACTTATATCTGTACTATTGGAGCAGATCACCCAGGTTATTACTCAACAGGTAATTACTTTTATACAACTTGCAAGAAATATAAAAATGATAGTAGTGGCAGATTGCAGATAGATATCATTATAATGATCGTAAATATATAAATGAAATCTTTTTTTTCTTCCCTTGCAATAAAAAAAAAAACTCATATGATCAAATCTAGATTTCGATTTTATTAAAGAAATTTCTTTTTATTGTTTTTATTATTTTTAATATTGCCGAAAATAATCTAAAACAAATATTCTTAGAAATAAAAAGGATTGTCAATCCAAGTCCTTTTATTTAATTCTTTATACATCCATCTACAGCTTAATATAATATGAAAACCTTAAAACGAAAAAAAAAATTATTATTTTAAATATATAGGTTTCTAATAAATATTTTATATATAAATTATTAATTTAGCCAATCCATTTCTCTGTACGTGTCAACTACTCCTAAAAAAGATTAATAAAAATTATTTAATCTATTTATTACCAAAAATTGAAAATAAAATTTTGTTGTAAACTTATATAAATGTTCCCTCACAGGTACAAGAAGAGGTGAACCTAGTAGGGAATGTGAAGAAACAAGCCAACAAGCTGAAAAACAGTCTCGAAGATATCCAATCTGTCCTTGAAGATGCAGACAGAAAACAAGTGAAGGAAAAGGCTGTAAAAGTGTGGCTCAACAAACTAAAAGATGTATGCTATGATATGGATGACGTGCTGGATGAATGGAGATATGCAATTCTTACATGGAAAACGGGGGATGCTGAAGAAAATATTCACAACCAACAGATGATACGATGTTCCTTCCTGGGATCTCCTTGCTTTCGTCTCAATCAAGTGGTTCAACGTCGCGACATTGCCCTTAAGATCAAAGAAGTTAGTGAAAAAGTGGATGAGATTGCCAATGACAGAGCTAGGCATGACCTCCAAATTAACAAAGGCACTGATGAAGTACAACGACTAATAAGTACCTCTCTTGTTGATGAATTGAACGTGTGTGGTCGAGATGTTGAAAAGAAAATTATTGTAAGCAAGCTGCTGGCTGAAAGTAGTCAGGAAGCACGGGATGTGGATGTCATCTCTCTTGTAGGGTTGGGCGGGATTGGAAAAACAGCTCTCGCCAAACTAGCTTTCAACGATGATGAGGTTAGGGCTCATTTTGAGAAAAAAATATGGGTGTGTGTTTCAGAACCATTTGATGAGGTTAGAATAGCCAAAGATATCCTTGAGCAGCTTGAAGGGAGCACACCGAATTTGGTTGAATTGCAACCCCTTTTACAAAGAGTTTCTCAATCCATTAAGGGAATGAGGTTCCTTCTTGTCCTTGATAATGTCTGGACCGAAGATCATACACATTTGGAACAACTAAAACGATCTCTCACAGGCTGTGCACGAGGAAGCAGCATTCTAGTGACCACTCGTAAAGGTGCTGTGGCAAGAATGATGGAAACAAGCCACCTCATCGAGATTAATACATTGTCTGATGATGCAGGCTGGTCAATATTCAATCATTTGGCATTCCAAAACAGAAACATAAAAGAACATGAAAGACTGACAAATATTGGAAATAAAATTGCAATCAAGTGCAAGGGCTTGCCTCTAGCTGCCAAGGTATTAGGAGGTTTAATGCAGTGTAAAGAAACAAGAGAAGAGTGGGAAGATGTTTTATCTAGCGAAATATGGGGGCAAGGTGAGGTTGATAAAGTTCAGGTTGAAAACCAAATATTTCTACCTTTGCTTCTGAGTTACTACGATTTACCTTCCGTGGTAAGACGATGTTTCTTGTATTGTGCCATGTTTCCAAAAGACTACAAGATGAAGAAAGATGAATTGGTGAAGATGTGGATGGCTCAAGGTTACCTGAACAAGCGCGAGGAGTGCCATGATTCTAGAGATATGGAGGCTGTTGGAGAGTACTACTTTCGATTCTTAGCAGCGCGCTCTTTCTTCCAGGATAAAAAAGAGTATGGTCGAGAAGATATCAGATTCAAGATGCAAGAAATAGTGCATGAATTTGCCAAATATATGACTGAAAATGAATGTCTAACGGTGGATGACAATAACCTTGGAGAAGCAACAATGGAGACTTCAATTGCAAGGGTTCGTCATTTAAGCATGATGCTGTCATGGGGGACCACTTTCCCCCCGTCCATTCATAGAGCAAAAGGTCTCCGCAGCCTCTTGATCGACAACATTGGAGACCCAAACCTTGGAGCCGCACTACCTGATGTAATCAAGCAGTTGACATGCATCAGGTCATTGAATCTATCATAGTCTTCAATCGAAGAAATACCAAAAGAGATAGGGAAATTAATACATTTAATACATCTAAATTTGACAGGTCGTGTACAGTTGGTGTTCTGTCAAACACCATGTGTGATTTATGCAATCTGCAATCCCTAGATATTAGTGAGTGTTCGTCTCTCGATGAATTACCTCAAGCCATAATAAAACTTATCAAATTGAGGCATCTCCATATTAAAGGTTCAGGTTTAGCCTTCATGCCAAAAGGAATAGAGAGGTTAACATGTCTTCGAAGATTAGATTTGTTTATTGTGTGTGGTGATGGTGAGAATGAAAGTAAAGCAGCTAATCTAAGGGAATTAAAAAACTTAGATCACATTGGAGGGAGTCTTCAAATAAGGAATCTACGAGGAGGAGGCATAGAAGACGCTGCGGAAGCACAACTCAAGAATAAGAAGCGCCTGCGTTGTTTGGAATTGCATTTTGACTTAAACCATGAGGATGGCAATTTAATTGAAGTTTTACAGCCTCCGTCAGACATGGAAAGCGACAACCTGGAGGATGACAATTTAATTGAATGTTTACAGCCTCCATCAGACTTGGAAGTACTACACATATATAATTATGGAGGGATAGTTTTGCCAAATTGGATGATGGCATTAACTAGATTACAGGAGCTTGAACTCAGTGATTGTGGAAACCTGGAGGTTTTGCCTCCGTTGGGAAGATTGCCCAACCTTGAAAAGCTGGTATTAGAAGGGGTGGGGGTGAGAAGGTTGGATGCTGGATTTTTAGGTATAGAAGAAGTTGAGAATGTCGATAATATAAATGAAGGAGAAATTGCAAGGGTCACTGCTTTCCCCAAATTGAAAAGACTTAAGATTCAGGATCTCAAAATATTAGAAGAGTGGGATGGAATTGAAAGGAGAGTGGGAGAAGAGGATGCCACCACAACTTCAATATTCATTATTATGCCACAACTTCAACAGTTGATAATTGAGGGTTGCCCATTGTTGAGAGCATTACCAGACTATGTTTTGGCAGCGTCATTACAGGAGCTTGAAGTCACGGGTTGTAGAAACGTGGAGGTTTTGCCGCCGTTGGGAAGGTTGACCAACCTTGAAAGCCTGTCATTATGCGGGGTGGGGGTGAGAAGGTTGGATGCTGGATTTCTAGGTATAGAAGAAGTTGAGAATGCCAATAATATAAATGAAGGAGAAATTGCAAGGGTCACTGCTTTCCCCAAATTGAAAGCACTTTGGATTGCACGTCTCTCTAAATTAGAAGAGTGGGATGGAATTGAAAGGAGAGTGGGAGAAGAGGATGCCACCACAACTTCAATATTCATTATTATGCCACAACTTCTTGAGTTGAAGATTTTCAAATGCCCATTGTTGAGAGCACTACCAGACTATGTTTTGGCAACGTCATTACAGAAGCTTATACTCAGTGGTTGTGGAGACCTGGAGGTTTTGCCTCCGTTGGGAAGATTGCCCAACCTTGAAAGCCTCGAATTAGACGGGGTGGGGGTGAGAAGGTTGGATGCTGGATTTTTAGGTATAGAAGAAGTTGAGAATGCCAATAATATAAATGAAGGAGAAATTGCAATGGTCACTGCTTTCCCCAAATTGAAAAGTCTTTGGCTTATGGATCTCGAAGAATTAGAAGAGTAGGATGGAATTGAAAGGAGAGTGGGAGAAGAGGATGCCACCACTTCAATATTCATTATTATGCCACAACTTCAACACTTGATAATTTACAATTGCCGATTGTTGAGAGCACTACCAGACTATGTTTTGGCAGCGCCTCTACAGCTGCTAGAAGTAAGAGCTTGCCCTAATCTAAGTAAGCGTTACGGGGAGGAGAAGGGTGAAGATTGGCACAAGATTTCTCACATCCCCAATGTTTCTATTGTGAAATAATTTGCAAGTCTTGGAGGGTTTCATTCAGTGTTGTATGTGGCTCCTTTTGTTTCCGTAAAAGTGAATTGAAATCATTTGAAAGCTTACTAAAATAAAGGTAGCGAGAGAGATTATTTGTAAAATAATTTGTAAGCCCTGGAGTGTTTCATTCAATGTTGTATGTAGCTCTTTGTGTTTCTGTATGAGTGGATTGAAATCATTTGTAATCTATTGTTGATTTGGATATAACCCATCATCTCTTCAAGTGTCACTTGCAAGTTTTTCTTCTAGTTTTGCAGGAAAAAAGTTAGAACCATATACAAGTTTCTTTTAAAGCATGTTTTTATGATTTTAATATATTGATATTAAAAATAAAAAATAACACGATTCAATATATACAAAATAAATAAAAAACTTCAATCAGGTAAAAAATCATTTTAAAAAAAATGTTATTTGATAAAAGTAATATTATTATTTTTAAAAAAAAGTTATCTGTCTTTCTCTCTCACACGCTCACATTCTCAGTTTTTCCTCTGCATCTTCAAGCAGTCAACCATGGGTAATAGTCAGTGCTCCTTTTCTCTCACTACTTTCAGTCCTACTGGGATGCTTGTACCGATTGGATGAGGCCAAGCTCCTCTTGGAATCAAAGGTTCTTGCAATTTAAGCTCTCTCTCTGTTTTTTCTTTTCATTTTCTTGTCATTTCTGAATGTACTATGTTGTTGATGATTACTTAGATATTATGTTGTTGATGATTACTTAAATATTATCTTCTTGATATGCCACTGGTCTCAGTAGAAAATTATGCATAACTTGTATGCCTACGAGTCTACAGTGATCCAACAAACAACTTGAAATATATGCATTTAGTTTCAAACTATTACCACACTAAATTCAAAGATATGGTTATTAATTTCAAAGATTTAGGGGTGTTTAGGATCCTTAAGAACTCATTTTGCTAATCTTTTTCCTGTACATAGGCAAGTCAATCTTACATGGCCTTGAAGTTGTTTAATGAAATGAGAAGTAAAAAATGCAGACCAGATATCTGCACATACACAGCTCTGGTGAACGCGTTTGCCAGAGAGGGACTTTGTGAGAAGGCAGAAGAAATATTTGAGCAGATGCAAGAAGATAAGATTAAGCCTGATGTGTATACTTATAATGCGCTCATGGAAGCATACAGGTTAGCATCATAGTATGATGCACCTGTATGGCCGGCTGGGCCAATTTGAAAAGATGGAAGAAGTTCTAACTGCAATGGAAAAGGGACCTTATGAAGCTGATATCAGTACATACAACATCTTCATCAACATATATGGACGAGCAGGATTTTTCGAGAGAATGGACGGTATTTTCCAATCACTTACAACCAAAAATTTGAAACCTGATGTTGTGACTTGGACTTCAAGATTAGGAGCCTACTCTAGAAAGAAACTATACAGAAAATGTTTGGAAATATTTGAAGAAATGATTGATGCTGGATGTCACCCTGATGGAGGAACTGCCAAAGTACTTCTATCAGCATGCTCAAGCGAAGATCAAATTGAACAGGTTACCACTGTAATCAGAACAATGCATAAGGGCATGGAGATTGCTCTTCCTGCATGATTAATGTTTCCTTGAGCATTGCTTTGTGTATAATGTACCTCTCAAGGTTACACTGTTTACTGGATCCAAACTTCAGAAATTATTGAATTAATTTAAGCAGCGAAACAAAAATTGGATTTGTTTGTGGATTAAACATAATTTGAGCACATGATGTTTTTGATGGACATGAGAGGGTCGAATAACAATGATGGAATAAAATTCAAATTCTCTTCTCTCCATCTCCTCTGTTCTCTCTCCCTGTTTTCTCTCTTATCATTCTTCATCAATTACACAATCCTAACACCTCCAAAGTCTTTTATTAGGATGAAATATTATTATAAGAAATATTTTTTTTAAAAAAAAGGCACCATTCCATGTTAAATATTAGGATGAAATTGACTATAATCCATTGTAATTTTTTCTACTTGTTTTCTCAATGTCCGCGCATAAGAAGACTACACAAATTAATATTTTCACTTTAATGATTTATTTTTTTCATATTTTATGAAATATTTGCAATATAATTCTCATATTATTTTTTATCAAATAATATGTTATGAAAATGATGTGAGCTCAAGTGAAAAAAATCCAATGTTATTAAAATCCGGTCATAATTTGATCTAATGCTTTTAGGTCACTAGTTAATATAAAATGATAAGAATTATTTTATTTTTAAGAAAAATATTTAAACTACATTTTAATTCTTATCATAGATCAAATTTGAGCAGAACATTGGTTTGTTTTTGATACGCAAATATCTATCATTAATGAAGAAAACTTCTTCTCCCTGACATGGGGTGAAAAGCTGTATCACTATATATGGGTTTCTTGGATCCATGCCCATCTTAGGAGAGCTTCTTCAGAATTCTGATTTGGTCCTATGTGATTTACTTCTTTGAGTGTATTGTTCGCTTTGGTTCTGGGTTTAAGACTACAAAAAATTACAGAAATACTAGGTAGCACAAATGAATAACAAAGATCAGAAGACAAGCACACCCACATCACACAACCCTCGCACTAAGGCAAAATAAAAAATGGAAAAGAAAGCATGGCCTCCAAATTAACACAGCCGCTGATGAAATACAACGACTAAATTAAATAAAATAAATAACTTGCGATGATGAGTTGGAGTGGCAGAATAGGAAACAGTACAATCTTAGGTTATCTATCTGTGTTAGGAAAACATGTTAGGATGACTTTTTAATGTGAACAACACAACTAACACGAACTCCCTTTCTTTTAATCAAACTTCTTGTCTTGACCTGTCATGAATTAAAAACAACTGCAGCTGTGGTTGTATCTACTAGGATTTTTCCAGCAAAACAATTCCTCGAGTGTTCCAGGACTCTTTGTTTATACGTACACAGGTGTCTTGATAATTAATTAATCAGTAATCACATGAGGCAGTTATAAACGATGGAAGGATCATGTAATTTCAGGACTCTTTGTTTTTCTCTACTAGATTGTTGCAGGACCATATGTGAGTGTTATTTTTTAAGAAATTATGGTATGCATGGATCATGTAATTACTTTTTTGAGAATATACATGGACTGTATTTCATGAAGCCATGATATGGAAAAACGATGGAAGCTATCACGTTCTTGATCTGCCTTTTGAGAAGATGTGTTTCCTAGGATTTACCCTATCTATTTTCTGCAATTTACAACCAAATTCTTAAACCCCAAACACTAAAGATTACCATTATCCAAGGAGTAAAACATACCTTGTTTTTCCTAGTTTTACTCCTAGTAAAACAAATAGGAAAAGTCATCGGCAGTAACCCAAGGCATGCATTATACTTAAACTCAGCGTGAAGCAATTCTAGACTTTGCCTTTTCCTTTTCCTTATTTTTACATATACTTTCTCGTTGTTTCAGTGACATTCTTTTCTTGCATCAACCTCGTAGGAACTAGTTGCTTTATACTGAAGTTCAGAATCATACTCTAACCCCCATTATATATTTCATACTCAAATTAATTTTCTCTAGCACTACAAAGCAGATCACTATCCTTCCTATCTTCATATTCTCCTTCAACCTCCCATTACTTTGTCTCTCCATTTTCTTGACACATTCAGTAGTAAGAACAACAATGGCTGACGCCCTTGTATCCCCAATTTTGGAGCTGTTAATCAAGATCGATGCTCAGCAGGTACCTGCTTTAATTTCTACAAATAATCTAATTAACCTAACATTTACAGTATCTTATACATTCATTTCATTATCTTATACAGTATCTGTGAATTTGTCTGAAACTGAATAGTAGCTTGATTTATAAATTATCAAATAAATTAGTAAGAAAATAATATATTGACATCATTCATGTCTTTTTATACGAATACCTTTATATTTATTACATTTAATAATTCATTATCATATTTGAAATAAAATTAGTATGATAAAATTATTTAAAATAAATACTTGATTACAAATGTTATTAAATAAATTCTATTTTTTTATTTTGATCAACCTTACATAATTTTAAAAGAAACTTGTTAGAGAATAATATAAATCATATTATGGGACCTCACCTAACAACTTAAGCTCTTAGGTGAGATGATTCCTTCACATGATATCAAAGCATTGTTGACCTAGTGGTCACAAGTTCACTCTCACCATCCCTATTCTATTTGATAAAAATCAAAAAACAAGGTAGTGTAGGTCTATGCAAGTTTCAATCCCAAAGAGCTTTCACTTGAGGGGTGTGTTAGAGAATAATATAAATCATATTCTGTGACCTCACCTAATTTAAGTTATTAGATGAAATGATTCTTTTAGAAAACTAAACTATGATTATTATTAAAAGTCACATACTAAATTTGTGAGATTGCAATGTATTGCTCAACACAATTATATGATTATTATATTATCTATGAATTCTTTTATGTAAAGAAATAATTTATTCAAATAAAATATATTTTAACTCACACATCTAGTAAATTTTAGTACAATAATAGTGGGATTAGTGTTGAATTATTAACGAGTCCTTTTATTTTACTATATGTTATATGAATCTAACTAACAATATGTATGTATGTATGTATGTATGTATGTATGTATGTATGTATGTATGTATGTATGTATGTATGTATGTATGTATGTATGTATGTATGTATGTATGTATGTATGTATGTATGTATGTATGTATGTATGTATGTATATGAACTCCTTTTGTAATTAATATTGATCTTGTTTTAAATATTAGTAGAGTTTATATAAAGAAATGAGGGCTTTTATTCAAGTCGGTTTTAAAATTAATGTAATATCACAAAATATGATACTAAAAAATAATATAAATGTTAGCAGAGTTTATTAAATATCATAATATAAATGTGATGAGTAAGATAAAATTATACAAAGATACCCTATAATAGAAATTAAAGATCTTATTTAATAAACTAATTAATTAAAAAACAAAGACTTAATTTAATAATTTGATAATTTTTTATGTGATTTATTACTTTCAAATTTTAATATTGTTGGCTTTTATTAGCTGTTTTTAATCATTTTTAGTTTTTTTCTGTTCAAAATCTAAATATAAAATATCAATAGGATTCTATTACTTTTAAATATGCTCATCTCAAGTAACTGCAAAGCAATGAATTGTTTTTTTATATTATTATTTCTCTCTTTTTTGCAACACTTGTAATTTTATAGACATTGGTTTCTTTATCTTATAAAATAATGATTAGTTTGTCATGAGGTAAATTAAATTAGTAATTCACTCATTTTCATACGTCATCAAATAAATTGGTTAAAGATAATATGATGTTACCATTCGAGTCTTCTCATACAAATAACTTGAATGTTGCTAAATGCCAATTGGGTCACAATATTAAAAGTCATAAGTTGATTTAATTTGCGGCACCAAACCCCATATAAACAAGATTAAAGATCCAATTCGATGAATGTTGACATGATTTATTACTTTTATATTTAATCTTATTAGCTTTTTTTAAGCATTTTTAGAGTTTAAAATTTCAACAAAACACTATGCTGCTGCTGCGACTCCATGAGGATTTTATAATTTTAGTATTTCATTAAAGGAAAATACTTAATCAAAAGTTAAAATAATCGGTGCATATTTGGTCTGAATATTGTTTTTTTAACTTTAAGACTATAGTTCACTTAATTTTATTATCATGGCTTTATTTCCAAATCGACTTCACATATATTGATAGGTAAATCCTTTTATTCTCTTAATTCATTTTACAGATTAATTTAAAATGGTTTTATAGCTTCTTGTATATTAGCAGTGCAGCGATTTATGTCAAAATGATGATAAAAAAATTCAATAGCGCATGTATAAATTATTTTTTGTTAGGTTTTAATTAATGTTTTATATATAAATTATTAACATTCGATCTGAAAAAGATTAGTAAAAAATATTTAATCTATTTATTGCTAAAAACTATGCATAGAAAATGTTTTCTATTCTTAACATCCCTTTTTTGGTGTTCTACTCTAATAGGTACATGAAAAGGTGAACGTGGTAGTGGGTATGGAGAACCAAGTCGACAAGCTGAAAATCAATCTCACTGACATCCAATCTGTCCTTGAAGATGTAGAAAGAAAACAAATGAAAGACATGGCAGTAAGAGTATGGCTAGACAAGCTAAAAGTTGTATGCTATGGTATGGATGATGTGCTAGATGAATGGAGCACTGCAATTCTAACATGGAAAATGGATGAAGAAAACACTCGTTCCCTGAAGAAGATGCGATGTTCTTTCATGAGATCTCCTTGCTTTGGTTGCAATCAAGTGGTTCGACGTCGTGACATTGCCCTCAAGATCAAAGCAATTAGTGAAAAATTGGATGATATTGCCATACAAAAAGCTATATATGGCTTTGAATTGTACAAAGCCACTGATCATGAACTGCCGCGACTAACATATACCTGTGTTGATGAATCGATGGTGTGTGGCCGAGATGATGAAAAGAAAATTGTTGTAAGCAAGTTGTTGGCCGAAAGTAGTCAGGAAGCATGGGGTATGGATGTCATCTCTCTAGTAGGGTTGGGCGGGATTGGAAAAACAATTCTTGCTCAACTAGCTTTCAATGATGTTGAGGTTATGTCTCATTTTGATAAAAAGATATGGGTGTGTGTTTCAGAACCATTTGATGAGGTTAGAATAACCAAAGCTATCCTTGAGCAGCTTCAAGGGAGCACACCGACTTTGGTTGAATTGCAATACCTTTTAGAAAGAGTTTCTCAATCCATTAACGGAATGAGGGTCCTTCTTGTCCTTGATGATGTATGGACTGAAGATCATAGACAGTGGGAACGATTGAAACCATCTCTCGCAGGTTGTGCACGAGGAAGCAGAATTCTAGTGACCACTTGTAAGGACACTGTGGCAACCATGATGAGAACAAACCACCGAATCAACATTAAAACATTGTCTGATGATGCATGCCGATCAATATTCAATCATTTGGCATTCAACGAAAGAAGCAATGATGAACGTGAAAGACTGATAGATATCGGAAATAAAATTGCAATCAAGTGCAAGGGCTTGCCTCTAGCTGCCAAGGTATTAGGAGGTTTAATGCAGTCTAAAATAACAAAAAAAGAGTGGGAAGATGTTTTATCCAGTGAGCTATGGAGGCTGGATGTGGTTGATAAAAATCAAGTTGAAGAACAAATATTTCTACCTTTGCTTCTGAGTTACTACGATTTACCTTTTATGGTAAGACGGTGTTTCTTGTATTGTGCCATGTTTCCAAAAGACTACGAGATGAAGAAAGATGAATTGGTGAAGATGTGGATGGCTCAAGGTTACCTGAAGGGGACTGGAAGTAGAGACATGGAGGTTGTTGGTGAGCAGTACTTTCAAGTCTTAGCAGCACGCTCTTTCTTCCAAGATATAGAAAAGAATTACCGAGAAGATATCACATTCAAGATGCATGATATAGTGCATGATTTTGCCCAATATATGACAGAAAATGAATGTCTAGCGGTGGGTGACAATAACCTTGGAGAAGCAACAGTGGAGACTTCAATTGAAAGGGTTCGTCATTTAAGCATGATGCTGTCAGGGGAGACCTCTTTTCCCTCGTCCATTCACAGAGCAAAAGGTCTCCGGAGCCTCTTGATCGACAATAGGGTATACCGTTGGGATGGAGCTGCACTACCTGATGTAATCAAGCAATTGACATGCATCAGGTCTTTGAATCTATCATTGTCTTCAATCAAAGAAATACCAAAAGAGGTAGGGAAATTGATACATTTGAGACACCTGAATTTGAGAGGTTGTAGAGAGTTGGAGTCCCTTCCAGAAACCATGTGTGATTTATGCAATCTGCAATCCCTAGATGTTAGATGGTGCACGTTTCTCAATGAATTGCCTCGAGCGATAGTAAAACTTATCAAATTGAGGCATCTCCGTATTTATGAGTCATGTGTGGCCTTCATACCAAAGGGAATAGAGAGGTTAACATGTCTTCGAACATTAGATAAGTTTACTGTGTGCGATGGTGGTGAGAATGAAAGTAAAGCAGCTAATCTGAGAGAATTAAAAACTTAAATCACATTGGAGGGAGTCTTGTAATAGAGAATCTACGAGGAGGCATAGAAGACGCCGTGGAAACACAACTTAAGAATAAAAAGTGTCTGCTTTGTTTGGAATTGCATTTCGACGTCAACCATGAGGATGACATTTTAATTGAAGTTTTACAGCCTCCATCAGACTTGGAAAAACTATCAATACATAGGTATGGTGGGACAATTTTGCCAAATTGGATGATGGCATTAACCAGATTACAAGAGCTTCAACTCCGTTATTGTGGAAATGTGGAGGTTTTGCCTCCGTTGGGAAGGTTGCCCAACCTTGAAAGCCTAGTATTATTCAGGGTGGGGGTGAGAAGGCTCGATGCAGGATTTTTAGGTATAGAAAAAGTTGGGAATGCCAATATAAATAAAGGAGAAGATGCAAGAGTCATTGCTTTCCCAAAATTGAAAAGACTTCAGATTTTGTATCTCGATGAAGTAGAAGAGTGGGATGGAATTGAAAGGAGAGTGGGAGAAGAGGATGCTGCCAAAACTTCCATATTTATTATGCCACAACTTCAACAGTTGATAATTAAAGAATGTCCATTGTTGAGAGCACTACCTGACTATGTTTTGGCAGCGCCTCTGCAGAAGCTACACGTAGAAGGTTGCCCCAATCTAAGGAAACGTTACACGGGTGAAGATTGGCACAAGATTTCTCACATCCCATCCATCCATTTTCCACGAGGACAAACTCCTTTAGAAGCATTGTGTGTTGTAATGACAAGATCAGGTCCACGTACGGTGCTCAGGTGAGAGACAGAACTCTTTAGAACCTGTAGTAACATGTAAATTCTTCTACCAGTGATACTTCTTAACTATAAAAGATTTTACAATTAGAATTATTAGAAATTTTCATTTATATTTTTTTAACAAATCTATTTTTAAAATTTGAGATTTGACAGATTGGCACAAGATTTCTCACATCCAACAAGTTTATTTGTAAGCCTTGGAGGGTTTTATTCAATGTTATAAAAAGCTCTGTATGTTTCTATATAAGTGGATTGAAATCATTTGTAATATGTTGTTGATTTGGATTTTATTATTTGTAATCTATTGTTTATTTGTAACTAGACAAGTATTTTTGTTAAAGCATGTTTTTATGATTTCAATATATTAATATTAAAATAAAAAATAACACAATTTAATATATTTTAAATAATAAAAGGACTCTATTGGCAATAAAAAACAACCAAAGGGTATATGTTAATACTTGGAGTCATTTCTTCTTTATACCTTTTCTATTCTTTTTACCGTGTGAAAAATATTATTTTTATAATTTTATAGAATATGTAAATATACTATGAACTTAAAAGTTTAATGTTTAATAAATGAATAGTTTTTAAATTATTGAGATAGTAATATATTGAATAATATTTCTTTACAAAAATATTAAGATACCATATTTAATCAAATATTGATATATGTTATCAAAACGTAATAACATCATAAAATCTACATTAAAATAAATTAGAAACTCTAATTTAATTTAAATTAAAGATATAATAAAAAGTATAAAACAATTGTACGAGCATATCTATAGTAGTGGCCATCGTTATGACGTGATAACTCGGATGTGCCAAAGGATAGAGCGTAACATTAGCTCTTCTCGACTTAGGTCAAAAATCATTTAAAAAAACATTACTTGAAAAAATAATATTATTTTGTTATTTTTTAAAATATCCCAGCTTTCTCTCTCACACGCTCGCATTCTCAGTTTTTCTCAATTGATCTTCAAGCAATCAACCATAGGTGCCAGTACTCTTTTTCTCTCACTACTTTCAATCCTACTAGAAAATTAGTTCAGATGAGGGTTGTGAATATCATTTCTTTTCGGCCGAAATATTTCGTTCTAGGCATAAAAACAAGACAAAACAGCATTGTTTTTGTCTCAGTTTAAATTCCGGTCCATACCGAAAATTTCGGCCAAATACCAGCTGAAACGCGCCGACATCATCTCGCCTGTGCCGTTTCAACCTAAAAAAATCATTTCTTCCATTGGTTATGGCCTTTCCTCGCAAGCTGATGGTGTTACCACCATTGTTTTAGAGAGAGAGAGAGAGAGAGAAGATTGAGATCGAGAGAGAAGATTGAGATCTACTTTTCTTGAAAATATGAAGTAATGTTTGCCCATGAAAATCAACTGCATCCAGTCACTATGAACTGCATCCATACTACGCCAGGAACTACCATACTATGCAAGAGAAACAAATCCTCACTGTGAGGAAATGTCGAGAGAGAAGATTGAGATCTGTTATTTGAGACTTGAGAGGGAGATGGGGGCTAATTTTTTTGGGTAGTGCCGTAATGGGGGTGGTGATAATTGGTGGAGATGTAGGTTTTTTAGGATGGGATGTGAAATGTGAACCGTTAGATTAGGAAGTGTTTGTTTTTCAATTTTTATTTTTAAATTGCTTTAATATATTATTATAAAAATATATTTTAAACAATATTATTTTAAAATATTTTTGAAACAATACTACTATAATTTCAAACATTGCCCAAAAATGTTTCATATTAAAAGATTAAGAAACAATTCATATGCATTTAAACTAAAAAAATCATAATTAATTTCTAAAAAATCATAATTAATTATGAGATTATATTTATTTGACTTTGTATTTGCATTGTATAATTTAAACTTAATTTATCTTGAATTTAAATTATTTTTATTAAATTAATATTTTAATTTTTTTCATATATATAATTAATTATATAAATATGAATAAGTACAACTCAAAGCGATGCAGTAAAGCGGTCCGAAACCGAAGCGTTTCGTACCAATAAAAAAACAAAGCGATAACCGAAACGATATTGACAACCTTGGTTCAGATTGAGCACGCATTGACTACTGTTGGATCATGCCAAACTTCTCTTGGAATCAAAGGTTCTTTCAATTTAAGCTCTCTCTCAAGAATAAAAAGCGCCTGCTTTGTTTGGAATTGCATTTCGACGTCAACCATGAGGATGACATTTTAATTGAAGTTTTACAGCCTCCATCAGACTTGGAAAAACTATCAATACATAGGTATGGTGGGACAATTTTGCCAAATTGGATGATGTCTTTAACCAGATTACAGGAGCTTGAACTCAGTGGTTGTGGAAAGCTAGATGTTTTGCCTTCGTTGGGAAGATTGCCCAAACTTGAAAGCTTGGAATTAGACCGGGTGGGGGTGAGAAGGTTGGATGCTGGATTTTTAGGTATAGAAGAAGTTGAGAATGCCATTATAAATGAAGGAGAAATGGCAACGGTAACTGCTTTCCCGAAATTGAAAAGACTTGAGATTTCGTATCTTGAAAAAGTAGAAGAGTGGGTCGGAATTGAAAGGAGTTTGGAAGAGGATGCCACCACAACTTCATTATTCATTATTATGCCACAACTTTGTGAGTTGAGAATTAAAAATTGCCCATTGTTGAGAGCACTACCAGACTATGTTTTGGCAGCGTCTCTACAGAAGCTACACGTAGAAGGTTGCCCCAAGCTAAGAGAACGCTTATTTTCCAAGAAATCAACCACACAATTCGATTTTGGCCAGTGGGGAATATTTGAGGAACAAGTTGAGGAGAGGGGTGAAGATTGGCACAAGATTTCTCACATCCCATCCATTCGTTTTCCAGAAGGACAAACTCCTTTAGAAACAAAGACTTTTATAATGACAAGATCAGGTCCACGTGCGGTGTTCAGGTGAGAAAGACAGAACGCTTTAGAAGATGCAGGTACAGGTAAATTCTTCTACCAGTGTTACATCTTAACCGTAAGAGTTTTTATATTTATTAGAAATTTTCATTAATATTTTTTAACGATCTATTTTTAACATTTGAGATTTGACAGATTGGCATAAGATTTCTCACATCCAACAAGTTTATTTGTAAGCCTCGGAGGGTTCATTCAATGTTGTATAAAGCTCCGTATATGTTTCTATATAAGTGGATTTTATTATATGTAGTCTGTTGTTGATTTGGATTTTATTATTTGTAATATGTTGTTGACTTGGATTTTATTATTTTACTACCTGTTCATTTGTAACCAGAAAAATGTTATTTTAAATAATGTTTTTTTTAATTATTTTAATATATTTTAAATAATAAAAAATGAAACTATTGGCAATAAAAAACATCAAAAAGGTATATGTTAATACTTGGAGTCCTTTCTTCTTTATACCTTTTCTATTCTTTTCACCGTGTTAAATTATTATTATTTATAATTTTATAAAAAATGTAAAAATGTTATTAAGTTAAAGGTTCAATGTTTAATAAATGAATATTTTTTAAATTATTTAGATAGTAATATATTGAATAATATTTAAAAAAAATATTAAGATGCCATATTTAATCAACTATGTTGAACTCGAACTCTTGATATAAGTTATGAAAACATAATAACATCATAAAATCTAAATTAAAATAAATTAGAAACTAATTTAAATTAAATTGTTGTAAAAATCATATATTTTTTTTAAAAAAATCTTGATAAAAATAATATTATCTTGTTTTCTTTCTTAAAAAATTAACCTTGTCTTTCCCTCGCACACGCTCTCATTCTCAATTTTTCCTCTCTCTTCAAGCAATCAACCATGGGTGATAGCCACTGCTCCTTTTCTCTCACTACTTTCAGTCCTACTGGAAAGCCAATATAGATTGAGTGTCCGTTTGTTTGCTGGAAATTAGTTTTTTTTTTAAAATGAATTTCGGAGAAAGTGAATTCCTCAAAAATGAATTTCGATGTTTGGCAGTGTTATGGAAAATAAACTGGAAAATAATTTATTAATAATTTTTTTTTTCAAGTTTATTAAAATAATGAGGAACAAATCTTACAAATTAAAAGGTTGAATGAGAATGAGATTAAAAAAAATATAATTTCATAAATTATCTCAAATAAAATAAATAATAATCAAAATAATAAAGATCAAATCTAAAAAATTAAAAAAAAAATGAAAGGTGAATAAATTAAAATAATAATAATAATTAACATTTCATAAATTATTTCAAATAAAATAAGTAACAATAAAAAAAAATAAGGACCAAATTTGATAGATAAAAGATTTCAATAAAAAAATAATAAGAAAAAAGCAAATAGCAATTATAAAAATAAGGACCAAAATTAATATAAAAATTAAATTTTAAGAGATGAAATTGAAAAATAAATATTCAAAACAAATTATATATAGCAATCAAAAATTTGAGGATCAAATTTGATATAATCAGCAAATAATGACATTTTTAAATTTTTCATAACTTCATATAAGTATTTTCCGCTCAAATTTTCCGGAAAACACTTTCACGAAAACCAAACCAAATTTTTCTTTGACTGGAATGTATTTTCCGTTGACCGGAAAGTGTTTTACGTTAACTAACTTTCCAAAAGACAAACAAACATAGTAAAATTTAAAAAGTGGTTTTGGGATAATGAATTCCAAGAAACATCACGGCCTGAGCACGCATCGACTGTCATTGGATCAGGCCAAACTTCTCTTGGAATCAAAGGTTCTTGCTATTTAAGCGCTCTCTCTCTCCGTGTGTTTTTATTCATTTTCTTGTCATTCTGAATGTACTATGCTGTTGATGATTGCTTAGATACTATGCTGTTCATTTTATTTAATTTTATTGGTGCTGTAGCGGCAGACGGTGTTGTTATTGCAATTGAGAAGAAATTGCCATCTATTTTAGTTGATGAATCTTCTGTAAGTGGACATTCATTATTATTTTTATTGGTTTTGTTATATTCTCTTGTTGAAATTCAAGAAACCCTTTTTGTTTTTATTTTTGTGAACCTTTCGGGTCAGCCATGTGATCTTTTAGTAATAACATAAAAATAGAGACATGGGCTTGCATCATTCTAATTGAAGAAGCTGCTGATTGCTGTGGAAAAGCAACGGGGTTCTAGCCAATGAGGTGTTGGTCTAGTAGTGAATGGGTTTATATTGAGATTTAGGAGTAATTTGAGTTCAGTGACATCGGTTGGTAGAAATCTGCTCAAATTCAGTGTAAATTAAAAAAAGTTTCGGATTTACTAGTATTCCACCAATTAATAATCCAAGATCCAAGACTTTTATTAAATGAAAAAGAGACCCACCAGGGCAAAAATACTATAGACGTAAGATATAGAAGGGGAATGAATGCTTTTTTTTCCATTTTTGCGTCAATGGTATAGAAATAATGTATGATCTACGAGAATGGGATAGAAAAGAATAAATGATGTAAAGAGGCAAACCTTTTACCCAACCATGTGTGTTCACAAAAAGAGGCATTTCATTCCTCACAGGGCTATCACTCTTGCAGTACTCCTTCCGATAATAATCATATAGGGTAAATATACACCAAAGAAAAAGCATCTAGGAAAAAAATTAAAACATAGAACCATAAACGACACATATAACAAATTTTTTCCACAAAATCATACTAAAAATGACAACTTCCATGGACCAGCCATTAAAAGGTGATAATCAATTCCACCCAAGTAAAATCTTAGAATCTTCATGGAAGTTAAGGAAGTTAATCATATGGGAGATGTTCAAAATCAAACAATAGATCAGCATGCATAATGTCATAACCCAATTTTAGGTTATTCCCCAAAACTACCAGAAAATAACAAAAAAAAATTAATTAAATAAAAGGGGCTGATGTCGATAGAAAAATCAAGGTGAAACTTTAGATGTTTTTGAGATTTTGATCGTACCTTTTTTGTGCCCAATATGAAAGAAAGCCCATACTCAAGGCTAAAATAATTTATTATCGGATAAATCTGCGTAAAATTAAATAGAAAGATATGATTATATTTTTATGGGTCGATTTGATTTAATCGTTGGTCTATTTAAAAGTGTTATTATGTTTGAGAATTAATTTAAGGTCCAATCGAAAGATTTAATTAAGTGCAAGGGCTTGATTATTTTTTAAATCAGCCAAATTAATTTTATTAAGGACTTAATCAATGAGAAATCAAGTTTTTGAATTTAATTCAAGTTCAATTGATGAGATTGGAATTTTCAAAGACCGAATTGAATTTTTCCAAGCTAATTATGCGACATCGGGGGTCAAATTGAATAAATTAAGAGTCTAATGGTTAATTGAGGGTCAAATTGCACAAATCAAAAATCAAGGACCAAAATAAAAAAGGCGCACGAGGATAAGGTTACTCTTGAATTTTTGACGAGGATGTAATTGCACGAAATTCATAAGTTTAAATCCAATTGCAGGTGAAATTAAGACAATTACAACTCAAGGGACCAAGTTGCATCTTTTTTTCCAAATCATTTTCACCTGCAGGCGTGCCTGCACTCTTCAGTCACTTGAACAGTGTCAGGCACGCCCATCGCAGTAGCACCTGCCACTGGGCAACGCAGGCGGCGACCCCTCGGCTGCATGCCATGGGAAGCCGAAGGGTTGCCTTGCATGGCTATAAATACCAGAAAGGAGAACAGAGGAAGGGGGAAGAAGAAGAGAAAGAAATATACAGGGGAAGAAAAAAAGGGAGAAATGAGCTTGGAGAAGGGAAATTTTGGGAAATGCTGAGAGCAAAAAAAAAAGGGAGCAGAGTGTAGAGAGATGTAGAGGGGA
This sequence comes from Salix exigua, assembly GCA_032356905.1. Lineage (NCBI taxonomy): Eukaryota > Viridiplantae > Streptophyta > Magnoliopsida > Malpighiales > Salicaceae > Salix > Salix exigua. Next base: position 11,830,423 of record CM063599.1, read on the forward strand.
GGAGAGAAGAAGATGAACGGAGACAGAGAAGAGAAGAGAGGAGAAGAAATTTACGTGAATGAAAACACAGAAAAATAGAGACCTACAGAGCCATATTTACGTAAAAACTTGAGTTAATCTTCTTCCCTCTCACCTCAAGCTTCAGCTCCCTCGTCCACTTTCATATCTCTCGGTCAACAACCTCTTCCTCTCTCTAAAACCAGTGGACCGACGTCTCTCTCTCTCTCCTCCAACAGCCATCAACTCTGTCCACCACACACTGTCTTGTCATCACCAGAAGCCACCCCTTTACCCCAGCATACCAGTCACCATCTTAGGCGAAGGCAGAAGCAAATCCATCACCGGCCACCTTCCAACGTCCATTCTGGGTACCACAGGCCACCATTTCTAACACCAAGACCAGAAGAACCACTTCAACCTCCTCTACCCAACGGTATTAAAAGGTATGTTGTTCATCACACTAGAAAATCTTCCATTTCACTATAGATCATCATATTGCATGCGCGGGGAGTGAATTAATTCACTCCCCATTGGACCGGTCGAGGCGGGCTTTGTGCCCGACTGACCCTGATTAGACGGGCTAGAAGCCCGGCCCATATGGGTCTAGGTCGCCGGACATCTAGGCTAGCGACCGACTCGGAGACAAGGTGAAGTCAGGTGACAACCAACTCACCGAAAGAGAAAAATAAAAATAAAGAAACAAAAATACAAAATTTGCAAATTTATAAGTGGTAGACTATTTTGTAATAGATCAAATTTGACCAGATTAATTCTCGTTTAGTTTAACATACGACTTTATCCAAGTTAAGTAATACAATCGACTTTAATAACATATACTTTAAGTTCTTTCATTTCGTTGAAAAAAATGGTATTTGTTTTTTATTATTATTCTCAAGTTAAAAAATGGAGAGGGGCTTGATTCAATTGAAAAGGTACCCATGCAACTAAACGTTGATAAAATACAGTGATTTGCATTTTATAAGTGGTAGACTATTTTGTAAAGAAACTATAGCAAACCTCAAATTAGTTTCAAAACTATAATTTATATCCCATTTGGAATTTTGAAGATTTTTTTTCCAATTAAGTTCTCAAAGGCTCAATAACTGTAATTGAACCGCATCATTTATTTACACCAATTGATTCCACTACATCTTATGTGCTGAAAATGATACCATTTTGTAAAAAAAATAAATTGATTTTATATTAAATATTTGTGAATATATTTAACAATATAGTGTAGTTAACACAACCTCTAAGAATCCAATCAATTATTTGGAAAATAATGGATCTAATGGATGAAAAGAAACTTTAGGCTCCTTTCCTCGTATCAAAATGTTAGTAAATATTATTTTTTAAATAAATAATCAAAGACAATAAGTGCTATGTCATTTTTCATTTATTTGACAATAAATAATCAAATAAAGTGATTTTGGGAAGACGCCCTTCATGTATGAGGGCACAGACATAAATGAATTCTGAAAGATAAATGCTTAATGTAGAAGGAGAAAAATATAAGATTGAATCGAAAACTCAAAACTTGAAGTCCTTCACTGGTAGTAATGAGATCAAGTTTAAGGTCGTCATCAAGATCAACTCCACTGCTCCAATTTTCTGGGGGTAGGCCAACTTTTTAAGCTTCAACCTGCCACGGTTAGCCGTGGCTCCTCATTCATCGATCGATTAAGAGAATGATTTTACAAACTCGAGAAGCACTCTCATGGAAAATCAGCCGTGGCATAGCATATTCAAAAGTTTTCAACATTGTAATCATGACTAATGCAACAATAGATGTTTTGATTATCCGGTGTGTTTTAATTGGATTGATAATTATATAATCGGTTGGTCGAAAAAATATAATAAATTATATCGATTAGAGATTTTTGTTTGTTGTAGTCAATTGAGAATTTGTTGGTGGTTGGTTTTGTTGTAATTGTGTGGCCGATTATCTAATTTTTCTTTATTCAATTGTGTTTATTGGTTATGGAAATATTTTTGTATCCATTTGTATGGTGAATTATTTGATTGTTTGGTGTGATAATTTTTTGTTGTAGTTTATTGATCAATCTGTGAATGTGTTTTAATCGGTTATTTGTAATTGTGTGGCTGATCATCTACTATTATATACTATATTAAATGTATCTCAGAATACTTATATTAATTTTTTATATTGAAAAAATCCTAGGTCATGTTTTCTTTTTCCTATAAATATTCTTAGGTGAAGGACTAAAAATATATAAAAAAACATTTAACACCATTACTGTCAAAACAATAGAAATTATTAAATTATGAAGAGCAAAAAAAATATTAACAAAAGAGTTACTAACAAAAATAATTGTTATTATTATTATTGTTGTTGTTGTTGTTGTTATTGGTATTATTATTATTGTTATCATTATCATTATTATTATTGTTATTGTTATTATTATTATTATTATTGTTGTTGTTGTTGTTATTGTTGTTGTTATTGTTATTATTATTATTATTATTATTATTATTATTATTATTATTATTATTATTATTATTGTGTTAAGTACACTTCTATATACATGGACAAAAATAGATATTATTCTATAAATAAAAAAATTAAATTTATGAATGTGTTTTAATCGGTTACTTGTAATTGTGTAGCCGATCATCTACTATTATATAACTATATTAAATGTATTTCAGAATATTTATATTAATTTTTATATTGAAAAATCCTAGGTCATGTTTTCTTTTCCTATATATATTCTTAGGCGAAAGACTAAAAATATATATAAAAATATTTAACACCATTACTTGTCAAAACAATATAAATTATTAAATTATGAAGAGCAAAAAAATATTAACAAAAGAGTTACCGACAAAAATAATTGTTATTATTGTTATTATTATTATTGTTATTATTGTTGTTATTATTGTTGTTATTATTATTATTATTATTAGTATTATTATTATTGAAATAATTGTTATTATTGTTGTTGTTGTTGTTATTGTTGTTGTTGTTGTTGTTGTTGTTGTTATTATTGGTATTATTATTGTTATTATTATTGTTATTATTGTTGTTATTATTATTATTGTTATTATTGTTGTTATTATTATTTTTGAAATAATTGCTGTTATTATTATTATTATTATTAATTATTTGAAATGAGGGACAAAATTGAAAACAATATAACCTGCTGCACTAAATAAATTAAGGGATGTAATAGAAAACAAAAATTAAAAGAAGAAGGACTGACATGCAAATTGCATATATATCAATTTGAATGAAAGGACGAAATTAAAAGAATTTGAAACTTGGATTACAGAAATCAAACAAAAGCCAAGGGACTGAAATGCATGCACAATAACTCGGGGGACTGAAATTGATTCAGCGCTTAGAGAGAGAAAAGAGGACATAAACGTTCAACCAACTATTTGAGCCTACACGTCCATATTTGAACCGCACGCGCCACTCCATGCGATTCAGGGAAGAGTTGCGAATCGTCTTGATCGACGGAGGAAAAATTTTCATCGCCTTATGACGCCGCACGCGCCGCCTGAATCAACCGGGGTCGCGAAACGCGCCGACGCGCCCGTACGGCATGCTGACGCAAGGGCACAATAACGTCGTGGTCAATTACTAAACCACCCCTGAACCGAATTCATTGATTTTGTCGTGTCGGGGGCTACAAATGTCATTACACATTTCCAAAAATATTAAAAAAGGGTGGACGAACTCGCGCGACGCACGGAGGAAAAAGCTCGCGTCCATAGTGTCTCTGAGTCTGTGTGGACAGTATTCACTGTTGAAATTTCCGTTTTCTTTTATCTATATGTTAATATTTAACAAAAACACATACACGTTAATTTAGAAAAACTCTTGACTGAATGAATAGTCAGTAGAATATATAGGATGATGATTATTTTAGTATTATATTTAGGATATTAGTTTTTATAAAATTAGATGATAGTTCCATTTTTATTTGTATATACAGTTTGTCTCGATGACCAGCAACAAAGTCAAGGTGAAGTAAAGATACAAAATGAAGTTGAGAAACTAGGTAAAGATTATTTTAATCTCAAGCAACAATCATTCGTGCGAGTTTAATTTTTTAACCGTTAACTTGAAGGTGAGTTTTTCGCAAAGAGAGGAAATGATGAGGGACACAAATCTCATATTTTAGGCTAAACTATTTTCATTATACTATATAATAGTACAAGATTCTATTTTTATTCTATTATTTTTTTCGTATTTAGATTTTCTAGATTTTTCATCATGACTTTTTGGCAGAGGACTTTCATGGTTAGCTTGTTATTTAGCACTTGTATTTTCTTGAAATTATTTTTAGAAATATTTTTTTTATTTAGAATATATTAAAAAAACTATTTTTATTTTCTTAAAATTATTTTGATAAATTTTAATTTAAAATAAAAAATAAAAATAAATACTACTCAAAGTGCTTTATTTCCTCGTCACCTACAGATTGTACCTGAAATATTAATAAATAAGTTAGATCCAATATCTATTGGAAATAAAAGGGTGGTTACTGCCCCAACAACGTCCTCTCTTGAAGCATTTTCCTGGGTTCTTTGCGCAGACGGGGCAAAAGATGAGAATGGCAACAGATTGATCATGTATTTTTTTTAATTAATAATGGCTTTTAACTTAATGGTTAGATTGAAAAACAATACTGCATGTCGTCCAATCATTAACTAAATTAAAATTGGACTTGGAGTACTTTTAAAAATTACAAGTCTTTGCGCAATTTGCTTCGGATCTTGATGGAGTTACTTAGAATCATAGACTTAGGATGAACTTGAATATTATTTTTTTTTTGTTTCTTTTTTACTTTGGAACAAAACAAAAAAAACTTGAGGACCAAATTTATCTGGCGTGAAATAATACTCGGTCTGTTCAACCATTTGATAGTCAGAGGCTGCGGGCTCTTCTTCTTTCATCGACTTTCCTCGTTGTTACATGTCCGTCCCATTTGTCTTGGCTTCCCTTTGGATTTTAAAGAATCCTGCTGGCACGCTTCAGAAAAAAAAATATATGGATTTTTTTGATGTGTAGGATATTATGTTTAAAATATAGTTTATTTAAAAAATATTATTTTAATATATTTATAATGTAATGAGCTATAAAAAATTCTTCTTGAGATCTATTTTTACCAGGAAATCTCTCTTCACGTCACCATAAATTCCTTTGTGATGTTTTTGTCTTTCTTTCTTTTTTGCATTGACTTGCTACGTTTATTCTTGACTTTTACGAGTCTTTTCTTTTTAAAACTACAATTTTATTTTTATTTTTTTTCATATGATATGGGATCCATGCATCATCGCGAAAGATAAATAAGATAAATACGCACTGCTGCTGGCCAATTACAGTCAGGATTACAAATAGCATCGCTGACTTTAGTCTTGTATGATGACACTGGAAATTACATGTTGTTAGAACAATGACCCACAAAACAAACATCGCGTGTATATAGGGAATGAATTGAGATGTTAGAAAAAATACAGGGACTGAAAACAAAAGTCAACCCTCGTCACCAAACCCCATCTCTTCATTTCACAACCAGCAGCCTCCTTTCCCTCACAGTCTCCTCTCTCTCTCTCTCTCACTCCATCCTATCACCCTTCTCTCTTTTTGGTTTTAAAAAAATTAAATCAAACAGCCAAATGGCAGAGCCACTTATAGCGCTACTATTGGAGCGGATCACCATGGTTCTTTCTCAACAGGTAATTAATTACTTTTATACAACTTGCAAGAAATATAAAAATGAAGTCTTTTTTTCTTAATTTATATGAAAAATAAAATAAAATCTCAAATACAAAGATTTTCTTTTAAGATTCATTTTCTTCCTTCTTGTATGGTGGCAGAGTGCAGACAGATATTATTATAATGATCATAGATATATGTATATATAAATGAAATCTCTTTTTCTTCCCTTGTAAGAAAAAAAAATCTCAAATACTCAAAACTAGATTTCGATTTTATTAAAGAAATTTCTTTTTATTTTTTTATTATTTTACATATTTCCGAAAATAATCTAAAACAAATATTCTTAGAAAGAAAAAGGAGTTGTCAATACATGTCCTTTTATTTAATTCTTTATACATCCATCCATAGTAGTTTAATATAATATGAAAACCTTAAAATGAAAAAGAGAACCAATATTATTATTTTAAATATATAGGTTTCTAATGAATATTTTATGTATAGATTATTAATTTATCCAATCCAGGTCATTGTACGTGTCAACTACTCCTAAAAATGATTAATAAAAATTAATTAATCTATTAATTACCAAAAATTGAAAATAAAATTTTGTTCTTAAATCATATAAATGTTTTCTCATAGGTTCAAGAAGAGGTGAACCTCGTAGGGGGAGTGAAGAAACAAGCTGACAAGCTGAAAAGCAATCTCATTGATATCCAATCTATACTTGAAGATGCAGAAAGAAAACAAGTGAAGGAAAAGGCTGTAAGAGTGTGGCTAGACAAGCTAAAAGATGTTTGCTATGATATGGATGACGTGCTAGATGAATGGAGCTATGCAATTCTTACATGGAAAACAGGGGATGCTGAAGAAAATATTCATAACCAACAGAAGATACGATGTTCCTTCCTGGGATCTCCTTGCTTTTGTCTCAATCAAGTGGTTCAACGTCGCGATATTGCCCTTAAGATCAAAGAAGTTAGTGAAAAAGTGGATGAGATTGCCAAAGAAAGAGCTAGGCATGGCCTCCAAATTAACAGAGCCACTGATCATGAACTGCAACAACTACAAAGTTCCTCCACCTCCCTTGTTGATGAATTGAATATGTGTGGTCGAGATGATGAAAAGAAAACTATTGTAAGCAAGCTGCTGGCTGAAAGTAGTCAAGAAGCACTTGACTTGGATGTAATCTCTCTAGTAGGGTTGGGCGGGATTGGAAAAACAACTCTCGCCCAACTAGTTTTCAACGATGCTGAGGTTACGACTCATTTTGACAAAAAGATATGGGTGTGTGTTTCAGAACCATTTGATGAGGTTAGAATAGCCAAAGCTATCCTTGAGCAGGTTGAAGGCAACACACCGAATCTGGTTGAATTGCAATCCCTTTTGCTAAGAGTTTCTCAATCCATTAACAGAAAAAGGGTCCTTCTTGTCCTTGATGATGTCTGGACCGAAGATCATAGACAGTGGGAACGATTGAAACCATCTCTCGGAGGCTGTGCACGAGGAAGCAGAATTCTAGTGACCACTCGTAATGGCGTTGTGGCAAAAATGATAGGAACCAACCACCGGATCAACATTGAAACATTGTCTGATGATGCATGCCGGTCAATATTCAATCATCTGGCATTCCACGAAAGAGACAAAGATGAATGTGAAAGACTGACAGATATCGGAAATAAAATTCAGTTTAGTCAATTGAAATTGGAATTTACTGGATGGATCAATATCTTTGCTGATTCATTGTAAAATTAGAACAAGATAGGTTTTAAATTTAATAGCACAAGATTAAACGTATAAATTATTGTTTTATTAGGTTTTTAGTACATATTTTATATATAAATTATTAAGGGTCAATCCATTTCACAGTATATATCAACTACTGTGAAAGCGACTAGTAAAAATTATTTAATCTATGTTATAGCGATTAGGTTACCCCTGACGGAGACTAGACTGAAAAGTTACAATAATATAGGTAATGAATTGAAATGTTGGAAACAGTACAGGGACTGAAACATAACTCAACCCTGAGCACCAAACCCTAAGTATATAAGCTAACTAAGCCCTATCTCTTCATTTCACAGCCGTCAGCCTCCTTTCCCTCACACTCTCCTCTCTCTGTCTTTCTCACTTCATCCTATCATTATTCTCTGTTTTTTAAAAAATAAATTAAACAGACAAATGGCAGAGGCACTTATAACGCTACTTGTGGATCAGTTAAGCATGCCTCTTTATCAACAGGTAATTACTTTTATACAACTTGCAAGAAATATAAAAATGATGTCTTTTTTTTCTTAATTTATAAGAAAAATAAAATAAAATCTCAAATACAAAGAATTTCTTTTAAGATTCATTTTCTTCCTTCTTGTAGTGGCAGAGTGCGGACAGATATCATTATAATGATCGTAGTTATATATTTACATAAATGAAGTCTTTTTTTCTTCCCTTATAAGAAAAAAGATCTCAAATCTAGATTTCGATTTTATTAAAGAAATTTCTTTTTTTTCATTTTTCCGAAAATAATCTAAAACAAATATTATTAGAAAGAATTGTTTTTTTTGTCCATACATAACCTTTTATTTAATTCTTTATATATCCATCTATAGTTTAATATAATATGAAAACCTTAAAATGAAAAAAAAACAATTTATTATTTTCAATTTATAGGTTACTAATTACTATTTTATATATAAATAATTAATTTAGCCAATCCATTTCACTCGATGTGTCACTGCTCCTAAAAAAGATTAATAAAAATTATTTAATCTATTAATTACCAAAAATTGAAAATAAAATTTTTGCTGTAATATCATATAAATGTTTCCTCATAGGTACAAGAAGAGGTGAACCTAGTAGGGGATGTGAAGAAACAAGCCCACAAGCTGGAAAGAAATTTCATTGATATCCAATCTGTACTTGAAGATGTAGAAAGAAAACAAGTGAAGGAAATGATTGTAAAAGTGTGGCTCGACAAACTAAAAGATGTATGCTATGATATGGATGATGTGCTAGATGAATGGAGCTATGCAATACTTACATGGAAAACGGGGGATGCTGAAGAAAATATTCACAGCCAACAGAAGATACGATGTTCCTTCCTGGGATTTCCTTGCCTTCATCTCAATCAAAAGGTTCAACGTCCCGACATTGCCCTTAAGATCAAAGAAGTGAGTGAAAAAGTGGATGAGATTGCCAATGAAAGAGCTAGGCATGGTCTCCAAATTAACAAAGCCACTAATCATGAACCGCAGCAGCAAAACATACCTCCACCTCCCAAGTTGATGAATTGAATGTTTATGGTCGAGATGATGAAAAAATTTTGTTGTAAGCAAGTTGCTGGCTGAAAGTAGTCAGGATGCACGTAACGTGGATGTCATCTCTCTAGTAGGGTTGGGCGGGATTGGAAAACAACTCTCGCCCAACTAGCTTTCAACGATGCTGAGGTTACGACTCATTTTGAGAAAAGATGTGGGTGTGTGTTTCAGAACCATTTGATGAGGTTAGAATAGCCAAAGCTATCGTTGAGGAGCTTGAAGGGAGCACACCGATATTGGTTGAATTGCAACCCCTTTTAGAAAGAGTTTCTCGATCTATTAAGGGAATGAGGTTCCTTCTTGTCCTTGATGATGTCTGGACAGAAAATCATGAACACTGGGAACAATTGAAACGATCACTCACAGGCTGTGCACGAGGAAGCAGAATTCTAGTGACCACACGTAACGCCACTGTGGCAACCATGATGAGAACAGACCACCGGATCAACATTGATGCATTGTCTGATGATGCATGCCGGTCAATATTCAATCATTTGGCATTCCACGGAAGAGGCAAAGATGAATGTGAAAGACTGACAGATATCGGAAATGAAATTGCAAACAAGTGCAAGGGATTGCCTCTAGCTGCCAAGGTATTAGGAGGTCTAATGCAGTCTAAAAGAACAATAAAACAGTGGGAAGATGTTTTATCTAGCGAACTATGGAGGCTAGATGAGGTTGATGAAGATCGGGTTGAACAGTTATTTGTACCTTTGCTTCTGAGTTACTACGATTTACCTTCTGTGGTAAGACGTTGTTTCTTGTATTGTGCCATGTTTCCAAAAGACTACGAGATGAGCAAAGATGAATTGGTGAAGATGTGGATGGCTCAAGGTTACCTGAAGGGGACTGGAAATAGAGATATGGAGATTGTTGGAGAGGACTGCTTTCAAGTCTTAACATCGCGTTCTTTCTTCCAAGATATAAAAAATTATGGTCGAGAAGATCTTCGATTCAAGATGCATGATATAGTGCATGATTTTGCCCAATATATGACTAAAAATGAATGTCTAATAGTGGATGACAATAACCTTGGAGAAGCATCAGTGGAGACTTCAATTGAAAGGGTTCGTCATTTAAGCATGATGTTGTCAAGGGAGACCTCTTTTCTCTCATCCATTCACAGAGCAAAAGGTCTCCGCAGCCTCTTGATCGCCAACAGTGGAGACCCACGGCATGGAGTTGCACTACCTGAAGTAATGAAGCAGTTGACATGCATCAGGTCTTTGAATCTGTCAAGGTCTTCAATCGAAGAAATACCAAAAGAGGTAGGGAAATTGATACATTTGAGACACCTGAATTTGGAAGGTTGTAGAAAGTTGGTGTCCCTGCCAGAAACCATGTGTGATTTATGCAATCTGCAATCCCTAGATCTTAGTGGGTGTTGGTCTCTCAAGGAATTACCTGTAGCAATAGTAAAACTTATCAAATTAAGGCATCTCTGTATTTATGCTTCAGGTGTAGCCTTCATGCCAAAGGGAATAGAGAGGTTAACATGTCTTCGACAATTAGATTGTTTTATTATGTGTGGTGGTGGTGAGAATGAAAGTAAAGCAGCTAATCTAAGAGAATTAAAAAACTTAGATCACATTGGAGGGAGACTTGAAATAAGGAATCTACAAGGAGGCATAGAAGACGCTGCGGAAGCACAACTCAAGAATAAGAAGCGCCTGCTTTGTTTGGAATTGTATTTTGACAGTGACGGTGACATTTTAATTGAAGTTTTACAGCCTCCTTCAGACTTGGAAAGACTATACATATATTATTACGAAGGGATAGGTTTGCCAAATTGGATGATGGCATTAACCAGATTACAGGTGCTTCGACTCTATTATTGTGGAAACCTGGAGGTTTTGCCTCCGTTGGGAAAATTGCCCAAACTTGAAAGCTTGGATTTAGACAAGGTGGGGATGAGAAGGTTGGATGGTGGATTTGTAGGTATAGAAGAAGTTGATAATGCCAATATAAATGATGGAGAAATTACAAGGGGCACGACTTTCCCGAAATTGAAAACACTTAGGATTGCATCTCTCTCTAAATTAGAAGAGTGGGATGGAATTGAAAGGAGAGAGGGAGAAGAGGATGCCACCACAGCTTCAATGTTCATTATTATGCCACAACTTCAAGAGTTGATAATTCACGATTGCCCATTGTTGAGAGCACTACCAGACTATGTTTTGACAGCGCCTCTACAACTGCTACACGTATTTTGTTGCCCCCATCTAAGCAAACGTTACGGGAAGGAGGAGAAGGGTGAAGATTGGCACAAGATTTCTCACATCCCAAGAAGTTTATTTTCTTAAATATAAAATAATTTGTAAAGCTTTGAGAGTGTTACTAAAATAAAGGTTGCGAGCGAGAGATTCTAATGTAAAATAATTTGTAAGCCTTGGAGGGTTTCATTCAATGTTGTCTGTAGCTCCTTCTGATTCTGTATGAGTGGATTGAAATCATTTGTAATCTATCGTTGATTTGGATTTTATTCCCTACGTGCAAATGTTTTTTCTTTTAAATCATGTTTTATGATTTTAATATATTAATATTAAAATAAAAATATCATAATTTAATATATTTTAAATAAAAAATCAATCAGGTAAAAAATCATTTAAAAAAATTATTTGATAAAATTAATATTTTTTTTAAAAAAATATCCAGTCTTTCCTTCTCACACGCTCACATTCTCAGTTTTTCCTCTCTCCGTCTTCAAGCAATCAACCATGGGTGATAGACAGTGCTCCTTTTCACTCACTACTTTCAATCCTACTCGAAAGCTAGTACAGGATGAGCATGCATTGACTGACGTTGGATCTGGGCAAACTTCTCTTGGAATTAAAGGGTCTTGCAATTTTAAGCACTCTCTCTGTTTTGTTTTTCATTTTCCTTGTCATTTCCGAATGTACTATGCTGTTAATGGTTGCTACTTCTCATGGAAAGCCTCAGCAATGGGGAAAAATGTTTCAAACGCAAAAACATTTCTTGAGAAGAGGTATTTATTTGTTTTTGGTACCATGAAATGCATTGATTTTGCAAAAACTTCTAAACATCTTCAGTCAGGGGTTCTCCTAGCTAGCAACAAATGTGTTTCCACCTACTGCCATCAACTGCCAAACATATTATTTATTCAAAGTTCAAGCTATCTTCAATTTTCAAATGCCAGCTTACTTTGTGCTACTCCCTCTTTCTTTATATAATTTATTGTACTTCATCTTTCCCATCCAAACAGAATTGGATTGTCTTTTTTGGAAAAAAAGAAAAAGAAAGGGAGAAAAAGAATTGAATGGACAGAAACATGGTAAATATTGCTGTTTTTGTCCACCTATCTTCATTTGGTTTGAACAATTTTCGTCTTGACTAAATTAATTTGTGCTCTGTAGATACACTGATGATATGGAGCTTGATGTTGCTGTACACACTGCTATTTTGACACTTAAAGAGGGATACATCACTTTAAAATTTCCTCCACGTTTTATTTTTGAATTTGAGCAGTGGTGTTTTTAAAGGTTTGGTATATAAAAGTATAAGAAAAATTTTCAGTAGGTTTAATATACTTTTGCCATGCACTCGCACCCGATTGATTACATAATTGATTGATTTACTTATAAATACAATCATTTAGGTGTTGTGATTTTCTACCTTGAGAATGAATTCTGGGTAATAGCAGTCTAGCTAGGGTCTTCAGCCTTGAACTTATATTGCCTCTCAACACTTTAGATAGTGAGTCAGGAGATATAATTATGTGAGATACTGTTTAAGTGAAAATGAATGAAAGTTTCTCAACCCAGTGTCAATCAGATGTATTTCTGGGAATTCAAAAGTTTCTTAATTGACTGTTTGTGTTTGCAGATTTGAAGGGCAGATTTATGGGGAAAACATTGAAACTGTGCAGATTTATGGCCAATCCACCCTTTCTTTGGATGTTTAAGCTTCCTTGGAAGAAGTTGTGTGATATATCCCTTGTGCTTTCTTAAAATGGCCGAAATTGATGATTGTTTGGCTGAAGGATTAGGCATTGTATTTTTTGGCTCAAGTGGAGCTCTCCCCTGTATTGGCATCAATCGAGATACTTGTGTTGCTTTCCTTTGGCTTTTGCTTGAATCAGCTGCTTTTAGCCGAAGTTTCTAATAATTCCAAGTTTGAATAGCTGTAAAGGTGAAATGTTACAAGGCTTCTCTCCAATCTTGGATGGCTTCTAAAGTTTTGCATTAATATGATTTCCTATCTGAGATGTTTGACAGGGAACAGAAAATTGGTCTTTTCAATTATATTTATATCCACTCAATGCTTGCCTGTTACAAGGATGTTCTTATTTAATTCCAATGGAGCTCTGAAGAGGGAAAGAGAGGGACCATGGACGATGGATATCGATGAAAATGCCTTGATTTTTCAGTTTACACTATATTTTCGATTTCATCAATTTAGCTAGACCTTAACTGGATTAGGCTAGAGGCTCCTGGATGACAAACTTCCTTCTATAGCCTTCCTTTATGAAACTGCGTGGGTTATTTCTCTTCTTTTTGTGGTGGTGGAATATAGAGCATTAGTGCTGCTTTTGTGTTTCGTTCTTTTATCTACACATTTCAGATTTACATTTGTCAAGCTGTTCTGCTGATACACTTGCGTGCACGTTCAATGAGTGAAAACTGAGCATATGCTCTAATTTTTGCCAGGTGCGATTGTATACAATGCTTATATTGATGGGTCTTTCAGCGAATGAAAAATGATGGCTGCCAGCCCTCTGCTGACACCTATACACTGTTGATCAACCTACATGGGAAGGTAAGCTCAGTGGTATTTGGTTCTGAATTATTCTGCAAATCCGATCTTCTTGATATGCCACTGGTCTCATTAGAAAATTATGCATAACTTGTATGCCTACGAGTCTACAGTGATCCAACAAACAACTTGAAATATATGCATTTAGTTTCAAACTATTACCACACTAAATTCAAAGATATGGTTATTAAATTCAAAGATTTAGGGGTGTTTAGGATCCTTAAGAACTCATTTTGCTAATCTTTTTCCTGTACATAGGCAAGTCAATCTTACATGGCCTTGAAGTTGTTTAATGAAATGAGAAGTAAAAAATGCAGACCAGATATCTGCACATACACAGCTCTGGTGAACGCGTTTGCCAGAGAGGGACTTTGCGAGAAGGCAGAAGAAATATTTGAGCAGATGCAAGAAGATAAGCTTGAGCCTGATGTGTATACTTATAATGCGCTCATGGAAGCGTACAGGTTAGTATCATAGAATGATACGGTATTTCAATAATCTTTCAATGAAAATGGAAAAGAATAATGGAGGTGGTGCTTCTTCCTTCCAAGAGATTCCCAATAGAACTGATGATATTTAACTATGTTGTCCTAACAGTCGTGCAGGTTTTCCTTACAGGGCTGCTGAAATATTTTCACTCATGCGGCACATGGGCTGTGAATCGGATAGAGCTTCATATAACATCATGGTAGATGCGAATGGGAGAGCTGGCCTTCATGAGAGTAAGATGCTTGAACCAAATTATATTGATCTACTTTATTAAGTGTGATTGGAAAAAGATAAGCTCTAGAGAATTTGTGAACAGCTTGAGCATGTAATGTAAAATGTTCCAATCAACTACGAACATGAAGGGATCTATATTACAACATTTGGATTATATTTTGGAATGTTCAATTTTATTCTAGAGATCTGCCATAGTCTTTCTAATATTTCCTAGGAAACCAGATAAAGTTGAATGAGGTATTATCAGGCTATCAACATTTCATCCATTTGCGACACCTTTCCTACTGGGAAGAAATTCCTAAATTCCTCTTGTTTTTCGCATATGCTCCGTGAAACTTTGGCTTGACTATTTAGCTGCTCCTATTTGTTTTTCAGATGCTCAAGCGGTATTTAATGAGATGAAGCGACTAGGAATAACCCCTACAATGAAATCACACATGCTACTTCTGTGTGCCTACTCAAAAGCAAGAAATGTGACTAAATGTGAAGAAATTGTTAACCAGATGAGCGAATCTGGGCTTGAACCAGACACGTTTGTCCTCAACAGCATGATGCACCTGTATGGTCAGCTGGGCCAATTTGAAAAGATGGAAGAAGTTCTAACTGCAATGGAAAAGGGACCTTATGAAGCTGATATCAGTACATACAACATCTTAATCAACATATATGGACGAGCAGGACTTTTCGAGAGAATGGAAGGTATTTTCCAATCACTTGCAACCAAAAATCTGAAACCTGATGTTGTGACTTGGACTTCAAGATTAGGAGCCTACTCTAGAAAGAAACTATACAGAAAATGTTTGGAAATATTTGAAGAAATGATTGATGCTGGATGTCAACCTGATGGAGGAACTGCCAAAGTACTTCAATCAGCATGCTCAAGCGAAGGTCAAATTGAACAGGTTACCACTGTAATTAGAACAATGCATAAGGGCATGGAGATTGCTCTTCCTGCATGATTAATGTTCCTTGAGCCTTGCTTTGTGTATAATGTACCTCTCAAGGTTACACTGTTTACTCGATCCAAACTTCAGAAATTATTGAATTCATTTAAGCAGTGGAACAGAACTTGGATTTGTTTGTGAATTAAAAATAATTTCAGCACATGATAGTTTTGATGGACATGAGAGGGTTGAATAACAATGATGGAATTTAACAAGTAATGTGATTCATTTCTATTTTATATCAAACCTCCTGTTAGAATATAAAATAGAGAGCATACAAAATATATAAATAGTGGTTGTTGTAACTCACAATGTGTATGATAAATATAATAAAATTCAAATTCTCTTCTCTCCATATCGTTCTTCATCAATTACACAATCCTAACACCTCCAAAGTCTTTTATTAGGATGAAATATTATTATAAGAATTTTTTTTTTAAAAAGGCACCATTCCATGTTAAATATTAGGATGAAATTGACTAATCCATTGTAATTGTTTCTACTAGATTTCTCATTGTCCGCCCATAAGAAGACTACAAAAATTAATAGTTTCACTTTGATGATTTTTTTTTTCATATTTTATGAAATATTTGCAATAGAATTCTCTCTTTTTTTTTATCAAAAAATATGTTATGAAAATGATGTGAGCTCAAGGAAAGTTGAAATTTTTATTTTTTTACTAGGTTTTCTGGTTTGCATTACATTTGTCTGTTGTTGTGCTTAAAAATAGTTTTAGTGACTCTCTTGGTCCAGTTATTTTGCATTCTAAAGCATCCTTTATATGGATTTTATTCTGTTTCTTCCTCTGAGTAATGGCTTTAAATTAAGAGGTGTATATTTTTGTTGCTGGCAATTGTGAGTTTACGTGATTAGTGTTTGCAGGTTGCTTGTTAGATGCACGCTGAATCATATTTTTATAGATCAAGAATCCAGAATGGTCATTTCAGACGCAGAGAAAAGAATCCCAGTAGTGGAGATGTTAAAAAGTGGAAAAGTGACAGGGTCTATATTGACAAACATGGCAAATGGAGAATCTTTGATCACAAAAAGATGTCCAGGAAACGATGTAATTAGGAGTGATTCACTTTGGTGCTCATACATATAACTGCTCAAGCAAATATGGATTTGATTATTAAGTCATCTTTTTTACCTAGGTGGCTCTTTGAGAGGACAAGGATGGAAATATGGATCTGGATTTGTTGATGGAATTTTCCCAGTGCCAAGTCCTGTTGCTCATCAGATTCTGAACTTTGTGCGGAAAGAAGTGGATCCGAATAATGTCTGGGCTGCTCTTGATACTCTTCCTGTCACTCACGAGACTTGGGATGATCTTATTATGTAGCTGTGCAACTTCGTTTGAATAGACAATGGGATCCAATTGCATTGGTGGGTAAATCGTGCTTTATTTCTTTCATCGTGTAAGTCGTAGGTGATGGATTGAACCACATTGCATGCACATATTTTTGTGGCAGGATGTTTGCAAAATATTTTTGTCTTCAATCTTTAAGACTGAACATCGATTGTTCAAATCTCAATTAAGTGGTTGGTGCTTCAGCTGGTGTATGGAATTCTCTTATACCATCATTTTCCTACAACTAAATGAAACAAATCTCTTTACTGTCTCTATTTATTATATCGACATTTAAAAAATCATGAGTTGTTAATAATCATGTTGAGTGTAACTGTTAAATTTCCAGATATGTCAATGGATATTGTACAAGAGCTCCTTCCAGACAGATGTCATGTGCTACAATTTGCTAATAGATGCTTATGGGCAAAAATATTTGTACAAGAAGGCAGAAGAAACATATGTTGATCTTCTTCAAGCAAGGTGTATCCCTACTGAAGACACTTGCTCGATCCAAGAATCAAATTTTTCTAAGAAATAAGCTTAAACAAAAGAGGACAAAATTAGAAGTAAAAGCCAAAATCTTTTTTTATTTTATAAGATTTGTTTCTCATATTATTATATTAAAAGTATTTAAAAACACTGATATATTTTTTTCTTTGAAAAATCCTAGGTCATTTTTTTATGTCTATATATATATTTTCAGATGCTAAAATTAAATAGATATTAAAATATATAATTAGTCTCACATATTTATAAGAAAAAAAACCTAAATAAATGACAAAAACAAATATAGGTAGATTTAAAAAAAATGACTTGAAAGATAAATAAAAAGAATTTAAAAAACAACAAAGAGAAAAAATAAAAAAGATCAATTTTAATATGATCATCAATACAAATTAAAATGTATATATTTAAGAAAAAACTTAATAACAGTGGAAATAATAAAAAATTGTAAGACCATGATTATTGTTAAAATAAAATATTCCATAATTTTTTTATTTTATAAGATTTATCACTCATATTATTATATTTTAATTATTTTAGAGCAATGATAGTGATATCCCCCCCCCCCCCAAAAAAAAAAAAACTAGGTTATATATATATATTCGAAGACGCTAATATTAAATAAATATCAAAAAAATATAAATAGTCTGACATATTTAAAAGAAAACAAAACTAACAAATAATCATTATCATTATTTTGAATGTCTCATCTATAATAATTAGAAAATTTAAGGCCTAACAATATAAAAAAACAAAATAAATGACTGAATAAAAATAAACATTATTATATTTTAAGAAATTATTTGACCTGAAGGAAAAAAAAGAAATTATAATAATTATTAATTTTCAAATGATCACCAGCACATATTAAAATTTAGACATTAAATAGAAAAACTTAATAACATTGCAAACACTTCTGATTCGGTGTCTCTCTAAATTAGCAGAGTGGGATGGAATTGAAAGGAGCGTGGGAGAAGAGGATGCCACCACAACTTTAATATTCATTATGCCACAACTTCGTGAGTTGAAAATTGACAGTTGCTCATTGTTGAGAGCACTACCAGACTATGTTTTGGCAGCGCCTCTACAGCTGCTAGAAGTAAGAGGTTGCCCCAATCTAAGGAAACGTTACGGGAAGGAGGAGAAGGGTGAAGATTGGAACAAGATTTCTCACATCCCAAACGTTATTTTTTCGTGAAATGTCAAATAATATGCAATGCAAGTCTTGGAGGGTTTCATTCAATGTTGTATTAAGCTTCGTATGTTTCTGTATAAGTGTATTGAAATCATTTGAAAGCTTACTAAAATAAAGGTAGCGAGAGAGAGATTATTTGTAAAATAATTTATAAGCATTGGAGGGTTTCATTCAATGTTGTATGTTGCTCCTGTTTCTGAATGAGTGGATTGAAATCATTTGTAATCTATTGTTTGATTTGAATATATCCCATCATCTTATCAAGAGTCACTTGCAAGTTTTTCTTCTAGTCTTGCAGGAAAAAAGTTGGAACCACGCAATTTTTTTTAAAAGCATGTTTTTATGATTTTAATATATTAATATTAAAATAAAAAATAACACAATTTAATATATACAAAATAAAATAAGAACTTCAAGCAGGTAAAAATCATTTAAAAAAATGTTATTTGATAAAAGTAATATTATTTTTTTAAAAAAAAAAATATCTGTCTTTCTTTCTCACACGCTCACATTCTTAGTTTTTCCTCTCTGTCTTCAAGCAATCAACCATGGGTGATAGCCAGTGCTCCTTTTCTCTCACTACTTTCAGTCCTACTAGGATGCTTGTACCGATTGGATGAGGCCATACTTCTCTTGGAATCAAAGGTTCTTGCAATTTAAGCTCCCTCTCTCTCTCTCTCTCTCTCTCTCTCTCTGTTTTGTTTTTCATTTTCTTGTCATTTCTGAATGTGCTATGTTGTTGATGTTTGCTTAGATTTTAATTTGTTGATTTTATTTTATTTTATTGGTTTTGTAGCGGCAAACGGTGTTGTTATAGCAACTGAGAAGAAATTGCCATCTATTTTGGTTGAGGAATCTCTGTCAGTAAACATTCATTATTATTTTTATTGATTTTATTTTATTCTCCCTTATTGTATTTTTTTCATTTTTCGTTGTGTTTTCTCTGTGAACCTTTCGGGTCAGCCATGTGATCTTTTAGTAATAACATGGAAATAGAGACATGGCTTGCAACATTCCAATTGAAGAAGCCGATGATTGTTGTGCAAAAGCAACGTGGGTTCTAGCCAATGAGGTGCTGGTCTAGTAGTGAATGGGTTTATATTGAGATTTTAGGAGTAATTTGAGTTTAGTGACATCGGTTGGTAGAAATCTGTTCCAATTCGGTGTAAATTTGTAATTTTTATTAGTAATTTGAGCTTAGTGATTTGGTTTCAAAATGGGTTGCTGTGCTGTGCTTTTTTTCTTAACAGTTCTGAATCACATGTATTTTGTTGCAGTGGAATTGTCCTGACTTTCGAGTTAAAGAGGGGTACATCACTTTAAAATTTCCTCTACGTTTTATTTTTGAATTTGAGCAGTGGTGTTTTTTACAAGGTTTGGTGTATAAAAAGTATAAGAAAAATTTTCAGGAGGTTTAATATACAATGGGATCCAATTGCATTTGTGGGCAAATCATGGTTTACCGTCTCTATTTATTATATCGACATTTGAAAAATCATGAGTTCTTAATAATCTTGTTGAGTGGAACTCTAAAATTTCTAGATATGTCAATGGATATTGCACAGGAGCTCCTTCCAGATAGGTGTCATGTGCTACAATTTGCTAATAGATGCTTATGGGCAAAAATATTTGTACAAGGAGGCATAAAAACATATGTTGAGATTTTGATCATACAAACCTGCTACAGAGCTAATACAAAGAATCAAAGAATGCCCTTTGATACTATAATCAATATAAACCTGAACCTGTGCATCTACTACGGATTCAGATTTTGACAGAGAATGGAAGGCTTTTTAATCTCGTTTGTCCTTCCTTCATTGATTAAATTAGGCATTAAGTGATCGGTGAAGGGTAGGAAATCAAATCTCAGTCTTTACGGGAATTGCATGCTTAATCTCTTAACAAAAGAAAGAAAAGAACCCTTTGAAGTGGTTTGACAATCAAAATCTTTCTCCTTCGTATTCTCAATCAATAATCAATATTTGTTTCTCCTTAGACGCCCTACTGATCTTTAAGGCAATTAAGTGAATAATTTGGGAAGTTTACAATCAACATCACGCCAAGGAAGGCTAAAAATAAAACTATGGAGCATGGAGAGAAGACCTTTTCTTTTATAGAGCTAAAAAGACAAACTTAAGCAAGTCTTTTACAGTTAATATGCAATTGGGGTGGGATGACTAAGAGGATATGGCAACCCCAATGGTTGGTTTGCTCCTCAAATCATCGCCTATGGAGAGGGTTTTCAATGGTGGTCAGGGATATTTGGTGACTCTCCTCACGATCTCCGTCAGTGCTCACCTCTGTCAATAGTCAACTGTACGATCTACCTCTACTTGATTTCTATTACCAGATATTGAATGTCCATCTTTCCAGAGGAACCTTCTCATTTGTAACTACTCGACATGTTTTATTCTACATACAATCCCTTTCAGCCATCAAACAAGCAAGTGACAAAATTGTTACTAAAAGGATTTTCATATAAGAACGAAATTCTTACATTATTGCGGAATGATTGTTTATGATATAGATTGTCTCTCTAATGCATTTATAACTTCTTAATAGAATAGAGATTGATCTTTACGAGGTAGAAAAATCAGAATCCAAATGGAAGGAACACGACATAACATCTAAAACCAAGATGAAATTAGTTCAAACAACATCTTCGGTGTTTAAGAGGATGGATGCCTTCTTCTTCAGCTACAACTTTGGCACCATAAAGAAGTTGGCCCAACACCTCCCAATGTCCTGCTTCCGCCTAATAAAAAGGAATAATCAGCTGCTAGCTACCATTTTAGATTAGAAAGCTGTAAAGTCATTTCCATAAAGTAAAATTTCCAACACGCTCAGTGTAAGAAGATGCAGTTGATATTAAGACTTTTCGCCAGATCCTCCACATGTGCTTCCTCCAGCATTTTTTGTTTATTTGCAGTTACAGATGCCCTTACATTTGAAAGGGAGAAGAAATAAGGAGAGTGTTTGGCACAATATATTCTCAGACTATTTTTACTGACTAAAACATGAGATCAAACCAGCTATGCCACAGGTGATGGATGATACATGGTTGGAGTTCCACTGTCTGATGCAGAACGCTTGGCAAGGGAAATTGAGGAACAGATTGACAGGCGCATAGTGAAGACGAGGAGATCATGAATATTAATGCTTCTGTTTTAAATAACATTCAATAGCTATAATTAATCATGCATGTTACAAGTAGAATAAATAAACAATGTAAGCAATGTTCTAAAGACACTTTTAGTATTCCAAATATTCAGTGCTGTTGAGACTTTATCTCATAATCTGGTGGATTCCAGAGTAACCTTTTTGAGGGTGAACGTGAGGATCCCTCTTTTACTTTCTTGCTGCGTCAATTGGTATCAGAGCAGGTTTGCCTTGGCTCGATGGCAAATGACCCAAACAATGATCTACCCCTTCCTGGTGGGGAACTAGTTTCCAGGAGAGAATTTGACGCTCTTGCTACAAGCGTTGAAGAGATTCGATAGATGCTTCTCAACATGGGAAACAACAACAACAACAATGATCAAGATAACCAACGTGGTGGTGGTGGTGGAGGCAACCGCGAAGGTCGTCGTCAACGGGAGGAGATTGAATCGGATTCTGAGGAGGATATAGAACGTCCCAGGAACGCATTTGCTGTTAATCTACATAATCGACAACCCATTGAAGATTATCGGATAAAGGTCGACATTCCTTATTTCAATGGTCATTTATCCATTGAAGGATTTTTAGATTGGCTTGTGGAGGTGGAGAGATTTTTTGAGATTATGTCAATACCAGAGGAGAGGATGACTAAGATAGCAGCTTTTCGATTGAAGGGGAGTGCAGCTGTATGGTGGGATAATTTGCAGAAGTCACGACAGAGACAAGCCAAACAACCAGTCAGGACATGGCGAAGGATGAAACAATTGATGATGGATCGTTTTCTTCCAGTAGATTATGAGCAGCATCTCTATCGCCTCTATCATAATTGTATCCAGGGAAGCAGGACCGTAGAAGACTATACTGATGAATTCCTTCGATTGGCAGAGAGGAATTCGTTGAATGAGACTCAAGGGCAGACGGTATCAAGATATATCAATGGATTGACGACATCAATCCAGGATCGAATCGGGTTACAAGTTTTCTGGGACGTCCATGAGGCTCAGAATATGGCTATGAAGGCACAACAATTAGAGGAAGAACTGAAGGAATGTGAACTGAGGGAGAAAAATAAAACAAACTATAGCAACACCACTAATTACCCGAGGAAGACAACAAATTCTTTTGTTCCCAACAAGGAGAAAAAAGAGATCCAGCCGATGCAAAGAAATAACTATAGAGGGCAGAATTACAGAGGAGAGAGCAGCCAGAGCAATGACGTAAATCAAAATCGGAATCAGAGGCCAAACCTTGGCCCATACACTAGAGCAACGGGTTATGTTTGCTACAGGTGTTTCCAGCCTGGCCATCGATCCAACAATTGCCCGAAGCGGAAACAAGCAAACCTTGTAGAAGAAATAGACGAAGCTGATGATCATAGTGGAAAGTATGATGATGATTATGACGGGGTTGAGTTTGCATATGAAGATAACGATGAGGTTGTAAATTTGATGATGAATCGTACTGCTCTGGAAGAGGATGAAGTGCTCGGCATGGTGCTACAACGGGCTCTCCTTTCACCTAAACAAGATGGACAAAGGAATCACATATTTCGTTCTTTATGTTCTGTTGACAACAAGGTGTGCACATTGATCATAGATGGTGGTAGCTACGAGAATTTTGTGTCACAAAAACTGGTTGGTTATTTAAAACTTCCAACAGAGAAGCATAAGAATCCTTATATGCTTGGGTGGGTGAAGACAGGACCATCAGTAAAGGTGACAGAAGCATGCAGGGTTCCTCTTTCTATTGGTAAGCATTACAAACATGAGATTTGGTGTGATGTTATTGATATGGATGCCAGTCATGTTTTATTAGGAAGGCCTTGGCAGTTTGATGTTAATTCTACCCACAAAGGGCGTGATAATGTGTTTATCTTTGAGTGGGGTTCTCACAAAATTGCACTTGCTCCTGTTGATCCATCTGGAAAGTTAGAAAAACCTCAAGCTGGAAGTTCCAATTTTTTAGCTATTTCCAGGAATAGCCGCGAGCTTGAAGACAGTATTAAAGACGTTGGAATCATGTATCCAATTGTTCTTAAGGGGCTTATGGTGACAAGTGTTGTTTCAAGTCACGTTCCAAAAGAGGTGCAAGCAATTTTGAACGAATATGAAGAATTGATTTCTGAAGAGTTACCAGCACAACTTCCTCCTATGCGAGATATCCAACATCAGATTGATCTAGTTCCTGGAGCGAGTCTACCTAATCTTCCCCACTATCGGATGAGTCCGAAGGAGAGTGTGATCTTGAAGGAAAAGATTGAAGAGTTGTTGAAGCAAGGATTTATTCGTGAGAGCATGAGTCCTTGTGCAGTTCCTGTCTTGCTCGTACCTAAAAAGGATAACTCCTGGCGAATGTGTGCTGACAGTAGAGCTATTAATAAAATCACCATTAAATACAGATTCCCAATTCCGCGGTTGGAGGATATGTTGGATGTTCTTGAAGGTTCCAAGGTGTTCTCAAAAATTGATTTGCGCAGTGGCTACCACCAGATTCGCATTAAACCAGGGGATGAATGGAAGACAGGGTTTAAGAGCAAGGAGGGTCTTTACGAATGGTTGGTGATGCCATTCGGATTATCAAATTCTCCAAGTACTTTCATGCGACTCATGAACCAGGTTTTGCGTCCTTTTACTGGGTCGTTTGTAGTTGTGTATTTTGATGATATTCTCATTTACAGTAAAAGCAAAGAAGAACATTTGGTGCAATTAAGACAGGTTCTGGATGTTTTGAAGACAAATAAGCTTTATATTAATTTGAAGAAGTGCACTTTCTTTACAAACAAACTGCTATTTTTGGGGTATATTGTTAGTGAAGATGGAATTCATGTGGATCAGGACAAAGTGCGAGCAATTAGAGAATGGCCAACTCCAAAGACAGTAAGTGAGTTACGTAGTTTCCATGGCCTGGCTACTTTTTATAGGCGTTTTGTACGGAATTTTAGTTCCCCACCAGGAAGGGGTAGATCATTGTTTGGGTCATTCGCCATCGAGCCAAGGCAAACCTGCTCTGATACCAATTGACGCAGCAAGAAAGTAAAAGAGGGATCCTCACGTTCACCCTCAAAAAAGGTTACTCTGGAATCCACCAGATTATGAGATAAAGTCTCAACAGCACTGAATATTTGGAATACTAAAAGTGTCTTTAGAACATTGCTTACATTGTTTATTTATTCTACTTGTAACATGCATGATTAATTATAGCTATTGAATGTTATTTAAAACAGAAGCATTAATATTCATGATCTCCTCGTCTTCACTATGCGCCTGTCAATCTGTTCCTCAATTTCCCTTGCCAAGCGTTCTGCATCATGTCGGCACTGGCTGCTGGCTGCCGCTGCTTTAGCAGAAGCCTCTTCATAATGAACAGCATTGGTACAGAGCAGAGATCTAAAGGTTCGAATCATAAATGATCAGGAAATCAGCAAAAGACTCAAATTAGCAGTTAAAATTTGGGTTCAAAGTACCATTTAAAACTAACACTGGAGATCAGTTGGAATGAACAGTGGCTAAAACCACTTAAAGCCCAAGCAAGTATAAACTGGTCACTAAAGAATAGGAACACACCAAGTGGATCTTTAGAACAACATCCAAATATGCAGGAAGAGCAATTACTATCTATCTATCCTCACTGAAAGTACGACACATGGATCCTAAGCAATCAACCATGGATGATAGACAGTGCTCCTTTTCACTCACTACTTTCAATCCTACTGGAAAGCTAGGGCAAACTTCTCTTGGAATCAAAGGTTCTTGCAATTTAAGCTCTCTCTCTCTTTTGTTTTTCATTTTCTTGTCATTTCCGAATGTACTTTGCTGTTGATGGTTGCTACTTCTCATGGAAAGCCTCAGCAATGGGGAAAAATGTTTCAAATGCAAAAACATTTATTGAGAAGAGGTATTTATTTGTTTTTGATACCAAGAAATGCATTGATTTTGCAAAAACTTCTAAACATCTTCATGGGTTATCCTAGCTAGCAACCAATGTGTTTCCACCTACAGCCATCAACTGCCAAACATATTCTTCATTCAAAGTTCAAGCTATCTTCAATTTTCAACTGCCAACTTACTTTGTGGTACTCCCCTCTTTCTTTATATAATTTATTGTACTTCATCTTTCCCATCCAAGAAGAATTGGATTGTCTTTTTTTTGGAAAAAAAAAAAGAAAAAAGAAAGGGAGAAAAAAAGAATTGAATGGACAGAAACATGGTAAATATTGCTGTTTATTGAGTGGAGATGTTAAAAAGCGGAAAAGTGACAGGGTCTATATCGACAAACATGGCAAATGGAGAATCTTTGATCACAAAAAGATGTCCAGGAAACGATGTAATTAGGAGTGATTCACTTTGGTGCTCATACATATAACTGCTCAAGCAAATATGGCTTTGATTATTAAGTAATCTTTTTTACCTAGGTGGCTCTTTGAGGGGACAAGGATGGAAATATGGATCTGGATTTGTTGATGGAATTTTCCCAGTGCGAAGTCCTGTTGCTCATCAGATTCTGAACTTTGTGCGGAAAGAAGTGGATCCGAATAATGTTTGGGCTGCTCTTGATACTCTTCCTGTCACTCACGAGACTTGGGATGATCTTATTAATGTAGCCGTGCAACTTCGTTTGTATAAACAATGGGATCCAATGGCATTGGTGGGTAAATCGTGCTTTATTTTCATCGTGTAAGGTGGTAGGCGATGGATTGTACCACATTGCATGCACATATTTTTGTGGCATGATGTTTGCACAATATTTTTCTCTTCAATCATTAAGACTGAACCCTTGATTGTTCACATCTCCATTAAGTGGTTGCTGCTGCAGTTGGTGCATGGTATACTCATATACCATCATTTTCCTACAAGTAAATGAAACAAATCTCTTACTGTCTCTATTTATTATATCGACATTTAAAAAATCATGAGTTCTAAATAATCTTGTTGAGTGTAACTCTAAATTTCCAGATATGTCAATGGATATTGTACAAGAGCTCCTTCCAGACAGATGTCATGTGCTACAATTTGCTAATAGATGTTTATGGGCAAAAATATTTGTACAAGAAAGGCAGAAGAAACATATGTTGATCTTCTTCAAGCCAGGTGTATCCCTACTGAAGACACTTATGCCCTTCTTATAAAGGCTTACTGTGCATGTGGATTGTTAGAAAAAGCTGAAGCTGCCTTTGTTGATATGCGGAAGTATGGCCTTCCTCCAAGTATGTGTTTACCAATTCATTTCTTCTTAGCTTTTAGGGAGATTGTATTTTCAAGAACTTGAACTACATCAATCATTTCTTATAAAACAAAAATTCCTCAACTCGGAAGATATTTGCCTCAAAAATTGATTTTTGTGGAGTTAAATTCGTTTTAGATTTTGAAATTTTGTTCAATAATTGCACAGAGCTGTATTTCTTTTTTCCTTTCGGGGGTGAAGTATACTAAATGTAGAAAAAAAGTCGCTTGGTTCATGGTCTGCATATTTCTTGTTGATACTATAATAATAGTGATTACTACTCCTTGTCTACATCACCATGCATAGAGCATATACATTTCAGATTTTCATTTGTCAAGCTGTTCTGCTGATACACTTGCATGCACGTTCAATGAGTGAAAAGTGAGCATATACTCTAATTTTTTCCAGGTGCAATTGTATACAATGCTTATATTGATGGGTTACTGAAGGCTGGAAACCCTCAAATAGCAATTGACATCTTTCAGCGAATGAAAAATGATGGCTGCCAGCCCTCTGCTGACACCTATACACTGTTGATCAACCTACATGGGAAGGTAAGCTCAGTGGTATTTGGTTCTGAATTATTCTGCAAATCCGATCTTCTTGATATGCCACTGGTCTCATTAGAAAATTATGCATAACTTGTATGCCTACGAGTCTACAGTGATCCAACAAACAACTTGAAAAATATGCATTTAGTTTCAAACTATTACCACACTAAATTCAAAGATATGGTTATTAATTTCAAAGATTTAGGGGTGTTTAGAATCCTTGAAAACTCATTTTGTTTATCTTTTTCCTGTACATAGGCAAGTCAATCTTACATGGCCTTGAAGTTGTTTAATGAAATGAGAAGTAAAAAATGCAGACCAGATATCTGCACATACACAGCTCTGGTGAACGCGTTTGCCAGAGAGGGACTTTGCGAGAAGGCAGAAGAAATATTTGAGCAGATGCAAGAAGATAAGCTTGAGCCTGATGTGTATACTTATAATGCGTTCATGGAAGCGTACAGGTTAGTGTCATAGTATGATGCACCTGTATGGTCAGCTGGGCCAAATTGAAAAGATGGAAGAAGTTCTAACTGCAATGGAAAAGGGACCTTATGAAGCTGATATCAGTACATACAACATCTTGATCAACATATATGGACGAGCAGGATTTTTCGAGAGAATGGAGGATATTTTCCAATCACTTACAACCAAAAATCTGAAACCTGATGTTGTGACTTGGACTTCAAGATTAGGAGCCTACTCTAGAAAGAAACTATACAGAAAATGTTTGGAAATATTTGAAGAAATGATTGATGCTGGATGTCACCCTGATGGAGGAACTGCCAAAGTACTTCTATCAGCATGCTCAAGCGAAGATCAAATTGAACAGGTTACCACTGTAATCAGAACATTGCATAAGGGCATGGAGATTGCTCTTCCTGCATGATTAATGTTCCTTGAGCATTGCTTTGTGTATAATGTACCTCTCAAGGTTACACTGTTTACTCGATCCAAGCTTCAGAAATTATTGAATTAATTTAAGCAGTGGAACAGAAATTGGATTTGTTTGTGAATTAAACATAATTTGAGCACATGATGTTTTTGATGGACATGAGAGGGTCGAATAACAATGATGGAATAAAATTCAAATTCTCTTCTCTCCATCTCCTCTGTTCTCTCTCCCTGTTTTCTCTCTTATCATTGTTCATCAATTACACAATCCTAACACCTCCAAACTCTTTTATTAGGATATAGTGTTATTATAAGAAATATTTTTAAAAAAATAAAATAAAAAGTACCATTCCATGTTAAATATTAAGAAGAAATTGACTACAATCAATTGTTATTGTTTCTATTTGTTTTCTCAATGTCCAACACATAAGAAGACTATACAAAAATTAATGGTTTCACTTTAATGATTTATTTTTCCATATTTTATGAAATATTTGCAATATAATTCTCATTTTTTAATCAAATAATATGTTACGAAAATGATGTGAGTTCATATGCAAAAATACAATGCTATTAAAATCTGGTCATAATTTGACCTCATGCTTTTAGGTCACTAGTTAATATAAAATGATAAGAATTATTTTATTTTAAAAAAATATTTAAACTACATTTTAATTCTTATCATAGATCAAATTTGAGCAGAACATTGGTTTGTTTTTTATACACAAATATTTACCATTTATGAAGAAAACTTCTTCTCCTCGACATGGGGTGAAAAGCTGTATCACTATGGGTTTCTTGGATCCATGCCCATCTTAGGAGAGCTTCTTCAGAGTTCTGATTTGGTCCTGTGTGATTTACTTCTTTGAGTTTATTATTTGCTTTGGTGTTGCTGGGTTTGAGACTATAAAAAAATTGCAGAAATACTAGGTAGCACAAATGAATAAGAAAGATCAGAAGAGAGGCACACCCACATCACAAAACCATCGCACTAAGGCAAAATAAAAAATGGAAAAGAAAGCATGGCCTCCAAATTAACACAGCCGCTGATGAAATACAACGACTAAATTAAATAAAATAAATAACTTGCGATGATGAGTTGGAGTGGCAGAATAGGAAACAGTACAATCTTAGGTTATCTATCTGTGTTAGGAAAACATGTTAGGATGACTTTTTAATGTGAACAACACAACTAACACGAACTCCCTTTCTTTTAATCAAACTTCTTGTCTTGACCTGTCATGAATTAAAAACAACTGCAGCTGTGGTTGTATCTACTAGGATTTTTCCAGCAAAACAATTCCTCGAGTGTTCCAGGACTCTTTGTTTATACGTACACAGGTATCTTGATAATTAATTAATCAGTAATCACATGAGGCAGTTATAAACGATGGAATGGAAGGATCATGTAATTTCAAGACTCTTTGTTTTTCTCTACCAGATTGTTGCAGGACCATACGTGAGTTTTATTTTTTTAAGAAATTATGGTATGCATGGATCATGTAATTATTTTTTTGAGAATATACATGGATTGTATTTCATGAAGCCATGATATGGAAAAACGATGGAAGCTATCACGTTCTTGATCTGCATTTTGAGAAGATGTGCTTCCTAGGATTTACCCTACCTATTTTCTGCAATTTACAACCAAATTCTTAAACCCCAAACACTAAAGATTACCATTATCCAAGAGTAAAACATACCATGTTTTTCCTAGTTTTACATGCAAATAGAAAAAGTCATCTGCAGTAACCCATGACAGAGGCATGCATTATACTTAAACCCAGCGTGAAGCAATTCTAGACATTGCCTTTTCCTTTTCCTTAATTTTAACACATACTTTCTCGTTGTTTCAATGACATTCTTTGCTTGCATCAACCTCGTAGGGAATTAGTTGCTTTATACTCCAGTTCAGAATCATACTCTAACCCCAGTCTTAAGCAAATGATCTTCGTGCTGTTGCCTATATATATATTTCATACTCAAATTAATTATTTTCTCTTGCGCTACACAACAGATCACTATCTTCATCATCTTCTTATTTCATCGATTAATAACCCCCCATTACTTTGTCTCTCCTTTTTCTTGACACATTCAGTAGTAAGAACAACAATGGCTGACGCACTTGTATCCCCCATTTTGGAGCTGTTAGTCAACATCGCTGCTCAACAGGTACCTGCTTTAATTTCTACAAATAATCTAATTAACCTAACATTTACAGTATCTTATACATTCATTTCATTATCTTATACAGTATCTGTGAATTTGTCTGAAACTGAATAGTAGCTTGATTTATAAATTATCACATAAATTAGTTAGAAAATAATATGTTGTCATCATTCATGTCTTTTTATACGAATACCTTTATATTGATTTCATTTAATAATTCCTTATCATATTTGAACGCATAAATAACTATATTTGAAATAAAATTATTATGATAAGAATATTAAAATAAGTACTCGATTACAAATGTTATTAAATAAATTCTATTTTTTTATTTTGATCAACCTCACCTACCAACTTAAGCTCTTAGGTGAGATGATTCCTTCACATGATATCAAAGCATTGTTGACCTAGTGGTCACAAGTTCACTCTCACCATCCCTATTCTATTTGATAAAAATCAAAAAACAAGGTAGTGTAGGTCTATGCAAGTTTCAATCCCAAAGAGCTTTCACTTGAGGGGTGTGTTAGAGAATAATATAAATCATATTCTGTGACCTCACCTAACAACTTAAACTATTAGGTGAGATGATTGTTTTACAAAACTAAACTATGATTACTATTAAAAGTCGCATACTAAATTTGTGAGATTGCAATGTATTGTGCTACACAATTATATGATTATTATATTATCTATGAATTATTCTATCTAAAGAAATCCTTTAGTCAAATAAAATATATTTTAATTCACGCATCTAGTAAATTTAAGTTCTATAATAATGGCATTAGCGTTGCATTATTTATGAGTCATTTTATTTTATTATGTTATTTGAATCTAATTAACAATATATATGGACTTTTATAATTAATATTGATCTTGTTTTAAATATTAGTTGTGTCTATATAAAAAAATGATGACTTTTATTCGAGGATATAAAATTAATGTAATATCACAAAATATGATACTAAAAAATAATATAAATGTTAGCAGAGTTTATTAAATATAATAATATAAATGTTATGAGTAATATAAAACTACACAAAGAAACCCTATAACAGAAATTAAAGATCCAATTTAATAAATTGATGACTTAAAAATTAAGGACTCAATTTAATAATTTGATGACTTTTGATGAGATTTATTACTTTCAAATCTTAACATTATTGAATTTTTTTTAGCTAGTTTTAAAGCATTTTTAGAGTTTTTATGGTCAAAATCAAAATATAAAATGTCAATAAGATACTGTTACTTTCAAATATGTGCATCTCTAGTAACTGCAAAGCAATGAATTGTTTTTTTATATTATTATTTCTCTCTTTTTTGCAACACTTGTAATTTTATAGACATTGGTTTCTTTATCTTATAAAATAATGATTAGTTTGTCATGAGGTAAATTAAATTAGTAATTCACTCATTTTTATACATCATCAAATAAATAGGTTAAAGATAACATGATGTTACCACTCATGTCTTCTCATATAAAAAACTTTAATGTTGCTAAATGCCAATTGGGTTACAATATTCAAAGTCATAAGCTGATTTAATTTGCGGCACCAAACCCCATATAAACAAGATTAAAGATCCAATTTAATAACTTTATGAATAAATAATTAAAGATTCAATTCGATGAAAGTTGACATGATTTTTTACTTTTATATTTAATCTTATTAGCTTTTTTTAAGCATTTTTAGAGTTTAAAATTTCAACAAAACACTATACTACTACTACTACTACTCCTACTCCTATTACTACGTGAGGATGTTATAATTTTAGTATTTCATTAAAGGAAAATACTTAATCAAAAGTTAAAATAATCGGTGCATATTTGGTCTGAATATTGTTTTTTTAACTTTAAGACTATAGTTCACTTAATTTTATTATCATGGCTTTATTTCCAAATCGACTTCACATATATTTATAGGTAAATCCTTTTATTCACTTAATTCATTTTACAGATTAATTTAAAATGATTTTATAGCTTCTTGTATATTAGCAGTGCAGCGATTTATGTCAAAATGATGATAAAAAAAATTCAATAGCGCATGTATAAATTATTGTTTTATTAGGTTTTTAATTAATGTTTTATATATAAATTATTAACATTCGATCCATTTCACACTATGTGTCAACTACCGTGAAAAAGATTAGTAAAAATTATTTAATCTATTAATTGCTAAAAACTATTCATAGAAATATTTTCTATGCTTACCATCCCTTTTTTGGTTTTCTACTCTAATAGGTACAAGAAAAGGTGAACCTAGTAGTGGGTGTGAAGAAACAAGTCAACAAGCTGCAAAGCAATGTCATTGACATCCAATTTGTCCTTGAAGATGCAGAAAGAAAACAATTGAAGGATAAGGCAGTAAGAGTCTGGCTAGACAACCTAAAAGATGTATGCTATGATATCGATGACATACTAGATGAATGGAGCTATGCAATTCTTACATGGGAAATGGATGAAGAAAACACTCGTTCCCTGAAAAAGATGCGATGTTCCTTCATGAGATCTCCTTGCTTTGGTTGCAATCAAGTGGTTCGACGTCGCGACATTGCCCTCAAGATCAAAGCAGTTAGTGAAAAATTGGATGAGATTGCCAAAGAGAAAGCTATGTATGGCTTTGAATTGTACAAAGCCACTGATCATGAACTGCCGCGACTAACATATACCTGTGTTGATGAATCGATGGTGTGTGGCCGAGATGATGAAAAGAAAATTGTTGTAAGCAAGTTGTTGGCCGAATGTAGTCAAGAGACATAGAACGTGGATGTCATCTCTCTAGTAGATTTGGGCGGGATTGGAAAAACAACTCTCGCCCAACTAGCTTTCAACGATGCTGAGGTTACGACTCATTTTGAGAAAAAGATATGGGTGTGTGTTTCAGAACCATTTGATGAGGTTAGAATAGCCAAAGCTATCCTTGAGCAGCTTGAAAGGACCACACTGAATTTGGCTGAATTGCAATCCCTTTTACAAAGAGTTTCTCAATCCATTAACGGTAAAAGGGTCCTTCTTGTCCTTGATGATATCTGGACCGAAGATCATAGACAGTGGGAACGATTGAAACCATCTCTCGCAGGCTGTGCACGAGGAAGCAGAATTCTAGTGACCACTCGTAATGGCGTTGTGGCAACAATGATGGGAACCAACCACCGGATCAACATTGAAACATTGTCTAAAGATGCATGCCGGTCAATATTCAATCATATGGCATTCCATGAAAGAAGCAAAGATGAACGTGAAAGACTGACAGATATCGGAAATAAAATTGCAAACAAGTGCAAGGGCTTGCCTCTAGCTGCCAAGGTATTAGGAGGTCTAATGCAGTCTAAAAGAACAAGAGAAGAGTGGGAAGATGTTTTATCCAGCGAACTATGGAGGCTAGATGAGGTTGATAAAAATCACGTTGAAAAACAAATATTTCTACCTTTGCTTCTGAGTTACTACGATTTACCTTCTGTGGTAAGACGATGTTTCTTTTATTGTGCCATGTTTCCAAAAGACTACGAGATGGACAAAGATGAATTGGTGAAGATGTGGATGGCTCAAGGTTACCTGAAGGGGACTGGAAGTAGAGACATGGAGGTTGTTGGTGAGCAGTACTTTCAAGTCTTAGCAGCACGCTCTTTCTTCCAAGATATAGAAAAGAATTACCGAGAAGATATCACATTCAAGATGCATGATATAGTGCATGATTTTGCCCAATATATGACAGAAAATGAATGTCTAGCGGTGGGTGACAATAACCTTGGAGAAGCAACAGTGGAGACTTCAATTGAAAGGGTTCGTCATTTAAGCATGATGCTGTCAGGGGAGACCTCTTTTCCCTCGTCCATTCACAGAGCAAAAGGTCTCCGGAGCCTCTTGATCGACTATAGGGTATACCGTTGGGATGGAGCTGCACTACCTGATGTAATCAAGCAGTTGACATGCATCAGGTCATTGAATCTATCAAGGTCTTCAATCAAAGAAATACCAAAAGAGGTAAGGAAATTGATACATTTGAGACACCTGAATTTGGAAGGTTGTGGAGAGTTGGTGTCCCTGCCAGAAACCATGTGTGATTTATGCAATCTGCAATCCCTAGATGTTAGATGGTGCACGTTTCTCAATGAATTGCCTCGAGCGATAGTAAAACTTATCAAATTGAGGCATCTCCGTATTTATGAGTCATGTGTGGCCTTCATACCAAAGGGAATAGAGAGGTTAACATGTCTTCGAACATTAGATTGGTTTGTCGTGTGCGGTGGTGGTGAGAATGAAAGTAAAGCAGCTAATCTAAGAGAATTAAAAAACTTAAATCACATTGGAGGGAGTCTTGTAATAGAGAATCTACGAGGAGGCATAGAAGACGCCGTGGAAACACAACTTAAGAATAAAAAGTGTCTGCTTTGTTTGGAATTGCATTTCGACGTCAACCATGAGGATGACATTTTAATTGAAGTTTTACAGCCTCCATCAGACTTGGAAAAACTATCAATACATAGGTATGGTGGGACAATTTTGCCAAATTGGATGATGGCATTAACCAGATTACAAGAGCTTCAACTCCGTTATTGTGGAAATGTGGAGGTTTTGCCTCCGTTGGGAAGGTTGCCCAACCTTGAAAGCCTAGTATTATTCAGGGTGGGGGTGAGAAGGTTGGATGCTGGATTTTCAGGTATAGAAGGAGTTGAGAATGCCATTATAAATGAAGGAGAAATTGCAAGGATCATTGCTTTCCCGAAATTGAAAACACTTCAGATTTGGGGTCTCCATGAAGTAGAAGAGTGGGATGGAATTGAAAGGAGAGGGGGAGAAGAAGATGCCACCACAACTTCAATATTTATTATGCCACAACTTCGTGACTTGTCAATTAAAGAATGCCCATTATTGAGAGCACTACCAGACTATGTTTTGGCAGCGTCTCTACAGAAGCTACACGTAGAAGGTTGCCCCAAGCTAAGAGAACGCTTATTTTCCAAGAAATCAACCACACAATTCGATTTTGGCCAGTGGGGAATATTTGAGGAACAAGTTGAGGAGAGGGGTGAAGATTGGCACAAGATTTCTCACATCCCATCCATTCGTTTTCCAGAAGGACAAACTCCTTTAGAAACAAAGACTTTTATAATGACAAGATCAGGTCCACGTGCGGTGTTCAGGTGAGAAAGACAGAACGCTTTAGAAGATGCAGGTACAGGTAAATTCTTCTACCAGTGTTACATCTTAACCGTAAGAGTTTTTATATTTATTAGAATTTTTCATTAATATTTTTTAACGATCTATTTTTAACATTTGAGATTTGACAGATTGGCATAAGATTTCTCACATCCGACAAGTTTATTTGTAAGCCTCGGAGGGTTCATTCAATGTTGTATAAAGCTCCGTATATGTTTCTATATAAGTGGATTTTATTATATGTAGTCTGTTGTTGATTTGGATTTTATTATTTGTAATATGTTGTTGACTTGGATTTTATTATTTTACTACCTGTTCATTTGTAACCAGAAAAATGTTATTTTAAATAATGTTTTTTTTAATTATTTTAATATATTTTAAATAATAAAAAATGAAACTATTGGCAATAAAAAACATCAAAAAGGTATATGTTAATACTTGGAGTCCTTTCTTCTTTATACCTTTTCTATTCTTTTCACCGTGTTAAATTATTATTATTTATAATTTTATAAAAAATGTAAAAATGTTATTAAGTTAAAGGTTCAATGTTTAATAAATGAATATTTTTTAAATTATTTAGATAGTAATATATTGAATAATATTTAAAAAATATTAAGATGCCATATTTAATCAACTATGTTGAACTCGAACTCTTGATATAAGTTATGAAAACATAATAACATCATAAAATATAAATTAAAATAAATTAGAAACTAATTTAAATTAAATTGTTGTAAAAATCATATTTTTTTAAAAAATCTTGATAAAAATAATATTATCTTGTTTTCTTTCTTAAAAATTAACCTTGTCTTTCCCTCGCACACGCTCTCATTCTCAATTTTTCCTCTCTCTTCAAGCAATCAACCATGGGTGATAGTCCAAATTTTTCACATCTATAAAGTGTTTTCCATCCAAATGTTTTAGAAAATACTTTCCGAAAATCAAATCAAATTTTTCTTTGACTGGAAAGTGTTTTCCATTGACCGGAAAGTGTTTAGTGTTGACCGGAAAGTTTAGAAAATGATTTTTCTTTGACTGAAAAGTGTTTTCCGTTGACCGGAAAATTTAAAAATAATTTTTCGGAAAGTGAATTCCAGAAAACAAACTCAGCCTAAGCACGCATTGATTGTCATTGGATCAGGCCAAACTTCTCTTGGAATCAAAGGTTCTTGCTATTTAAGCGCTCTCTCTCTCCGTGTGTTTTTATTCATTTTCTTGTCATTCTGAATGTACTATGCTGTTGATGATTGCTTAGATACTATGCTGTTCATTTTATTTAATTTTAATGGTGCTGTAGTGGCGTGTTGTTATTGCAATTGAGAAGAAATTGCCATCTATTTTAGTTGATGAATCTTCTGTAAGTGGACATTCATTATTATTTTTAATGGTTTTGTTATATTCTCTTGTTGAAATTCAAGAAACCCTTTGTTTTTTATGTTTTCGATTGTGTTTTCTCAGTGAACCTTTCGGGTCGGCCATGTCATCTTTTAGTAATAACATAAAAATAGAGACATGGGCTTGTATCATTCTAATTGAAGAAGCTGCTGATTGCTGTGGAAAAGCAACGAGGGTTCTAGCCAATGAGGTGTTGGTCTAGTAGTGAATGGGTTTATATTGAGATTTAAGAGTAATTTGAGTTCAGTGACATCGGTTGGTAGAAATCTGCTCAAATTCAGTGTAAAATTGTAATTTTTATTAATATATTTGAGCTTAGTGATTTGGTTTCTTGCCAATGATGCGTTGTTATACTAGTTAATGACTCTAAGATTGGGAATTTGGATGTTGGAGAGTGTAATTTACATACGCATTAATCCCACATTTTATAAAAAGGTGGTGTTGATTATATTAAATCATGTTGAATGAGGTGGAGATGGTTTGATTTTGGAGGTAGTCGCTTGGTCTATTATTCTAATTTGCAAGGTGATATATAACTTAAGTTGGTTATTGATGATATTTAATTGCTTGCTGTTTCAGGTTTAGAAAATGCAGAATCTGACACCAATATTGGAGCTGTCTACAAGTTAGTTTCGGCATGCTTCTCAGTAATTGGGATGTTTCATCTTCGTTTAGCTTGTAGCTAACATATCTGTCATGAATGATTTTAGCTGGCGGGTGTGTGGATTCAAAGCTCTTCTTATGTTAGGTGGGAAATTATATAGTTTCTTGTGTTGTTTTAGTGTTCTGACAAGTGTGAAATTTGACCCAAGGTGGTATATAGAGATAAAAACATGCCTCATAATCTGAACTTCATTGTAACTCCTTGTAGGTCAATGTTCTTAAATGGTCTAGTTAACGGCTTGACTTTGACATGTAGTTCATGTAACCTGTTGCTGTTTCAACTGAAAAAAGAGGAAGGGTATTTGGTTGGATTTGAAATAAGCCATCTTGGCTATTTGGTTGCTCGATGAGCCATTTCTCACTAACTATTACCTATGTCAAAATGGGTTGCTTTGATGTGCTCTTTTTGTTAACAATGCTGAATCACACGTATTTTGTTGGAGTGGAATGGGTCCTGACTTTAGAGTGTTGGTTCGGAAAAGTAGGAAGCAAGCAGAATAATATCATAGACTGTACAAGGTACCGATCTTCAAGGTTTTCTTTATTATTTTGCTTGATGCCTCTAAACAAGGACTGTACACGGTCCTGACAATTGTGAGTTTACGTGATTAGTGTTTGCATGTTGCTTTTTATATGCACATTGAATCATATTTTTATAGAATTGAGAATCTGGAATGGTCATTTCAGACGCAGAGAAGAGGATCCCAGTAGTGGAGATGTTAAAAAGTGGAAGAGTGACCACACTCTTTCTCAGAGAAGGTGGAAAAGGAAATTGTTTTTCATAGTGTGCTTCTCATCATGATGCAAACTAGCTAGAATCGTATGTTGTTTCGAGAAATGAATCTAATGGTAGACAGGTGAAATAAACCTACTGCTAAAGCTATTCGTAAGGGCATTTCAAAGGTATAGTGACGAGGGACTGATCGATTTTTCTGTGGTTTTTAAGAATATGCGGAAAGAAGTGGATCCGAATAATGTTTAGGCTGCTCTTGATACTCTTCCTGTCACTCACGAGACTTGGGATGATCTTATTAATGTAGCCGTGCAACTTCGTTTGAATAAACAATGGGATCCAATTGCATTGGTGGGTAAATCGTGCTTTATTTCTTTCATTGTGCTTTATTTCATGCACAAATTTTTGTGGCAGGATGTTTGCACAAATCTTTTCTCTTCAATCATTAAGACTGAAACCTCGATTGTTCAAATCTCCATTAAGTGGTTGGTGGTGCAGTTGGTATATGGAATTCTCATAGACCATCATTTTCCTACAACTAAATGAAACAAATCTCTTTACTCTCTCTATTTATTATATCGACATTTTAAAAATCATGAATTCTTAATAATCTTGTTGAGTGTAACAATTCCCAGATATGTCAATGGATATTGCACAAGAGCTCCTTCCAGACAGATGTCATGTGCTACAATTCGCTAATAGATGCTTATGGGCAAAAATATTTGTAAAAGAAGGCAGAAGAAACATATGTTGATCTTCAAGCCAGGTTTACCCTGTTGAAGACACTTATGCCCTTCTTATAAAGGCTTACTGAGCATGTGGATTGTTAGAAAAAGCTGAAGCTGCCTTTGTTGATATGCGAATGTATGGCCTTCCTCCAAGTATGTGTTTACCAATTCATTTCTTCGTAGCTTTTAGGGAGATTGTATTTTCAAGAACTTGAACTTCATCAACCATTTCTTCTAAAACAAAATTTCCTCAAGTCGTAAGATTTTTGTGGGGTTAAATTCGTTTTAGTTTTTGAAACTTTGCTCAACCATTTCCTAATAAATATTGTCTCTTTCCATTTATTTGACAGTAAATAATCAAATTGGGAAGACGCCCTTCATGTATGAGGGCACAAATACAAATGAATTCTGAAAGATAAATGCATTACTGTAGAAGGAGAAAAACATAAGATTGAATCGAAAACGCAAACCTTCGCATAGCATATTCAAAAGTTTTCAAGATTGTAATCATGATTAATGCAACAATAGCATTAACAAAACCCAGCCTCGTCTTTCCTACAGAATGCTAGATCATTTCAAGATTGATAAGATGATAACTACTTTGAGT
Organism: Salix exigua; assembly: GCA_032356905.1. NCBI lineage: Eukaryota > Viridiplantae > Streptophyta > Magnoliopsida > Malpighiales > Salicaceae > Salix > Salix exigua. The sequence continues at coordinate 11,870,190 of CM063599.1, forward strand.
TGTGTCAGTAAAGGCTTAGAAGTCCTTTTAAATTACTCTGCGAGTGTAAGTTGGATCAATTTCAGTTTTATCTACCTTCTCAGAGCAGAAACACCTACTATTTGCAGGCACTTCTTTGATTGAAGAGGAACCGGCAAGAAAACATATGGGAGTAATAGATTTACATCTATTGAATGAAAGTATCCCTGGTGAAATCCAAAACTAACTGAAAATGGGTAATATACTCACCTAAATTTAATCTTTCAAGCCATCAAACAAAAATTTCAACAGAAGGAAAAATATTGATTTATCTCTCAAACTATTTTCTTAGCTAAATATAGTCTATGAAACTCAGCAAGATGAAAAAAGAAACAAGTATTCAAGTGCATATCACAGAATACATTGCCTAAGCAAAATCAAGATGCAGGACATATATTGGGACAGCACAAAAAAGAACTCAAACCATTCCCATAAAAAACTCAGAATACAGTTAAACAGGTCAAACTGCAATAGCATATTAATCAAAAACAGCTTTATTTGCACACAATGGTTGGATAAGGATTTCCTGACAATTCTCACCAGATTTTGGAACTCTCAATTGGTACAAATGAAAATGAAAAATCATTGTAGAATGGTAACATATTATGGACTTGACCAAGGTTCCTGGCTTAAAGACTTGCACATATCCAACTTAAACACAGGAAAACTAGTTCCGACATTTAATGTACTAAGACTGTATATATATCAACTAAAAAGTTTATTAAGTAACCACCAAATCACGCTAGTTTATCAATCATGCATTTAATTACTACCATTTAATCAACACAAAAACCAGAAACATCACTAAAGTGTCAATACCTGCGATCCAGAACCAATGCTCGGATCACTTCCTCTCAAGCCATCCACAAGCTCAGTATACAACTGTTCCTTTGGAACACCATAATATGAGAATTCCACAACATCCACATCACACCACACTCCTCCTGCTCCCTGGCCCATACAATGAAAAGGCAAATTAACTTCCTAAGCAAACAATGAAGCCAGTCATAGATCAAACAAGATAAAATAAACCAAATGTCCTTCAAAGAGAAATAGAGGCCAAAGTAATGCTGGAAGCACCGGTTTTCTTACCTCAAGGGCTTCAGGTAGGCACTGGACATGGCTGAGCCATTGCCTATGAACTTTACGGGCAACAAAAACAAGAATTGCAGGAATATCCGTCAAAATACCCCTCTGGATTCTAAATCCAATTGATGTTCCAAGACTAAACCGCCTCAATATTTTGCAATGAAATGCCCTACTGGTCTTTAGCTCGAGCAAGGTGGTAGCTTGCTGCCCTGTTGCCGACCTCCCAAGAGTTTCTGGAAGCAGCCCCTTCTGAAGGTTTCCAAAATAGTTTGCCCTGTCTTCTGCTGCATCATTTAGTCGACTCAATGTGGGCCAGGAGAAGTAGGCAGCATTACTCTCAGAGTGCTGCCCACCTGAAGCAAAGGGTTGAAGTGGGACAAACTTGACCAAGGCAAATGATTGCAGTAGTTTCTTTCCAAATCTAAAGCAGATTCCTCTGATTGTGAGGATCCAGAGTGATGAATCCTTAAACCTAATCTGTTCCTTTCCATCTGTCAGCTGTCCTACACAGACATATTGACTGTATAATCTTAAGAACAAATTAGGTAGCTTTAATTCTAATAATATAAAGAAGCTACACTGCTTTGATAATTGCAGGAGAAACTGTAGTGCTTGAACAGTAAGAGTAAATACTGAAACTGAAGAACAATCCCACTATACAATAACATAAAACACTTTAAAAAAAATATTTCAGAAAAAATATAAATAGATAAAAGAAATAACAGGTAACCAGAGCTACTCCGCACAAACAAATTTGCAAAAACACCTGTAGTGAAAAATCAAGCATGGAAGTTTCAGAAAACAAGGACCATGATTAAATATATGGCATGAGCATTCTGGCCCCTAATTTGAAGCTATAGGCGCTAAAATAACTAGCTGTTTGGATCATAGACTAAGGAACCAATGATATGCAAAACAAGCAACCGAAATAATATATATATATATATATATATATATATATATATATATATATTAGGATTGGGATTCTTATTCTATATATAGAATAAGAATCCCTATCCTAATAAAGATCCAAGAGGAAACAAATTCTCCAAAGGGTATGAGGAAAATTGAAGAAGAACACGCAAAAATAGAAGCTTCACATAACAAATGCAGAATAGATAGGGGAATAGTGTCATCCTTTTCCATGCAGAAAACCATAATAAAACAGAAGCAAAAAAGGACACAAAATCATTCAGAAGTCAGCAAATTGAGATGCAAAACTGCAAGTCAATGCAAGTCGTTGAGAAACGAATACAAAGAAACTAAACCCACATATCCAATAGATGAAGAAGGCAACAAATGACAATTAAATTTTAATTAGGCAAAAAAATTGAAATGATTATTTGAAAAACAGATTAAATACTTCATAAAGACCATAACTTTCTGGAAAAAACTGAGCTAAAACAATCAAGAACCTTCTTTTATGAACTGAAATTGATCAAAACCCAGATACAAAAACTCAGATTGATAAAACAAGCAAACCCCGTATTTAAATCAAGACCAAAACCAACAGATTAAGCAAAACCCAGATAGTATATACAATTAAAAACAAGGTTTTTATGCAACACTGACCAAGCAAAAAAGGTGGAGCTCTGATGGGGGACTCCAAAAATAGCCCCTTGAAGCTGTTCATGCCCTAGTACACAATCTCTTTCATTAGTGATTGATACTCTGCATGGTAAAAAAAAAAATCAAAACTTTATGCTCCTATTGACATGTAGAGAGAGAGAGAAAGCAGTGTGCTATTGAAAAAAAAAGAGCCAATATTTTCTAGGCAGACAGAGAGAACTAAGTATTAAACTATTTGGAGAGAGAGCGAATAGCAATAAAAAAATACCAATTGATTACACACTTTTTATTTCCTTTATTTTTTCCTTTTGATTTCTTTATCCCTTTTTTTCATTTTCTTTAGGTAGATATAACTTATGGAGGGAGGGGGAGTTGAGTGATAACATTTCTTGTCGGAAAAAGAAGTGCAGCAGCCATAACGGAGGGTTTCAATGGAGGAGAAATTTTTTTCTTTGGGCCCATACATATTTGCTCCCTAAAAGTAGCACATTCTTCACCCAAATAATTTAACTCCCACCTATCTATGGGGTGATGGCTGGTTCGAGTCATCTTCTCCCGTTGTTCTTGCATTCTTACTTGCCTTTGTTATCTCCAATTCATTCATAGATATTTTGTGCATCTTGGTTATTGCACTGTATGTTTTTCTGATTAATTTGAGGAGAGTAATGAAAGATTATGGCCTGTTTGTTTGCTGGAAAATAATTTCCTTTTGGAAAGTGAATTCTCGATAGTGTTATTGAAAATGAACTGGAAAATACTTTCCAGTATTTGTTTGTGTTATGGAAAATGAACTGGAAAATAATTTATTAATAATTTTTTTAAAAGTTTATCCTATGTATATTAAATATTTAATATAAAATATTTAATCATTTTTAAATAAAAAATAAAATCAAAAAGTATAATGATGATTTTTTTATTATATCCTATTCTCCTATATCATTTTGCTTGTGATATGTTGTCTTGTATTCCCCTATACATTACCTATTTCTAATATTTCGTCTTTGGTTTGAGAATATGCAACATGGAGTTAGAAACTATGGTGTTTTTCAAAAGAAGTTGATAACTAATGTTAACTATTAATTTGTGGATGTCATAAAAATTCAGCATCTAATTGGTGAATTCATCTTCTCTTAAGAGGCTTCTTTCATCATTTGAAGTCAATCTTTTCAACGTCAATCTTTAAGGTTTCAACTATTTTATGAAACAATTTTCAGTGGTCCCGCGCCCAGGCAGATGCTGCTTATAGTGATAATACAATCATAAAACCATAGCCCAGTAGAATAATAGGAGGTGAATCTTTTAATAGAAGTCATATCCCTGTCTGTACACATTCAACACTTGCTAAGGTCTTATTATGTATGTGTTCCACAAAATTCAAATGTTCTATGTGTTCAACCTTGCTATCCCACGCAACCATTCGAACGATTTTCATGATCTTCAAGTGCTGATCACCGATTCATCTCCAGCTTCCGGAAATAATAAATAAATCGATTAGCTTGGCAAGAATTCCATGACAATGTGAGCTAAACAAGAAGATTTGATTTTTGAAGGAGTACCTTTCCCAGGAACAACTATAACAGGTGCAACTTTACAGTGGTGGAAGCAATATTCACTCGCACTACCCTGAAGTATCCTGCAGGAAAAAGATGGAAATAAGAACACACACATGAAGAAGAAGAGTGGGATTGATAGGAGGGAAAGAGACAAGAAAAAGAAAACCTTTGAACTAAGCTTCTGCCTCTGGTACCCATCACCACAGCTGCAGGCTTTAACCTTTCTGCTTCCTTGCAAATTATCTTACCAGCATCCCTTCCACAATCCGAGCCACGATACTCACCTGTTAAAAACAACCAATATTCAAAAGAAATTGGTGGAAAAATTGATTTTTCGTAGATTTTAAAACTTTTGACACTGCATTTAAAAAAACTTTTTCCTACTATCTGCGAGTGTGCTTTACGAAGTAATTTTACACCTCGATAGCTAAAGAAAAATAATTGTTAAATATTTTTGATATTTTATCCAAATTCTAATGGATAATCATAAACAACTTATGATATCCAATTTTCATTTCAAAACATGAGAAATATGCTATATTTGTTTTCACAAAAAATATGCCTGGAAAAACCTTGGATTTCGATCGTATGCATGAAAACAATATATTTTTTATTTATAATTTTTTTAAAATATATTTTTTGTTTCATGCAGATTTTATATTTTTATTTTTTTTCTATTTTTTATTTTTTGTGTGTGCTGGCTGGGCCCATCATTTTGGGGCTGGATTGCCAACCGGGATGCGCTGGTAGGCCCATCTATTTTCAACCTAGGCTTTCAACCACATCGAGCATGTCAGCCTAGGCATTTTCTGGTTGGCCTTCCATATTTGTATTTCAGCCTATTTTATTTATTTTTTTAGTTGTACTCCAAAATTTGCGGTGAAAAACTATATTGTAAAGTACATCATTTGATATTAAAGTACAATAAATGCACTGACCTTAGAACGATTAGGTTTTTTACCCAAAAAGGTAAGACTCTCTCACGAAGAGAGATCTACTTTTATTTTTAGAATAGATCATCGATTTGACCTAGAAGAACAATCATATAATAATGCAACTTGCCTTAGGGAGGATGCATTAGGGTGATACGTCTTTCCCTTACACAACAAGTTCTCTTACTTAAACTCTGATGGACCATTAGATTTTCTCATTACCTTAATACTAGATGATGACAACTCTTGAAAATTATAATAATAATTCTATGGTTATAGAAAACTTTTATATGCACCTCGTCTCCGAGGATGGTCGTGTTTAAAAATGGTTGTCATGACAAGTGGGGAAGAGACACTGAAAACCTACATAATGTTGTTTTGCCATCATGAGTCATGGTCTGAGGTGTTTCTTGTCTCTTTTGTGTAGTACACAGAAGAGTGGTAAAGGGCTAAGTGCATCATGTAATCACAAAAATTTGAAATGTAGCATAAAGTGATTTGTAATCGTTTAGAGTTACGGTAGTTTTGTGTTTTTTCTTGAAATGATTTTTGTTCTAAAAACCATTATAAATGTTTTTTAGGTGTTTTTAATGATTTAAATATATTAGTATAAAAAATCTAAGAAAAAATTATTTTATTTTATTATATTATTTCAATCTAAGAAATGTAGCATAAAGTGATTTGTAATCGTTTAAAGTTACGGTAATAGTTGAACTATCTTTAATAAACCATATCTTCTCCATTAATCTGTCATATCTACAGAACTTCAATACTCTCTCTCAAGTTAGATCAAGGGGATTAGTTGATTTAAGCTTGGTTAACAATCGATGAAATTGGACAAAAGATAGTCTTTTGGAGAATTCATCAGCTAGTTGATCATAAGTGTCATAAATTATTTCTGGTTTATTCCCTAAATTCTACCCAAAATCAAATAAAAATAAAAATAAAATAAAATAAAGTAAAAGGGGCTGGTGTTTGTAGAAAAATTAAGATACAAATTTTGGACATTTTCGAGAGTGTGATCGTACCTTTTTTGTTCCAAAAAATGAAGAAAAATGCAAATTCAAGGCTAACCTAATTTATCATTGGATAATTTGTTTAAAAATTATGTCAAAAGACATAATTATATTTTTATGGGCCAATATGATTTAATTGTTGGCCAATTTAAAATGTAATTATGTTTAATAATTAATTTAGGGCTTACTAGAAGGATTTAGTTAAGCGCAATGACTTAATTATACTTTAAATAGGTCAAATTTATTTTATTAAGGATTTAATTGGTGAAAAATTAAATTTGGAAGCCTAATTTTGGTTAAATTGAGAAGATTAGAATTTCCGAAAACAAAATTTTTTGGGGTGAAATCGGAATCCAAAATTGAAGAAAAAACATTATTTTTCCTGTCGAAAAACTCCTTTTTGTTTCAACCCATTTTTTTACTGTGTATTTATATTTTTTTTTCAATTTTTTGTATTTTCTAATTTATTTCAAATTTAAAATAAAAAATTTGATATGTTGAGGCCTTAACGGAAGCAATGCCCTGCAACCCACCATTTTCTGCATGGCAACACACCATCTCCTGGACATTACTCTAATGCCCTGCTCATTATTACCTATAAGCTAAATGAGCTTTGTCTTCCACTATAGCAATAGACACCGTTTTAAGTAGTAAAATTACTATTTTACCCCTTTGTTCACAATATTTTTTGCCATGATTTCAGGGGTATTTTCAATTTCTTACATTTCTATGCACAGTAAAATAACCATAATAACCTCTAATAAGACAAAAACCAAGAATTGTCTTTAGGGGTGCCACATATTTTCACATTTTCATTGCATAGTAAAATAATTCTTTTAGCCTCTAATAAGACAACGCAAAAGTTGCCTACAGGGGTGTTTCAGGAGTTTTACATTTTAAAAAATATATATAAATACAGATATACCTCCGTATACGACAAAATACAAGAGTTGTCTATAGGATTTTTAGGTAATTTACTAATTTTTTAATATTATTTTCTAACGAATATTATTAGGGTGGCACGTGCGGCATTCGGTGGTCAAAAATATGCATCTGACGTCTCATTGGATACGCCAGCATGTCCTCTTCCTCATGGTGGGGCGCATGGCACCACATGATGGACGGAGACTTGACAGTGGTCGATTAAAGTTTCCCCCTCCTTTTCTCTCTTCTACATGCTAAATTACATGGTAGACCCCTTTGTTTATAGTATTTTCATTTCAGTCCCTAATCTTTTAATTATTTTGTATGGTCCTTATTTATGTTATATAAGTTTTGATTTGTTTCAATTTTGTCCTTCAATTGAAATTGATTATATACTTCATATTCATTTCGGTCCTTATTTTTTTAATTTTAATATTGGTTTTAAATCCCTTAATATTTTTAATATAGAAGTTTGAATTTTATCAATTTTGTTTATTAATCATATATTTTATTTTCATTTTGGTCCTTATACTTTGAATTTTTTATTTTATTTTAATTTCTTTATTTTTATTTATATATTTATGAAATAATTCCTATTTTTGTCCATGTTTGTATATATATATGCTCTTAGTTTTTGCTTGCAATTTTTTTTATTTTCTATTTTGTTGAGTTTGTATTTTTTTAATTTAGTCCTTAAATTTTAATTTGTGATTGTGATTATTTGAAAATTGATATTTCTTATTTTTTCTCTTTGTTTGTTTTTTTTTGTTTGTTATTATTTTTATGTATTCTTCAAGTAAATTATTTTTTAAGCTAATACTATTTATTTTTGTTTTTTCATTTATTTTATTTTTTGATGTTTTTTATGTTGTTTATATTAAAAATAGACTTTTGTGGATTTTTAAGTATGATATTTCAGATCTAATATCATGTAAATAAAAAATATATATGTAGACAAAACAAATAGAAAAAATTGCCCTGCACTTCGCCACACCCAGAACCAAAAGTTTTTAACATTTAAAAAATATGTTAATGGTCCTATATTTTGATGCTATACATCTGAGAGAAATAATCAACCGACAAACCTTTTGATTATTTAGGTTTTTTACATATTAATTTAATTATGAATAAGGTGTTTAAAATAATGATAACAATCCTTTTTAAGTTTTTTTTCTTAAACATATATTAGGCTAATTATATATTTTGATAGTTGTTTAATATTTATGATTATATATATATATAAACTATTTTTTAAAATCTCAAATTAATTTAATCTCAGTTGTTCTGAAATACTTTTAATATAATATTATTAAGAATAAATCTTAAAAAAATATAACAATAATGATGGTGACATCCATGTATTGTCAGTAATAATTAGAATATATATTATTTACAATAATGGTTATAATGACAATTAAAATAATTATGATAATTTAACAATTATGATAATAACAATGAGAATAATAATTGAAATAATTCATCAGTCGATGTTGTTTTTGTTAAAAATTGATTCTTGCATATTTTTATGTATCATATTTCAAATCTAATATCATGTAAATAAAAAATTATATGAAGGTATATGTACACAAAACGAGTGAAAATATTAGATCAAATTATCTACAGTGAAAAAATATACGAGTGACTTGCGCCGCGGCTAGAACCAAATTTTTTAACATGTAAAAACGTTAATGGTCTTAGAGTTTTTTATGATGTTTTACATCTAAGAGAAATAATCAACCTACAAAACTTTCAATTATTTAGTTTTTTATATAGTCATTTCACTATGAAAAAGGTGTTTAAAATAATGATAAGAATTATTTTAAAGGTATTTTTTCTTAAAAATATGTGAGGCTAATTATATATTTTGATGTTTATTTAAATTAAAGCTTTAATATATATATATATATAAGAAAAATAAACTAAGTTTTTTTGAAAAAATCTCAAAATAATTTAATCGCAGTATTCTAAAATAGTTTTAATATAATAATATAAAGAAGAAATCTTAAAGAAATAAGAATATAATTGAATTTCTTTTTTATGACCATAATGATGGTTGTAGCAATAGTATTGCCAGTAATTATTAAAATATTAATGATTTACAATAATAGCTATAATGGAAACAATAATAATTGTGATAATTGAACAATCATGATAATAATAATGAGAGTAATAATCAAAATAACTCATGAATCGATATTGTTTTTTGTTAAAAATTGACTTTTATGACTTTTTATGTATGATATTTCAAATATAATATCACGTAATCAAAAAATATATGAAGCAACATGTACACAAAATGGGTAAAAAAATTAGGCCATATTATCTATAATGAAACAATATACAAGTAACTTGACATGTGCTTTACCGCAGCCACAACCAATTTTTTTAACATATAAAAGAAATGTTAATGGTCCTAGATTTTTTTATGATACTATATGTTGGTACCCAATTTTTGACTCATTTATTTTTAAATTTCGAAAATATATATAAAAAAATACATATCGTGGTTCAAGGGCAAAATTGAGCAATTTGAGAGTTTAATGGTTAATTGAAGGTTAAATCGCGAAAATCAGGAGTCAAGGACCAGTTTAGAAAGTCGCACAAAGCAAGGTTGAGATTGAATTTTTGATGGGATTTCATTGCATAAAGTCAAGTTTAAATCCAATTGGGTGCAATTTTAGAATTTTTTAAAGGACCAAATCATTTTTTTCTTTCTTCCTAAAAAATTTGAAATCTGCATTTTTAAAAAAACAAGCATGCATCTGTTCAGTTGCATTGCATTGAATTTTCACATAAATAAATCATATTTATTTTCTTCCTATTTCAATTTGATCTTCTTCCCAATTCATCTTCGTCAATCAGCAAAACATATCAAAATTCTTCCTAAATAAATCATGATCTTCTTCCCAAATTTATCTCCGAAAAATCGTCTTCCTGATTGTCCTCCCTTCATCCCCGATTCTCCTCTAATTAACTTCCTTGCATTCGAGTCTTCTCTGCTATAAATAACAGATCTGCATGGTGAAGAACGAGAGGAGGAAAAAAGGAAAACAGAGGAGGGATTTACGTGAGAAACACGAGTGTAAAGGATGCAGAAAAATAGAGAGAATAGCAGAGCCATTGCCATAAAAATTTGAGTTAATCTTCTTCCTGCTCTCCCCGAGCATTTTCCCTCGTTACTCTGTCTTCTCTCTCTAAAGAAAATAGAGGAGCTTCCGTCTCTCTCTATCTCTCGGTGCAACACTTCAAGCCTTGACTCCGGCCACCTTGTGCTACCACTTCGTCACCATCATCTCTGCCTTCACTCCAGCATCACAGCCACCTCCTCCGGCGAAGTGGCGGACCAGCCAGCAGCGTCACCACAACACAGACCTCGTCACCTTCCGACGCCATTTCCGGCCACTACGAGGCCACCATTTTCAACGCCACCACGACTAAGAGAACCACTGAGAACTCCTCTACACAACCGTAGTAACAGGTAAGCCATTCGTTGTACTCGAAAAATCCTCATTTTTACTGTTCGTCTTCTTCATGAAAAAATGTCCCGATATCTGTTGATACGATGACAGGGTCGGTCGGGCTTTGTGCCCGACCTAGATATATTAAGCGGGCGGGTTTCAACCCCGTGACGGGCTGCAAGCCTAGCCCAAGATAAGTTGAGCTGGAAGCCTGACCCAAGTTGTCGAGGTCGACGACCTAGGACCAATGTGAAACCCGAGAATAAAGTATACATAGAGGTGGGAGATTAAGATGAAACAAAGGAAAAGAAAATGATAGATATAATTAAGATGATATTATTATACAAAATTTAGGAAAAGCAAAAAAAAAAAAAAAAACGGGGACTATAAATACCCCTCTCTTTTCAGCCATGTTCAGCTGAAACCAAGTAGAGAGGAGAAGGAGAATTTCGAAATTCATCCCATAAAAATCAAGAGCAAACACCCCAAAATTTGTAAACCCATACAAGCCTTGGATTTCTAAAGTGAAAGAGCACAATTTGGTGGAGAAGTAACAAGAGAAAGTGAAGAAATTGGAGAAGAAAGGAGGAAGAGTGGCTGGATATTTTGAAGGAGAAGAAGGCTAGGATCCTTCCAAAAATTGTTAGATTCCATCCAAGTAAGGAGTTCTAACTTCAATTTCTAAGAAATTAACTTCAATTTAGAAGTTCTTGATTGTTTTTGAATTGGGAATTAGGGTTTCTAGCACAAAATGTTAGGGAAATGCATAAATGAGTAGTTTTCATGATTAAAGGAAAGACATGGCTGTTATTGATGAGAAATCAGAGATTGAAGATGAATTGAAGATATTTTCTTTTTCTCAAAAACAGGACAGTTTCGTTGCCCTATTTCTTAGGGATATTTGGACCTGAAAAACACATAATTAGGGTATGATCCCTCATAGAAGTTGTAGCTGGGAGTGTTAGCTTTCCAGCAAATCCAACCTCATCTAATTTGGAGTTCTGGAACTCCAGATATGGGTAAAACTCTGAGGAGAGGTCAAGCTGTCACATATGTTGACAATTTCGGCCAAGTTGAGAAAATATCAAAGATTTAGCCATGTTAAGGAGAGAAAAAAATTGTCCCTTTCCCTTCATAAAGTGTGTATTGATTTTCTGAAAAATAAAAGAAGAAAATAAAGGGTGATAAGAAATTGAATTCATGATGTTCTATTTGGACTACAAATGAGCTGAAAAATTAAAGGATGATAATGAGGAATATAAGTAAGAAAGAGAAGAATTGGAAAAAGGGAAATGAATAATATTACCAATTTTATTGTTGTTGTGTGTGATATAGGGAGTCATATAAATGAATAAATGGTGGGTAATTGTGGTTTCAGGAAGAACCGCGGGTGAAGGGCAACAACAACAACAACAACAACCGGGTAACGCAAGTCGAACATTCACAGCAGGTGGGTACTTGGTACCTATATTCTCTTATTTTATAATATTACTTACTTTGCCGGTTATGATATAATTTTGGTGCTTATTGGGAGGAAAAGGAAATGGGTAAAGGAAAGTTTAGGGGATGGAAAAAACATATCTACTTATATATTTATATATATGTGTGTTGTGTGGTTGTGTGTAAAAGAAACAAGCTAGTCGGTATGAATTATAAACTTGATTAACTATTCAATTTTGGAATAGTTAATGATATCGGCAGGTGGCGTCGATATCGGCATAATGTATAAACTTGATTAACTATTCAATTTTGGAATAGTTAATGATATCGGCAGGTGGCGTCGATATCGGCATAATGTATAAACTTGATTAACTATTCAATTTTGGAATAGTTAATGATATCGGCAGGTGGCGTCGATATCGGCATAATGTATAAACTTGATTAACTATTCAATTTTGGAATAGTTAATGATATCGGCAGGTGACGTTGATATCGGCATGACAACTTGATTAACTATTAAATTTTGGAATAGTTAATGATATCGGCAGGTGGCGTCGATATCGGCATAATGTATAAACTTGATTAACTATTCAATTTTGGAATAGTTAATGATATCGGCAGGTGGCGTCGATATCGGCATGATATATAAACTTGATTAACTATTTGATTTCAAAATAGTTAATGATATCGGCAGGTGACGTCGATATCGGCATGATGTATCAACTTGATTAATTATTCGATTTCGGAATAGTTAATGATATCGGCAGGTGATGTCGATATCGACAAAAATTTATTAGCTTTCGGGATGATAGCTCCTAAGGAAATAATCGGACAAGGATGAATTACTTTGGTAAATTCAAGCGATAAGCCACAGGCCCTACCTTAGCTATCACCTCAAATGGGCCAATATACCTCGGAGCAAGCTTTCCTTTCATTCCAAACCGAATGATGCCCTTCCATGGTGCTACCTTCAAGAAGACTCTATCCCCTATTTGGAATTCCAAGGGTCTCCTCCGTTTATCTGCATAACTCTTCTGTCTATCTTGGGCTTCCTTCATTCTTTGCCTGATTACCCTTACTTTATCAGTTGTTATTTGTACTAGTTCAGGACCCAGGAGTTTCCTTTCTCCAACTTCATCCCAACATATCGGAGTGCGGCATTTTCTCCCATAAAGGGCTTCATATGGAGCCATCCCGATAGAAGCTTATTATGCATGAATTCTACTAGTGGTAGCAAGTCTTCCCAGTTTCCCCCAAACTCTAATACACATGACCTCAAAAGGTCTTCAAGTGTTTGGATGGTTCTTTCAGATTGGTCATCTGTCTGGGGGTGGAATGCAGTGCTCAGATTCACCTCGGTTCCCAAAGCCCGCTGTAAGCACGGCCATAACCTTGAAGTAAATCTCGGGTCTCGATCAGATACCATTGAGATGGGAATTCCATGCAGTCTAATCACTTCGTTCACATATAATTTGGCCAACTTGTCTATGGGGTCTGTCATTTTGATGGGTAAGAACAAAACCGACTTTGTTAGTCGATCTACCACTACCCATATAGCATCATTGCCCCTTTTCCCCTTTGGCAATCCGGTTACAAAATCCATGGCTATATTTTCCCATTTCCATTCTGGAATTGAGAGTGGCTGTAATTCTCCTGCCGGCCTTTGATGTTCTACCTTCACCTGCTGACATATCCCACATCTTGACACATATTCTGCTATCTCCTTCTTCATATTTGGCCACCAGTAGTATTCCTTAAGATCTCTATACATCTTGGTACTCCTAGGATGGGTTGTAAATCAAGATTCATGAGCTTCTCTCAATATCTCACCCTTTAAGGTCTTATTCTCAGGCACATAAACCTGTTTTCCCATCACAACCAACCCTCCTGGCAGCATTTGAAGAGCAACTCCTTGCCTTGCTTTATTTTTTCCTTAATTCTCTCTAAGCCTTCATCTCCTAACTAAGCTTCTAGAACTTTATCTCGCAACACTGATCTGATCTTCATATGAGCTAGTAATGACCCTTCAGAACCCATATTAAGTTGAATTCCCATCCTTTTCAATTCCATCACATTTGTTTGTTCCGAAGTTCCTGTATCACCCATCCCTACTTTCCCTTTTCGACTTAACGCATCCGCCACTACATTGGCTTTGCCTGGATGGTAATCAATTATGCAATCATAGTCCTTTATCAATTCCACCCACCTCCTCTGCTGCATATTTAATTCTTTTTGCGACATTAGATACTTTAAACTTTTATGGTCGGTGAAAATTTGTACTTGTGTTCCATACAAGTAATGTCTCCATACTCGCAAGGCAAATACCACTGCTGCAAGTTCCAGATCATGGACCGGATAATTCACTTCATGTGGCTTTAACTGTCTGGAAGCATATGCGATCACTTTTCCATGCTGCATTAATACACATCCCAAACCCCTGCTTGAGGCATCACTATAAACAATAAACCCTTCTGTTCCAGAAGGAAGAGCCAAGATAGGGGCTGATGTAAGCCTTCTTTTCAACTCCTGAAAACTCTCCTCACATTCCTTTGACCAATTAAACCTCATTTCTTTACGAGTCAACTTGGTCAAAGGCAATGCGATTATGGAAAATCATTCAATGAACCTCCTATAATACCCTGCGAGGCCCAAGAAACTTCGAATTTCAGTCACATTTGTGGGCTTCTCCCACTTTAGAATTGCCTCTACTTTTCCTGGATCCACACATATTCCCCTAGCTGAGATAACATGTCCCAAAAATATCACCTCTTTAAGCCAGAACTCATATTTATCCAATTTCGCATACAATTTATTTTCTCTCAATATTTCTAACACCTTCCTCAAGTGCTTCTCGTGCTCCTGATAGGAGCTCGAATATACCAATATATCGTCAATAAACACGACCACACATTTATCCAAATATAATCAAAACACTCGATTCATTCGATCCATAAATACTGCAGGGGCATTAGTTAACCCAAAGGGCATTACTAAGAATTCATAATGGCCATAGCGAGTTCTAAATTCTTCTGAAACTACTAGTATTTACTAAATTGTTTCACTCATATGAAAAATGTATATTTTGCAGGTTCTTCTCACTCTCGTCAGGAATAGATTTTAAGTCTTATTTCCTTCTTGTAAAATAGAAACTTAGAAAGTGATGTGACATGTTGTAAATTGTATGGAATAGTATATTTGTGAATTTTGTTTCTGTAATATTAAATTGTGTTATGTTTGATGTATATGTGTATTTATAGGTGAAATTTTCATGTATGAATTGGCTCTTTCAATTTTATCTTTTATGTGTGATGTAAGATGGAGTTCTAAAATGAATATGGACTTGAGCATATTCTGGAATGAATCATGTTGTTGATTGTATTAAAATGGATGTGAATAATTTGGAATCTTCCGGTATAGGGGAGACTATGCCGAAATTTTGGTAAAAATTTCGAAGGAAAAAAAAAATTCATGCTTTATCCACTCTGTTTAGAGGGGAAATGTGGTCGTTACAACCAAGTTCAACCCGGACCCAAGATCTTACGGGTCGACGGCCTAGGTCTTTCAAGTGACGACTCGACCGAGACAAGTGAATTTGGCGACCAGGGCTCGAACTAGGAGGGTTACTGTAAATAATAAAATAAAAAAATAAAAAATATAAAAATACAAATTTTTCAAAAATATTTTTATTAAAAAAAAACGTGTTGTTTTTTTTTTACATACGGCCAATACACTAGCATATTTTTAAAAAGTTATTCTTTTTGAGAAAAAAATATTATTATCTTGGGTTTTGAGGAGAAAATGAGTATTAGCATGGATTTTTCAAAGAAAAAAATCATTTCTTGCATTTTGAGATTTTACAACATGTTTGTAAAATCCAAAGGATATTGACCAATATTTTAAAAAAAATATAAAATCTTATTTTGGGGAATTTATTATTCACAGTCGGAATTTGGATAAATAAATCCTAAAGGGGTTAATATCCAAAATATTCGGCGGGAATGATATGCTATTATTCACTGTTGGTATTTGGGTAAATAAATCCAAAGGGTTTAATATCCAAAATATTCGGCGGGAATGATACACTATTATTCACTGTTGGTATTTGGGTAAATAAATCCTAAGGGTTTAATATCCAAAATATTCGGCGGGAATGATACGTTATTATTCACTGTCGGTATTTGGATAAATAAATCCTAAAGGGGTTAATATCCAAAATATTCGACGGGGATAATAGGCTATTATTCACTGTCGGTGTTTGGATAAATAAATCCTAAGGGGTTAATATATAAAATATTCAGTTGAGTATTTATACCATTTGCCATTTAATTAACATATGTTTTGAAACCATAGCAAATCATAAACAAGCCAAACATCAAGCAGCTTACCTTAGGTAGGGCGTACTAAGGGTGCTAAAACCTTCCCTTTACGCAACCAGTCCCTTATCCTAGAATCTCTGAAAAACCAGTTTTAGGTTTTCTAGTAACCATAATACTAGGTGGCGACTTCCTTTTTTACGAAAATAAAGAATCCTCCGCTCACAGGGAGGGTCGTCACGGCGCCGCGCTCACCATTTTTTGGGGTGCGACACTATACATCTGAAATAAGCAGCCTACAAACCTTTTAATTATTTAGTTTTTTATATATTCATTTTATTATGGATAAGATGTGTAAAATAATGAGAATGATTATTTTTAAGGTTTTTATCTTAAAACTAATTATATATTTTGATATTTGTTTAATATTAACATTGTAAAATATATGTATAAAAAAATGAATGAAGTTTTGTTTTTTAAAATCTCAAATGAATTTAATCTCATTTTTCTTAAATACTTTTAATATACTAATATAATAATATATAATAAAAAATAATTTAATTTCTTTTTAAATAAAAATCACTTTAAACTAAAAATATAACAAGCCATATATAAACAAAACAAATGCAAAAAAAAAACATAAAGATAACAAATCCTTAATAACAAAAGATCACTATACATGCATAAGAGAGAGTTTGACTCTTATTTCATGCCACCAAAGCTAAACTTACTTTATTTTTTAACGCAAGTTGTATTTAATACAAAGATAAATTACATTAAAAATTAAAAGTAAAATATAAGAGTATAGATATTTAAATACAACTAAAAAAAATAAGAATTATCCTAGATAGACCGAAAAAATAAAGGGATCAAAACTAAATCAAAAAATAAAAGAATAAAAACTGAAATACAAAACAAAAAATTACATAGGTTGAAACAAGGCAAAAAAAAATCTCGTTACGGCGGAGCACAGGCCAATGTCTCATTTATTCTATAAAAGGGAGTTACACAGAGACGAGGGGGATCATGAAATAACGACTAAGGGAAATTGGTAGGAAAAAAAGGAACAAAAAAGAGGAGGAAAATAATGGAAAATTTTGTAGAAGGAAAACACATACACGTATAACCGCCCATCATCTGCTTCGTAGCTGGCAGAGCCATTGTCGGCAACCTATGTTTGCATGGTTCACTCTTTCTCCTCAAGTAGCAGCCAACCGACCACCTAACACCATCCCCTCATCACCGGCAGCTTCACCTCCATGTCATGAATTCAACAACAACCTCTAGGAGTTACTGACAACAACGTAAGCAGCCAACTTTTGATGCCTTCTCTGGCCACCACAGACCACCATTTCCGATGTCACCTCCATATAATAACCACTTTGGCCTGGCGGCAATGATAGATGAGCCTCTCGTCACCATCGGACGACCATCCTCTTACTATTCACGTAACACATGAACAGTGTAAGAGTGAATTAATTCACTTTGCACTGTTCACGCAATACGTGAACACTGTAATAATTTTATTTTTTTTGTTGTTGTTTTAACTCTTGGATTGGACCTCCTCTCGGCCTAACCCAAGTAAGGTAGAGTTGGTCCTTTGGGTCGAACTTGGTTTGGTCGACCTATTTAGTCGGGCCAGCCCAAGTCCAAGCTAATTTTTTAATAAAAAAAATAAATAAAAAATAATATTTTTTTTAAAATGTATCATTTTCGTGCATACGGCCAAATTCCAAGGTTTTTTCAAGCATATTTTTGTAAGAAAAAAACATTTTGCATCTTTCACATGTTTTGAATGAAAATTGGATATCATAACTAGTTAATGATTATCCGTTGGAATTTGGCAGAATGATATGCTATTATTCAACATCGGTATTTGGGTAAATAAATCCTAAGGGGTTCATATCCAAAATATTCGGCGGGAATGATATTGTATTATTCACTGTCGGTATGTGGCTAAATAAATCCTAAAAGGGTTAATATCCAAATATTTGGTGGGAATAATATGCTATTATTCACTCGTCGGTGTTTGGATAAATAAATTCTAAGGGGTTAATATCCGAATATTCAGTGGAGTAATATCTCATTTGCCATTTAATTAACATATGTTTTGAGAACCATAGAAAATCATAAACAAGCCAAAATGTCAAGCAACTTACCTTTGGTAGGGTATAGTAAGGGTGCTAAAACCATCCATTTACGCAACCAGTCTCTTACCCTAGAATCTCTGAAAGACCAGTTTTAGGTTTCCTAGTAACCATAATACTAGGTGGCGACTCCCTTTTTTTTTACGAAAATAAAGAACCCCCCCGACATTTAATCCCCCGCTCACGGGGACGGTCGTCACGACGCCGCGCTCACTTTTTTTTTTGGGTGCGACAGAATGGGGACTCCATTGGGGACTTGGACTAGGCTTTATAGTTTTGTTTGTTTATGATATGTTATTGTTTTTCATATTGTTATGGATGATTTATATTTTTTTGAGAAGCTTTAACATGCATCTTTACATACTGTCATCATAATATGCCTTGTCATGCATCGCTTTTATTATTTTGAGAGCACACACTAAACTTTAAGTTAAGTGGGGGACTAGTAGCTTACCTATGACTTGAGTCAAGGTTGAAGTTTGTGTAAACCCCAACTCTTTGCTGAGTGTTTAGACTGGTAGTGATTGGTATACGTGTCATCCTCCTATCTGCTAAACCCCCATATCACCTTTACGAGGGTGATCACTAGGACAACAAGAGACCCTCTTTAGAGACCAAGTAGTAAACTTACCCTATGTCTCACGTAAAGGAACTAGAACCTATCGTTAGGATGTATGCTCCATAATATCTTTTGCATAAAAAGAAAAACCATAAAAAAGCATTTTTGCTTAACAGGTCTTGTGAACGAAATGACCACCACTACTAAACTTTCCATCATGGAATATGGGAGAAGTTCTGAATTGGCACAATTGACTGAAGGAGACTGCCTTAAAAACAATGCTATGAGGTTATCACCAATCAAGAATCTGGATTGTATTATAAATGAGGTGAACAAGTTGACGACCCATTTTCAGGATGTGAATAAGGACATATTTTTTAGAAAGTATGGACGCCTGATGGAGATCGCGAAGGTAGAAGTTTTAAGCCCAGCGGTGCGAGCTTTAGTTCAATTTTGGGATCCTAACTACCGTTGTTTTTCTTTTGGGAGCATAGACCTATGTCCTACTATGGAGGAATATGGAATGTTGACTGAATTTCCGAATAATCTGTACAAAATTTATTTCCCTTTGAGATATAACAAAATCATCCCTAAACTGTCGAAGCTGCTCAGAATCCCCAATTTGGAAAGGTTTTTAGAGAAGAAGGCTGCTGGTCTGAAATGGAAGACGCTGGAGTTTGAACTAGAACAGAGGTCCGGATAAGAGAAAGAGAGATTGATTGTCTTAGACAAATTTGGCCTTGTGTTGTTACCAAGTCGGATAGGTATAATAAGCTTGGAAGCTGTTGCTGCTTATATGGAATATGAGAATACACGAATCACTTAACCATTGTAGAAGAGCCGGGAAAGGAGCAATGAGATGTTGCACGCAGTTGCTATATATTTGGATGGTTAGCCATATTGAAACAAAAAAACCTGTTTTTAATAATTTTTGGTGGTTCAACCAAAAACCATTGAGGATAGTGGAGGAAGAAGAATGGGTAGATCTAGACAACCAAGGTTGGGTAGAAATGCTAAAAGTTTTACCCAACGGTTTCAAATGGAGAGCTCCTTGGGTCAAAGCAATGGGTGTCCTAATGAGATGCGGGGTTCCATTGGTAGGGATTACCGGCTACTGAGAGAAAAAAAGGGGAGGAGGCAGAAAGAAAAGCAGAAGGAGAGAGGAGAGAAAAAGTGAGAGGGAGAAGAGGTTTTTAAAAAACTTTGATGGAAGAGGGGACGACGGTCGAGAGAAGAAGGAAAGTGGACAGAGAGGAGAGGAAATTTACGTGAGAAACTTATATTAAGGACGGAGAAAATAGAGAGAGACCGGACATTTTTTCGTTTCACTCTGCCTCTCTCTCTAAAACCAGGTCTTCGTCTTGCTCTCCTTCTCGGTTAACGACCTTGACAGATCAATCCCAGCTTCACCACCGTCGACCACCGTTGTCCCTCCTCATCACCATAAGCCTCCTCTCAGCTCCGAAAGCCTTCCACCATCTCGAGGCGAGGAGAGAGGCGACGACAAGCAGCAATATCAACGACCCGCAACGTGAACTGTTGCCTTCCGACGCCATTTCCGGCCACCTCAGGCCACCTTCTCCGACGATACAACGACCGGAAGATCCACCACGACCTCCTCTACACAACGGTATTATCGGTTACTCCATTCACCATACTTGAAAAATTGCCATTGTCACCGTCACTGTGCACCATCTCTGTTGTTTGCATGTTGTTTCATGCGGGGTGCATTGCGTGGTGGGCTTGGCGGTCGGGCCTTGTGCCCGACTGGCTCGAAGATGGCCTCCAGTGCTGGGTTGGAAGCCCAGCTGAGACGGATCCGGGCTAGCGACCTAGCTTGGAGATAAAGTGAGTTGGGCTGTCACCGACTAAATTTAGGTGGTGACAACCGACTCACGTAAAAGAGAGAAATAAAAAAACAAATTTTTCAAAAAAATATTTTTACTAAAGAAAAAATGTGTTGTTTTCTTGCATACGGCCAATACACTAGCATATTTTTAAAATTTGTTTTTTTTGAAAAAAAAATATTTTTATCTTGGGTTTTAAGAGAAAATGAGTTTTAGTATGAATTTCGCAAAGAAAAAATCATTTCTTGCATTTTGAGATTTTACAACATGTTTGTAAAATCCAAAGGGTATTGGCCAATATTCAAAAAAATATAAAAATCTTATTTTTTTCTTTGGGAATTTATTATTCACCATCGGTATTTGGATAAATAAATCCTAAGGGGTTAATATCCAAAATATTCGGCGGGAATAATATGCTATTATTCACCATCGGTATTTGGATAAATAAATCCTAAGGGGTTAATATCCAAAATATTTGGCGGGAATAATATGTTATTATTCACCATCGGTATTTGGGTAAATAAATCCTAAAGAGGTTAATATCCAAAATATTCGGCGGGAATGATATGCTATCATTCACTGTCGGTAATTGAATAAATAAATCCAAAAGGGGTTAATATCCAAAACATTCGGCCGGAATAATATGCTATTATTCATTGTCGGTGTTTGGATAAATAAATCCTAAAGGGGTTGATATCCAAAATACTCGGCGGGAATGATATCCCATTAGCTAATTAATTGACATATGTTTTTTTTTTCAAAGCCATAGCAAATCATAAGCAAACCAAAACGTCAAGCAGCTTACCTTAGGTAGGGCGTACTAGGGGTGCTAAAACCTTCCCTTTACGCAACCAGTCCCTTACCCTAGAATTTCTGAAAGACCAGTTTTAGGTTTCATAGTAACCATTAATACTAGGTGGCGACTCCCTTTTTTTCAAATAAGAGAACCCCCTTTTACAAAATAGATCATCCCCTCGATTCCCCGCTCATGGGAAGAGTCGATTCTGACGCCGCATTACACCAAATAAATTTTTTGGGGTGCGACAGACGGGGTCCGAGAAAGATGAAGCCATTGAAGCAGAGTTAGCAGTTAAGGGAGAGGAGATAAAAACTCTGAGAACAAATCTCGATAAGGAGAGAGAAAAGGTGAAGCATCTGAATGAGAAACTAGCAGTAATGGAAAAATACAAGGATCAAATCGATACCAACAATACTTCGTTGAACATAACCAATATGTTGTTTATAGAGAAGATGACCAAGACGAATGAACAAATGTATAAAGTTGTTGGGCATGCTCGGGTCATTAGAATCAATGCATGAAATGTTGGAAGAGATATCATCCGCTACCACCGAAGTCTAGCTGAGACCGACACCTTTTTGGAGAAAATCGAGAATCACGGTTTTGCCTTCCTACCTTTGGCCGAAGAGAAGTAGATTAATTTTTTCTCCATATTTTCAATAATGTAGTAACTTATAAAGCATTAATGAAAAGTGCGTTGACCCATCTCTTTTACAAAATCTGGCTCTTGGTGAATATGACTCAAGCATCGACTCGAAAGGCAGTACTCATAGCAAAGCAATGTGACCAAAAACCCTATGTTCATGAGGTGATGGCTATCAATCGTTCACAAGGGAAATGCATACATACCCATTATAACAAAGCATTTTTATCATAATCACACATTATATCATGCACTTCTCATGCATTTGTGCACGCATCGTCGACCGAGAAACATTTGGGACCCATAATACCTGGAAAAAAGGATGAAGAACTGTCGCAATTCACCATCTATGCTCTGGAGGAAGTTACTTCTCGTACATGTACTTGGAAGCTAGCCGAGGGAGAGAAGCTCTAGAATTGGGAGATCCAGGATGCTCCATTGGTTTTCAAAATAAACCCTGAAAGCGAAACTTCCACAACGACACCTGCACTTCACACTGAGAATTAATGATTGGATTTTAAAGAATATATAATAGTTGTAGAAGAAGAAGAAAAGGATGAAAACTGCATTGAGGAATTCACAGAACAACATGGATAGGTGTGGAAAACCGCTAAGGAGGAACTTTAAACCATAAATGTGGGTAATGAAGAAAGCCAAAGAGAGCTCAGATAAGAACTCTGGTCATATAGAAAGAAAAGATTTAACTACACTACTGAAAGCCTGAGAGATTACATAGATGTTTTTGCTCGGTGTCATGAGGATATACATGGATTGGATATCATAGTATACAGGGTACCGCTAAAAGAAGGATGCAAGCCGATTGAGCAGAAGGATAATCAAATAAAAATGGCACAAGAAGATGAGGAGAAGACAACCTTTGTGACACCATGAGGAACCTTTTGTTACAAAGTCATATCATTTGGGTTAAAGTATGTTGAAGCCACTTACCAAAGGGCTATGGTGACTTTATTTCATAATATGATGCACAAGGAGATTGAAGTATATGTGAATGACATGATCGCTGAATCTGGAGAAGGAGAGAATCATGTCTAGATATTGAAGAAATTGTTTGAAAGGTTAAGTTTGAGGTTTAAACCCGTGAAAGGTTTATCCGGGTTGAAACTTGGGAAGTTGTTAGGATTTGTGATGAGTGACAAAAGGATAGAAGAGGATCCTAAAAAGTAAAGGCTATTCAAGCCATGCCAATTCCCAAGATAATATAAAGCAAATGTCAAACAAATCAGCATCATTTCATGAGATTGGGGTTCTTGGCCCTTATTTATTCTATGACATTACGGACAGCTAGGAGCTTTGCGGAAAAAAATTTCGGTGCATCGTCTCTTATAATAAACGTGAGGCTAAAGCTGAAGTTGAGTTGCTACGATTTTTCAAAAGGAGGTACTCATTCAAGTTTGTTGGTGGTAGAATTGGCATCATAACTCCATATAAGTGCCAGCTCTCACTTCTGCGCTTTTGTTTCTCTAGTGCATTTGGATCATCTGTTGTTGCTGATATGGAGTTCAATACTATTGAAGGCTTTCAGGACCGAGAGGTTGATATACTGATACTTTTCACTGTTAGAGCAGCTAATTCAAGTTCATATATGAATGGATTGAGCTCTAGCAGTATTGGGTTTGTCGTTGATGTAAGATGGATGAATGTTGCCCTGACAAGAGCCAAGCTCTCGCTTTGGATTTTGGGTAATGCGAGGACCTTGCAGACGAACCAGAACTGGGCAGCTCTAGTAAAGGATGCTAAAGAGAGGAATTTGGTCATCTCAGCGAAACCGCCATATGAATACTTGTTTGAAACAACTCCTAGGGATGCTTGCAAAAGAGAAAGTATTAATAATCATTCAAGATTGTCTAGGCATGCTGAAAATTCTAGAAGCAGTGGCAAACTAGGCAAACAAAATGAGCAGAAAGTGCACAGGGATAAAAAACTCTATTCGTTCTGTGACCCGATGCCATAGTACTGTTGCTGGAGACGGTAAGGATTTTTATATCCAAAGTAGCAAAAGAAAAGCCAGAGAGGAACATGATCTTCCAGGGAAAATGGATGTCAAGTCTGTAATTCCAGGGGAATCTGTTACTCGAGATGAAAGCAAGGGAAGAGAAAGAAGCGAGAAGAAACTTGACTCTGGTAAAAAGAAAGATAAATGTGCAAATTCAAAGAGTTTTAGGGAGCGTTCTGAACATGAACTGGGTGATGGCCACAAAAATATGAAATTGAGCAGGGGAACAAAGAAATCTATTGAAGGCAAGAGAAGCCAGAAGAATTTGGAGAGTTCTACATCCTCAAATGAAGGCAGCCTCAAAAACAAGGAAGTCAATGATGGTAAAGATCCTAATCCTGTAGGTGCTTGTTTAGATATGATTACAAAGAGGAAACAACAACGTGAAGCTATTGAGGCCATTCTAAACTCATCGCTCATTTCCTCCAAGAAGACAGAACCATCAAAGAAATCTATGTCTTCCAAAAGGCCTCCTCCAACCTCCATTGTAAGTGGTGGAATCAGACCTCCCAAGACAAGAAAAGGTATGCGGTAGCCTCAAAAAGGTTTATTGCAAAATTAGATCCATCACCACCACAGTAAAAGTGAAATTTTGTGTGATCCCAGTATGGTATGAAGTCGGACTCTGTTTTTGAGATTTTAGCGGAGCCTATTTTATCATCCCTGAAAGTTTATGGAAAGAAGGCCGGCCTGATCTTGAATATCAAGGTAAACCATGGATTGGATAAGTTTGGTTTACGTGTGGTGATGCATTGTTATATACCCCCAAGGCAATACAACATTGGCCTCGAAAATACAGAAATGCTACTAGTGTGACTGATCATTGTGGATAAGATTGATTTTTGGTTCAACACTGCATATGCTTGCCAATTATATTTTGCGGGCAAGTTTTGTCTAGAAAATCTAGACTATGGTGCCTCTCAGGTGGACCTTGTTCTGAGCGACCAAAACCCTGCTGAGTATGAAGCTTGTATTCTTGGTTTAGAAGCTGCATTAGGGTTGAACATAAAAAAATAGATGCGTCAGGAGACTCAATGCTAATTATTTGTCAAGAAAAAGGAGAATGACAAACCAAAGAAAAAAATTACCTTACTAAGAAATCCTGTCTAAGCTAGCTGGAGAATTTGAGAAAATAGAATTTGGCTAGAGTAGACTTCGGACAAAACTTACAGCCGATACACATTGATATCATAAGATAAACCAACTCATTGTTGCTCAGTTGAAGGAGAAATAGATGGAAACCCTTGGTACTACGATATCAAGAATTTCATCCAAAACCAAGCTTATCCCCTAAGGGCATCCAAAAAGAGAAGAAAACCTTGAGGAGGTTAACGATGGATTTTTACCTTGACGGGGAGGTTTTGTAAAAGGTCATCTGACGATACTTTGTTGAGATGCCTAGATGGAGTTGAAGCCAGAAACGCGTTGCGAGAAGTCCATGAAGAGATCCGCTCAACCCATACTAATAGGCATATGATGGCTAGAAAAATGCAAAGAAATGGTTATTTCTGGAGGACATTAGAGAAAGATTGCATTGACTATGTCCGCAAGTGTCATAAGTGTCAAGTCCGTGGTGACAAAATCAATGCCCCTCCGGCTCTTATGTTTAACTTGATATCTCTATGGCCTTTGGCACTGTGGGGAATTGATGTGATTGGGCCTATCAACCAAAAGCCAGCAATGGTCATAGGTTTATTCTCATGGTTATCGACTACTTCACAAGATGGGTAGAAGTTGGGTCATTTGCTCATATAACGCAAAAGGTGTTGAAGAAATTTGTTGAAGGAGATTTGATATGTTGATACGGACCACCAGAAAAGATCATAATTATTAATGCTCAAACTTCAATGGAAGAATAATAATAGAACTCTGTGCTAAATGGAAAATCAAGCAACCCCACACTTGGGAGCATGGTCAGATTTGGATAAAAGCAAAGATCATCGCAGATAGCCCATAATAGGCAAGGTGCTTGCGGTTGAGTGGTTGAATGACTTATGACAATTTGAATGAGTCATCGAATCAGAGAAGCCTGCAAAGCTTTGGAGATTAGGCAAAGGCATCCTGTTGATAATGGAGCATCAGAGAAAGGGGCCTATGTTTCTAAAGAGAATCTTAGGTCAACAAAATCGCGGAAGATGAATTGAAGATCGGTGTTGCTTCGTTCCTCGAGACGGGCAGGTCACCCAAAAAAATGAGACCATGCTAGCTGGGTAGGTCACCCAGAAAAATGAGACCATGCCAGCCGGGCCAGTCACCCAGAAAAATGAGACCATGCTAGCCGGGCCGATCATCCAGAAAAATGAGACCACACTAGCTAGGCCAGTCACCCGTAATAATGAGACCTCTTTATTTTTTTCATACGGGTAGGTCACCCAGAAAAATGAGACCACGCTAGCTGGGCCAGTCACCCGTAATAATGAGACCTCTTTATCTTCTAACTCGGGTCAGTCACCCAGAAAATTGAGACCCTTCTAACTCGGGTAGGTCACCAAGAAAAATGAGACCCCTCTAACTGCTAAACCGAGTAGGTCACCCAAAACAATGAGACCCATATCCACCATTCTATTTTTCTTTACAATGCTTACTATTTAAAGTCTTTTGCAAGACTTTAGTCATAAGCCTTGTAAAGAGGAGGCATCTGGTGCTACCCAATTTTTGACTCATTATTTTTGAAAAAAATATATCCAAAAATACATATCTTGGTACAAGGGGAAAAATTGAACAAATTGAGAGTTTAATGGTCGATTGAGGGTTAAATCGTGAAAATCAGGAACCAAGGTCCGGATAAGGAGATCACACGAAGTTAGGGTTGAGATTGAATTTTTGATGGGATTTAATTGCATAAAATCAGGTTTAAAAGAATTTTTAAAGGACCAAATCATTTTTTTTCCTTCATAAAAAATTTGAAATCTGCATTTTTTAAAATAAGCATGCATTGTTTCGTTGCCTTGCATTGAATTTTCACGTAAATAAATCATAATTTTATTTTTTCCTATTCAATGTTGATTTTCTTCCGATTCATCTCCATCAATCGGCAAACACAAATCAAAATTTCTTCCTGTAAATCGTGATCTTCTTCCCAAATTTATCTCAAAAAATCGACGTCCTGATTCTCCTCCCTTCATCCCTGATTCTCCTCTAATTACCTTCCTTGCATTCGAGTCTTCTCTGCTATAAATAGCGATCTGCATGGTGAAGAACGAGAGGAGGAAAAAGGAAAACAGAGTAGGGATTTACGTGAGAAACACAAGTGTGAAGGATGCAGAAAAATAGAGAGAATAAGCAGAGCCATTGACATAAAAATTTGAGTTAATCTTCTTCCTGCTCTCCCTAGCATTTTCCCTCGTTACTATCTTCTCTCTCTAAAGAAAATAGAGGAGCTTCGTCTCTCTCTCTCTCTCGGTGCAGACACTTTAAGCTTGACTCCGCCACCTTGTGCCACCACTTCGTCACCATCATCTCCGCCTTCACTCCAAGCATCACAGGGACCTCCTCCGCTGAGTAGGAGACCAGCAGCAGCGTCAACACAACACACCTCGTCACCTTCCGACGCCAATTCCGGCCACCATTTTCGATGCCACCACGACCAAGAGAACCACCGAGAACTCCTCTACACAACCGTAGTAACAGGTAAGCCATTCGTTGTACTCGAAAAATCCTCATTTTTACTGTTCGTCTTCTTCATGAAAAAAATGTCACAGTTCTCGTTGATACGATGACATGGGTCGAGTGAGGCTTTGTGCCGACCGGATATATTAGCAGGCGGGTTTCCAACCCGTGCGAGCTGCAAGCCTAGCCCAAGATAAGTTGAGCTGGAAGCCAGACCAAGTTGTCGAGTCGACGACCTAGGACCAAGTCGGCCCGGACCCAAGATCTTACGGATCGACGGCCTAGATCTTCTGGGTTGACAACTCGACCGAGACAGTGGTAGTGGCAGACCAGGGCTCGAACTAGGTGAGTGACAAGCGACTCACCGAAAAATAACAAATATAAAAATAAAAATATAAATTTTCCAAAAATATTTTTATTAAAGAAAAATATGTTGTTTTCTTGCATATGGCCAATACACTAGTATATTTAAAAAAAATTGGAAAAAAAATATATTATCTTGGGTTTTGAAGAAAATATGAGTTTTAGCATGGATTTCACAACGAAAAAATCATTTCTTGTATTTTGAGATTTTTCAACATGTTTGTAAAATCCAAAGGGTATTGGTCAATATTTTAAAAATATAAAATCTTATTTTTGGGAATTCATTATTCACTGTCGGTATCTGGATAAATAAATCATAAAAGAGTTAATATCCAAAATATTCGACGGGAATGATTCACTATTATTCACTGTTGGTATTTGGATAAATAAATCCTAAGGGGTTAATATCCAAAATATTTGGCAGAAATTAATATGCTATTATTCACTGTCGGTATTTGGATAAATAAATCCTAAGGGGTTATTACCCAAAATATTCGGCAGGAATAATAAGCTATTATTCACTGTCGGTATTTAGATAAATAAATCCTAAAGGGGTTGATATCTAAAATATTTAGCGGGAATAATAAGCTATTATTCATTGTCGGTGTTTGGATAAATAAATCCTAAAGGGGTTGATATCCAGAATATTCGATGGAGTAATATCCCATTTGCCATTTAATTAACATATGTTTTGAAACCATAGCAAATCATAAACAAGCCAAAGGCCAAGCGACTTACCTTAGGTAGGGCGTACTAGGGGTGCTAAAACCTTCCCTTTAAGCAACCAGACCCCTTACCCTAGAATCTCCGAAAGACCAGCTTTAGGTTTCCTAGTAACCATAATACTAGGTGGCTCCTTTTGTTTTACAAAAATAAAGAACCCCCGACATTTAATCCCCGCTCACGGGAGGGTCAGATCACGACGTCGCGGTCATTTTTAGGAGCGACACTATACATCTGAAATAAGCAGCCTACAAACCTTTTAATTATTTAGTTTTTTATATATTCATTTTATTATGGATAAGATGTGTAAAATAATGAGAATGATTATTTTTAAGGTTTTTATCTTAAAACTAATTATATATTTTGATATTTGTTTAATATTAACATTGTAAAATATATGTATAAAAAAATGAATGAAGTTTTGTTTTTTAAAATCTCAAATGAATTTAATCTCATTTTTCTTAAATACTTTTAATATACTAATATAATAATATATAATAAAAAATAATTTAATTTCTTTTTAAATAAAAATCACTTTAAACTAAAAATATAACAAGCCATATATAAACAAAACAAATGCAAAAAAAAAACATAAAGATAACAAATCCTTAATAACAAAAGATCACTATACATGCATAAGAGAGAGTTTGACTCTTATTTCATGCCACCAAAGCTAAACTTACTTTATTTTTTAACGCAAGTTGTATTTAATACAAAGATAAATTACATTAAAAATTAAAAGTAAAATATAAGAGTATAGATATTTAAATACAACTAAAAAATTAAGAGTTGTCCGAGATGGACCGAAAAATAAAGGGTTCAAAACTAAATCAAAAATAAAAGAATAGAAACCAAAATACAAAACAAAAATTACATATGTTGAAACAAGTCAAAAAAATCTCGTTGCGGTGGAGTACAGGCCAATGTCTCATTTATTCTATAAAAAGGGAGTTACACAAAGACGATGGGGGAGCATGAAATTATGACTAGGGAAATTGGTAGGAAAAAAGGAACAAAAAGAGGAGGAAAACAATGGAAAATTTTGTAGAAGGAAAACACATACACATATAATCGCCCATCATCTTCTTCGGTCTTTGGCAGAGCCATTGTCGGCAGACCTATGTTTGCATGGTTCAATCTTTCTCCTCAAGTAGCGATCGATCGACCACCTAACATCATCCCCTCATCACCGGCAACTTCACCTCCATGTCGGGAACCCAACCACGACCTCTAGGAGGTAGTGACAACAACATAAGCGACCAACTTTTGATGCCTCCTCCGCCACTACTGAGACCACCATTTTTTATGCCACCACCATAGAAAGAACCATTTTGGCCTGGCGGCGATGAGCAGATGAGCCTCTCATCACCATCAGACGACCATCCTATTACTATTCATGTAACACATGAATGGAGAGAGATCTACCTCAAGCCTTAGGAAAGACCAATGCATAAAGAACTAGATTACGAAAAACAATCAAATAACAATGCAATTTATCTTAGGTAGGGTGCATTGGGGGTGGTGTGTCTTTCCCTTGCAGAACAAGTCCCTTACCTACACTCTTGCAAACCATTAGGTTTCCTAGTAACTTTAATACTAGGTGGTGATTTCTAAGATTTATAGTTGTAATTTTATGATTATAAAACCCCTCCTTTTACCATGCACAGTCTCCCCTCCAAAAAAAATGTTGATTGATTGAGTCTGAATAAGTGTAGCTTAAGACAACCAAGATATTGTAAGACAACCAAGAAATTATAAGGTTTGTAAACCTTTTCATTGTAAGTTGATTGATTGATTTGTACAAAATTATATTGTCTAGAGTAAAAAGCAATTACAATACTTAATTATATTGTTCTATTCTTGATTCTAGATGGTATTTATAATTATTACAAGATCATCTAAAATAGATAATAGTTTAATTATCTTCAATAAACCATATCTTCTCCATTAATATGCATATCTTTTTCATTAATCTGTAATAATTTGCATATCTTCTCCATTAATTTATCATATTTGCAGATCTTCAAGACTTTTACATATGTTTGAAGTATGTTTAGCTTAAAAAAGTATTAAATTAATACTTTTTAATAATTTTGATTTGTAAAAATAAAAATTCATTGTTAAGCTTTGGAAAGCACCCTGGTGACAATACTAAACATATATAAATTTCCCTTTTTGTAGAAAAATGGTTTGTTCTATACATAAATATCTACCATTTATGAAGAAAACTTCTTAGGGCCAAGAGGAATGATTCCAGAGGATTGATACTAGCATGTCTTCCATAATAACACCACTTAATATGTTGCATGTTCACAATGCTACTAATACCTGGAATTTGAAAGAGGTCTTCAGTAGTTGAATAGATTTGGAGTGAACTAATTAAATTAACTTGTAATGAAACTCTTTTCTTTGGAATGGATGGGATGGACCACCAGTAGGAGCTAAGGTTGCTTGGAAATTTGTGGTTTTTCCAAAGCAGGAAGGGGGCATTGGTATTAAGAAACTCTATGAGTGGAATACTGCTTAATGCTGCTAAGAGTATTCAGCACTTATTCCTTAAAGTTGTATCACTATGGGTTTCTTGGATCCATGCCTATCTTAGGAGAGGTTGAAGTTTGTGGACTAGAGATTACACTTGGAATTGGAGAAAGATCTTGAAATTTAAAAAACTAAGGAATGACAATCTCAAAGAAGTATAAGAGCAAGATGGAATTGAAAGGAGAGTGGGAGAAGAAGATGCCTCCACAACTTCAATATTCATTATGCCACAACTTCAATAGTTGAGAATTGCAAATTGCACATTATTGAAAGGACTACCATATATTTATTTATATGATTCTGCGATAAAGACAACTCTTTAGACCATGTATCAACAAATATATTTTCTACTTTCCATACCAAATCTGTTTACTATTATAGTAAACTCATCTTGGCATGCTCAATTGTGACTTGGTATCTATATGTGCTGAACATATAGATTATTACCCTTTGGTTATGACATGTTTGCTTTGAAACTTATTTTACAACTTGAGCTTGGAAGACATTGAAGAGCTACTTCAGAGTTGGTGTTATTGAGTTGGAGACTATGTTAAATAAATTGTGAGCCTACTTATAGCAGATTTGCTTCAATGTTGTTTTAGGAAGCACATATTTTACATACCTTTTTTTGTTGTAATTGGATTCAACTCATTGTAATCTATATTGTTGATAAAGGTTTTATTTACTAATTATATTTTTTTTATTAAATGCAGTAAAAATATATAAATAATATTAATTTTATAGAAAGTGTTTTGCACCCAAAAAATCAAAAGTATTGGATTTGGGAAAGTACACAATGTGAATGGAGTTATAGGCAAAAGTTCCTGGTGCAATGAATATAGAAACCTTTGAAAAAGAGATGTGTTGGGCCCAATGCCATGGATAAGAAGTGTGCTAATATACATGATTTTCTTCCCTTACCTCTTGCTTTTAACATCTAGAAATGCAAGATGAGGCTCAAGTGACGATAATGCATGAGAATCTGATAGGTAAGGGCAACAGAGTGTTAAACGAGTGCCCTGCTTGATACCTTGTTTGTTAGATGCGTAACTATTTAATTATATGTATAAAAGAGGGAGTCTTTTTTTTAAACGGTATCTTTACCCTTTCAAGGCTCGAATCAATCCCTTATTGATTATTATGGTTTAATAAAGGGCTTGAATCAATTATTTAATTCCTTTCATAACCAATAGTTATCCACTAACTAACTAAATTTATAGAAAAAGGATCAAGCTACCAAATAATTATTTTGCTAGTCAACATAAAATATGACAAGAAATACAAAATATCAAAAATGAATTTCAATGTCATACCTTAAACTATCACTTACAAAACTTTATTTGCACACCAACATGAATTGGAAAATCTCTATCATGGCTAAATGATGGATATATCTTCTTAAGCACCAGCAAGAATTTGATATGCTTTCACAAATCAAATCACTTCTATATAGCTCATCATACTCAAGCTAAGATAAAATCGACATGTATGATTAATAATTCATCAAAGCATTAGATTTAGATTTGATCAATAGCTTAGGCAACTATACCTTTTGGCTTTGGGCCAATCCCCTACGCATTCCAAATTCCATCACAACCCCCTTCAAGTTAAAGGATTCTCCAAACCAAACATGTTATTAAGTGAAGACCATGAATTCAAGATAAATAGCGGTACCTGAACAACCTACAAAAAAAAACTAAAGCAAAGATTCCAAACATAATAAAAGTTTGACATGGTGTGACTGAATCGCTATTATGTGGTATAGGATATTAATTAGGACTTATGTATTTAGCCTCGTGCATCGAATTTCATAAGAACTCTGAAGCTAAATGTGATTGGACTAGAGTAATAACATGATGAGTTCCCTCCTATGAGTTATTGTGCACCGCAACCCACATTACCTTTTGTGCATCCTACCCGCATGCAAATGTACAATTGCTAGTAGACTCAAACCAATACTAGGATGAATGTCCTCATTGGAATCATTGTGCACCCAAACCCACTTGCAAGTGTTGCGCTGATGTTTTTCCACTGGCCACCGCAAGATTTTATATAATCATAAATTATGATTATAATTTTCAGGAGTCGTCATCTAGTATTAAGGTCAATAAAAAATCTAATAGCTTGTTAGAGATTGGGTAAGAAGATTTGTTGTGCCATGGGAATACACATCACCCTCGGCTCATCCTACCGAAGTAAGTTGTATTGTTGTTTAAATGTTTTTCTAGGTTAAATTGTTGGCCAATTCTAAAATTCATAGTAGATCTCTTTTTGTGAGAGAGTCTTCACCTCATTGGGTCAAAAATATAATTGTTCTAAGGTCAAAATTTTAGCCCAAACTCATTAAGTAAAATAAAAGGGGGGTGACCATTGCATTTAAATTTGCATCCAATGACCACCTTGAGGTGGTGATTTTGGGTGGTGAAATGGAGGGGTTATCTTGCCTTACCTAAGGCTAGTGGTGGCCGACATTTTTGTCAAAGTTGCAGGGAAGAATTTGGATGGTTGACGGAGTTGGTGACGTCACTGGATATGGTGCAGAAGACGGGTTGAAGTGGCTGCTGAAATTGGAGGAAAAAAAGCTTGGGTTTTAAATTGTTTTTTCACAAATTTAGCTTTAGATTTTCTTATGCCCTAAGCATGGGTTAGACCCCTATTTAGGTGGTGGAAGAGAGCAATATTGTTTTTAGTGGGGAAAACTTTGAGCCCTTAATTCAATTCAAGAATATCTCTATCGTTTATCCAAAGTAGGCTATCTCAACTGTCAAATTTGATAGGTTAAAGTTGTTTGAATTGTCATATTAGGGACGATGCCTAGTTGGTTGTGGTGTCAATCATCCGACACTAACTATAATACAATGTAAAAAAATATCAGGTCATCATTTTGATATATCATTTGTCAACATTTGTGAAGAATAGAGGAAATAATGTACCTATAAAGTAGACTCATGAGTTGTCTTTTTGGGTGGATAAGGAAGAAAATGAACAGACTGCCAGGCGACAAGTTGTTTGGTTACCTAAGTAGACCGGACAACGCGTCGTCTATTCCTTTCTTTTTTCTATATTCCTTTCCAAAATGATGTCATTTTGTATTAGGATTTTGGCCAAAGTTCAATTTGCTCCTTAAATATTTAATTGTTTTCATTACACCCTATATTGACCCAAAACTTTCAATTGCTTTTGATTTCGCCCTGAAAAATTTCAATGGAAGTCTTGAATTTATGCATTTTTTTACTTTGGTCCTTGGTCTCAGTTTTATGCAATTTAATCGTCAATTGATCCTTAAACTTTGATTTTCTTTCAATTTCACCCTTGATTTCACCCAATTAAATCCTTATAGTTCGACGTCTTTTACATAATGATTATTGAATGTGGGTTTCTTCAATTTTGCCCTTAATTTCAGCGAATAACTTGGTAAAAAAATAAATTTGGCCCCCAAAAAATTCCAATATTCTCAATTAAGCCTAAAGTAGGCTCCTTAACTTAATTTTTCACCAATTAAGCTACTAATAAAATTAATTTGACCAATTTAAAGTATAATTAAGTTTTTGAATTGGACTGAAATTAATTTTTAAACATAATTAAATTTTATTTTGGTCCATGAGTAAATCAAATCTAATTATGCTCTTAGGTTTAATTTTTATGCAAACTTTTCTGATAATTATTTATTTCAATATATTTTATTTATGTACATTTTAATATAGTTTAAAAAACACTTCACAGCATAATCTCAAACACCATCTACACATCCAATCCTCATTGTAATAAATCATAGGACCTCAACAAATCTGGACCATCCATTTTCAGAACTCAGTATAAATGAAAACCACTATTGTTTCACCTTTGGAACTCAAAATGGCATGTCATTTTCAGTAGAAACATACAAGCAGGAAAAGCCATCCGTATTGAGTAACCCCTAACCGAGACTAAGGCCCCGTTTGTTTGTTGAAAAATGGTTTTTGGAAAACCACTTTTCAAATTTTCTTGTGTTTGTTTGCGATTTGGAAAGTTGGTCAATGGAAAACACTTTACAGTCAAAGAAAAATTTGGCTTAGTTTTCAGGAAAGTGTTTTCCGGAAAATTTGGGATGAAAACACTTTCCGGAAGTTGTAAAAAATTTAGAAATGTCATTATTTGCTGATTATATCAAATTTGATCCTTAAACTTTTGATTGCTATATATAATTTGTTTTGAATATTTTTTTTTCAATTTCATCTCTTAAAATTTAATTTTTATATTAATTTTGGTCCTTATTTTTATAATTGTTATTTGCTTTTTTCTTATTATTTTTTTATTGAAATTTTTTATCTATCAAATTTGGTCCTCATTTTTTTATTGTTACTTATTTTATTTGAAATAATTTATGAAATGTTAATTATTATTATTTTAATTTATTCACCTTTTATTTTTTTAATTTTTTAGATTTGAACTCTATTATTTTGATTATTATTTATTTTATTTGAGATAATTTATGAAATTATATTATTTTTTCAATTTCATTCTCATTCAACTTTTTAATTTGTAAGATTTGTTCCTCATTATTTTAATAAACTTGAAAAAAATTTATTTATTAATCAATTATTTTCCATAACACAAATAAACACTGAAAAATGTTTTCTAATTTATTTTTCATAACACCGTCAAACATCGAAATTTATTTTCTAAAAAAATATTTTCTAGCAAAGGGGCTCTAACAAGTTACAAGAATATAGGGAACGAATTGAAATGTTAGAAACCGTACAGGGACTACAACAAAAGTGAACCCTCGTCACCAAACCCTAAGTACATAAGCTAACTAAACCCTATCTCATCTTTTCACAGCCGTCAGCCTCCTTTCCCTCG
The DNA here is from genome assembly GCA_032356905.1 of Salix exigua. Taxonomy (NCBI): domain Eukaryota; kingdom Viridiplantae; phylum Streptophyta; class Magnoliopsida; order Malpighiales; family Salicaceae; genus Salix; species Salix exigua. Next base: position 11,906,586 of record CM063599.1, read on the forward strand.
GACTCTCCTCTCTCTCACACACACTTCATTCCTATCACAATTCTCTCCGTTTTTTGTTTTGAAAAAATTAAATCAAACAGCCAAATGGCAGAGCCACTTATATCGCTACTATTGGAGCAGATCACCCAGGTTATTTCTCAACAGGTAATTACTTTTATACAATTTGCAAGAAATATAAAAATGAAGTCTTTTTTTCTTAATTTTTAAGAAAAATAAAATAAAATCTCAAATACAAACAATTTCTTTTAAGATTCATTTTCTTCCTTCTTGTATAGTGGCAGAGTGCAGACAGATATCATTTTAATGATCATAGATATATGTATATATTAATGAAGTCTTTTTTTCTTCCCTTTTAAACTACTCCTAAAAAAGATTAATAAAAATTATTTAATCTATTAATTACCAAAAATTGAAAATAAAATTTTGCTGTAATATCATATAAATGTTTCCTCATAGGTACAAGAAGAGGTGAACCTAGTAAGAGGTGTGAATAAACAAGCTGAAAAGCTGAAAAGCAATCTCATTGATATCCAAGCTGTCCTTGAAGATGCAGAGAGAAAACAAGTGAAGGAAAAGACTGTAAGAGTGTGGCTAGACAAGCTAAAAGATGTATGCTATGATATGGATGATGTGCTAGATGAATGGAGCTATGCAATACTTACATGGAAAACGGGGGATGCTGAAGAAAATATTCACAACCAACAGAAGATACGATGTTCCTTCCTGGGATCTCCTTGCTTTTGTCTCAATCAAGTGGTTCAACGTCGCGACATTGCCCTTAAGATCAAAGAAGTTAGTGAAAAAGTAGATGAGATTGCCAGTGAAAGAGCTAGGCATGGCCTCCAAATTAACAAAGCCACTGATCATGAACTGCAGCAGCAAAAACGTACCTCCACCTCCCAAGTTGATGAATTGAATGTGTATGGTCGAGATTATGAAAAGAAAAATGTTGTAAGCAAGTTGCTGGCTGAAAGTAGTCAGGAAGCACGTAACGTGGATGTCATCTCTCTAGTAGGGTTGGGCGGGATTGGAAAAACAACTCTCGCCCAACTAGCTTTCAACGATGCTGAGGTTACGACTCATTTTGAGAAAAAGATGTGGGTGTGTGTTTCAGAACCATTTGATGAGGTTAGAATAGCCAAAGCTATCCTTGAGCAGCTTGAAGGGAGCACACCGAATTTGGTTGAATTGCAATCCCTTTTACAAAGAGTTTCTCAATCCATTAAGGGAATGAGGTTCCTTCTTGTCCTTGATGATGTCTGGACAGAAAATCATGAACACTGGGAACAATTGAAACGATCTCTCACAGGCTGTGCACGAGGAAGCAGAATTCTAGTGACCACACGTAACGCCACTGTGGCAACCATGATGAGAACAGACCACCGAATCAACATTAAAACATTGTCTGAAGATGCATGCCGGTCAATATTCAATCATTTCGCATTCCACGAAAGAGGCAAAGATGAATGTGAAAGACTGACAGATATCGGAAATGAAATTGCAAACAAGTGCAAGGGATTGCCTCTAGCTGCCAAGGTATTAGGAGGTCTAATGCAGTCTAAAAGAACAAGAGAAGAGTGGGAATGTGTTTTATCTAGCGAACTATGGAGGCTAGATGAGGTTGATGAAGATCGGGTTGAACAGTTATTTGTACCTTTGCTTCTGAGTTACTACGATTTACCTTCTGTGGTAAGACGTTGTTTCTTGTATTGTGCCATGTTTCCAAAAGACTACTTGATGGAGAAAGATGAATTGGTGAAGATGTGGATGGCTCAAGGTTACCTGAAGGGGACTGGAAATAGAGATATGGAGATTGTTGGAGAGGACTGCTTTCAAGTCTTAGCAGCACGCTCTTTCTTCCAAGATATACAAAATTATGGTCGAGAAGATCTGCGATTCAAGATGCATGATATAGTGCATGATTTTGCCCAATATATGACTAAAAATGAATGTCTAATACTGGATGACAATAACCTCGAAGAAGTATCAGTGGAGACTTCAATTGCAAGGGTTCGTCATTTAAGCATGATGCTGTCATGGGAGACCACTTTCCCCCCGTCCATTCATAGAGCAAAAGGTCTCCGCAGCCTCTTGATCGACAACAGTGGAGACCCAAGCCTTGGAGCTGCACTACCTGATGTAATCAAGCAGTTGACATGCATCAGGTCATTGAATCTATCACGGTCCTCAATCAAAGAAATACCAAAAGAGGTAGGGAAATTGATACATTTGAGACACCTGAATTTGGAAGGTTGTAGAGAGTTGGTGTCCCTGCCAGAAACCATGTGTGGTTTATGCAATCTACAATCCCTAAATGTTTATTCGTGTGTGTCTCTCAAGGAATTACCTCAAGCAACTGTAAAACTTATCAAATTGAGGCATCTCCGTATTGATGATTCAGGTGTAGCCTTCATGCCAAAGGGAATAGAGAGGTTAACATGTCTTCGACAATTAGATTGGTTTACTATGTGTGGTGGTGGTGAGAATGAAAGTAAAGCAGATAATCTAAGCGAATTAAAAAACTTAAATCACATTGGAGGGAGTCTTGTAAGAAAGAATCTACGAGGAGGCATAGAAGACATTGTGAAAGCACAACTCAAGAATAAGAAGCAATTGCTTTGTTTGGAATTGGATTTCTGTAAAGGAGTTGAGAATCGACTAGGAGGCATAGAGGACGGCATTTTAATTGAAGGTTTACAGCCTCCTTCAGACTTGGAAGTACTACGCATAAATAATTATGGAGGGATAGGTTTGCCAAATTGGATGATGGCATTAACCAGATTACAGGTGCTTCGACTCTATTATTGTGGAAACCTGGAGGTTTTGCCTCCGTTTGGAAGATTGCCCAACCTTGAGAGCCTGGAATTAGAAGGGGTGGGGGTGAGAAGGTTGGATGCTGGTTTTTTAGGTCTAGAAGAAGTTGAGAATGCCAATAATATAAATGAAGGAGAAATTGCAAGGGTCACTGCTTTCCCGAAATTGAAAACACTTCAGTTTCGGGGTCTCTCTAAATTAGAAGAGTGGGATGGAATTGAAAGGAGAGTGGGAGAAGAGGATGCCACCACAACTTCAATATTCATTATTATGCCACAACTTCAAAAGTTGTTAATTGAAGAATGCCCATTGCTGAGAGCATTACCAGACTATGTTTTGGCAGCGCCTCTACAGGGGCTAGGCATAACAGGTTGCCTCCATCTAAGCAAGCGTTACGGGAAGGAGGAGAAGGGTGAAGATTGGCACAAGATTTCTCACATCCCAAAAGTTTATATTTATTAAATGTAAAATAATTTGTAAGCTTTGAGAGTGTTACTAAAATAAAGGTCGGGAGAGAGAGACTCTTATGTAAAATAATTTATAAGCCTTGGAGGGTTTCATTAAATGTTGTTTGTAGCTCCTTTTGTTTCTGTATGAGTGGATTGAAATCATTTGTAATCTATCGTTGATTTGGATTTTATTCCCTACGTGCAAATGTTTTTCTTTTAAATCATGTTTTATGATTTTAATATATTCATATTAAAAATAAAAAAATAACACAATTTAATATATTTTAAATAAAAAAATCAATCAGGTAAATAATCATTTTAAAAAAAAATTATTTGATAAAAGTAATATTTTTTTTTAAAAAAAATAACCAGTCTTTCTTTCTCACACGCTCACATTCTCAGTTTTTCCTCTCTGCGTCTTCAAGCAATCAACCATGGGTGATAGCCAGTGCTCCTTTTCACTCACTACTTTCAATCCTACTGGAAAGCTAGTACAGGTTGAGCACGCATTGACTGCCGTTGGATCAGGGAAAACTTCTCTTGGAATCAAAGGTTCTTGCAATTTAAGCTCTCTCTCTGTTTTGTTTTTCATTTTCTTGTCATTTCTGAATGTACTATGTTGTTGATGGTTGCTACTTCTCATGGAAAGCCTCAGCAATGGGGGAAAATGTTTCAAATGCAAAAACATTTCTTGAGAAGAGTATTTATCTGTTTTTGATACCATGAAATGCATTGATTTTGCAAAAACTTCTAAAAATCTTCATGGGTTCTCCTAGCTAGCAACCAATGTGTTTCCACCTACAGCCATCAACTGCCAAACATATTCTTCATTCAAAGGTCAAGCTATCTTCAATTTTCAACTGCCAGCTTACTTTGTGCTACTCCCCTCTTTCTTTATATAATTTATTGTACTTCATCTTTCCCATCCAAGCAATAATTGGATTGTCTTTTGGGAAAAAAAAGATAAAAGAAAGGGAGAAAAAAATAATTGAATGGACAGAAACATGGTAAATATTGCTGTTTTTTGTCCACATATCTTCATTTGGTTTGAACAATATTCGTCTTGACTAACTTAATTTGTGCTCTGTAGATACACTGATGATATGGAGCTTGATGTTGCTGTACACACTGCTATTTTGACACTTAAAGAGGGGTACATCACTTTGAAATTTCCTCGTTTTATTTTTGAATTTGAACACTGGTATTTTTTACAATGTTTGGTATATTAAAAGTATAAGAAAAATATTCAATAGGTTTAATATACTTGTGCCATGCACTCGCACCCGATGATTACATAATTGATTGATTTACTTATAAATTCAGCCATTTAGGTGTTGTGATTTTCTGCCTTGAGAATGAATTCTGGGTAACAGTAGTCTAGCTGGGGTCTTCAACACTTTAGTTAGTGATTCAGGAGATATAATTATGTAAGAGTGTTTAAGTGAAAATGAATGAAAGTTTCTCAGCCCAGTGTCAATCAGATGTATTTCTGGGAAATCAAAAGTTTCTTAATTGATTGTTTGTGTTTGCAGATTTGAAGGGCAGATTTATGGGGAAAACATTGAAACTGGGGAGATTTATGGCCAATCTACTCTTTCTTTGGATGTTTAAGCTTCCTTGGAAGAAGTTATGTGTGATATATCCCATGTGCTTTCTTCAAATGGCCGAAATTGATGATTATTTGGCTGAAGGAATAGACATTGTATTTTTTGGCTCAAGTGGAGATCTTCCCTGTATTGACACCAATCGAGATATTTGTGTTACTTTCCTTTTGCATTTGCTTGAATCAGTTGCTTTTAGCCGAAGTTTCTGTTAATCCCGGGTTTGTATAGTTGTAATGTGTAAATATTACAAGTCTTCTCTTCAATCTTAGATGGCTTCTAAAGTTTTGCATCAATATGATTTTCTATATGATACGTTTGTTTGGCAGGGAACAGAAAATTGGCCTTTTCAATTATATTTATCTCCACTCAATGCTTCCCTGTTATGTGGCCGTTCTTATTTAATTCCAATGGAGCTCTGAAGAGGGAAGGAGAGGGACTATGGACGATGGATATCGATGAAAATGCCTTAATTTTTCAGTTTACACTGTATTTTCGATTTCAATAATTTGATCCAAGTAACACAAAAGTTATAGCCAATTTTCCCATCTTAATTGCATCCAAAAGTACTGTTGTAAAAATTGAAATGCATAACTTAACCCTGTTGAAATCTAAGGAGTGGTAACCCATTTTAACAGCAGTTGTCGCTTTTAAGCATGGAAACTTCTGCTAGTACCGTTGAATTGCAACTCCACCAGCACTTCATAGCTTTGTCTTTGTCTTTGCCACAAATCTCATGTTGGAGTTTTTGCTGTTAAATTATACTAATAATAATGGTGCCCTTTTATATTTTGAGGCTTTTGTCCCTTTGGAAAAAAACAGAAGCTACTTTTGTCAGGCAGTGCTGGTCTTCACTCATCATATATTCCATTATCCAAGAAAACACTCTTCACATATCTTCTTACTTGCTGGATGTTCACAGATACCCAACTCGAAACTCCTCTTTTATGCTTTCATGTAAGTCGTATCCTTCCTCCCTTTCCTTGAGCAATGCCACAGCTAATGCTGTTCACGCTGCCTTGTTATTTTCTGTTTATATAAAATCAATTCTGGTGGTTCTCTCTTCTTGCTGGATAGTATTGTTTTTCATGGAATTTCTTGTTCTGGGAAATGGGTTTCCATGGAATTGCTAATTTTTATGGTTTCTGTCTTGCACAACCTGCTTACAATGGTTTCTGTCTTGGAGCTAGAAACTTCTTTGGACACTGCTGTTTTTCGTGGCCGTTCTCTTTGAATTACTTTCATTATGATTTTCAGAGGACACTGCAATCATTGCCGTAGATAGCAAGGGGAAAGAAGATGAACGGGGATATAATATTTCTAAAAATTAATTCTTTTCCCCCCAAGATGTTGTTATGGAGAAATACAATACTAAAATTTTTTTCATCCTAAACCTAAAGGTTGACTCCTGGGCACCAAATATTACAGTACCTTTGTACACTTACTCGATCCAAGCTTTAGAAATAATTGAATTAATTTAAGCAGTGCAACAGAATTTGGATTTGTTTGTGAATTAAACATAATTTCAGCACATGATGTTTTTGATGGACATGAGAGGGTTGAATAACAATGATAGAATTTAACAAAGTAATGTGATTCATTTCTATTTTATATCAAACCTCCTGTAGTATACAAAATGTATAAATAGTGTTGTAACATAATATGTGACAAATATAATAAAATTCAAATTCTCTTCTCTCCATCTCCTGTGTTCTCTCTCCCCTGTTTCCTCTCTTATCATTCTTCATCAATTACACAATCCTAACATTATATCAGAGCTATTATGCTTGCGCATTAATTCATCCACGCTTCCGCAACAGATCATTATATGCACTAAAAAAAAATCTGTATCTGTTTTTCCTGTTCCAGATACAGTTCAGGTCACCTTCCGATCTGATCAAAATTTCCACAGCAGCCATGGCAGAATCTGAGAAACTGGTGGCGTTGAAGAAAATGTATGCATATATAATATTGAATACGACAAAAGACGAGGCGCAGAGTAATGGAGTATGAGAGACAAGTGCTTCGCTATCGCAGCAATCTCTGCAATTCAAAGGACGAGGCGCTTCGATTGCTTCTTGTTCCTGTAGCCTTGGAGCAGTTGAGCTCAATAATTGCTCAGGAGGTGCAACATGAAGCGAGGCTCGTCGCTGGTGTTAAGACTATTAAGAAGCAACAACATCCTCGAGACAACATTCTAAGACTGATGAGCTGGAGAAGGTGAGGAACAGCCAAGGCCAGTTTTCAAATGGAAAAGTACAAGTTGATTCAAGTGCTCGATTATCACCGCCATTGATACTCGGCCAAAACTCATCTCAATCAAAGCCTCCACATCATCTTGTCATAAGAAAAAAATTGTGCATCTTGGTGTTGAGGCTGTAGGCATCTCAGCACTGTCAACAGAGTGAGGCTGGTAATGGTTGGCAGATGTTGGTGCAGGTCTACGGCTACATGCATGAACTCCTGGACTCCTGCACCGAGAAGGACTCCTACATAAAAGAGGAACTATGAAGATCAGAAGCAACTCTTTTCCTAAACCAAACAGGAGTATATTTCCTAATTCAACTGGGACTTGGTATTAGAATAGAAGTATAGTTGTAATTCTCAAAACAGTATAAATACTGATTGTAATTCTGCACTTGATGAATAAGAAACAGAGGAAATATTTCATCAATTATTCTTCATGGTATCAGAGCGGTAAAATCCTCTCTTCACTACGCACAAAATTTTTCCAGTTGTCTACTCTTCTGTTAAGAAACACCCTCTCCTTCTAAAAACATGGCTGAAGAAAACATGCATGAAAAAACTGAAGGAACAAAGGAGATAGTTATCTCCACATATAACACCACTGATACTGATATTAGTACAGCTCACAAATTGAGCTCCATGTTGCTTAATGAATACAATTTTCTTCCTTGGTCAAGAGCCATCAAAATTGCTCTAGGCGGAAGATCAAAATTGGGGTTCATCAATGGAACCATTAAAGCTCCAGAAGCTGGAACGCAGGAGCATGAAGCCTGGTTATCATAGGACCAATTAGTTATGTCTTGGATCCTAAACTCTATGGAGTGTAATCTAGCTGAAATTTTCAGCTATTCAGAAACCTCCCTAGAACTGTGGAATGCTATCTGAGACATGTATGGCAGTCAAAACAATGCAGCCAGAAATTTTCAAATCCAACAGGATATAGCCAAAATCAATCAAGAGGGAAAATCCTTTGTGAACCTACTGGGACATTTAAAAAGGTTGTGGAGCGAACTAGAAGTATATCGCCCACACACCATTGACGCTGCAATCCTAAGAAAAAGAACAGAAGAGGACAGGATTTTTCAATTACTCGCCAGCCTCAACCCTGACTATGAAGATCTCAGAAGTCACATTCTGATGAACACTAATCTTCCATCATTCCAGAATGTGTGTTCCACAATCCAACGGGAAGAAGTTCGTAGAAAGGTCATGAATCGTTCCAATACTGCAAGCAAAACTGATGTGCATGCATACCTCACACGTCCATACTCTGAAGGGAAAAACCACAAAGGCAAGCGACTGGACCTTAAATGCCACCATTGTCATAACCTTGGACACACAACTGATCGGTGCTAGAGTCTGCACCCAGAGTTAAAGCCAAAATTCCAAAAAGATTAAAGGGGGAAGCAAGGCAATCCAGATAAAGCAAATTTCACAATACATTCCAGTGACTCATTTGCTTCCAGTTTCGTTGCTCTATTGAATGAATTTGCAAGTTCCTTGCAAACAAAACAAGGACAAGGACAAGGGACTACCAGCAAAGAAGGACAAGATCAATCTGCTGCCATGATCAGTCAATTTGCAGGCTTTCTAGCAGAAACCAACACCGAAAATAGTCAAGGTATTCTATTTGCATTTATGATCGCATTAGAAATTAGTAATTTGCATGATCTATGGGTAATTGACTCGAGCCACCGATCATATGACAAATAAACTGGACAATCTCACCGATTTTTCTACACCTTCCACCCTCGTATATGTCTCGGTTGCAAATGGAAAAGGGGCTGCAGTCAAGGGTAAAGGGAAAATTAAACTGGTTTCACTCTACGATCGAGTCGATGTCCTTTATGTTCCATCTTTCCCCTTTCAATTACTCTCGGTTAAAAGGATAACCACTTCCCTAAATTGTGAAGTCATACTCTCTCCTTGCAAGGTTATTTTTCAGGACCTCATCACCAAGAAGATGATTGATGAAGGTTTTCTCTTGCATGGACTTTACTACTTCACACCAGACCCAGAATTTTCAAAAAATCTTCAAGCACTGTCTGCACTGTCCACTCCTACAAATCAGCATCTTCTTTGGCATCATCGTCTTGCCCATCCTTCATCAACTGTCTTCAATAAAATTTTTCCCAGCATACCTAAGGAAACTCTTAATTGCGAAACCTGTCACTTCGCAAAATCCTTTAGGCTGCCTTTTAAATCTTCTTTGTCGCAAACTTCTCGGATTTTTGAAATATTACATTCAGATATTTGGGGACCTTTTTCCTCTTCAATTGATGGTTTTAGATACTTTGTAACATTTATTGATGACTTCTCTAGAGTTACTTGGATGTGAAGTTTTTGAAATCTTCAGAAATTTTCATGCAAAGGTCACTACCCAATTCTCGGCACAGATAAAAACCTTACGATTAGACAATGGCTCAGAATACATGTCCCATAACATGACAAACTATTTAAATTCTAATGGCATATTGCATCAAACAAGTTGTGTCAGCACACCACAATAAAATGGCTAGGCTGAACGTAAGAATCGTGATTTAATGGAGAAAACTCGTGCTATCATGCTGCAAATGAATGTTCCTAAATGTTTCTAGTCCTATGGAGTTCTTACTGCCACACATCTCATAAATCGGCTACCAAGCCGAGTGCTTGATTTTAAAAGTCCACTTGAAGTTTTGCAGGGAAAAGCTGCTAATATCTCATATTTAAAGGTGTTTGGTTGCACTTGTTATGTGCACTTGACAACCATTCGCCGGGATAAACTTGATCCCAAAGCAACACAATGCATTTTTCTTGGATATTCACAGACCAAAAAGGGATACAAGTGTTATGATCCGAAATCCAAGAAATTTTTTGTTTCCAGAGATTTTCAATTTGCAGAGACCACTCCTTATTTCAAAGAAACAAGTCAACAAGAAACTCTTCAAGAGTTATTTCCCTTGCTCAGTACTGATAATGCTACTCGAAAAGCAGATTGATCAACAAGTGGTCACTGCAGATGCACCAGCTGACAACACAGAGACCCCCCCTGCAGATGCACTACCTATGGAAAATTCCAGCTCAATGAACAACACTCCTTGTAATGATCACAACAGGGGAGAACTCCTACGACGTAATCCACCACGAACACGTCAGCCTCCAACAAAACTGAAAGACTATGCAGGCTACTATGTCAGGTATCCACTCCACAAAGCCTTAACATATCAAAAATTATCACCCCCATATGCTGCTTATCTCACAGCAATTTCAAGTGTCCACGAACCAAAGAACTTCCAGGAAGCTCAAACACAAAGTGTGTGGAAAGAGGCTATGGCAGAAGAACTAGAGGCACTCGAAGAAAACAAAACCTGGACCATAACCTCTCTGCCTCCTGGAAAGCATGCAGTTGGGAGCCGTTGGGTCTTTAAAACAAAATTCAAAACGGATGGCACTATTGACAGACATAAAGCACGCCTTGTTGCTCAAGGATTCACTCAAAAATTCGGCATTGACTATAAAGAAACCTTCGCCCCAGTTGCGAATATGACTACTGTGAGGGTCCTATTATCTCTAGCAATCAACAGTGGGTGGAATTTGTCGCAGATGGACGTAAAAAACGCTTTTTTACATGGGGACCTAGAAGAAGAGGTGTTCATGAGGCTCCCACCTGGTCACCCTCAAGAAGGAGATTCTAGAATGATGTGTAAACTACACAAATCGATCTACGAATTGAAGCAAAGCCCAAGAGCTTGGCATACTAAGTTCAGTTCTGTGCTTGAAACACTTGATTTTAAGAGAAGCTCAGCTGACTCTTCTCTATATGTCCAGTTCAAAGCCAATGTTCGTATAATGGTCCTCATATACGTGGACGATCTCATCATCACAGGCAACAATGAGGAGGCTATTGCTCAATTAAAACAAAATCTTCAAATCAAGTTTCCAATCAAGGATCTCGGGAGATTAAAATATTTCCTTGGGATCGAGATGGCCACTTCCAGTAAAGGGCTGTTTTTAAACCAACGTAAATATATTATTGATCTATTGAAGGATGCTGATTTGTTGAATTCAAAGGTTGCAGCTACTCCACTGGACAGCAAATTAAAACTTGTTGCCACTGAAGAACCGCTTGAATGCCCGAGCCACTATCAGAAATTAGTTGGTAAGCTAATTTATCTCACAATCATACGGCCAGACATTACATTTGCTGTCAGCCTTGTCAGTCAATACATGCATGCCCCAACTATGCAACATCTATGCATGGTGAAACGAATTTTACGATACTTGAAAGGCTCACTTGGTCGAGGAATTGTTATGCGAAATAATGGGCATACAAACATTATGGGATATTCGGATTCCGATTGGGCTGGAAACGCACTTGATCGTCGATCCACCACTGGATATTGTATGTTTGTAGGGGGTAACCTTGTTTCGTGGAAAAGCAAAAAACAGCACGTGGTAGCCCGTTCTAGCGCTGAAGCAGAATATCGCGCTATGGCACTAGCAGCCTGTGAACTTATATGGCTCAAACGTCTGCTCACTGACCTAGGGTGTTCATGTGCCACTCCCATGACACTCTGTTGCGATAATCAAGCAGCCATGCACATTGCGTCTAATCCCGTGTTTCATGAACGCACAAAACACATTGAAGTGGATTGTCATTACATTCAGCAACAAGTCCAAACTAAACTTATTGTCACTCATTATGTGCGTACAACAGACTAATTAGCAGACAGTTTTACTAAAGTTCTACCAACTACTCAATTTCATCTGCTTATAAGCAAGCTTGGCTCCATCAATCCACTGGATCCAGCTTGAGGGGGTGTATTGAAAGTAATGGTTGGCAGATGTTGGTGCGAGTCTCTTCTTGCATGCATGAACTCCTGGACTCCTGCACCGAGAAGGACTCCTACACAAAAGAGGAACTATGAAGATCAGAAGCAACTCTTTTCCTAAACCAAACAGGAGTATATTTCCTAATTCAACAGGGACTTGCTATTAGAATAGAAGTACAATTGTAAATCTCAAAACAATATAAATACTGTCTGCAATTCTGCACTTGATTAATAAGAAACAGAGGAAATATTTCATCCTTTATTTCTTCATATAGGCATCTCAGCACTGTCAACAGAGGCAAAGGCTCTCTGATGCTACAGAAGGCAGCTGAGGCGTCGAAGGAGTCAGGAAAGCCAACAAGATCATATTCTCTAATATGCATGTTCTGGATTAAGTGATATAGCCTCCGCATAGATCATATCCTTCATTTGCTCTTCTAGCAAGGGTTGTTGCTCAAAATCAAAGGAGAAAGGCTCTGAGCACACTGGTTCATCTGCTATGTCATGTAATCTTGCAAGTTATTTAGTTGGTTTACCACGAAGCTCTGTCAATAAGCGCATCTGATGAACATGATCTTTGCCTGGAAACAGAGGTTTTCTATTCATAAGCTCCATAAGAGATACAACCCACAGACCACACATCCATTGCAGCAGTATATCCTGAGGAGTTGAGCAATAACTCAGGTGCACAGTATCATCTGGTGACAACATACTCTGTCATAAACTCATTCTCTGAAGATTGGCCGAGCTAGACCAAAATCGCATATCTTCAGTTCTCGAAGAATCTGATACAAGAAGCCAATGCTCCTCTGACAAACCTTGGTTGGAACGAATAATTTGGTGAAGATCAGTGTCCATGAGTTCCATGGCAATATAGACATCAGTAAATTCTCTGCGTAGAGGTGGAGGAATGACATCTCTGATGCCAATAACGTTCTCGCTTTTCAGATCTTAGCCAATCTGCAGCAACCATTTGCATCAAAGTGCCTTTGGCCTTAAACTTCTTCTGGTCTTCAAGTGGCCTTCTGCTTTCTGTCTAATGCAAGTCTCAGTGCTTCCCCAACCGCAACAGGGGCATCTGGATCGGTATCAGCCATTCTTAGCTGACTAATACTCGGTAGTGATTGCAAAATTAACCTGAAGCTGGGCAAGGATTTGGCAGAGAAGAGAGAAGAGGCTGAGGCAGCTGAGAGAGGAATTAGTAGAAAACCTAGATTTTGTGTGTGCTGGTGTCGTTTAAATTGTGGTGCTGTTTTGTGTGTGCAGTGTCGTTTGTTTTATGTGTGCTGCCATTTTGATTCGTTGTCATAAAAATCGAAAAAAAAAGAAGAAGATGAAGAAGAAAAACTCTTAAACAGATTAAAAAATTCATTAACAAATAAAAAACTTAAATAGACAAATGAAATTCCCTCCCATTTTTTTCTTCTCATCCCTCTCTTCTGATGAAAAAATTTCAAAAAAAATGAAATAGACAAATGACAAGACCAATGAAATTTCTTCTCTTCTCTCTTTCACATACTGTTTTATTTTTATTTTTTTGTAAAAAGAATGAAGTACTCATGTATTTTATTTTCATTGTTGCAATCTCATGCTTGGGTTATCAAAGCATGAGATTGAGGGGAGATATTAGAGTATAAAATAGAGAGCATACAAAATATATAAATAGTGGGTATTGTAAAACACAATGTGTGCAACAAATATAATAAAATTCAAATTCTCTTCTCTCCATCTCCTCTGTTCTCTCTCCCCTGTTTTCTCTCTTATCATTCTTCATCAATTACACAATCCTAACACCTCCAAACTCTTTTATTAGGATGAAATATTATTATAAGAAATATTTTTTTAAAAAAAAAGGCACTATTCCATGTTAAATATTAGGATGAAATTGACTATAATCCATTGTAAATGTTCCTAGTTGTTTCTCAATATCCGCACATAAATAGACTACAAAAATTAATAGTTTCACTTTAATGATTTATTTTTTTCATATTTGCAATATAATTCTCATATTTTTTTTATCAAATAATATGTTATGAAAATGATGTGAGCTCAAGTGAAAAAAATCCAATGTTATTAAAATCCGGTCATAATTTGATCTAATGCTTTTAAGTCACTAGTTAATATAAAATGATAAGAATTATTTTATTTTTAAGAAAAATATTTAAACTACATTTTAATTCTTATCATAGACCAAATTTGAGCAGAACATTGGTTTGTTTTTGATACGCAAATATCTACCATTTATGAAGAAAACTTCTTCTCCCTGACATGGGGTGAAAAGCTGTATCACTATATATGGGTTTCTTGGATCCATGCCCATCTTAGGAGAGCTTCTTCAGAGTTCTGATATGGCCCTGCGTGATTTACTTCTTTGAGTTTATTATTTTCTTTGGTGTTGCTGGGTTGGAGACTATAGAAAAATTGCAGAAATACTAGGTAGCACAAATGAATAAGAAAGATCAGAAGAGAGGCACACCCACGTCACAAAACCCTCGCACTAAGGCAAAATAAAAAATGGAAAAGAAAGCATGGCCTCCAAATTAACACAGCCGCTGATGAAATACAACGACTAAATTAAATAAAATAAATAACTTGCGATGATGAGTTGGAGTGGCAGAATAGGAAACAGCACATTCTTAGGTTATCTATCTGTGTTAGGAAAACATGTTAGGATGACTTTTTAATGTGAACAACACAACTAACACGAACTCCCTTTCTTTTAATCAAACTTCTTGTCTTGACCTGTCATGAATTAAAAACAACTGCAGCTGTGGTTGTATCTACTAGGATTTTTCCAGCAAAACAATTCCTCGAGTGTTCCAGGACTCTTTGTTTATACGTACACAGGTGTCTTGATAATTAATTAATCAGTAATCACATGAGGCAGTTATAAACGATGGAAGGATCATGTAATTTCAGGACTCTTTGTTTTTCTCTACCAGATTGTTGCAGGACCATACGTGAGTTTTATTTTTTTAAGAAATTATGGTATGCATGGATCATGTAATTATTTTTTTGAGAATATACATGGATTGTATTTCATGAAGCCATGATATGGAAAAACGATGGAAGCTATCACGTTCTTGATCTGCATTTTGAGAGGATGTGCTTCCTAGGATTTACCCTACCTATTTTCTGCAATTTACAACCAAATTCTTAAACCCCAAACACTAAAGATTACCATTATCCAAGAGTAAAACATACCTTGTTTTTCCTAGTTTTACATACAAATAAAAAAGTCATCGGCAGTAACCCAAGGCATGCATTATACTTAAACTCAGCGTGAAGCAATTCTAGACTTTGCCTTTTCCTTTTCCTTATTTTTACACATACTTTCTCGTTGTTTCAATGACATTCTTTGCTTGCATCAACCTCGTAGGGAATTAGTTGCTTTATACTCCAGTTCAGAATCATACTCTAACCCCAGTCTTAAGCAAATGATGTTTGTGTTGTTGTCTATATATATATATATATATATATATATTTCATACTCAAATTAATTTTCTCTAGCACTACAAAGAAGATCACTATAAATCATATCTTCATATTCTCCTACAACCACACATTACTTTGTCTCTCCTTTTTCTTGACACATTCAGTAGTAAGAACAACAATGGCTGACGCACTTGTATCTCCCATTTTGAAGCTGTTAGTCAACATCCGTGCTCAAAAGGTACCTGCTTTAATTTCTACAAATAATCTAATTAACCTAACATTTACAGTATCTTATACATTCATTTCATTATCTTATACAGTATCTGTGAATTTGTCTGAAACTGAATAGTAGCTTGATTTATAAATTATCACATAAATTAGTTAGAAAATAATATGTTGTCATCATTCATGTCTTTTTATACGAATACCTTTATATTGATTTCATTTAATAATTCCTTATCATATTTGAACGCATAAATAACTATATTTGAAATAAAATTAGTATGGTAAAATTATTAAAATAAATACTCGATTACAAATGTTATTAAATAAATTCTATTTTTTTATTTTGATCAACCTTACATAATTTTAAAAGAAACTTGTTAGAGAATAATATAAATCATATTATGGGACCTCACCTAACAACTTAAGCTCTTAGGTGAGATGATTCCTTCACATGATATCAAAGCATTGTTGACCTAGTGGTCACAAGTTCACTCTCACCATCCCTATTCTATTTGATAAAAATCAAAAAACAAGGTAGTGTAGGTCTATGCAAGTTTCAATCCCAAAGAGCTTTCACTTGAGGGGTGTGTTAGAGAATAATATAAATCATATTCTGTGACCTCACCTAACAACTTAAACTATTAGGTGAGATGATTGTTTTACAAAACTAAACTATGATTACTATTAAAAGTCGCATACTAAATTTGTGAGATTGCAATGTATTGTGCTACACAATTATATGATTATTATATTATCTATGAATTCTTTTATATAAAGAAATCCTTTATTCAAATAAAATATATTTTAATTCACACACCTAGTAAATTTTAGTACAATAACAGTGGCATTAGTGTTGCATTATTTACGAGTCGTTTTATTTTACTATATGTTATTCGAATCTAATTAACAATATGTATGTATGTATGTATGTATGTATGTATATGAACTCCTTTTGTAATTAATATTGATCTTGTTTTAAATATTAGTAGAGTTTATATAAAGAAATGATGGCTTTTATTCAAGACGGGTTTAAAATTAATGTAATATCACAAAATATGATACTAAAAAATAATATAAATGTTAGCAGAGTTTATTAAATATAATAATATAAATGTTATGAGTAATATAAAACTACACAAAGAAACCCTATAACAGAAATTAAAGATCCAATTTAATAAATTGATGACTTAAAAATTAAGGACTCAATTTAATAATTTGATGACTTTTGATGAGATTTATTACTTTCAAATTTTAACATTATTGAAAAAATTTTAGCTAGTTTTAAAGCATTTTTAGAGTTTTTATGGTCAAAATCAAAATATAAAATGTCAATAAGATACTGTTACTTTCAAATATGTGCATCTCTAGTAACTGCAAATCAATGAATTGTTTTTTTATATTATTATTTCTCTCGTTTTTGCAACACTTGTAATTTTATACACAAATTGGTTTTTATCTTATAAAATAATGATTAGTTTGTCATGAGGTAAATTAAATTAGTAAGTCACTCATTTTCATACGTCATCAAATAAAATGGTTAAAGATAATATGATGTTACCACTCATGTCTTCTCATATAAAAACTTTAATGTTGCTAAATGCCAATTGGGTTACAATATTCAAAGTCATAAGCTGATTTAATTTGCGGCACCAAACCCCATATAAACAAGATTAAAGATCCAATTCGATGAATGTTGACATGATTTATTACTTTCAGATTTTAACCTTATTAGCTTGTTTTTAAGCATTTTTAGAGTTTAAAATGCCAATAAAACACTATGCTGCTGCTGCGACTCCATGAGGATTTTATAATTTTAGTATTTCATTAAAGGAAAATACTTAATCAAAAGTTAAAATAATCGGTGCATATTTGATCTGAATATTGTTTTTTCACTTTAAGACTATAGTTCACTTAATTTTATTATCATGGCTTTATTTCCAAATGGACTTCACAAATATTTACAGGCAAATCCTTTTATTCACTTAATTCATTTTATAGATTAATATAAAATGATTTTGTACCTTGTTTAATAGCAGTGCAGAGATTTATTGTCAAAATGATGATAAAAAAAATTCAATAGTATAAATTATTGTTTTATTAGATTTTTAATAAATATTTTATATACAAATTATTAACAATCGATCTGAAAGAGATTAGTAAAAATTATTTAATCTATTAATTGCTAAAAACTATTCATAGAAATGTTTTCTATGCTTAACATCCCTTTTGGTTTTCTAATCTATTAGGCACAAAAAAATGTGAACGTAGTAGTGGGTGTGAAGAAACAAGTCAACAAGCTGCAAAGCAATGTCATTGACATCCAATTTGTCCTTGAAGATGCAGAAAGAAAACAATTGAAGGATAAGGCAGTAAGAGTCTGGCTAGACAACCTAAAAGATGTATGCTATGATATCGATGACATACTAGATGAATGGAGCTATGCAATTCTTACATGGGAAATGGATGAAGAAAACACTCGTTCCCTGAAAAAGATGCGATGTTCCTTCATGAGATCTCCTTGCTTTGGTTGCAATCAAGTGGTTCGACGTCGCGACATTGCCCTCAAGATCAAAGCAGTTAGTGAAAAATTGGATGAGATTGCCAAAGAGAAAGCTATGTATGGCTTTGAATTGTACAAAGCCACTGATCATGAACTGCCGCGACTAACAAGTACCTCCCTTGTTGATGAATCGAGCGTGTGTGGTCGAGATGATGAAAAGAAAACTGTTGTAAGCAAGCTGCTGGCTGAAAGTAGTCAAGAGACACAGAACGTGGATGTCATCTCTCTAGTAGATTTGGGCGGGATTGGAAAAACAACTCTCGCCCAACTAGCTTTCAACGATGCTGAGGTTACGACTCATTTTGAGAAAAAGATATGGGTGTGTGTTTCAGAACCATTTGATGAGGTTAGAATAGCCAAAGCTATCCTTGAGCAGCTTGAAAGGACCACACTGAATTTGGCTGAATTGCAATCCCTTTTACAAAGAGTTTCTCAATCCATTAACGGTAAAAGGGTCCTTCTTGTCCTTGATGATGTCTGGACCGAAGATCATAGACAGTGGGAACGATTGAAACCATCTCTCGCAGGTTGTGCACGAGGAAGCAGAATTCTTGTGACCACTCGTAATGGCGTTGTGGCAAAAAAAATGGGAACCAACCACCGGATCAACATTGAAACATTGTCTAATGATGCATGCCGATCAATATTCAATCATGTGGCATTCCACAAAAGAAGCAAAGATGAACATGAAAGACTGACAGATATCGGAAATAAAATTGCAATCAAGTGCAAGGGCTTGCCTCTAGCTGCCAAGGTATTAGGAGGTCTAATGCAGTCTAAAAGAACAAGAGAAGAGTGGGAAGATGTTTTATCCAGCGAACTATGGAGGCTAGATGAGGTTGATAAAAATCACGTTGAAAAACAAATATTTCTACCTTTGCTTCTGAGTTACTACGATTTACCTTCTGTGGTAAGACGATGTTTCTTTTATTGTGCCATGTTTCCAAAAGACTACGAGATGGACAAAGATGAATTGGTGAAGATGTGGATGGCTCAAGGTTACCTGAAGGGGACTGGAAGTAGAGACATGGAGGTTGTTGGTGAGCAGTACTTTCAAGTCTTAGCAGCACGCTCTTTCTTCCAAGATATAGAAAAGAATTACCGAGAAGATATCACATTCAAGATGCATGATATAGTGCATGATTTTGCCCAATATATGACAGAAAATGAATGTCTAGCGGTGGGTGACAATAACCTTGGAGAAGCAACAGTGGAGACTTCAATTGAAAGGGTTCGTCATTTAAGCATGATGCTGTCAGGGGAGACCTCTTTTCCCTCGTCCATTCACAGAGCAAAAGGTCTCCGGAGCCTCTTGATCGACAATAGGGTATACCGTTGGGATGGAGCTGCACTACCTGATGTAATCAAGCAATTGACATGCATCAGGTCTTTGAATCTATCATTGTCTTCAATCAAAGAAATACCAAAAGAGGTAGGGAAATTGATACAATCGATACACCGGAATGTGGAAGGTTATGAACAGTTGGTGTCCTTGCCAGAAACCATGTGTGATTTATGCAATCTGCAATCCCTAGATGTTAGATGGTGCACGTTTCTCAAGGAATTACCTCGAGCGACTGTAAAACTTATCAAATTGAGGCATCTCCGCATTGTTGATTCAGGTGTAGCCTTCATGCCAAAGGGAATAGCGATGTTAACATGTCTTCGAACATTAGATTGGTTTGTCGTGTGCGGTGGTGGTGAGAATGAAAGTAAAGCAGCTAATCTGAGAGAATTAAAAAACTTAAATCACATAGGGAGTCTTGTAATAGAGAATCTACGAGGAGGAGGCATAGAAGACGCTGAGGAAGCACAACTCAAGAATAAGAAGCGCCTGCTTTGTTTGGAATTGAATTTCTGCAACAACCATGAGGATGACAATTTAATTGAAGCTCTACAGCCTCCGTCAGACTTGGAAGTACTAGGCATATATAATTATGGAGGGATAGTTTTGCCAAATTGGATGATGGCATTAACTAGATTACAGGAGCTTGAACTCAGTGATTGTGGAAACTTGGAGGTTTTGCCTCCGTTGGGAAGGTTGCCCAACCTTGAAAGCCTAGTATTATTCAGGGTGGGGGTGAGAAGGTTGGATGCTGGATTTTCAGGTATAGAAGGAGTTGAGAATGCCATTATAAATGAAGGAGAAATTGCAAGGATCATTGCTTTCCCGAAATTGAAAACACTTCAGATTTGGGGTCTCCATGAAGTAGAAGAGTGGGATGGAATTGAAAGGAGAGGGGGAGAAGAAGATGCCACCACAACTTCAATATTTATTATGCCACAACTTCGTGACTTGTCAATTAAAGAATGCCCATTATTGAGAGCACTACCAGACTATGTTTTGGCAGCGTCTCTACAGAAGCTACACGTAGAAGGTTGCCCCAAGCTAAGAGAACGCTTATTTTCCAAGAAATCAACCACACAATTCGATTTTGGCCAGTGGGGAATATTTGAGGAACAAGTTGAGGAGAGGGGTGAAGATTGGCACAAGATTTCTCACATCCCATCCATTCGTTTTCCAGAAGGACAAACTCCTTTAGAAACAAAGACTTTTATAATGACAAGATCAGGTCCACGTGCGGTGTTCAGGTGAGAAAGACAGAACGCTTTAGAAGATGCAGGTACAGGTAAATTCTTCTACCAGTGTTACATCTTAACCGTAAGAGTTTTTATATTTATTAGAATTTTTCATTAATATTTTTTAACGATCTATTTTTAACATTTGAGATTTGACAGATTGGCATAAGATTTCTCACATCCGACAAGTTTATTTGTAAGCCTCGGAGGGTTCATTCAATGTTGTATAAAGCTCCGTATATGTTTCTATATAAGTGGATTTTATTATATGTAGTCTGTTGTTGATTTGGATTTTATTATTTGTAATATGTTGTTGACTTAGATTTTATTATTTTACTACCTGTTCATTTGTAACCAGAAAAATGTTATTTTAAAGAATGTTTTTTAATTATTTTAATATATTTGAAATAATAAAAAATGAAACTATTGGCAATAAAAAACATCAAAAAGGTATATGTTAATACTTGGAGTCCTTTCTTCTTTATACCTTTTCTATTCTTTTCACCGTGTTAAATTATTATTATTTATAATTTTATAAAAAATGTAAAAATGTTATTAAGTTAAAGGTTCAATGTTTAATAAATGAATATTTTTTAAATTATTTAGATAGTAATATATTGAATAATATTTAAAAAAAATATTAAGATGCCATATTTAATCAACTATGTTGAACTCGAACTCTTGATATAAGTTATGAAAACATAATAACATCATAAAATCTAAATTAAAATAAATTAGAAACTAATTTAAATTAAATTGTTGTAAAAATCATATATTTTTTTTAAAAAAATCTTGATAAAAATAATATTATCTTGTTTTCTTTCTTAAAAAATTAACCTTGTCTTTCCCTCGCACACGCTCTCATTCTCAATTTTTCCTCTCTCTTCAAGCAATCAACCATGGGTGATAGCCACTGCTCCTTTTCTCTCACTACTTTCAGTCCTACTGGAAAGCCAATATAGATTGAGTGTCCGTTTGTTTGCTGGAAATTAGTTTTTTTTTTAAAATGAATTTCGGAGAAAGTGAATTCCTCAAAAATGAATTTCGATTTTTAGCAGTGTTATGGAAAATAAACTGGAAAATAATTTATTAATAATTTTTTTTTCAAGTTTATTAAAATAATGAGGAACAAATCTTACAAATTAAAAAGTTGAATGAGAATGAAATTGAAAAAAAATATAATTTCATAAATTATCTCAAATAAAATAAATAATAATAAAAATAATAAAGATCAAATCTATAAATTAAAAAAATGAAAGGTGAATAAATTAAAATAATAATAATAATTAAC
This sequence comes from Salix exigua, assembly GCA_032356905.1. Taxonomy (NCBI): domain Eukaryota; kingdom Viridiplantae; phylum Streptophyta; class Magnoliopsida; order Malpighiales; family Salicaceae; genus Salix; species Salix exigua. The sequence goes on from CM063599.1 coordinate 11,928,602, forward strand.
ATTTCATAAATTATTTCAAATAAAATAAGTAACAATAAAAAAAATGAGGACCAAATTTGATAGATAAAAAATTTCAATAAAAAAATGATAAGAAAAAAACAAATAGCAATTATAAAAATAAGGACCAAAATTAATATAAAAATTAAATTTTAAGAGATGAAATTGAAAAATAAATATTCAAAACAAATTATATATAACAATCAAAAGTTTGAGGATCAAATTTGATATAATCAGCAAATAATGATATTTCTAAATTTTTCACAACTTCCGGAAAGTGTTTTCCGCCCAAATTTTCCGGAAAACACTTTCCTGAAAACCAAGCCAAATTTTTCTTTGACTGGAAAGTGTTTTCCGTTGACCGGAAAGTGTTTTCCGTTGACCAATTTTCCAGAAGACAAACAAACACAGGAAAGTTTGGAAAATGGTTTTCGGATAATGAATTCCAAAAACATCACAGCCAGAGCACGCATCGACTGTCATTGGATCAGGCCAAACTTCTCTTGGAATCAAAGGGTCTTGCAATTTAAGCGCTCTCTCTCTCTCTCTCTCTCTCTCTCTCCGTGTGTTTTTATTCATGTTCTTGTCATTCTGAATGTACTATGCTGTTGATGATTGCTTAGATACTATGCTGTTCATTTTATTTAATTTTATTGGTGTTGTAGCGGCAGACGGTGTTGTTATTGCAATTGAGAAGAAATTGCCATCTATTTTAGTTGATGAATCTTCTGTAAGTGGACATTCATTATTATTTTTATTGGTTTTGTTATATTCTCTAGTAGAAATTCAAGAAACCCTTTTGTTTTTATTTTTGTGTTTTTGATTGTGTTTTCTTTGTGAACCTTTCGGGTCAGCCATGTGATCTTTTAGTAATAACATAAAAATAGAGACATGGGCTTGCATCATTCTAATTGAAGAAGCTGCTGATTGCTGTGGAAAAGCAACGAGGGTTCTAGCCAATGAGGTGTTGGTCTAGCGCATGTTTGGAAGTGTGGCAGCGGTAGCTTTTTAAAGTTCTTTTCGTGCCAAAATATATTAAGATAATATTTTTTTATTTTTTAAAAATTATTTTTGAAATCAGCACATCAAAATGATCTAAATACACTAATTTTTTTATTTTAAATATATAAAAAAAAATTTGATATTTGACAGTTTCGCCGCTTGGCTAAGCAGGTAGTAGTGAATGGGTTTATATTGAGATTTAGGAGTAATTTGAGTTCAGTGACATCGGTCGGTAGAAATCTGCTCAAATTCAGTGTAAATTTTAAAAGTTTCGGATTTACTAGTATTACACCAATTAATAATCCAAGATCCCATACTTTTACTAAATGAAAAAGAGACCAACCAGGGAAAAATACTATCGACGTAAGATATGGAAGGGGATGAATGTTTTTTTCTTTCCATTTTTGCGTCAATGGTATAGAAATAATGTATGATCTAGGAGATTGGGATAGAAAAGAATAAATGATGTAAAGAGGCACACCTTTTACCCAACCATGTGTGTTCACAACAAGAGGCATTTCATTCCTCACAGGGCTATCACTCTTGCAGTACTCCTTCCGATAATAATCATATAGGGTAAATATACACCAAAGAAAAAGCATCTAGGAAAAAAATTAAAACATAGAACCATAAACGACACAAATAACAAAAAAAATTCCACAAAATCATACTAAAAATGACAACTTCCATGGACCAGCCATTAAAAGGTGATAATCAATTCAACCCGAGAAAAATCTTAGAATCTTCATGGAAGTTAAAGAAATTAATCATATGGGAGATGTTCAAAATCAAACAATAGATCAGCATGCATAATGTCATAACCCAATTTTGGGTTATTCCCCAAAACTACTCGAAAATAACCAAAAAATCAAATAAGAGGGGCTCGTGTCGGTAGGAAAATCAAGGTGAAATTTTAGATGTTTTCGAGAGATCGATTATACTTTTTTTGTGCCCAAAATGAAGGACTCGCAGATTGAAAGCTGAAGTAATTTATTATCGGATAAATCTGCGTAAAAATTAAGTCGAAAGATATGATTATATTGTTATGGGTCAGTTTGATTTAATCGTTGGTCGATTTAAAAGTATAATTATGTTTGAGAATTAATATAGTGCTCAATTGAAAGATTTAATTAAGTGCAAGGACTTGATTATATTTTAAATTGGCCAAATTAATTTTATTAAAGGCTTAATCGATGAGAAATCAAGTTTTTGAATTTAATTTGGGTTCAATTGATGAGATTAGAATTTTTGGAGACCGGTTTGAATTTTTCCAAGCCAATTATGCGAAATCGGGGGCCAAATTGAACTAGTCTAATGGTTAATTGAGGGTCAAATCGCACAAATAAAAAATCAAGGACCAGAATAGAAAAGGCGCACAAAGCTAAGGTCACTCTTGAAATTTTAACGGGGATGCAATTGTACAAAATTCATAAGTTTAAATCCAATTGCAGGTGAAATTAAGACAATTACAACTCAAGGGACCAAGTTGCATCTTTTTTTCCAAATCATTTTCACTGCGAGCGTGCTCGCACTCTTCGATCACCGAACAAGTGTTAGACATGCCCATCGTAGTAGCACTCGCCATCGAGCAACGCATAGCGGCAACCCCTTGGTCAGCATGCCATGGGAAGCCGAAGGGTGCCTTTCATGGCTATAAATACCAGAAAGGAGAACAGAGGAAGGGGGAAGAAGAAGAGAAAGAAATATACAGGGGAAGAAAAAAAGGGAGAAATGAGCTTGGAGAAGGGAAAATTTGGGAAATGCTCGAGAGCAAAAAAAGAGGAGCAAAGTGCAGAGAGATACAGAGGGGAGGAGAGAAGAAGATGAATGGAGACAGAGAAGAGAAGAGAGGAGAAGAAATTTACGTGAATGAAAAACAGAAAAATAGAGACCTATAGAGCCGATTTACGTAAAAACTTGAGTTAATCTTCCTCCCTCTCGCCTCAAGCTTCGACTCCTCGTCCACTTTCATTTCTCTCGGTCGCGACCTTTTCCTCTCTCTAAAACTAGTGGACCGACATCTCTCTCTCCTCCAACGACCATCAACTCCGCTCCACCACGCACTTGTCTTGTCATCACCGTAAGCCACCCCTTTACCCCTGAATCCCGAGCCACCATCTCAGCGAAGGCGAAGCAAATACACCGTCGCAGACAAGCACAACCGACCACCTTCCAACGTCTATTCCGGCCACCACATGCCACCATTTCCAACGCCACTAGGACCAAAAAATCACCTCGACTTCCTCTACCCAACAATGATTAACAGGCACGTCATTCATCACACTCGAAAATCTTCCATTTCACTGTAGATCATCATCTTGCATGCGCGGGAGTGAATTAATCCACTCCCCATTGGACCGGTCAGGGCAGGCTTTGTGCCCAGCCTGACCCTGATTAGGACGGGCTAGAAGCCCAACCCAGATGGGTCTAGGCTGCCAGACATCTAGGTTAGCAGCCCAGCCTGGAGACAAGGTGGGCTGGGCTGACAGCCAGCCCACCGAAAAAGAGAAAAATAAAAAATAAAGAAAAATACAAAATACAAAATTGCAAATTTATAAGTGGTAGACTATTTTGTAATAGATCAAATTTGACCAGATTAATTCTCGTTTAGTTTAACATACAACTTTATCCAAGTTAAGTAATACAATCGACTTTAATAACATATACTTAAAGTTCTTTCATTTCATTGAAAAAAATGGTATTTGTTTTTTATTATTATTCTCAAGTTAAAAAATGGAGAGGGGCTTGATTCAACTGAAAAGGTACCCCATGCAACTAAACGTTGATAAAATACAGTGATTTGCATTTTATAAGTGGTAGACTATTTTGTAAAGAAACTATAGCAAACCTCAAATTAGTTTCAAAACTATAATTTATATCCCATTTGGAATTTTGAAGAATTTTTTTCCAATTAAGTTCTCAAAGGCTCAATAACTTTAATTGAACCGCATCATTTATTTACACCAATTGATTCCACTACATCTTATGTGCTGAAAATGATACCATTTTGTAAAAAAATTGATTTTATATTAAATATTTGTGAATATATTTAACAAAATAGTGTAGTTAACACAACCTCTAAGAATCCAATCAATTATTTGGAAAATAATGGATCTAATCGATGAAAAGAAACTTTAGGCTCCTTTCCTCATATCAAAATGTTACTAAATATTATTTTTTAAATAAATAATCAAAGACAATAAATGCTATGTCATTTTTCATTTATTTGACAATAAATAATCAAATAAAGTGATTTTGGGAAGACGCCCTTCATGTATGAGGGCACAAACACAAATGAATTCTGAAAGATTAATGCTTAATGTAGAAGGAGAAAAATATAAGATTGAATCGAAAACTCAAAACTTGAAGCCCTTCACTGGTAGTAATGAGATCAGGTTTAAGGTCGTCAAGCAGGCGATCAAGATCAACTCCACTGCTCCAATTTTCTGGAGGTAGACCAACTTTTTAAGCTTCAACCTGCCACGGTTAGCTATCCCGTCCCAAATGATCACAACTGGCCGTGGCTCCTCACCATTCTGACCAGTTAAGAGAATGATTTTACAAACTCCGAGAAGCACTCTCATGGAAAATCAGCCGTGGCATAGCATATTCAAAAGTTTTCAAGATTGTAATCATGACTAATGCAACAATAGATGTTTTGATTATCTGGTGTGTTTTAATTGGATTGATAATTATATAATCAGTTGGTCGAAAAAATGTAATAAATTATATCGATTAGAGATTTTTGTTTGCTGTAGTCAATTGGGAATTTGTTGGTGGTTGGTTTTGTTGTAATTGTGTGGCCGATCATCTAATTTTTCTTTATTCAGTTGTGTTTACTGGTTATGGAACTATTTTTTGTATCCATTTGTATGGTGAATTATTTGATTGTTTGGTGTGATAATTTTTTGTTGTAGTTTATTGATCAATCTGTGAATGTGTTTTAATCGGTTATTTGTAATTGTGTGGCTGATCATCTACTATTATATACTATATTAAATGTATCTCAGAATACTTATATTAATTTTTTATATTGAAAAAATCCTAGGTCATGTTTTCTTTTCCCTATATATATTTTTAGGCGAAATAATAAAAATATATAAAAAAACATAACACCATTACTGTCAACACAATAGAAATTATTAAATTATGAAGAGCAAAAAAAATATTAACAAAAGAGTTACTAACAAAAATAATTGTTGTTATTATTATTATTATTATTATTATTATTGTTATTATTGTTATTATTATTATTATTGTTGTTGTTGTTATTGTTATTATTTATCGACATATGGACACTAAGGCACACTCGCGATGAACCCGACTACGAGTGTGCAAATACACAAGCCCAATGGAGACTGAAGGTCACGCTCTTCACAACGTGTTCAATTTGTTAGAATTAATTAGTTGTTTTGTTAGTTAGTTAGTTTGTTTTTCATTTTCTCTTGTAATCGAATCAGCTCTTGTATATATTCACTACAATTGCTTGCATTTCAAATATACTGTAAAACAATGAACATTGTTCATTACAAAAATTCTCTCTATCTCTTAATTTTTCTTCGATGAATTCAATATGGTATCAGAGCAATTATATTTGAAATTGTCTCTTCAATTTGTTCATTGATTGATTGATTGGGTTTTTTTCCCTTCAGTCATTGTTTTTACTTCACTTCTTCATTTTTCAATTTCTGTGTCTGTCAACAATGGCAGCAAGCAACATTACTTCTTCAACAGAATTGGATTCTTCCAATCCTTTCTTCTTGCATCATGGTGACAGTCCAGGAGCTTTGATTGTTTCAAAGCAACTCAATGGTGAGAACTGCAACACGTGGAAGAGAGCGATGATAATGGCTTTGTCAGCCAAAAACAAATTAAGTTTAGTTGATGGAACACTATCTAAACCGTCCAATCTTTTTGACAGTCAAGGTTTGGCATGGACTCCTTGCAATAACATGGTCCTTTCATGGCTTCTCAATTCGTTTTCAACAGAGATTGCTAATAGTATCATCTACATTGATGATGCCTCTGAAATCTGGAAGGATCTCCAGGATCGTTTTTCACAGCACAATGGACCCATAATTTTTTAACTGAAGAAATTTATAGCTTCTTTATGTCAAGAAAATAACTCGATCAGTTCATACTTCACTGCAATAAAAGGATTGTGGGATGAACTAGCAAATCATCAACCAATTCCTTTTTGTACTTGTGGAGCTTTGAAGACCATTATGGCCTATCATCATCAACAACATGTGCATCGATTTCTAATGGGACTGAACGAGAGCTATTCTCATGTACGAGGACATATTTTGTTGATTGATCCACTTCCTTCAATCAACAAAGTCTTCTTGCTTGTGGTGCAAGAGGAGAGACAAAGAATGATATCTTCATCAAGTCCATCCTTCAATCAGAATACCACTGCATTGTTTACAAAAACAATGTCTGGTATGTTTTCATCTCGTTTCTCGGGTAACAGATCTTTCTCTGCTAGAAAATATCGACCCACTTGCACTCATTGTGGCATCTCTGGCCACACTGTTGAAAGATGCCATAGAGTTCATGGATTCCCACCTGGTTACAAATTTAACAAAGGAAAGAATGCCATACTTCCTAGTGTTAATCAAGTTTCTAGACCTCATTTACCTCTCACCTATGATCAGTGTCAACAACTTCTGAGCATGTTGAAATCAGACATTTCAGAGCATGATTCATCTGTGAATCAAGTGTCTTCACTTAAAGGTAAAGAACACTGAAATTCCTATGCAAGGTGAGGGCCACACAAGTGCGAGTAAAACTTCTAATAAAACTCGGTTTCATAATTTCAAACACTCTGTGTTTGCATCCTATCTGTCACTACATCGACAAACTTGTCCATCAAAAACTCCATGGATCATTGATACTGAGCCACGGATCATATGATCTGTTCCATTTCTTTCTTCACTAGTATAACTTCTGTCGTTTCCAAGCTTGTAACACTTCCTAATGGTCAGTTTGCATCGGTTACACATATTGGTACAATTAGGATTTCGAACATTTTGTTCTTGATAATGTCCTTTGTATTCCTTCATTTTCGTTCAACCTCATATCGGTTAGCGATTGATAAATAAATTGAAGTGTTGTGTCATATTCTTATCACATTTTTGTTTCATTCAGCACCTATCAAGTTGGACAACGATTGGTGTGGGTAAAGAGGATGGAGGATTGTATTACTCGCTGAAGCAACCGAGTGCATGTTTTACAACCTCATTGTTTCCTGCATTTCGATAAGTTCAATAAAAACTCTGTTAATGAACTAGTTTTTGCCAATCTATGTACTAGTTCTCGTCAATCAAAACTTGTGGCACTATAGATTAGGCCATCCCGCAAAGCCTCCTTTAAGGTCTCTTTCTCATGTAATCCCATAGATTTTGCATGAATCGAATAAGAATTGCAATATTTGTCCCCTAGCTAAACAACACAGATTATCCTTTCCTCATAGTTCATCAATTGCTGCAAATTCTTTTGATTTGATCCATTGTGATATATGGGGTCCTTTCTCTACAAAGTCTCTCACGGGTGCATCATATTTCCGACTATTGTAGATGATCATACAAGGTTTACATGGGTTCATCTTCTAGAAAATAAGTCCCAAACCAGAAATCATATACAAGCATTTTTCAACATGATTGAGACACAATTTCAATCTAAAATCAAAACCTTAAGATCGGATAATGGTGTTGAATTCAACATGGAATCTTTTATGTATCTAAAGGGTCATGCATCAGCTTAGCTGTGTTGAGACACCTCAGCAAAATTCTGTTGTAGAGCGTAAACACCAGACATATTCTCAATGTTGCTCGGTCACTTCTTTTCAGATCACATTTGTCCTTGAAATTTTGGGGTGATTGTGTACTTACTCGCGGTGCATTTAATCAATCGTATACCTACTCTGTATTACACAATAAGTCTCCATATGAAGTTCTATTCAACTCTATTCCATCATACTCACATTTAAGAGTATTTGGTTGCCTTTGTTATGCAAGTACCCTTCTCCGAAATAGACACAAATTTGATCCTAGAGCTAAGCCGTGTATATTGTTGGGTTATCCTTATGGCATGAAGGGTTACAAGCTTTATGATTTGCATCTCCACACTCGTCTTCATATCCAAAGATGTCATTTTTCATGAAAATGTGTTTCCATTTGCAATCTCACACCCACGGACCACTGCTGGCATTTCCGGTTTGTCTATACCGGTTCCAATACATGAATCTTCCATCTCACCAGCTAATCCCTTAATTCCACCACAAATACTTGACTCTTCCACTTCTTCATCTACTCTTTCACCTTCCTAGTCTAGTCCAAATAATTCATCTCCACAACCTCACTTCACATCCGCCAATATTTCCAGTCACCAGAATACACCATGCTTTCCGAGTTTGTTTCGAGTCACTACCCAATGAAGGTCTTCTAGAATAAAACATGCACTGGATACCTACATGACTATCATTGTCATATTGCAATCTCCACTTCTTCTCCTACCCTTTCGTCTACAACTCAGGTATTTCTTATCCCATTTCTTTAGTGCTTTCATATAACAATTTGTCTCCTGCTCAAAAATCCTTTAGCCTATCTCAGTATCTGCACTTGTTGAGCCATAATCTTATGCTCAAGTCGTCAAACATAAGGAATGACGTGATGCTATGGCTACTGAAATTAAAGCTTTGGAACTCAATGACACATGGACTGTGGTTAGTCTTCGACTTCCAAGCATGTGATTGGGTGCAAATGGGTTTATAAGGTTAAGTTGAAATCGATGGCACCCTAGAGAGGTATAAAGCCGGACTTGTTGCTAAGGGTTACAATCAGGTGTGAAGGGCTAGATTATTATGAGACATTTTCTCCTGTGGCCAAGCTCACTACTTGTTCGGACACTCTTGGTCTGTTGCAGTGAGTGAAGAAATGGCATTTACATCAACTAGATGTGAATAATGCCTTTCTTCATGGTCAATTAAATGAAGAAGTGTATATGTCTCTACCTCCTGGATTCAGTAGCAAGGGGAGTCCAAAGTCTGCAAACTCAACAAATCTCTCTATGGACTCAAGCATGCCTCACGACAATGGTTTGCAAAATTCTCCAATGCTCTCCTTGACTTTGGTTTTATTCGATCCAAGGCTGATTATACTCTCTTCACCGGATCTTTGAAAGGTTCATTCATTGCATTATTAATCTATGTTGATGACATTGTGGTTGCTAGCAATAATGCAGATGAAATTTCATAGTTCATACAACTTCTCAATGACGAGTTCCAATTAAAGGACCTTGGTTGTTTGAAATATTTCCTTGGATTGGAAATAGCTCACGAAGCACACTTGGTATCTCTGTTTGTCGAGAAAATATGCTTTGGAAGTCCTTGCCGATTCGGGATGTTAGCATCCAAGCCGCTTAATTTTCCAATGGAGCCTAATGTCAAATTCTCTAAGGATTCAGGCGATTTTGGCGGATCCCACTGCATATCGTAGACTTGTTGGTCGTCTGCTATATCTCACTATAACTAGACCTGATATATGTTTCTGTTGTTCGGGTTTTAAGTCAATTTATGGCTAATCCCATAATGCCTCATTTAGCAGCGACCACTCGTGTATTACGATATGTTAAGTCTTCACCGCACAAGGCTTATTTTTCTCGATCGGTTCGGTTTACAATTAAAGGCATTTTGTGATTCGATCGGGCTAGTTGTGTTGATTCCTGCAGATCGGTGGCTGGATTTTGTGTTTTCCTTGATCAATCTTTGATTTCTTGGAAATCCAAGAAACAGACCACGATTTCAAGATCCTCAGTGAGGTCGAGTACAGGGCAATGGCATCTACTGCTGCGAACTTATATGGCTTCGCACACTTCTTCATGATCTTCAAGTCTCTCCACAACCTCGCTCATCTCTATTGTGACAAGAAGTCGCCCTTCATATTGCAGCAAATCCTGTCTTCCACTGAACGTACAAAACACATTGACATTGATTGTCATGTTGTTCGCGAGAAGATTCAAGAGGGTATTTTGCGCACTTTTCATGTTTCATCCAGAAATCAGCTTGCAGATGTCTTTACTAAAGCACTTGGATTCTCTCTTTTCTTCCCTTTGGTGTCCAAGATGAGTCTTCACAATATCTACTCTCGGCTTCTCCTCGGCCTCATCTTGAGGGGAGTATCGACATATGGACACTAAGGCACACTGCGATGAACCCAGCTACGAGTGTGCAAATACACAAGCCCAATGGAGACCGAAGGTCACGCTCTTCATAGCGTGTTCAATTTGTTAGAATTAATTAGTTATTTTGTTAGTTAGTTAGTTTGTTTTTCATTTTCTCTTGTAATCGAATCAGCTCTTGTATATATTCACTACAATTGCTTGCATTTCAAATATCTGAAAACAATGAACATTGTTCATTACAAAAATTCTCTGTATCTCTTAATTTTTCTTCGATGAATTCAATATTGTTGTTGTTGTTGTTGTTGTTGTTGTTATTATTGGTATTATTATTGTTATTATTATTGTTATTATTGTTGTTATTATTATTATTTTTGAAATAATTGCTGTTATTATTATTATTATTATTAATTATTTGAAATGAGGGACAAAATTGAAAACAATATAACCTGCTGCACTAAATAAATTAAGGGATGTAATAGAAAACAAAAATTAAAAGAAGAAGGACTGACATGCAAATTGCATATATATCAATTTGAATGCAAGGACGAATTTGAAAGAATTTGAAACTTGGATTACAGAAATCAAACAAAAGCCAAGGGACTGAAATGCATGCACAATAACTCGGGGGATTGATATTGATTCCGGCGCTGAGGAGAGAGAAAAGAGGACATAAACGTTCAACCAACTATTTGAGCCTACACGTCCATATTTGAACCGCACGCGCCACTCCATGCGATTCAGGGAAGAGTTGCGAATCGTCTTGATCGACGGAGGAAAAATTTTCATCGCCTTATGACGCCGCACGCGCCGCCTGAATCAACCGGGTCGTAAAGCGCGCCGACGCCGCCAGATCGACTGCTCGACGATACTGACTCAAGGAGCACGATGAACGTCGTGGTCAATTACTAAACCACCCCTGAACCGAATTCATTGATTTTGTCGTGTCGGGGGCTACAAATGTCATTACACATTTCCAAAAATATTAAAAAAAAGAGTTCGGGCGGACCGGACCGGTCCGTACGTGGTCAATTACGCCCGTGTCCCTCAGTGTAAAACGCTATTTTGTCTTATTACTAGGGACGAAATCGGTAAAACACTGTTCATAGGCGGAAAAAAAAAAGGTGGACGAACTCGCGCGACGCACGGAGGAAAAAGCTCGCGTCCATAGTGTCTCTGAGTCTGTGTGGACAGTATTCACTGTTGAAATTTCCGTTTTCTTTTATCTATATGTTAATATTTAACAAAAACACATACACGTTAATTTAGAAAAACTCTTGACTGAATGAATAGTCAGTAGAATATATAGGATGATGATTATTTTAGTATTATATTTAGGATATTAGTTTTTATAAAATTAGATGATAGTTCCATTTTTATTTGTATATACAGTTTGTCTCGATGACCAGCAACAAAGTCAAGGTGAAGTAAAGATACAAAATGAAGTTGAGAAACTAGGTAAAGATTATTTTAATCTCAAGCAACAATCATTCGTGCGAGTTTAATTTTTTAACCGTTAACTTGAAGGTGAGTTTTTCGCAAAGAGAGTAAATGATGAGGGACACAAATCTCATATTTTAGGCTAAACTATTTTCATTATACTATATAATAGTACAAGATTCTATTTTTATTCTATTATTTTTTTCGTATTTAGATTTTCTAGATTTTTCATCATGACTTTTTGGCAGAGGACTTTCATGGTTAGCTTGTTATTTAGCACTTGTATTTTCTTGAAATTATTTTTAGAAATATTTTTTTTATTTAGAATATATTAAAAAAAACTATTTTTTATTTTTTTAAAATTATTTTGATAAATTTTAATTTAAAATAAAAAATAAAAATAAATACTACTCAAAGTGCTTTATTTCCTCGTCACCTACAGATTGTACCTGAAATATTAATAAATAAGTTAGATCCAATATCTATTGGAAATAAAAGGGTGGTTACTGCCCCCAACAACGTCCTCTTCTTGAAGCATTTTCCTGGGTTCTCTGCGCAGACGGGGCAAAAGATGAGAATGGCAACAGATTGATCATGTATTTTTTTTAATTAATAATGGCTTTTAACTTAATGGTTAGATTGAAAAACAATACTGCATGTCGTCCAATCATTAACTAAATTAAAATTGGAATTGGAGTAATTTTAAAAATTACAAGTCTTTGCGCAATTTGCTTCGGATCTTGATGGAGTTACTTAGAATCATAGACTTAGGATGAACTTGAATATTATTTTTTTTTTGTTTCTTTTTTACTTTGGAACAAAACAAAAAAAACTTGAGGACCAAATTTATCTGGCGTGAAATAATACTCGGTCTGTTCAACCATTTGATAGTCAGAGGCTGCGGGCTCTTCTTCTTTTATCGACTTTCCTCGTTGTTACATGTCCGTCCCATTTGTCTTGGCTTCCCTTTGGATTTTAAAGAATCCTGCTGGCACGCTTCAGAAAAAAAAATATATGGATTTTTTTGATGTTTAGGATATTATTTTTAAAATATATTTTATTTAAAAAATATTATTTTAATATATTTATAAAGTAAATATCTATAAAAAATTCTTCTTGATTGTCATTCTCAATCTATTTTTACCAGGAAATCTCTCTTCACGTCACCATAAATTCCTTTGTGATGTTTTTGTCTTTCTTTCTTTTTTGCACTGACTGGCTACGTTTATTCTTGACTTTTACGAGTCTTTTCTTTTAAAACTACAATTTTTTTATTTTTTTCATAAGATATGGGATCCATGCATCATATGATATGTCTTGTATGATGACACTGGAAATTACATGTTGTTAGAACAATGACCCACAAAACAAACATCGCGTGTATATAGGGAATGAATTGAGATGTTAGAAAAAATACAGGGACTGAAAACAAAAGTCAACCCTCGTCACCAAACCCCATCTCTTCATTTCACAACCAGCAGCCTCTCTCCCCTCACACTCTCCTCTCTCTCTCTTTCTCACTTCATCCCATCACCCTTCTCTCTTTTGGTTTTAAAACAATTAAATCAAACACACAAATGGCAGAGCCGCTTATAGCGCTGCTATTGGAGCGGATCGCCATGGCTCTTTCTCAACAGGTAATTAATTGCTTTTATACAACTTGCAAGAAATATAAAAATGAAGTCTTCTTTTCTTGATTTATATGAAGAATAAAATAAAATCTCAAATACAAGGAATTTCTTTTAAGATTCATCTTCTTCCTTCTTGTATGGTGGCAGAGTAGTGCAGACAGATATCATTGTAATGATCATAGATGTCTGTATATATGAATGAAATCTTTTTTCCTTCCCTTGTAAGGAGAAAAAAATAATCTCAAAACTAGATTTCGATTTTATTAAAGAAATTTCTTTTATTTCTTTTGCTATTTTACATATTTCCGAAAATAATCTAAAACAAATATTCTTAGAAAGAAAAAGGAGTTGTCAATACATGTCCTTTTATTTAATTCTTTATACATCCATCCATAGTAGTTTAATATAATATGAAAACCTTAAAATAAAAAAGAGAACCAATATTATTATTTTAAATATATAGGTTTCTAATGAATATTTTATGAATACATTATTAATTTATCCAATCCAGGTCACTGTACGTGTCAACTACTCCTAAAAATGATTAATAAAAAATTAATTAATCTATTAATTGCCAAAAATTGAAAATAAAATTTTGTTCTTAAATCATATTAATGTTTCCTCATAGGTACAAGAAGAGGTGAACCTCGTAGGGAGTGTGAAGAAACATGCCGACAAGCTGAAAAGCAATCTCATTGATATCCAATCTGTCCTTGAAGATGCAGAGAGAAAACAAGTGAAGGAAAAGTCTGTAAGGGTGTGGCTAGACAAGCTAAAAGATGTATGCTATGATATGGATGATGTGCTAGATGAATGGAGCTATGCAATACTTACATGGAAAACAGGGGATACTGAAGAAAATATTCACAAACAGGGGATAAATGCATCATGTAATCACAAAAATTTGAAATGTAGCATAAAGTGATTTGTAATCGTTTAGAGTTATGGTAGTTTTGTGTTTTTTTCTTGAAATGATTTTTGCTCTAAAAAACATTATAAATTTTTTTAGGTGTTTTTTATGATTTAAATATATTAATATAAAAAATCTAAGAAAAAATTATTTTAATATATTTCAATTAAAAAATATCTTTTATTTTATTATATTATTTCAACCTAAGAAATGTAGCATAAAGTGATTTGTAATCGTTTAGAGTTACGGTAATAGTTGAATTGTCTTTAATAAACCATATCTTCTCTATTAATCTATCATATCTCCAGATCTTCAATCTCATCTCAAGTTGGATCAAGGAGATTAATTGATCTAAGCTTGGTTAACAATCAATGAAATTGGGTAGAAGATAGTGTTTTGGTGAATTTATAAGCTAGTTGATCATAAGTGTCAGAAACTATTTCTGGATTATTCTCTAAATTCTATCCAAAATCAAATATAAAAAAATAAATAAAATAAAAGGGGCTGGTGTTTGTAGAAAAATTAAGGTAGAAATTTTGAACATCTTCAAGAGTATGATCGTAGCTCTTTTGTGCCAAAAAATGAAGAAAAATGTAAATTCAAGGCTAAACTAATTTATCCTTGGATAATTTGTTTAAAAATTATGTCGAAAGACATAATTATATTTTTATGGGCCAATATGATTTAATTATTGGCCAATTTAAAATGTAATTATGTTTAATAATTAATTTAGGGCCTACTAAAAGGATTTAATTAAGCGCAGTGACTTAATTATACTTTAAATAGGTCAAATTAATTTTATTAAGGGTTTAATTGGTGAGAAATTAAGTTTGTAAGCCTAATTTTGGTTAAATTGAGAAGATTAGAATTTCCAAAAATGAATTTTTTTGGGGTAAAATCGGAATCCAAAATTGCAGAAAAAACATTATTTTTACCACTGAAAAACTCCTTTTTGTTTCAACCCATTTTTTTACTGTGTATTTATATATTTTTTTTCCTTCTATTTTTTGTATTTTTTTCATTTATTTCAAATTTAAAATAAAAAAAATTGATCTGTCGAGGCCTTGACGGCAGCCATGCCCTGCAACCCACCATTTTCTGCATTGCAACACACCATCTCCTGGACATTACTCCGATGCCCTGCACATTATTACCTATAAGCTAAATGAGCTTTGTCTTCCACTATAGTAACAAACATCGTTTACTGTGGAATATAATAGTGAAATTATTATTTTACCCCTTTGTTCACAATATTTTTTTGTCATGGTTTCAGGGGTATTTTCAATTTCTTATATTTCTATCCACAGTAAAATAACCATAATAACCTCTAAGAAGACAAAAACCAAGAATTGTCTTCAGGGGTGTCACGATAATTTCATATTTTCATTACATAGTAAAATAACTATTTTACCCTCCAATCAGACAAAACACAAAAGTTGCCTATAGGGGTGTTTCGGGAGTTGTACATTTTTTTTAAAATGTATAAATATAGATATACCTCCATATACGACAAAATACAAGAGTTATCTATAAGGGTTTTTTAGGTAATTTACTATTTTTTTAATAATATTTTCTAACGAATATTATTAGGGCGACACGTGTGGCATTTTCTGGTGGTCAAAAATGTCCATCTATCAATATTGTTTTAGTGGGGAAAACTTGGAGTCGTTAATTCAATTAAAAAATATCTCAATCGTTGATCCAAAATAGGTTATCTCGACTGTCAAATTTGATAACATAGAGTTGTCTGAATTGTCATATTTAGGACGATGCCTAGTTGGTTGTGGTGTTAATCAACCGACATTGACCATATTACAGTGTAGAAAAATGTTAGATCATCATTTTGATATATTATTTGTCAAGTTTGGTGAAATATAGAGGAAAGAATGTACCTACAAAGTAGACTCATGTGTTGACTTTTCAGGTGGATAAGGAAGAAAATGAACAGTACTCAGACGACAAGTTGTCTGGTTACCTAAGTAGAACCAGACAACACGTCGTCTATTCCTTTCGTTTTTTTCTTTCTTCCTTTCCAAAATGACGTCGTTTTGTATTAGGATTTTGGTCAAAGTTCAATTTGGTCCTTAAATGTTTAACTGTTTTCATTACACCCTATATTGACCCAAAACTTTCAATTGCTTTTGATTTCATCCTGAAAAATTTCAATGGAAGTCATGAATTTATGCAATTTGATCGTCAACTGACCCTTAAACTTTGATTTTCTTTCAATTTCACCCTTGATTTTGGCCAATTGAATCCTAATAGTTCGACGTTTTTTACAAAATAGTCATTGAATGTGGGTTTTTTTCAATTTTGCTCTTAATTGCCCTAAAACACTGATTTTCTTGCAATTTTGCCATAATTTCAGCCAAATAACTTGGTAAAAAAATAATTTTGGTCCAAAAAAATCCAATATTCTCAATTAAGCCTAAAGTAGGCTCCTTAACTTAATTTTTCAGCAATTAAACTACTAATAAAATTAATTTGACCAATTTAAAATATAATCAAGTCTTTGAATTGGACGGAAATTAGTTTTTAAACATAATTAAATTTTATTTTGGTTCATGAGTAAATCAAATTGGACTATCAAATCTAATTATGCTCTTAGGTTTAATTTTTATGCAAACTTTTCTGATAATTATTTATTTCAATATATTTTATTTATGTACATTTTAATATGGTTTAAAAAACACTTCACCGCACCGCATAATCTCAAACACCATCAACACATCCAATCCTCATTGTAATAAATCATACGACCTCAACAAATCTGAACCATCCATTTTCAGAACTCAGTATAAATGAAAACCCCGAGTGTTTCACCTTTGGAACTCAAAATGGCATGTCATTTTCAGTAGAAACATACGAGCAGGAAAAGCCATCCGCAGTGAGTAACCCCTGAACAAGACTAGACTGAAAATTTCAATAATATAGGGACTGAATTGAAATGTTAGAAACAGTACAGGGACTGATAACAAAAGTCAACCCTCATCACCAAACCCTATCTCTTCATGTCACAACCAGCAGCTTCCTTTCCCTCACACTGTTTCTCTCTCTTTCTCACTTCATCCTATCGCCGTTCTCTCTGTTTTTGGTTTTAAATCAATTATATTAAAATGGCAGAGCCACTTATATCGCTACTATTGGAGCGGTTCGCCATGGCACTTTCCCAACAGGTAATTACTTTTATACAACTTGCCAGAAAAATAAAAATATTAAAGTCTTTTTTCTTACTTTATGAGAAAAAATATCAAATACAAAAAATTCCTTTAAAGATTCATTTTCTTCCTTTCTTGTATAGTGGCAGAGTGCGGATAGATATCATTATAATGATCATAGATATATGTATACACAAATGAAGTCTTTTTTCTTCCCTTGTAAGTAAAAAATCTCAAATGCTCAGATCTAGATTTCGATTTTATTAAAGAATTTCTTTTTTTTGTTTTATTATTTTTCATATTTCCGAAAATAATCTAAAACAAATTTTCTTAGAAAGAAAAGGAGTTGTCAATACATATCCTTTTATTTAATTCTTTATACATTCATCTATAGTTTAATATAATATGAAAACCTTCAAATGAAAAAAATATTATAATTTTAAATATATAGGTTTGTAATAAATATTATATATATAAATTATTAATTTAGCCAATCCATTTCACTGTACGTGTCAACTACTGCTAAAAAAGATTAATAAAAATTATTTAATCTATTAATTACCAAAAACTGAAAATAAACTTTTGTTGTATGAATTATATAAATGTTTCCTCATAGGTACAAGAAGAGGTGCACCTAGTAGGGGATGTGACAAAACAAGCCGCCAAGCTGAAAAGCAATCTCATTGATATCCAATCTGTCCTTGAAGATGCAGAAAGAAAACAAGTGAAGGAAAAGTCTGTAAAAGTGTGGCTAGACAAGCTAAAAGATGTATGCTATGATATGGATGACGTGCTAGATGAATGGAGCTATGCAATTCTTACATGGAAAACAGGGGATGCTGAAGAAAATATTCACAACCAACAGAAGATACGATGTTCCTTCCTGGGATCTCCTTGCTTTTGTCTCAAGCAAGGGGTTCGACGTCGCGACATTGCCCTCAAGATCAAAGAAGTTAGTGAAAAAGTGGATGAGATTGTCAATGCAAAAGATACGTATGGCTTTCAATTGTACGAAGCCACTAATCATGAACTGCATCGTCCAACAAGTACCCAATTTTTTGATGAATCAAGCGTGTGTGGCCGAGATGGTGAGAAGAAAAGTGTTATAAGCAAGCTGCTGGTAGAAAGTAGTCAGGAAGCACGGGACGTGGATGTCATCTCTCTAGTAGGGTTGGGCGGGATTGGAAAAACAACTCTCGCCCAACTAGCTTTCAATGATGCTGAGGTTAGGACTCATTTTGAGAAAAAGATATGGGTGTGTGTTTCCGAACCATTTGATGAGGTTAGAATAGCCAAAGCTATCCTTAAGCAACTTGAAGTGAGCACATCGAATTTGGGTGAATTGCAATCCCTTTTGCCAAGAGTTTCTCAATCCCTTAACGAAAAAAGGTCCTTCTTGTTCTTGATGATGTCTGGACTGAAAATCATAGACAATGGGAACAACTAAAGCCATCTCTCGCAGGTTGTGCACGAGGAAGCAGAATTCTAGTGACCACTCGTAAGGGTGCTGTGGCAGCGATGATGGGAACCAACCACCGGATCAACATTGAAACATTGTCTAATGATGCATGCCGATCAATATTCAATCATGTGGCATTCCACAAAAGAAGCAAAGATGAACATGAAAGACTGACAGATATCGGAAATAAAATTGCAATCAAGTGCAAGGGCTTGCCTCTAGCTGCCAAGGTATTAGGAGGTCTGATGCAATCTAAAAGAACAAGAGCAGAGTGGGAAGATGTTTTATCTCGCGAACTATGGAGGCTAGATGAGGTTGATAAAGATCAGGTTGAAAAAAATATATTTCTACCTTTGCTTCTGAGTTACTACGATTTACCTTCTGTGGTAAGACGATGTTTCTTGTATTGTGCCATGTTTCCAAAAGACTACGAGATGAACAGAGAAGAATTGGTGAAGATGTGGATGGCTCAAGGTTACCTGAAAGGGACTGGAAGTAGAGATATGGAGGTTGTTGGAGAGCTCTACTTTCAAGAATTAGCAGAGCGCTATTTCTTCCAAGATATAAAAAATTATGGACGAGAAGATGTCATATTCAAGATGAATGGTATAGTGCATGATTTTGTCCAATATATGACACAAAATGAATGTCTAACCATGGATGACAATAACCTTGAAGTAATAAATGAGACTTCATTTGAGAGGGTTCGTCATTTAAGCATGATGTTGTTAGAGGTCCCCTCTTTTCCCTTGTCCATTCACAGAGCTAAAGGTCTCCGCAGCCTCTTGATCGACAATACCGGAGACACATGGCTTGGAGATGCACTACCTAATGAAATGAAGCATTTGACATGTATCAGGTCATTGAATCTGTCACGGTCTTCAATCACAGAAATACCAAAAGAGGTAGGGAAATTGATACATTTGAGACACCTGAATTTGGAAGGTTGTAGAGGCTTGGTGTCCCTGCCAAAAACCATGTGTGATTTATGCAATCTGCAATCCCTAGACGTTTCAGCATGTTCGTCTCTCAATGAATTACCTCAAGCGATTGTAAAACTTATCAAACTGAGGCATCTCCGTATTTATGATTCAGGTGTGGCCTTCATGCCAAAGGGAATAGAGAGGTTAACATCTCTTCGAACATTAGATTGTTTTATAGTGTGTGGTGGTGGTGAGAATGAAAGTAAAGCAGCCAATCTAAGAGAATTAAAAAACTTAGATCACATTGGAGGGAGTCTTGAAATAAGGAATCTACGAGGAGGCATAGAAGATGCCGCGGAAGCACAACTCAAGAATAAGAAGCGCCTGCTTTGTTTGGAATTGGGTTTCTGCGTCAACCATAAGGACGATATTTTAATTGAAGTTTTACAGCCTCCGTCAGACTTGGAAAAACTAACCATAAATGGGTACGGTGGGATAGTTTTGCCAAATTGGATAATGGCATTAACCAAATTACAGGATCTTAAACTCATTGATTGTGGAAACCTGGAGGTTTTGCCTTCGTTGGGTAGATTGCCCAACCTTGAAAGCTTGGAATTACACTGGTTGCAAGTGAGAAGGCTCGATGCAGGATTTTTAGGTATAGAAAAAGTTGGGAATGCCAATATAAATAAAGGAGAAGATGCAAGAGTCATTGCTTTCCCAAAATTGAAAAGACTTCAGATTTTGTTACTCTTTAAATTAGAAGTGTGAGATGGAATTGAAAGGAGAGTGGGAGAAGAAGATGCCACCACAACTTCAACATTCATTATGCCACAACTTCAACAATTGGAAATTCACCATTGCCCATTGTTGAGAGCACTACCAGACTATGTTTTGGCAGCGTCTCTACAGAACAAAACGGTAATACAAGATTGCCCCAATCTAAGGAAACGTTACGGGAAGGCGGAGAAGGGTGAACATGGGCACAAGATTTCTCACATCCCATAATTAGGTTAGAAAGACAAAACCATTTACAAGATTTCTCACATCCCAAAAGTTTATATTTCTTAAATGTAAAATAATTTGTATTTCTTGGAGGGTTTCATTCAGTGTTGTATTAAGCTTCGTATGCTTTTTTGTATAAGTGGATTGAAATCATTTGTAAGCTATTGTAAAATAATTTGTAAGCTTTGAGTGTTACTAAAATAAAGGTTGCGAGCGAGAGACTCTTATGTAAAATAATTTATAAGCCATGGAGGGTTTCATTCAATGTTGTATTTAGCTCCTTCTGTTTCTACTAGTTTGATGGCACACACTTCGTTGCGGGTGGAGTAAATAATTTTACAAGCTGTTCAGATTAAAATATAATATTTCTATATAATGAAACAAATTAACATACCATGTCATAACAACAGTAACATCGAAGTGTTAGCTTCTAAAATTATCATAACTTTTACTGTCAAAACAATAACAATTATCAAAATACCACGAGAGAAAAAAAAAAGCAAGTAAGAACAAAAACTTAAATTATTATCATTATTCTTAATATTAATATTATTATTGCGTAGTAACCCAAAAAAAACAAAATTAGATCAAAGACTAAAAGAAGTCTAAAAACATTAACAAAAGAACAAGTAAAAAAATAAAATAAATGATAAAAAAAATTATTACCTTAAAAAAATCATTTCACTTTAAAATTAAAAAAAATGGCCGCACTACGTTGCGGGTTGAGCAAATAATTTTTATGATTGCTGGGATTAAAAAATTAATAGGATTTGTTGCTATAAAATTAAAAAATATATATATATATAATAAAACAAATCATCGCACCCTATTATAAAAATAGCAAAATTGAAGTTTTAACATCTAAAATTATCATTGCTATTACTGCTAAAACAATTAAAGTTATCAAATTATCCTAAGAGAAAAAACACTCAAAAACATTCACAAAAGAGTAATTAAGAAAAATAATTACATTTATCATTATCATTATCATTGTTATTATTATTATTGTGTTAATAATGAATAAAAAAACCAGAAATAAATGAAAGACAAAAAAATTTCTAATAACTTTAACAAAAGATGAAACAAAAAAATAAATTCATAATTATCAGGAAAAAAAATAATCTAACTTGAAAATTAAAAAAACAATAAAAAGACTAAAAGAAAGAGCAAATAAAAAATATAATAGATGATAAAACAAAAATAAAAATTATTAGCTGAAAAAAATCATATAATTTGAAAAATAATATATATATATATATATATATATATATATATATATATATATGTTCTACGTTGCGGGCTGAGTAAACAATTTTTATAGGATTTGTTGTATCAAAATAAAAATATAATATTTATATATGTGAAATTTAATATAATAAAATAGGTCAACATACCCTACTATAACAATAGCAAAATCAAAGTTTGAAAATGTAAAATTTTCATTGCTCTTCCTATTAAAACAATAAGAATTATCAAATTATCCTCGAAAAAAAACCCTAAAAAATATTAACAAAAGAGTAAGCATTAGAAACAATTAAATTATTATTATTATGATGATGATGATGATGATGATGAAAGACAAAAATAAATGAAAGATTAAAAAACATGCTAGAAACTTTAACAAAATAAAAACAATTATCATTGCTATTATTGTCAAAACAATAAAAATTATCAAATTATTCCGAGAAAAAAAAAACTAAAAAACATTAACAAAAGAGCAAGAAAGAAAAACAATTAAATTATTATTATTATTATTATTATTATTATTATTATTATTACTATTGTGTTAAACACACTTATATATGCATGGACAAAAGTAGAGATTATTCTAAAAATATTAAAAAAAATAAAAATATAAGGGCTGAAATAAAAATCAAATATAAAAGGATTAAAATCAAAAATTAAAAGTTTAAGGGCTGAAATGAAAATCACATTTATTATCATTTTCAATTAAAGGACAAAGTTGCAAAAATTGAAACTTTTGTACCGAATATACAAAGCCTTTTCAACTCAATCCGGAAATTAAAAGAAGGAGGACCGAAGTGAAACATTAACATTGCATTAATTGCAACCGAAGAACCCAATCGAACTAAATCAAAACTTATACAACGAAATCGGGACCATAGAAAAAATTAAAAGTAAAGGGATCAAAGTGAAAATCAACCAAAATCGGGGGTCTCTTCTGCACTTTTACGTGTAGGAGAGAGAAAAATAGTGAAACCGACTTTAATCGGCCACCGTGTGATAAAACGCGCCGCACCGGAGGAAGCCCATGAGGAGGCACACCGCTAGAGACTCGAAACCTCGTCTCCGGCCATTTTAGGACGCCACATGCGCCACCTAAACAGGGCGTGAGGTAGAAAACCGTCCGGTGTGTGCCATCACGCATTGACAACCAACAAAAGAAATAATAAAAAAATAGGTCAATCACTGTACTGCCCCTTGTTCCCAAAGGCATCATTTTTGTCTTATTAAGGGCTAAAACTGTATTTAGCCACTTTTGAAAAATAATAAAATAAGCAGAAGACCGGTGAGTGGGCGGATTGGTCCGGTCCAGACGTGCGCAATGATCACGGAGCCCTCGGTCCGACGACGTTTTTGTCGCTTTGGGTGGCTTTTTCGTTAAATCACTGTTAAAAAAAGAAAAAAACAGGTCGACAAACTCGCGCGATGCACAGCCAAAAATGATGAGTCCGCAGTGAAATACCGAGTTCTTTTAGTATATTGTATAATACTGAGTAGATTGACATCATTGTAATTTATTGTTGATTTGGATTTTATTCCCTACGTACAAATGTTTTTCTCAAAAGTTTATTTGATAAAAGTAATATTATTTTGTTTTCTTAAAAAATCCTCGTACCTTTCAGTTCTACCGGAAAGCTAGTAAGCCTAGTATAGATTGAGCCAGCATTGACTGTCGTTGAATCAGGCCAAACATCTCTTGGAATCAAAGGTTCTTGCAATATAAGCTCTCTCTCTCTGTTTTGTTTTTCATTTTCTTGTCGTTTCTGAATGTACTATGCTGCTGATGGTTGCTTAGATACTATGTTGTTGATTTCATTTTATTTTAATGGTGTTGTAGCAGCAAACGGTGTTGTTGTTGCAACTGAGAAGAAATTGCCATCTATTTTAGTTGAGGAATCTTCTGTAAGTAATTATTCATTATTATTTTTATTGGTTTTATTATATTCTCTTGTTGAAATTCAAGAAACCCTTTTTGTTTATTTTGTGTTTTTATTGTGTTTTCTCTGTGAGCCTTTCGGGTCGGCGATGTGATCTTTTAGTAATAACATAAAAATACAGAATCTAACACCTTTTGGAGTTGTCTATAGGTTTGTCTCCACATGCTTCTCAGTAATTAGGAAGTTTCATCTTTTTTTAGCTTGTGTGTGGATTCAAAGCTCTCCTTATGTGTGGTGGGAAATACCATTTAAGAACATTGACCTACAAGGAGTTCTACTCAAGTTCAGATTACGGGTCAAATTTCACACTTATCAGAACACTATAACATAAGGAGAGTGAAAAAGAGGAGAGCTTTGGCTCGTAGTACATGTACCTTGTCGCTGTGTGAACTGAAAAAAGAGGGAAGATACATAGTTTCTTAGAAAAACAAAAATAAGGCATTCCTTCTGTACTTTGATTTGAAACAAGACATCTTGGCTATTTGGTTGCTCGATGAGCCACTTCTCACTAACTTGTGCAACTTATTACCTATGTCAAAATGGGTTGCTTTGCTGTCCTCTTTTGTCAACAGTTCTGAATCACATGTATTTTGTTGCAGTGGAATGGGTCCTGACTTTCGAGTTTTGGTTCGGAAAAGTAGGAAGCAAGCAGAACAATATCATAGACGGTACAAGGTGCTGATCTTCAAGGTTGTCTTTATTGTTTTGCTTGATGTTTGTTCTTCAGCTTTTCTTTTACTTCACTAATAACTGATAAGGTTGCTAAATTTTCATGGCTTATCTTATGAATGGGATATGTGCATCCTTTTGAACTACCTTTAATTTTCAACTGCCAGCTTACTTTGTGCTACTCCTATCTTTCTTAATATAATTTATTGTACTTCATCTTTCCCATCCAAGAAGAATTGGATTGTATTTTTTTAAAAAAGAAAGTGAGAAAAAAGAATTGAATGGACAGAAACATGGTTAATATTGTGGTTTTTTGTCCACATATCTTCATTTGGTTTGAACAATTTTCGATTTGCCTACCTTAATTTGTGCTTTGTAGATACACTGATGATATGGAGCTTGATGATGTACACAATTTTGACACTTAAAGGGGTGTGCATAACTTTAAAATTTCCTCCACGTTTGTTTTTGAATATGAGCAGTGGTGTTTTTACAAGGTTTGGTATATAAAAAGTATAAAAAAATTTCAGTAGGTTTAATATACTTGTGCCATGCACTCGCACCCGGTTGATTACATGATTGATTTACTTATAAATTCAGCAATTTAGGTGTTGCGATGTTCTGCCACACGTACTGAGTGTCATAGGTACAATGAATTCTGGGTCTTCAGCCTTGAGAACTTAAGCTGGCTCTCAACACTTTAGTTAGTGGTTCAGGAGATATAATTATGTGAGATACTGTTTAAGTGAAAATGAATGAAAGTTTCTCAACCCAGTGTCAATCAAATGTATTTCTGAGAAATCAAAACTTTCTTAATTGATTGTTTGTGTTTGCAGATTTGAAGGGCATATTTCTGGGAAAAACATTGAAACTGGGAAAATTGGTGGTGACAAGCAATTCAGGCATGCTCTTTCTTGACCTTTTTCCATATTAACTTGGTAATAGTGTCATGTAATTTCAAGCTTAGGATGAGTTCCAGAAGTAACTTGCAGGATGCACATTTTTGTTAACAGTTCGTAACTAGATAATATCTGATGTCTAAAATCCTTGGAATCTCACCATTGTCATATATGGCCTTCCACATGTGGCTTCAGTTTTGAAGTTCTGGTTTCACGCACACTTGCTCTAGTTTCTGTCTGACAATTTTCATGTGAGACTCGCTTAAAATGGCCAATCCACTCTTTCTTTGGATGTTTAAGCTTCCTTGGAAGAAATTATGAGTGATATATCTCTTGTGCTTTCTTAACTGCAGGGTACTCACTCCAGCCAAAATTGATGATTATTTGGCTGAAATAACGGACATTGTATTTTTTGGCTCAAGTGGAGTTCTTCCCTGTATTGACACCAATCGAGATACTTGTGTTACTTCCAATTTTGTATAGCTGTAATGTGGAAATGTTACAAGGCTTCTCTCCAATCTTAGATGGCTCCTAAAGTTTTGCATCAATACGATTTCCTATAAGATATGTTTGACAGGGAACAGAAAATTGGTCTTTTCAATTATATTTGTCTCCACTCAATGCTTGCTTGTTATGTGGACGTTCTTATTTAATTCCACTGGAGATCTAGAAGGAAAGAGAGGGACCATGGAAGATGGATATCGATGAAAATGCCTTAATTTTTCAGCTTACACCATATTTTCGATTTCATCAATTTGATCCAAAAGTTATAGCCAATTTTTCCCATCTTAATTGCAGCCAAAAGTACTGCTCTAAAAATTGAAATGCATAACACAACCCTGTTGAAATCTAATGAGTGGTAACCCATTTTAACAGCAGTTCTCGCTTTTAGCATGGAAACTTCTGCTAGTAATGTTGAATTGCCACTCCAACGGCACTTCATATCTTTGTCCTTGCCACGAATCTCATGCTGGAGTTTTTGCTGTTAAATTATACGAATAATTGATCCCTTTTTAGAAAAATAAACAACACCTGCTTTTACAAGCAATGAGGACATGGCACTACAACCATTGCTTCTCAAATTATCTTTTGCAGAGCACTTGAGCAAAGAAGCAAATTCCTGTAAAAGAACACATTCCTGTAAATGATGAGGACACGAATCTCATATTTTAGGCAAAACTATTTTTATTATAAAATTTATTTAATTGTCAAAATATTATACTATTTATTAGTATGAGATTCTATTTTTATTCTATTATTTTTTCGTATTTAGATTTTCTAGATTTTTCATCACGATTTTTGGCAGAGGACTTTCACGGTTAGATTGATTATGTATATTTTTTTAATTAAAAATGGCTTTTAACTTAATGGTTAGATTGAAAAACAATACTCCATACCGTACGATCATTAACTAAATTAAAATTGGAATTGGTGTGGTTTTAAAAATTAAAAGTCGTTGCGCAATTTGCTTTGGATCTTGATAGAGTTACTCAGAATCATAGACTTAGGATGAAATTGTATGTTTTGTTTTTGTTTTGTTTACTTTGGAACGACACCAAAAACTTGAGGACCAAATTGAGGTTATATCTGGTGTGAAATACGCGGTTTGTTCAACCATTCGACAGCCGAAGGCTGCGGGCTCTTCTTCTTTTCTCGACTTTCCTTCGTTGTTACATGTCCCATTTATCTTGACTTCCCTTTGGATTTTAAAGAATCCTGCTGATATACTTCAGGAAAAAATAATTATAGATTTTTGGATGTTTAGCATGTTATTTTTAAAATATTTTCTATTTAAAAATATATTAAAATAATTATTTATATAAAAATATTATTTTAATATATTTCTAAAGTAAATATTTATAAAATTCATCTTGGTTGTCATTTTCAATCTAATTTTACTAGGAAATCTCTCTTCACATCACCATAAATTCCTTTATGATGTTTTTGTCTTTCTTTCTTTTTTGCACTGACTGGCTACGTTTACTCTACTTTATTATTGACTTTTGCGAGTGAGTGTTTTCTTTTTAAACTACAATTTTTTAATTTTATTTTTTCATATGGTATGGGATCCATGCATCATTGAGAAAGATAAGTATATTATGATGATCTAAACCTAGTCGGTCGCAAAGTGAGAAACTCTTATAGTCTCATTCATATCAGCATATATTTTTAGAGATTCTCGGTCACAGCGTAACGATCCGACTGATAAATTACTTTCATATTAAACTGTGATTTATTATCTTAAACTTGGGATTTCGGCAGGAGAAGAACCCTTTGCAGTTGTCTGACAACATCAATATCTTTCTCCTTCATGTTCTTGAACAAGAATCAATATTTGTTTCTCCTGACACGCACTGCTGGTGATCTTTAGTCTAATGTTTGTAATTTTAGCATCTCGTCTGATCTTGGATGTGGCCAATTACAGTCAGTATTACAATTAGCATCGCTGACTTTAGTCTAATGTTTGATAGGTAGACCGTGATATGTTATTGTTAATTGGCTAAAGAAAAATTAAGGTAAAAATAAAATCAGATAATGTCAATGTTTTAAAAGAAAGTAAAAAAAGATATATAGATATTGATTTTACTCGGTTTAATAAGTTAATTTAATAATATAATTAAAAAAACATTAACGGTAAATAAAACAACAAAAAATCATAATATAGAGTATGAGAAAAAAATGCAACTCGTTGGAGACTTGAAATCATTTTGTTGTGGATTTTTCATACCACCAGATTGAGCTCAATGTATGATGACACTGGAAAAAGATTGTACATATTGTTAGAATAATGACCCACAAAACAAACAAAATAAAATATCATGAAGTGAATATCATGTGTTTATATTTCATAATTTAATAAAAACAAAATCTCCTTAAGATAAGTCAAATTTAATTAACAATAACAAGTAAAAAAATATGAGATAACTCATGCTATTTTTAAAATTAGTAAAACTCATAAATAAACAAATAAAAAAATAACAGGGCTCAATTAAAAAGTGAGATTAAAAAACATGAGCTTAAGAAAATAAATATGTAAATGAAATCGGATGAATGTTCTAAACTCTAAATAGCAATTAAAAATTAAATATCAAAATTTGATTGAGAAAAAACTAAAGAATGATGAAATCAATTTTAAAAATTACCTCATTTTCTTATAAAAAAACACGAACTAAATTTAAAGAAAAATACATTAAAGAACTATTTAAAAAATTAAAGGGTCGGACATGGAAGGAAGACAAGAAGAAGAAGTGGAAAGAGAGAGAGACAATGCCACATTTAAAATTTGTTGGACACACACCATCCATAAATAGAGATTTGTTGATTTTCCTGACCGAGCCTATACTGAAAAGTTACAATAATATAGGGATAAATTGAAATGTTAGAAACAGTACAGGGACTGAAACATAACTCAACCCTATCTCATCTTTTCACAGCCGTCAGCCTCCTCTCTCTCACACTCTCTACTCTCTCTCACGCACACTTCATTCCTATCACAATTCTCTCCGTTTATTGTTTTGAAAAAATTAAATCAAACAGAAATGGCAGAGCCGCTTATATCGCTACTATTGGAGCGGATCACCATGGTTCTTTTTCAACAGGTAATTAATTACTTTTATATAACTTGCCAGAAAAAAATTGGTCTTTTTTCTTACTTTATAAGAAGAATAAAACAAAATCTCAAATACAAAGAATTTCTTTTAAGATTCTTTTCTTTCTTCTTGTATAGTGGCAGAGTGCAGACAGATATTATTTTAATGATCATAGATATATGTATACATTAATGAAGTCTTTTTTTCTTCCCCTGTAAGAAAAAAAATCTCAAATGCTCAAATCTAGATTTCGATTTTATTAAAGAAATTTCTTTTTATTGTTTTATTATTTTTCATATTTCCGAAAATAATCTAAAACAAATTTTCTTAGAAAGAAAAGGAGTTGTCAATACATATCCTTTTATTTAATTCTTTATACATTCATCTATAGTTTAATATAATATGAAAACCTTAAAATAAAAAAAAACAATTATTATTATTTTAAATGTATAGGTTTCTAATCAATATTTTATATATAAATTATTAATTTAGCCAATCCATTTCTCTGTCAACTACTCCTAAAAAAGATTAATAAAAATATTTAATCTATTTATTACCAAAAATTGAAAATAAAATTTTCTTGTTAAATGATATAAATGTTTCCTCATAGGTACAAGAAGAGGTGAACCTAATAGGGGATGTGAAGAAACAAGCCCACAAGCTGAAAAGCAATCTCATTGATATCCAATCTGTACTTGAAGATGCAGAAAGAAAACAAGTGAAGGAAAGGGCGGTAAGAGTGTGGCTCCACAAGCTAAAAGATGTATGCTATGATATGGATGACGTGCTAGATGAATGGAGCTATGCAATTCTTACATGGAAAACAGGGGATGCTGAAGAAAATATTCACAACCAACAGAAGATACGATGTTCCTTCCTGGGATCTCCTTGCTTTTGTCTCAATCAAGTGGTTCGACGTCGTGACATTGCCCTTAAGATCAAAGAAGTGGGTGAAAAAGTGGATGAGATTGCCAATGAAAGAGCTAGGCATGGCCTCCAAATTAACAAAGCCATTGATCATGAACTGCAGCAGCAAAACGTACCTCCACCTCCCACGTTGATGAATTGAACGTGTGTGGTCGAGATGATGAAAAGAAAATTATTGTAAGCAAGCTGTTGACTGAAAGTAGTCGGGAAGCACGGGACGTGGAAGTCATCTCTCTTATAGGGTTGGGCGGGATTGGAAAAACAACTCTCGCCCAACTAGCTTTCAACGATGTTGAGGTTACGAATCATTTTGAGAAAAAGATATGGGTGTGTGTTTCAGAACCATTTGATGAGGTTAGAATAGTCAAAGATATCCTTGAGCAACTTAAAGAGAGCAAACCGAATTTGGCTGGATTGCAATCCCTTTTACAAAGTGTTTCTCGATCCATTAAGGGAGTGAGGGTCCTTCTTGTCCTTGATGATGTTTGGACTGAAGATCATAGACAGTGGGAACAACTGAAACCATCTCTCGCAGGTTGTGCACGAGGAAGCAGAATTCTAGTGACCACTCGTAATGGCGATGTGGCAAAGATGATGGGAACCGACCACCGGATTGACATTGAAACATTGTCTGATGATGCATGCCGGTCAATATTCAATCATGTGGCATTCCATGAAAGAAGCGAAGATGAACGTGAAAGACTGACAGATATCGGAAATAAAATTGCGAACAAGTGCAAGGGCTTGCCTCTAGCTGCCAAGGTATTAGGAGGTCTAATGCAGTCTAAAAGAACAAGAGAAGAGTGGGAAGATGTTTTATTCAGCGAACTATGGAGGCTGGATGAGGTTGATAAAAATAAAGTTGAAAAAAAAATATTTCTACCTTTGCTTCTGAGTTACTACGATTTACCTTCCGTGGTAAGACGATGTTTCTTGTATTGTGCCATGTTTCCAAAAGACTATGAGATGAAGAAAGATGAATTGGTGAAGATGTGGATGGCTCAAGGTTATCTGAAGGAGACTCCAAGTAGAGATATGGAGGCTGTTGGAGAGCAGTACTTTCAAGTCTTAGCAGCGCGATCTTTCTTCCAAGATATAAAAAAGAATGATCGAGAAGATATCATATTCAAGATGCATGATATAGTGCATGATTTTGCCCAATACATGACTGAAAATGAATGTCTGACAGTGGATGCCAATAACCTTGGAGAAGCATCAGTGGAGACTTCAACTGCAAGGGTTCGTCATTTAAGCATGATGCTGTCAAGGGAGACCTCTTTTCCCTCATCCATTCATAGAGCAAAAGGTCTCTGCAGCCTCTTGATCGACAATACCGGAGACACATGGCTTGGAGATGCACTACCTAATGAAATGAAGCATTTGACATGTATCAGGTCATTGAATCTGTCACGGTCATCAATCAAAGAAATACCAAAAGAGGTAGGGAAATTGATACATTTGAGACACCTGAATTTGAAAGATTGTGGAGAACTGGTGTCCCTGCCTGAAACCATGTGTGATTTATGCAATCTGCAATCCCTAGACGTTTCAGCGTGTTCGTCTCTCAAGGAATTACCTCGAGCGACTGTAAAACTTATCAAATTGAGGCATCTCCGCATTGTTGATTCAAGTGTAGCCTTCATGCCAAAGGGAATAGCGATGTTAACATGTCTTCGAACATTAGATTGTTTTATTGTGTGTGGTGGTGGTGAGAATGAAAGTAAAGCAGCCAATCTAAGAGAATTAAAAAACTTAGATCGCATTGGAGGGAGTCTTGTAGTAAAGAATCTACGAGGAGGAGACATAGAAGACGTTGCGGAAGCAGCACTCAAGAATAAGAAGTGCTTGCTTTGTTTATATTTGTATTTCAAACGCGACCATGAGGGTGACAATTTCATTTTAGTTTTACAGCCTCCGTCAGACTTGGAATATCTAGTCATAAGAATGTACGAAGGGAAAGTTCTACCTAATTGGATGATGGCATTAACCAAATTACAGGAGCTTGAACTCTATGAATGTGGAAACCTGGAGATTTTGCCTCCGTTGGGAAGATTGCTCAACCTTGAAATCCTGAGATTACACGGAGGGTTGCAGGTGAGAAGGTTGGATGCTGGATATTTAGGTATAAAAGAAGTTGAGAATGCCAATATAAATGAAGGAGAAATTGCAAGGGCCAGTGCTTTCCCGAAATTGAAAACACTTGTGATTGAGAATCTCGCAAAAGTAGAAGAGTGGGATGGAATTGAAAGGAGAGTGGGAGAAGAGGATGCCACCACAACTTCAATATTCATTATTATGCCACAACTTCAACAGTTGGAGGTTGGATTTTGCCCATTGTTGAGAGCACTACCAGACTATGTTTTCACAACGTCATTACAGGATCTTAAACTCATTGATTGTGGAAACCTGGAGGTTTTGCCTTCGTTGGGTAGATTGCCCAACCTTGAAAGCTTGGAATTACAAAGCATGGGGGTTAGAAGGTTTGATGCTGGATTTTTTGGTATAGAAACAGTTAAGAATGCCAATGTAAATGAAGGAGAAGATGCAAGAGTCATTGTTTTCCCAAAATTGAAAAGACTTGAGATTTCACGTCTCTTAAAAGTAGAAGAGTGGGATGGAATTGGAAGGAGAGTGGGAGAAGAGGATGCCACCACAACTTCAATATTCATTATTATGCCACAACTTCAACAGTTGGAAATTAGACGATGCCCATTGTTGAGAGCACTACCAGACTATGTCTTGGCAGCGCCTCTACAGGTGCTATACGTGGCAGGTTGCCCCAATCTAAGGAAACGTTACGGGAAGGAGGAGAAGGGTGAAGATTGGCACAAGATTTCTCACATCCCAGAAGTTACTATAAAGTAATTTGTAAGCTTTGAGTGTTGCTAAAATAAAGATTGCCAGAGAGAAAGACTCTTTATGTAAAATAATTTATAAGCCTTGGAGGTTTTTATTCAATGTTGTATGTAGCTCCTTTTATTTCTGTATGAGTGGATTGAAATCATTTGTAATCTATTGTTGATTTGGATACATCCTGTTGCCTCTTCAAGAGTCACTTGCAGGTTTTTCTTCTAGCTTTGATGGAAAAAGTCATAACCAGACCCAAGTATTTCTCTTAAAGCATGTACATGGTCTGCATATTTCTTGTTGCTACTATAATAATAGTGATTACTACTCCTTCTCTACATCACCATGCATAGAGAATGGTTGATTAAACCAAGAGGCACCCCTTGCTAATTTAGCTAGACCTTAACTGGATTAGTGCTGCTTTTGTGTTTCGTTCTTTTATCTACACATTTCAGATTTTCATTTGTCAAGCTGTTCTGCTGATACACTTGCGTGCACGTTCAATGAGTGAAAACTGAGCATATGCTCTAATTTTTGCCAGGTGCAATTGTGTACAATGCTTATATTGATGGGTTAATGAAGGCTGGAAACCCTCAAAGAGCAATTGAGATCTTTCAGCGAATGAAAAATGAAGGCTGCCAGTGGTATTTAGTTCTAAATGTAAGATAAATAGTATATGTATGTTAGGATTAACACCTAAGTCGAGTGGTTAACGCGTTTGCTACCGCATCACAAGAGCGAGAGTTCGAATCTCTCCGGCTACTAATATTTTTAAACACTGATGAACAATGATTTTCACTTTTCATTACTGTTTGAATGTTTTTCTTTACTACACTTCTTTTTCAAAAAAAAAATTGGAGTATCCATGTGAGCTTACGCACACCACAACTAATCTCCAGCGCATCGCGCGGGTCATTCGCTCTTTTATTTAAGTTTATTTCTTTACAAGAATTTCCAATGTTTTCATTTTTAATAATTTAGATCTAATATTACTGGAAAAAAAAAACATCTCAAAAAAATGACAAATTTAACTGCATTATCTACAAGTCAAATTAAAAAATATACAAGTCATTTCCCGTTTACATTAGACTGTTTTTTTTTACACGGCAAATAAATAATTATAGCACACAAAAAAAATAAATTTATGTTTTGAAAATAAATTACAATATTTTTATTTCTAATATGTCTGATATTTATTGAATATTATCGGCTAAAAATATATTGAGAGAGAGGAAAAATGACTTTGAATTTTTTAAAGGACAAAAATTCATATCAGTATTCTTAAATATAATTATACTAACTAAATATTAAAATTCATATAGAAACAATCAATTTTCTACATAGATAAAAACCCACCGCATCGCTGCGTGTATACAACTTCGTAGTTTACTAAAATCAGCGTACATATGATCCAGGGCAAAAATAATGTCACCAGTTGGTTCGCCACACTTGCATTTAATTTTTTGTTAGATTTTTTCCCACTAGCCGTTGATAACATCCTTTGTCAGTGACGTCCGATCTTCTGTTTGTCCCGGCTTGTGATTCATTTCCATAGGTGTATCTACCGGTTTGCATGCAAGCATTCCAGTTCGCTAATAACTCTAACACATATTTTTGTTGTGAAAGACATATCCCTGTTTTTGACCTTGAGACCTCAATCCCCAAGAAGTACTTTAGTTGTCCGAGATCTTTCATTTCAATTTCGATGCCGAAACTGTTGTAGAGCCTTTCTTTCTTCGGATCATCTCCTGTCAAGACCATATTATCCACATATACTATTAGAGCGATTACCTTCCTTTCTTTGTGCTTTATAAACAAAGTATGATATGAATTACTTTGCTTGTAGCCAAACTCTTTCATCGTGGATGAGAATCTTCCGAACCATGTCCGGGTGATTGTTTTAACCCATATAAAGCATTCTTTAATTTGCACACTGCTTCTCGTGAGCACCGGTTTTCACTCCGGTGGCAATTCCATATAAACTTCTTCTTCAAGGTCTCCATTCGGAAGGCATTCTTGACATCAAATTATTGTAAGGGCCAGTCTTGATTCACTACTATCGATATGAGAATCCGGAATGTGTTTATTTTTGCAACCAGGGCAAAAGTTTCCTGGTAGTCCACCCCATACCTCTGCGTATATCCCTATGTTACCAACCTTTTTTTGTATCCATCAATGCTCCCATCTGCTTTCAACTTCACTATGAACACCCATTTCAACCCAACTTTCTTCTTTCCTGTTGGTAGTTGACATAACTCCCACGTGTTATTCTTCTTCAAAGCCTCCATTTCCTCATTCATCGCCTTGATCCACCTTGGGTCTACTAATGCATCATGTACATTACTAGGAATAGGCACATTGAATAATTGATTAACCGGAAATGCATATGATTCCGATAATCTATGGGTAGATATATAGGTGCTTATGGGATATTTAGTTTTTGTTTGGGATCAGGTTCATACTGTTTCTTTGGGATTCCTCGGTTTAGTCTTTGTGGGTATCTATAGGTCTCATTATTTCTATGACAGGAATTTCATTTATCTTATTAGGGATAGATTTTAGGGTTACCTGAGGGACCGAGGAGGGACATTCTCGGTTGATTCTTCAGTTAATGGTGTAGGCGTTGGTAATTCAATAGACATAGGGGGTCATTATAGAGATCATTCAGTGCATCTGATGAGATCATTCTAGTCCAGTGCAACCTTCCAGGTTATCATCCCGACTTGGTCTCATTTCCTCTAATTCGAATATATCTTCATTCTGGTCTGTGTAACCTTCCAGGTTATCATCCCGACTTGGTCTCATTTCCTCTAATTCGAATATATCTTCATTCTCTTCATTGTTACTCTCCCCCTGAAAAGAAGAACCAGGAACTCCCCCTGAATAGTAGGGTTCAGATTCTCGAAATGATGCATCCAAGGTTACATGCAGCTTTCGATGGTGGGGATCATAACACCGATATCCTTTCTGAAACTCCGAGTAACCTACAAATACACACCGTTTTGCGCACGGATCTAGTTTGCTTCGCAGAACTTTAGGGATGTGGACATATACCGTACAACCAAAAACTCGTGGCTCCAAATTTGGTAAGTGAGGAACTGAGAGAAGAGATTCCATTTTCTGTTGAGGAGATTGAAAATCAATTACACTGGATGGTGTTCGATTTATTAAGTACGCAGCGGATTTGACTGCCTCACCCTAATAGTATTTTGGTAGATTCATGCCAAATAGTGAGGCCCGAACTATTTCCATAATTTGCCTGTTCTTTCGTTCAGCTAATCCATTCTGCTGTGGAGTATATGTACAGGATGTCTGATGTCGAATTCCGTGATGTTGTAAAAAATTACCTAGCACGTGATCCATAAATTCTGTACCATTATCTGACTGAAATGTATGAATCTGTCGTTGGTATTGGGTCAACACCATTTTTTGAAATTCCTGAAATGCTGTACTTACTTCACTTTTATTTCGGAGGAGAGATATCCAGGTCATCCGAGTACACTCATCAATAAAGGTAACAAAGTACCTTGCATTAGAAAAGGATGAGACCTTAGCAGGGCCCCAAACATCAGAGTGAATAACCGCAAAAGGTTCTTCACTTTTATTCAAACTTGGCAAATAGGAAATACGGTGACTTTTTGCTAGTTCACAGATATCACACTTAAAATCCAAAATACTTAACCTTGAAAATAAATGTGGTTGTAGCTTCTTAAGGTACCCAAATGAAAGATGTTTGAGTCGTTGATGCCATAACCAAACAAGAGCTTGATCTTGATCCGTACTTCTGGTGTGATGTGCATGACCTAGCTTTAACCCCCCTTGTTTTGTTAATTCCGAGTAATACAGGTTGCCCCGTCTAACACCATAATCAAGAATTTTACGAGTTAAAATGTCTTGAAAAACACAGAACAGAGGCCAAAACATGACTGTGCACTCAAGGGTAGTCGTGATTTGACTAATAAAGAGGAGATTAGACGTAAGAGATGGAACAATAAGAACAATATTTAGTGTAATAGTGTCAGTTAAAACAAGAGATCCTTCCCCCGTAATAGGGGAGGTACTACCATTAGCAGTGTATATATCTGTCTGTAAAGAGGGTTTATGGCATATTAAATTATCAGAATCTTTAATCATATGATGAGATGCACCTGTATCAATAATCCAGGTACTATTCTTTGAATAACAGAGTGTGCAAATTCATTTTTGATGATACCTGGATGAGCCATATTCGTTGTGGGTTGTGCGGATCTGCTTCGTTAGATGAACCGAGAGGTTTTGGAAAAATTTCCGGTTTTTTTAAAGTCCCACCAATCCGGTAGCCAATAATTTCATAACACCTCTGTTTTGAGTGCCCTATTTTCCCGCAGTGAGAACACATCAATCCACCAATATTGTTGTATTTTTTGTCAGCCCGGTCAGCCCAAATCCGGTCAGCTATAAAAGGCAAAAAAATTTGCCCTATTTTTTCATTCTTCTCTCTCCTTCGGATCGATCAGCTTCCTATTTTGAACCGGCCTCTCCGCTTCCCCAATCGACGGTGACTCGCCATCATCGCAGCAGACTCGGAGACCATCGGAGGGCCGCCACGGTGACCGTCATCCATCACTTGCTTCGGGAGTATTCACGATGAACGGTGGCGTAGGGCATGCTCGGATCGAGCTCGATTCCTTCCTCGAATCTCCCTCTTCACCTGGTCAAATACGGGTCCGGACCATCGAGGAAGATGTGGTCATCCGAGCTTTTGACTCGATGATTCTCGATAATCCAAGCTTCTCTTCTCGAGTCGGTTGGGTCGGGTTTCTTCGTCTTGCCTGCACCTTTATTTCTTGCACCGATTCACATTTCCATATTGTTGGTTTTTTGTGATGAATTTCGGGTTTGTGGGTGAAGTGTGAGTTGCTTGTGTTCTGTGGTTTTGTGATGAATTTCGGGTTTGTGACTTCGTAATGTTTGGGTTTCGTTTGAGCTGCTGTGTTTGATTTGAACAGGAGATATTTCGGTTTTAACAAAAGATAACGGCTATACTCAACACTTTTGGTTACCATTTAAAACTTAGGAATTGATATAGTTTACTAAAATCAGCGTAGATATGATCCAGGGCAAAACTAATGTCACCAGTTGGTTCATCAAAATTAACACAAAACATTTTAAAATGTTAAAACAACTTTACTTTTTATTTTTTATAAAAGTCAATTTTTTTACCGAGATACAAGTAAAATTATATTTTTTAAAAGTCAATTTTTTTATTAATCACAAAATTAAGCATAGTCAACCCACCAGCACATTCCAGGTTTCTTAACTATGATATTTAAAGCCACTAAGTTGCTTATTAGAGAAGAAAAGAAAAGAAAACGAACGCATCAGGATAATTATAATTGGTAATTATTTGATAGCACCGGCTTATAAAGTGAAATGTAATCAGGATCATAAAAAGTGGAAACACCACTTTGCACATCTGATACATATTTATACATAATCTCTTTTAAGCAAAATCGAGCAAGGTAACTTGAAATCACTTAAGAAACTCAAAGGTAACCAAGAATAAAAAACAGTAAAGCAACCAATAAATTATATGGCATGTGGACCTTTTCATTGTAAGTTTATTGATTGATTTGTAGAGAATTATAGGCTAGAATTAGAAGCAATTACAACACTTAATGTTGTGATTTTGTTCTTGATTCTAGAAAGCATTTATAATCATAATTATCACAAGATCATCTACAATAGGTAATAGTTGAACTATCTTTAATAAATTGGGCAGAAGATAGAGTTTTGGTGAATTCATCGGCTAGTTGATCATAGGTATTTTTGGTAATGGACCTTTTCATTGTAAGTTTATTGATTGATTTGTACAAACTTATATTGGCTAGAGTAGGAAACAATTACAGCACTTAATTCTATTATTCTATAAGGTATTTATAACTATTACAAGATCATCTAAAATAGCTACCAGTTCAATTATCTTTAATAAACCATATCTTCTCCATTAATCTATCATATCTGAGATCTTGAAGACTTTTACATATGATTGAAGTAAATTTAGCTTAAAAAATATTAAATTAATAGTTTTTAATAATTTTGATATGTTAAAATAAAAAATTCATTTTTAAGCTTTGGAAAGCACCTGGTGACAATACTAACATCCATACGTGCTCTTTTTGCAGAACGGTGGTTTGTTTTTGATACGCAAATATCTACCATTTATGAAGAAAACTTCTTCTCCCTGACATGGACTGGGCGAGAGGAATGATTCCAGAGGATTGATACTAGCATGGCTTCCATGATAACACCACTTATTATGCTGCATGTTCACAGTGCTACTAATTTTCCTGGAATTTGGAAAAGGTCTTCGGCAGTTGAATAGATTTGAAGTGAACTAAATAATAAACTTGCAATGAAACTCTTTTCTTTGGAATGGTCCTGCAACAGGAGCTAAGGTTGCTTGGAAATTTGTGGCTTTCCCAAAGCACGAAAGGGGCATTGGTATTAAGAAACTCTGCGAGTGGAATACTGCCTAATGTTGCTAAGAGTATTTGGCACTCAATCCTTAAAGCTGTATCCATATGGTTTTTTGGATCCATGCCTATCTTAGGAGAGGTTGAAGTTTGTGGGTTGTGAATAATCCAAGAGATTACACTTGGAATTGGGGGAAGATCTTGAAATTTAAAAAACAAAGGAATGAGTGTGAGATGGAATTGAAAGGAGAGTGGGAGAAGAAGATGCCACCACAACTTCAACATTCATTATGCCACAACTTCAATAGGTTAGAATTGCAAATTGCACATTGTTGAGAGCACTACCATATATTTTTTTTCATGATTAGATGAGAAAGACAAAACTCTTTAGGAGCAAATATATATTTTTGTTTTCCATAGCAAATCAGTTTACTATTACAGTAAACTGATCCTAATATGTTCAATTATGACTTGGTATCTATATGCGTTGAGCATATATAGATTCTTACCTTGGTTATGACATGTTTGCTTTCGATCTTTATTTTATAACTTGAGCTTGGAAGATATTGAAGAGCTACTTCAGAGTTGGTGGTATTGAGTTGGAGACCATGTTAAATAAATTATGAGCCTATACATGGCGGATTTGATTCAAATAATGTTTTAGGAAGCATATATTTTATATACCTTTTTTATTGTAATTGTATTCAACTCATTTTTAATCTATATTGTTGATTAAAGTTTTATTTCCTACTAATATTTTTTTTTATTAAATGCATTCAAAAAATAAAATAAATATATATATATATATATAATGCTAATTTTATAGAAAGTTTTTTGCACCTAAAAAATCATAATTGTTGGATTTGGGAAAGTGTACAATGTGAATGAAGTTATAGGCAAAAGTTTCTGGTGCAATGAATATAGAACCATGTGAAAAGAGATGTGTTGGGCCAAATGCCATGGATTAGAAGTGTGCTAATATACATGATTTTCTATCATTTCTTCCCTTGCCTCTTGCTTTTGACATCTAGAAACACAGGAT
Source organism: Salix exigua (assembly GCA_032356905.1). Lineage (NCBI taxonomy): Eukaryota > Viridiplantae > Streptophyta > Magnoliopsida > Malpighiales > Salicaceae > Salix > Salix exigua. Next base: position 11,968,918 of record CM063599.1, read on the forward strand.
GAGGCTCGAGTGCATGAGAATTTGATAGGTAAAGGCAACAAAGTATTGAACGAGTGCCCTATTTGATACCTTGTTTATTGGATGCGTAACTATTTTGATTATGTGTATAAAAGTGGGGATCTTTTATTATTATTTTTTTTTAAATGTTCAAGGCTCGAATCAATCCCTGATTGATTATTAGGGTTTAATAAAGGGCTTAATCAATGATTTAATTCCTTTCATAATCAACAGTTATCCACTAACTAACCAAATTTATAGAACAAGGAGCAAGCTACCAAATAATTATTTTGCAAGTCAGCATAAATATGACAAATAATATAGAAGATCAAAAATGAATTTCAATGCCATACCTCAAACTATCACTTACAAAATTGTGTTTGCACACCAACATGAATTGGCATCATTATATTGCCTCAAATATCTATAATGGCTAAATGATGGATATCTTCCTAAGCACCAACAAGAATTTGATATGCTTTCACAAATCAAATTACGTTTATATAGCTCATCAAACTCAGGAAAGGATAAAATCGACATGTATGATTAATAATTCATCAAAGCATTAGATTTAGATTTGATCAATAGCTTAGGCAACTATACCTTTTGGCTTTGGGCCAATCCCCTACGCATTCCAAATTCCATCACAACCCCCTTCAAGTTAAAGGATTCTCCAAACCAAACATGTTATTAAGTGAAGACCATGAATTCAAGATAAATAGCGGTACCTGAAAAACCTAGAAAAAAACAGAGCAACGACTCCAAACATAATAAAAATTTGAAATGGTGCGACTCAATCACTACATTACATGGTAGAGGATATTAATTAGGACTTGTGTGTTTAGCCACGTGCACTGGATTTCAAAAGAACTCTGAAGCTAAATGTGTTTGGACTAGAGTAATAACAAGATGAGTTCCCTCCTATGAATTATTGTGCACCTCAACCCACGTTACCTTTTGTACATCCTAACCCACATGAAAATGTACAATTGCTATTAGACTTGGACCAATACTAGGTACAATTGCTATTAGACTTGGACCAATACTAGGATGAATGGCCTCATTGGAATCATTGTGCACCCAAACCCACTTGCATGGGTTGGACCCCTATTTAGGTGGTGGAAGAGGGCAATATTGTTTTAGTGGGGAAAACTTGGAGTCGTTAATTCAATTAAAAAATATATCAATCGTTGATCCAAAGTAGGTTATCTCGACTATCAAATTTGATAACATAGAGTTGTTTGAATTGTCATATTTAGGACCGTGCCTAGTTGGTTGTGGTGTTAATCAACCGATATTGACCACGATGTAGAAAAATATCGGATCATCATTGATATATTATTTGTCAAATTTGATGAAGTATAGAGGAAAGAATGTACCTACAAACATTGTAGTTAAAAACGCGTTCCAACTCGCAAAATCGTCCGATTTTGCGAGTTGGTTTCGAAAAACTGGTTAGACCGGTAGAAAAACCGAAACCGGTCAAACTCGGTCAAAATCGGGTTAACTCACAAAATCGGACCGAATCGGTCCGATTTTACGAGTTCAATAATTCGGTCTGCGATGAGTGCATTTCAGTTCGAGTTCGACTTCCCGTTTTCATTTCAAATTTTCAATTGAATCTTCTTCGTTCTCGTGACTTCGTCTTCTCTTCTCTTCTCACAAAACTGAAAACCCCCCAAAATCACAGAACCCCCCAAAATCACAGAACCCAAATCTTTTCTTCTCTTCTCAGCTATAACCTCCCAAAATCGTCAGCTCCCAACCCCTAAATATTCTCTTCTCAGCTCAAATTCAAAACCCCCAAAATCGTCAGTTCTGAGTTCGGTGGCCTCCTCCCCAAAATCCTTCTCGTCGCCATTAAAGGTCAGTGCTTCTCGTCGTTCTCAGTTGCTTGATTTTGGTTTTATCATTTATCAATTTTAAAATAGAAATGACGATTGAAATTTGAAAGAGCTGTGAAACAATGGATTTAAATCTTGTTCTTGAAGAGGATTGGTTTTGTTCCATGCAACTGAGAATTGATTTGAGATTGAGTTTACTGTGATGAATTAGGCCATCACCGGGAAGGTTGGGATTGCCTCATAATGGGTTTAGTTTTCCATCTAAGTTAGCTTATCGAAGTTTTGAGGCAACAATGCTATTTGAATTGCCATTTTTATGGTCCCTTAAAAACTCCTTGCATTGATCCAAACTTTCCCCATCTGGTTCATTATGCACGATTCTGAGGTTTTTTTGTGTAAATGGCCTGAATGTCCTCTTCATGTTTGGAGAAATATGTATTTTGTAATGCCATGCCAGTTGGTTAGGGTAGCAGGGTGGTTCTCAGAAATGTCTTTTGGATGCATAGAAAATGAGGGAGATCAATAGGGTAGTATTTGTTTCCAGTTGCAGCTTGATTGGCCCGGTACCCCTTGGCAAATAATAAGTTTATAATCTGTGAATGCACTGATTGCATCTTTTATATCGAAGGTGCTAGTTTCATCATTCATGGTTTGCTAGGCATCGCAGTGATTTCGATGCAATATAGCGAGTCAATATAGCGATTCTGAGCATAACACTTCGCAGCAATATTAAACAAGCTTGATCCTTCGAATGTGACTGGATTTGGTTAAAAAAAGGGGGTAAAATTTGATAAAACAAAACTTGAGAAATAAATTTGAAAAAAACAATATTTTAAAAATGATAAGCAAAGTAATTGTTTGTAGAAATGCTATAGATATCATATTTATTAGTTTTTGAACTTCATTGTAATTTTCTCAAAATAGTCTCTTAATTGCAGATTACATGGCATCCAAAAAAACTACCAGTGGCAATAGACTTGATGTGGGATGGCAGCATGGTATAGATATTGAGAATACTTCAAGAAAAGTTCAATGCAAGTATTGTCTGAAAATTTTCAGCGGAGGCATTTATCGTTTCAAGCATCATTTGGCTTGCACTCGAAAGGATGTTGAGCCATGCCATCAAGTACCAGCAGATGTGAAGCAGATGATGTTAAATGTGTTGGTGAAAACTCTAGAAGCATCTGAGAAGAAAAGAAAGGCTTCTCAGTTTTTTAGAAGTGGCGAAGATGCAAACGAAGATTGTGAAATTAACAAGGGAAAGAAACCAATAAGTGGAAGTGGAAGTGCTCAAATGACCATCAATCAGATGCTAAAGAAGGATATTAGAGAAGAAGCATGTCAACAAATAGCAAGGTTTTTTTACACTAGTGCTTTCCTTTTAATTGTGCTAGAAACCCTGAGTTTATTAAAGCGCTTGAATTAGTTGCAAAACACGGGTCAGGATTTAAACCTCCATCTTACCATGATATTAGAGAGAAGTACTTAAAGCAAGAAGTAGATAACACAATGCAATTGTATGATGACTATAAGCTGGAATGGAAAAAAACAGGCTGCTCAATAATGTCTGATGGATGGACTGATAGGAAAAGACGATCTATTTGTAACTTTCTGGTTAATAGTCCTCGAGGAACTTTCTTTTTATCATCTGTAGACACATCTCATATATCCAAAACAGCTTTTAAAGTATTTGAGATGTTAGATGCTATTGTTGAAAAGATTGGAGAGGAAAATGTGGTGCAGGTCATTACCGATAATGCTGCGAACTATAAGGCAGCTGGGACTTTATTGATGGAAAAAAGAAAAAACTTGTATTGGACACCATGCGCTGCTCATTGTATTGATTTGATTTTGGAAGATTTTGAGAAGAAAATAGAGATGCATGCTGTAACCATTGATAAGGGGAGGAAAATCACCAATTATATATATTCAAGATCTCTCCTCATTTCCATGCTGAGAAAGTTCACAAAAGGACAAGATTTGATCGAGCTCGTTGTCACTCGATTTGCCACTGCATACTTGACTCTTAGATGTTTGAACGATTGTAAGATTACACTGATGTCAATGTTCACTTCCGTCCAATGGAGGTCAAGTCGGTATTCAAAAAGTGAAGAAGGGCGGCAAATTCAAAATTGTGTTTTGGACAGCAAGTTTTGGCATGATGTCTCTGAATGCATCAAGGCGACATTTCCTCTTATAAAAGTTCTACGATTAGTTGATTCAGATGAGATACCGGCCATGGGTTTTATATATAAAGCCATGATGGAAGCGAAAGAGAAGATACAAGTTAATTTTGCAAATGTGCAAAAAAGGTGCAAATTATCTATTATGCCAATTGTTTATTTAATATAACTATTGTTTTATCTTATGTTGTTTATTTTCTTTCGTAGATATAAACATGTATGGGATATTATTGATGCAAGATGGGAGCTTCAACTTCATAGACCTTTGCATGCATTTGCTTATTGGTTGAATCCGCATTATCATTATATTACTGATTATAGAGAGGACAAAAATATTAAATATGGAATGTATAACTGCTTGAATCGGATGGTGCCTAATGAAGTAGAGAGGGATAAAATTGATTTACAACTTAATATATTCTCGGAAGCAAAGGGGTTATTTGGCATTGAGGCTGCCAAAAAAGCAAGGGATAAAAAGACTCCAGCTAGATGGTGGGCTTCTTATGGAGATGAATGTCCATAGCTACAAGATCTTGCAATTCAAGTTCTAAGCTTGACTTGCAGTTCATCTGGATGTGAGCGTAACTGGAGTGCGTTTGAGATGGTAAGTTTTTAAAAAAAAACAAATATTGTTTTCATTTTTTATAAGAATTTTATATTTTATCAATTGTGATTTTTTTTATAAGTTCATACTAAACGAAGAAATCATCTACAACAGAAAAAAATGAATGACTTGGTTTTTGTGATGTGTAATTTGAAAATGAATGATAAGGACAAAAGGTAAGTCATTGATTTTGATGACGTTGTAGATGATCTTCCATCTGATGATGAATGGGTGATTGAAAGAGAAGGACATGGTGGTTCATCGAACATTAATTTACTTCAAACTATTGATAGTGCAACACGAAGACAAAATGGAATAGAAGACGATAGTGATCAAGATAATTTTAATGGTGTTGAGATGAGTACTGAAGCCACTGAAGATTATTTTGAAACTTTGCATTCAAGGAGTTTAGAGTTCAATAATGTTGGACCTCAATCTCGTACTAGCAATATCGATGTTATCACCAGTAGTACTAGTAATCTTTTTCATTGTGATGCTATTGATGCAATTCCTGGACATAGTGAGGGGGGTGAAACTGAAGCTGATTTTAGTTTACATTGTACGTCAGCAGAAGACTTGTTTTAAATTTGTTAGTTTTTAACTTATGAACGTTTAGGGACATAATTATTTTATAATGTGTTTTGAAGTTATTTTACATCATGTATGAACTTAAAACTAATTAAGTTTTATGTCCATAATTATGCTATTTTGTATTCAGAAATATTTTACAAACGATTTTACGATTTTTCTTCTCACACGATTTTAGCTTCGATTTTACGATTTTTGTACGGGCATTTCAGGTACGATCTTTCTACGATTTTACGATCCGATTTTTCAGAATCCTTTCCGATTCTAGTCAAAATCTCGATTTTGACTACCTGCCTATAAAGTAGACTCATGAGTTGTCTTTTTGGGTGGATAAGGAACAAAATGAATAGTTATCGGATGGTAAGTTGTCCAGTTACCTAAGTGGACCGGACAATGTGTCATCTATTCCTTTCTTTTTTTTTCTATATTCCTTTCCAAAATGATGTCATTTTGTATTAGGATTTTGGCCAAAGTTCAATTTGCTCCTTAAATATTTAATTGTTTTCATTACACCCTATATTGACCCAAAACTTTCAATTGCTTTTGATTTCGCCCTGAAAAATTTCAATGGAAGTCTTGAATTTACACAATTTTTTTCATTTTGATCCTTAGTCTTAGTTTTATGCAATTTGACTATCAATTGACCATTAAATTTGATTTTCTTTCAATTTCACTCTTGATTTCGGCCAATAAAATCCCTATAGTTTGATGTTTTTTTACAAAATGATCATTAAATGTGGGTTTCTTTAATTTTGCCCATAATTGACCCTAAAACATTGATTTTCTTGCAATTTTGCCCATCAGCCAAATAACATGGTAAAAATTAAATTTGGTTTAAAAACTTTAATATTCTTAATTAAGCCTAAAGTAGGCTCCTTAACTTAATTTTTCACCAATTAAGCTACTAATAAAATTAATTTGACCAATTTAAAGTATAATTAAGTTTTTGAATTGGACTGAAATTAATTTTTAAACATAATTAAACTTTAATTTGGCTCATGAGTAAATCAAATTGGACTATCAAAATCTAATTATGCTCTTAGGTTTAATTTTTATGCAAGCTTTTATGATATTTATTTATTTCAACCTTGAATTGCATTTTTCTCCACTTTTGGACACAGTAAGGTTACAATCAGGCTCTTGAACCCGTCTAAATTTTTCAACTTGATTTTCCCACCATGTTAGCTTTTTTTTTATTAAATTTTAGAAATAACTCAAAAATAGATAATAACAAGTGTGTGATTGATCTCCTAGGAATCTTTGTGTAAACCAACCCACATGTAAGTATGCAATTGCTGATGGACCTTGAGGTAGTGGGTTTTCCCCTACGGTTTGGCTTTAGGAGTAGCTGCTACCCTATGGGTGGTGTTTAGAAATGTGTTAACAATATAAAAAAAAGATGTTAACGAATCCATGGTTTCCAGTTCAAGAGCCATCATAAAAAAGGTATTGTTTAGAAGACCAAGTTTAATACAATGGGTATTTTTGGTAATGGAGGTAAATAATTTTAAAAAAATAAGAAAAAATATAATATCGCTTAAACTAATTAAAACATCCCAATGGACTTGGGTAAAACTTGGTTAAACATTGTTGACTTTTTTATATTAAGAAAACAATTTCATTCAAAATGACTTTATTACAATTCTTTTTTAAAAAAATATAGGTGTATCTAGATTAACCCTTTCATCTTGGATTTGGTCTTTAACCCAGGTTGAATCTCAAATCAAGTTTTGAAAACTATTTCATAGATGGTATATAACTTGAGTCGGTTGTTTATGATATTTAATTATTTGTTGTTTAGAGTCTGACACTCCATATTGAATCTGTCTACAAGTTTGTTTCTACTGGCTTTTCAGTAACTAGGAAGTTTTACTATTTTTAGATTGTGTTTCTCCGAACTATAGCTAACATATTTGTTTTGAATTTAACTATAGCTAACATATCTGTCATACATGATTTTAGTGGGCAGGTGTGTAGATTTAAAACTCATTTTGTCACGACCTAATTCTCGGATCTATGACCGACATGTAGAAAAATTTCTCTTTTGAGTTCATTTATTTATATGAACCTAAACTTACATACAAATATTTTTCTATAAAAACAACCAACATCTACACAATATGACACCATAATTAACTTCATAATATAAATAATTGTCTTGATTCTCAAAGCATTTATGATCATAATTATCACAAGATCATCTAGAATAGGTAATAGTTGAGCTATCTTTAATAAATTGGGCGGAAGATAGAGTTTTGGTGAATTCATCGGCTAGTTGATCATAGGTATTTTTGGTAATGGACCTTTTCATTGTAAGTTTATTGATTGATTTGTACAAACTTATATTGGCTAGAGTAGGAAACAATTACAGCACTTAATTCTATTATTCTTATAGTCTTGCACAAGGCCATGGATAACTTTACGAAGGCAACTGGTCTAGGAATAAACCAGAGGAAAAGTGCAGCTTATTTTTCAGGTATTGATGAGGGATCCAGGGAGAGACTTGCTTCCGTGATGGGTATCCAGTGGTCTACGACCTCTATCTCTTATCTTGGAGTTCCTTTGATCACTACCAAGCTGACAAAGAGGGACTGTCTGCCTCTCCTAGACCGCATCAAAAGCAGGATCAAATTATGGACGACGTCAACCTTATCCTATGCTGGTCGTCTGCAGCTCATTAGCTCAGTGCTCTTTGCCATTCAGGTTTATTGGGCTTCAAATTTTATTCTCCCCCGGGCAACCATCAAGGCCATGGAAAGCATGTTATCTGCTTTCTTCTGGAAAGGGTCCTCTCTAGTCACTACGGGAGCTAAGGTGGCTTGGAGTGAGCTTTGCTACCCGAGAGAAGAGGGGGGTCTGGGGCTCAAACGCATAAAGGACTGGAACAATGCTGCCATGACCAAGCATATTTGGAATTTGTTCAAGACCAAGAAGTCCCTTTGGACGGAATGGGTGCACAAAAATCTTCTCAAAAATAGATCTCTATGGTCTATTCATATGCCTTCCTCTCCTTCTTGGACTTGGAGGAAAATTCTCCAATGTCGCAATTGGTGTAAGGACTGGATAAAGATGCAGGTGGGTGATGGTCGGTCTATCCATGTGTGGCATGACAATTGGCTTCCTTCGGGTCAAAGGGCAACTACTAACTACTCTTCTAGGACTCTCTCATCAACTGGGTTGGCTTGGAATGCTAGAGTGGCAGACATTATAGATAGAGATCAGTGGTGCTTTCCCTCTGGTAATAATTGCATCCAGACTATATGGCAATCCATCAATTTCTACCCTAACTCTTTGGAGCCAGACACTCCGATTTGGTCTCTAACTGCCTCCGGAAAGCATAATATTCATTCAGCTTGGGATCAATTGAGGACCCGGAAGCCAAACAACAATCTGTCACATATTTTATGGCATCCTCTGCATGTCCCAAGGCAGTCTATCATCCTCTGGCTAGCTGCTAGAGGTCGTCTTCGTACCTTGGACAGGCTGCCCAACACTACTGAAGAAGATGGCATTTGCAAGTTATGCCGCAGGGAAGGTGAATCCCACGAACACCTCTTCTTCCACTGTGGGTATTCTAAGCAGGTCTGGGATTTGATTGCCTCCAAAGCTAACATAACCTGGCCAACTCTTCCGTGGCAAGAGCTTCTGTCCTGGATAGAGAGGAGAAGTACAACCAAAGGAAACTTTCATCAATGGATCAGTTTCCTTGCTCTATCTTCCACAATTTACCACCTTTGGAGAGAGCGTAATCGGAGGATATTCACAAACGCTGGTCAACCCCCCAATGCCATCAGCAAAGGAATTCTCGTGCAAATAAGAACCCAGCTGATGGAATCTCCTCGCCGCTTAGATATCCCGGAAATCCTTCAGAGAACTTGGAATCTCAGGGATTGAGGTTTTTGGTTTCCGTCCAGGTGCTTGCCCCTTTGAAGAGCTTCCCTTTAGGCCTTCGGTCTTTCCCTTAGGCTTCTTAGTCTAGCTGAGGCCTTTGGCTTATTGGCTCTCAAGCCCATCCCCCTCTGTTAATTTTGGCTCTCAAGCCCATCCCCCTCTGTTAATTTTGGCTGTGGCTCAAGTAGATTTGAGCTTCAGCTTTTGTATTGGATAGTCTGTTATCCTTTTCCTTGGCCTGTTTCGATTAGGATCGGCCTCTCTGTTCCTTCCATTCTCATCAATATACCTTTTGATTTATTCAAAAAAAAAACTATTACAAGATCATCTAAAATAGCTACCGGTTCAATTATCTTTAATAAACCATATCTTCTCCATTAATCTATCATATCCGAGATCTTGAAGAGTTTTACATATGATTGAAGTAAATTTAGCTTAAAAATATTAAATTAATAGTTTTTAATAATTTTGATATGTTAAAATAAAAATTCATTTTTAAGCTTTGGAAAACATCCTGGTGGCAATACTAAACCTATATACGTGCCCTTTTGCAAAAGCAAGTGGTTTGTTTTTGATAAGCAAATATCTACCATTTATGATGAAAACTTCTTCTCCATGACATGGGATGAAAAGTAGTCAATGATTGGGCCAAGAGGAATGATTCCAGAGGATTGATAGCATGTTTCCATAATAATGCCACTTAATGTGTTGCATGTTCACAGTGCTACTAATTATCCTGGAATTTGGAAGAGGTCTTCGGTAGTTGAATAGATTTGAAGTGAACTAATTAAATAAACTTGCAATGAAACTCTTTTCTTTGGAATGGATGGGATGGACCTGCAACAGGAGCTAAGGTTGCTTGGAAATTTGTGGTTTTTCAAAGCAGGAAAAGGGTATTGGTATTAAGAAACTCTATGAGTGGAATACTGTCTATTGTTGCTAAAAGTATTTGGCACTTGTTCCTTAAAGCTGTATCACTATGGGTTTCCTGGATCCATGCCTATATTAAGAGATGTTAAAGTTTGTGGATTGTGAATAATCCAGGAGATTACACTTGGAATTGGAGAAGATCTTGAAATTTAAAAAACTAAGGAATGACAATCTCAAAAAAGTATAAGAGTGAGATGGAATTGAAAGGAGAGTGGGAGAAGAAGATGCCACCACAACTTCAATATTCATTATTATGCCACAACTTCAACAGTTGATAATTGATCGTTGCCCATTGTTGAGAGCACCACCATATATTTATTTTCATGATTAGGTGGAAAGACAACTCTTTAGACCTTGTAGGAACAAATATATTTTCTAATTTCCATACCAAATCAGTTTACTATTACAATAAACTGATATTGGCATGTTCAATTATGACTTGGTATCTATATGTGCTGAACATATAGATTATTACCGTTTGGTCATGACATGTTTACTTTCGATCCTTATTTTACAGTTTGAGCCTGGAAGACATTGAAGAGCTACTTCAGAGTTGGTGTTCTTGAGTTGAAGACAATGTTAAATAAATTGTGAGCCTATACATGGCAGATTTGCTTCCATGTTGTTTTAGGAAGCATATATTTTATATACCTTTTTTGCTGTAATTGGATTCAACTCATTTGTAATCTATATTGTTGATTAACGTTTTATTTATAACTTACATTTTTTATTAAATACAGCAAACAATATATATAATGCTAATTTTATAGAAAGTTTTTTGCACCTAAAAAATCATAATTGTTGGATTTGGGAAAGTGTACAATGTGAATGAAGTTATAGGCAAAAGTTTCGGTGCAATGAATATAGAACATCGTGAAAAAAGATGTGCTGGGCCAAATGCCATGGATTAGAAGTGTGCTAATATACATGATTTTCTATCATTTCTTCCCTTGCCTCTTGCTTTTGACATCTAGAAATGCAAGATGAGGCTCAAGTGACGATAATGCATGAGAATATGATGGGTAAGGGCAAAAGTATTGTAATAATAAATCCGAGCATTTTTAAACGATAATGCTCGGATTATTATGGTTTAATAAAGGGCTTGAATCAATTATTTAATTCCTTTCATAACCAATAGTTATCCACTAACTAACTAAATTTATAGAAAAAGGATCAAGCTACCAAATAATTATTTTGCAAGTCAGCATAAATATGACAAATAATATAGAAGATCAAAAATGAATTTCAATGCCATACCTCAAACTATCACTTACAAAATTGTGTTTGCACACTAACATGATTTGGCATCATTTTATTGCCTCAAATATCTATGCTTGGCTAAATGATGGATATATCTTCCTAAGCACCAACAAGAATTTGATATGCTTTCACAAATCAAATTACGTTTATATAGCTCATCAAACTCAGGAAAGGATAAAATCGACATGTATGATTAATAATTCATCAAAGCATTAGATTTAGATTTGATCAATAGCTTAGGCAACTATACCTTTTGGCTTTGGGCCAATCCCCTACGCATTCCAAATTCCATCACAACCCCCTTCAAGTTAAAGGATTCTCCAAACCAATCGTGTTGTTAAGTGAAGGCCATGAATTCAAGATAAATAGCGATACTCGAACAACCTAGAAAAAAAACAAAGCAAAGATTCCAAACATAATAAAAGTTTGAAATGGTGTGACTGAATCACTACATTACATGGTAGAGGATATTAATTAGGACTTGTGTGTTTAGCCACGTGCACTGGATTTCAAAAGAACTCTGAAGCTAAATGTGTTTGGACTAGAGTAATAACAAGATGAGTTCCCTCCTATGAATTATTGTGCACATCAACCCACATTAACTTTTGTGCATCCTAACCCACATGCAAATGTACAATTGGTAGTAGACTTGGACCAATACTAGGATGAATGGCCTCTTAGAAATCATTGTACACCCGAACCTGCTTGCAAGTGTTGCGACAATGTTTTTTCGCTGGCCACCCTAAAGCTTTTGTATAACCATAAAATTATGATTATAATTTTCAGGATTCGTCATCTAGTATTAAGGTCAATGAGAAATCTAATGGTATGTAAGAGTCTGGGTAAGAAGAGTTGTTATGCAAGGGAATACACATCACCCAGTGCACCCTACCTAAGGTACACTGCATTCTTGTTTGATTGTTTTTCAGGGTCAAATTGTTGGTCTATTCTAAAACTCATAGTTGATCTCTTTTTGTGAGGGAGTCTTCACCTCATTGGGTCAAAAATATAATTGTTCTAAGGTCAAAATTTTAGCCCAAACTCATTAAGTAAAATAAAAGGGGGGTGACCATTGCATTTAAATTTGCATCCAATGACCACCTTGAGGTGGTGATTTTGGGTGGTGAAATGGAGGGGTTATCTTGCCTTACCTAAGGCTAGTGGTGGCCGACATTTTTGTCAAAGTTGCAGGGAAGAATTTGGATGGTTGACGGAGTTGGTGACGTCGTAGGATATGGAATAGAAGAGGGGTTGAAGTGGTCGCCAAAATTAGAGGAAAAAAGCTTGGGTTTTAAATTGTTTTTACACAAATTTAGCTTTAGATTTTCTTATGCCCTAAGCATGGGTTAGACCCCTATTTAGGTGGTGGAAGAGAGCAATATTGTTTTTAGTGGGGAAAACTTTGAGCCCTTAATTCAATTCAAGAATATCTCCATCGTTGATCCAAAATAGGTTATCTCGATTGTCAAATTTGATAACATAGAGTTGTCTAAATTGTCATATTTAGAACAATGCCTAGTTGGTTGTGATGTTAATCAACCGACATTGATCATATCACGAGTGTAGAAAAATATCGGATCATCATTTTGATATATTATTTGTCAAATTTGGTGAAATATAGAGGAAAAATGTACCTACAAAGTAGACTCATGAGTTGACTTTTCAAGTGGATAAGGAACAAAATGAATAGTTATCGGATGGTAAGTTGTTTGGTTACCTAAGTGGACCGGACAATGAGTCATCAATTCCTTTTTCTTTCTTTCTTCCTTTCTAAAATGATGTCGTTTTGTATTAGGATTTTGACCAAAGTTCAATTTAGTCCTTAAATGTTTAACTGTTTTCATTACATCCTATATTGACCCAAAACTTTCAATTGCTTTTGATTTACTACTGAAAAATTTCAATTGAATTCTTGAATTTAGACAAATTTTTGACTTTGGTCCTTGGTCTTAGTTTTAAGCAATTTGACTATCAATTGACCATTAAATTTGATTTTCTTTCAATTTCACACTTGATTTCGGCCAATAAAATCCCTATAGTTTGATGTTTTTTTACAAAATGATCATTAAATGTGGGTTTCTTTAATTTTGCACATAATTGACCCTAAAACATTGATTTTCTTGCAATTTTGCCGTAATTTCAGCCAAATAACTTGGTAAGAAAATAAATTTGGACAAAAAAATTCCAATATTCTTAATTAAGCCTAAAGTAGGCTCCCAAACTTATTTTTTCACCAATTAAACCCTAATAAAATTAATATGACCAATTTAAAGTATAATTAAGTCCTTGAATTGGATCCAAATTAATTTTTAAACATAATTAAATTTTAATTTGGCTCATGAGTAAATCAAATTGGACTATTAAAATCTAATTATGCTCTTAGAGTAAATTTTTATGCAAACTTTTATGATATTTATTTATTTCAACCTTGAATTGCATTTTTCTCCACTTTTGAACACAGTAAGGTTACAATCGAGCTCTTGAACTCGTCCAAATTTTCATCTTGATTCCCCCATCATGTGAGCCTATTTTTATTATTTTTATTTATTAAATTTTAGAAATAACTAAAAAATAGATAATAACAAGTGTGTGATTGATCTCCTAGGAATCTTTGTGTAAACCAACCCACATGTAAGTGTGCAATCGCTGACTGGACCTTAAGGTAGTGGGATTTCCCGTGGTTTGGCTTTAGGAGTAGCTGCTATCATATGGGCGGTGTTCGAAATGTGTCAACGATATAAAAAAGATGTTAACGAATCCATGGTTTCCAGTTCAAGTGCCATCATAAAAAAGGTATTGTTTAGAAGACCAAGTTTAATACAATGGGTATTTTCGGTAATGGAGGTAAATAATTTTAAAAAAATAAGAAAAAAATTAATATCGCTTAAATAAATTAAAACATCCCAATGGACTTAAGTAAAACTTGGTTAAATATTGTTGATTTTTTTATATTATAAAAAAAAATATTCAAAATGACTTTATTACAATTCTTTTTTAAAAAAATATAGGTATATCTAAATTAACCCTTCATCTTAAATTTAGTTCTTAACCCAGGTTGAACCTCAAATCAAGTTTTGAAAACTATTTCATAAATGGTATATAACCTGGAAGATGGTATATAACTTGAGTTGGTTGTTTATGATATTAAATTATTTGTTGGTTTAGGTTCAAAAATACAAAAGTTGACACTAAATATTGAAGTTGTTTACAAGTTTGTTTCTACTGGCTTCTCATTAATTAGGAAGTTTCATTGTTTTTAGTTTGTGTTTCTTTGAACTTAACTATAACTAACATATCTATCATGCATGATTTTTGTGGGCACGTGTGTAGATTTAAAACTCATTTTATCACGATCTAATTCTTAGATCTATGACCGACATGTAGAAAAATTTCTCTTTTGAGTTCATTTATTTATATGAACCTAAACTTACATACAAATATTTTTCTATAAAAACAACCAACATCTACACAATATGACACCATAATTAACTTCATAATAAAAATTAATTAATATAAATTCTATAATTATAGAGCAATAACTAGACATAACCAGATAATTACTCCATCTACCTAGATACATGACTTCTACAATGTACATTTTAATATATTTTAAAAAATACTTCACAGCATAATCTCAAACACCACCGACACATCCAATCCTCATTGTAATAAATCATAGGACCTCATTCTCACTTCATCCTATCACCGTTTTCACACAACAGATCACTATCTTCATCATCTTCTTATTTAATCGATTAATCGCTAAACAGAAATTCAGTTTAGTCAATTGGAATTGGAATTTATTGGATGGATCGATATCTTGGCTGATTAATTGTAAAATTTGAACAAGATAAGTTTTAATTTAATAGCGCACATATAAATTATTGTTTTATTAGGTTTTTAATAAATATTTTATATACAAATTATTAACGGTCAATCCATTTCACAGTATGTGTCATCTACTGTGAAAAAGATTAGTAAAAAATATTTAATCTATTAATGGCTAAAAACTATTCATAGAAATGTTTTTAGTAATTAAGTTACCCCTGACCGAGACTAGACTGAAAAGTTACAATAATATAGGGAATGAATTGAAATGTTAGACACAGTACAGGGACTGAAACATAACTCAACCCTCATCATCAAACCCTAAGTATATAAGCTATCTAAACCCTATCTCTTCATTTCACAGCCGTCAGCCTCCTTTCCCTCACAGCCTCCTTTCCCTCTCACTCACTTCATCCTATCACCGTTCTCTCTGTTTTTGGTTTAAAAAAATTAAATTAAGCAGACAAATGGCAGAGGCACTTATATCGCTACTATTGGACCGGCTCACCATACAGGTAATTACTTCTATACAAATTGCAAGAAATATAAAAATGAAGTCTTTTTTTTCTTCTTAATTTATAAGAACAATAAAATAAAATCAAAGAATTTCTTTTAAGATTCATATTCTTCCTTCTTGTATAGTGGCAGAGTGCAGACAGATATCATTATAATGATCATAGATATATGTATACATAAATGAAGTCTTTTTTCTTCCCTTGTAAGAAAAAATTCTCAAATGCTCAAATCTAGATTTCGATTTATTAAAGAAATTTATTTTTATTTTTATTTTTATTTTCATGTTTCTGAAAATAATCTAAAACAAATATTCTTATAAATAAAAAGTTGTCAATTCATATCCTTTTATTTAATTCTTTATATATCCATCTATAGTTTAGTATAATATGAAAACCTTAAAAAACCAATATTATTATTTTAAATATATGGTTTTCTAATTACTATTTTATATATAAATAATTAATTTAGCCAATCCATTTCTGTGTATGTGTCAACTGCTCATAAAAAAGATTAATAAAAATTATTTAATCTATTAATTACCAAAAATTGAAAATAAAATTTTTGCTGTAATATCATATAAATGCTTCCTCGTAGGTACAAGAAGAGGTGAACCTAGTAATGGGTGTGAAGAAACAAGCCAACAAGCTAGAAAGCAATCTCATTGATATCCAAGCTGTCCTTGAAGATGCAGAGAGAAAACAAGTAAAGGAAAAGACTGTAAGAGTGTGGCTAGACAAGCTAAAAGATGTATGCTATGATATGGATGATGTGTTAGATGAATGGAGCTATGCAATACTTACATGGAAAACGGGGGATGCTGAAGAAAATATTCAAAACCAACAGAAGATACGATGTTCTTTCCTGGGATCTCCTTGCTTTTGTCTCAATCAAGTGGTTCAGCGTCGCGACATTGCCCTTAAAATCAAAGAAGTTAGTGAAAGGGTAGATGAGATTGCCAATGAAAGAGCTACGCATGGCCTCCAAATTATCAAAGCCACTGATCATGAACCGCAGCAGCAAAAACGTACCTCCACCTCCCAAGTTGATGAATTGAATTTGTATGGTCGAGATTATGAAAAGAAAAATGTTGTAAGCAAGTTGCTGGCTGAAAGTAGTCAGGAAGCACGTAACGTGGATGTCATCTCTCTAGTAGGGTTGGGCGGGATTGGAAAAACAATTCTTGCTCAACTAGCTTTCAATGATGTTGAGGTTATGTCTCATTTTGATAAAAAGATATGGGTGTGTGTTTCAGAACCATTTGATGAGGTTAGAATAGCCAAAGCTATCGTTGAGGAGCTTGAAGGGAGCACACCGATTTTGGTTGAATTGCAACCCCTTTTAGAAAGAGTTTCTCGATCTATTAAGGGAAAGAGGTTCCTTCTTGTCCTTGATGATGTCTGGACAGAAAATCATGAACACTGGGAACAATTGAAACGATCTCTCACAAGCTGTGCACGAGGAAGCAGAATTCTAGTGACCACACGTAACGCCAATGTGGCAACCATGATGAGAACAAACCACCGAATCAACATTAAAACATTGTCTGAAGATGCATGCCGGTCAATATTCAATCATTTTGCATTCCAAGGAAGAGACAAAGATGAATGTGAAAGACTGACAGATATCGGAAATGAAATTGCAAACAAGTGCAAGGGATTGCCTCTAGCTGCCACGGTATTAGGAGGTCTAATGCAGTCTAAAATAACAAGAAAAGAGTGGGAAGATGTTTTATCTAGCGAATTATGGAGGCTAGATGAGTTTGATGAAGCTCGGGTTGAACAGTTATTTGTACCTTTGCTTCTGAGTTACTACGATTTATCTTCTATGGTAAGACGTTGTTTCTTGTATTGTGCCATGTTTCCAAAAGACTACCAGATGAAGAAAGATGAATTGGTGAAGATGTGGATGGCTCAAGGTTACCTGAAGGGGACTGGAAATAGAGATATGGAGGGGACTGGAAATAGAGATATGGAGATTGTTGGAGAGGACTGCTTTCAAGTCTTAGCGGCGCACTCTTTCTTCCAAGATATAAAAAATTATGGTCGAGAAGATCTTCGATTCAAGATGCATGATATAGTGCATGATTTTGCCCAATATATGACTAAAAATGAATGTCTAATACTGGATGCCAATAACCTTGGAGAAGCATCAGTGGAGACTTCAACTGCAAGGGTTCGTCATTTAAGCATGATGCTGTCAAGGGAGACCTCTTTTCCCTCATCCATTCATAGAGCAAAAGGTCTCTGCAGCCTCTTGATCTGCAACACTAGAGACCCACGGCTTGGAGCTGCACTACCTGATGTAATCAAGCAGTTGACATGCATCAGATCATTGAATCTGTCACAATCTTCAATCGAGGAAATACCAAAAGAGGTAAGGAAATTGATACATTTGAGACACCTGAATTTGGAAGGTTGTAGAAAGTTGGTGTCCCTGCCAGAAACCATGTGTGGTTTATGCAATCTACAATCCCTAAATGTTTCTTGGTGTTGGTCTCTCAAGGAATTACCTGTAGCAATAGTAAAACTTATCAAATTAAGGCATCTCTGTATTTATGCTTCAGGTGTAGCCTTCATACCAAAGGGAATAGAGAGGTTAACATGTCTTCGGACATTAGATTGTTTTATTGTGTGTGGTGGTGGTGAGAAGGAAAGTGAAGCAGCTAAGCTAAGAGAATTAAAAAACTTAGATCACATTGGAGGGAGACTTGAAATAAGGAATCTACAAGGAGGCATGGAAGACGCTGCGGAAGCACTACTCAAGAATAAGAAGCGCCTGCTTTGTTTGGAATTGATTTTTGACAGTGAAAGTAACAGTGACGGTGACATTTTAATTGAAGGTTTACAACTTTCTTCAAACTTGGAAAGACTATACATAAATAGGTACGAAGGGATAGGTTTGCCAAATTGGATGATAGCATTAACCAGATTACAGGTGCTTCGACTTATTGATTGTGGAAACCTGGAGGTTTTGCCTCCGTTGGGAAGATTGCCCAACCTTGAAACCCTAATATTATTTGACATGCGGGTGAGAGGTTGGATGCTGGATTTTAGGTATAGAAGAAGTTGAGAATGGCAATAATATAAATGAAGAAGAAATTGCAAGGGTCATTGCTTTCCCGAAATTGAAAACACTTGAGATGTTTAATCTCTGTAAATTAGAAGAGTGGGATGGAATTGGAAGGAGAGTGGGAGAAGAGGATGTCACCACAACTTCAATATTCATTATTATGCCACAACTTCAACGCTTGATAATTGATTGTCCATTGTTGAGAGCACTGCCAGACTATGTTTTGGCAGCGCCTCTACAGGAGCTAGACATATTAGGTTGCCCCAATCTAAGCAACCGTTACGGGAAGGAGAAGGGTGAAGATTGGCACAAGATTTCTCACATCCCAGAAGTTTATATTTTTTAATTGTAAAATAATTTGTAAATTTTGAGTGTTACTAAAATAAAGGTTGCGAGCGAGAGACTCTTTATGTAAAATAATTTGTAGGCCTTGGAGGGTTTCATTCAATGTTGTATGTAGCTCCTCCTGATTCTGTATGAGTGGATTGAAATCATTTGTAATCTATCGTTGATTTGGATTTTATTGCCTACACGCAAATGTTTTTCTTTTAAATCATGTTTTATGATTTTAATATGTTAATATTAAAAATAAAAATAACATAATTTAATATATTTTAAATAAAAAATCAATCAGGTAAAAATCATTTAAAAAAATTATTTGATAAAATTAATATTTTTTTAAAAAAATATCCAGTCTTTCCTTCTCACACGCTCACATTCTCAGTTTTTCCTCTCTCCGTCTTCAAGCAATCAACCATGGGTGATAGACAGTGCTCCTTTTCACTCACTACTTTCAATCCTACTCGAAAGCTAGTACAGGATGAGCATGCATTGACTGCCGTTGGATCTGGGCAAACTTTTCTTGGAATTAAAGGGTCTTGCAATTTTAAGCACTCTCTCTCTGTTTTGTTTTTCATTTCCTTGTCATTTCCGAATGTACTATGCTGTTAATGGTTGCTACTTCTCATGGAAAGCCCCAGCAATGGGGAAAAATGTTTCAAACGCAAAAACATTTCTTGAGAAGAGGTATTTATTTGTTTTTGGTACCATGAAATGCATTGATTTTGCAAAAACTTCTAAACATCTTCAGTCAGGGGTTCTCCTAGCTAGCAACAAATGTGTTTCCACCTACTGCCATCAACTGCCAAACATATTATTTATTCAAAGTTCAAGCTATCTTCAATTTTCAAATGCCAGCTTACTTTGTGCTACTCCCTCTTTCTTTATATAATTTATTGTACTTCATCTTTCCCATCCAAACAGAATTGGATTGTCTTTTTTTTGGAAAAAAAAGAAAAAAGAAAGGGAGAAAAACAGAATTGAATGGACAGAAACATGGTAAATATTGCTGTTTTTTGTCCACATATCTTCATTTGGTTTGAACAATTTTCGTCTTGACTAAATTAATTTGTGCTCTGTAGATACACTGATGATATGGAGCTTGATGTTGCTGTACACACTGCTATTTTTGAATTTGAGCAGTGGTGTTTTTTACAAGGTTTGGTATATAAAAAGTATCAGAAAATTTTTCAGGAGGTTTAATATACTTGTGCCATGCACTCGCACCCCGTTGATTACATAATTGATTGATTTACTTATAATTTCAGCCATTTAGGTGTTGCAATTTTCTGCCTTGAGAATGAATTCTGGGTAACAGTAGTCTAGCTGGGGTCTTCAGCCTTGAGAACTTATATTGGCTCTCAACACTTTAGTTAGTGATTCAGGAGATATAATTATGTGAGATAGTGTTTAAGTGAAAATGAATGAAAGTTTCTCAACCCAGTGTCAATCAGATGTATTTCTGGGAATTCAAAAGTTTCTTAATTGACTGTTTGTGTTTGCAGATTTGAAGGGCAGATTTATGGGGAAAACATTGAAACTGTGCAGATTTATGGCCAATCCACCCTTTCTTTGGATGTTCAAGCTTCCTCGGAAGAAGTACAGGGACTGAAACATAACTCAACCCTATCTCTTCATTTCACAACCAGCATCCTCCTTTCCCTCACACTCACATCATCCTATCTCCATTCTCTCTGTTTTTTGTTTTGGAAAAATTAAATCAAACAGACAAATGGCAGAGCCACTCTTATCGCTACTATTGGAGCGGTTCGCCATCCCTCCTTCTCAACAGGTAATTACTTTTATACAACTTGCCAGAAAACAAAAATGAAGTCTTTTTTTCTTAATTTATAAGAAAAATAAAATAAAATCTCAAATACAAAGAATTTCTTGTAAGATTCATTTTCTTCCTTCTTGTATAGTGGCAGAGTGCGGACAGATATCATTATAATATATAATGAATATATAAAAATGAAGTCTTTTTTTCTTCCCTTGGAATAAAAAAAAAATCTCAAATGCTCAAATCTAGATTTCGATTTTATTAAAGGAATTTCTTTTTATTGTTTTATTATTTTTCATATTTCCGAAAATAATCTAAAACAAATATTTTTAGAAAGATTAATAAAAATTATTTAATTTATTAATTACCAAAAATTATTTTAGCCGGCGGGTGTGTGGATTCAAAGCTCTCTTTATATTTGGTGGGAAATTATATAATTTCTTGTGTTGTTATAGTGCTCTGCTAAGTGTGAAATTTGACCCATAATCTGAACTTCACTGTAAAGGAAACTTATACTTCTCTGTTTTTATTTGCATGAAAGTTGTGGCTTTATAAAGCCTTACAAAACAGAAAGATACGAAATACAAGGAAAAACAAATCAAAACAGAATTGACCTGATAAAACTCCTAAACACTAGTTTACTTGACAGCAAAGCAACACTTCCTGCCTATTATTCAGTGATTACGTTGTAGACTAAATCAAAGTAGACTGAGCAATTAATTCCAACAAATTCCTCCCCGTAAACTGAAAATGCATTGCATCAGTTTACTTCTTCAAATCGTCGAACACCAAGCCAACTTCTGAGTTGCACAAACTGATCCAGCTTAATTGGCTTAGTCATTATATCTGCCACTTGATTTTAGTTCCAACAAAGCTCAATTTCACAGCTCCGGTTGACAGATAACGCAAGTAGTGATATCTAACATCAATGTGTTTTGTTCTTCGATGCATAACTGGATTTTTGACAATTTGATGGCTGAACTGTTATCACACATGATATTGATGCATTCACCATTCTTTACGCCCAGCTCCTGCAAAAATCCTCTAAGCCAAACTCCATGACAAGCACAAGCTGTGGCAACCACATATTCAGCCTCTGTAGATGAAAGAGTGACAATTCCTTGCTTTCTTGAACTCCAACATATTGCTGCTCCATTTAGAAGAAATACGTAGCGTGAAGTGCTTTTTCTATCATCTACATCTCGAGCATAGTCGCTGTCTGTGTATCCCAGCGAAGCTTCGTCATTGTCTTCTCCTATATAATGGTTGTCCAGTATAACCCAACAGTCCACATCTGTGCTCCTCTTGTAGTAAATTCGAAATCTAAAGTTCCCTTTAGGTATCTTAGCACCCTTTTAGCAATCATCATATGTTCTTCTTTAGGATCAGCCATATAGCGAGAAATCAAACATACCACAAACATTAAATCGGGACGAGTTATTGTCAAATACATTAAGCAACCTATCAGCTGTTTATACGATGTTGCATCAACATTTTTGTTGCCCAATTTTGACAAGATAGTCCCGGAACTATTGGATTCTTCACGAGCATTGCAGTTCCCCATGTTAAATCTTTCCAAGACTTCTTTAGCATACTTCTTTTGGCACAAGAAAATTCCTTCCTTGTTTTGATAGACTTCAACACCAAGGAAAAACTTCATCTTTCCCAAGTTTGTCATTTCAAACTCCTTCGCATGGATGACTTAAAACTTGTGCACATAAGTTCATCATCTCCTGTATAAATCAAGTCATCTACATAGAGACTTACCAACAACAACTTATCACCGATTTTCTTCAGGAACAAAGTGTGATCATAGTTGCTTTTCTCAAATCCTTCCTTCTTGAAGTAGCTCTCAATTTTGCTAAACCAAGCTCTTGGGGCTTGCTTTAAACCGTAGAGAGCTTTCTTTAGTCGATACACTTTGTTTTCTTGTCCTCTTATGACAAATCCTTCCGGTGATCAACATAAACCTCCTCCTTTAATTCACCATACAAGAAGGCACTTTTACGTCAAGTTGAAAGATGCACCATCCACGTTGAGTCGCTAGTGCCAACAGATTCCGATTGTATCCCATCGGCCATCGGTGCGTATACTTCATTGTAGTAAACTCCTGCTTTTGTGAGTATCCTTTGGCGACGAGCCTAGCTTTGCATTTGTCGACCTTGCCTTCTTCATTATACTTTGTTTTGAACACCCATTTAACACCCATTTTTCTTGCTTGATTTGGCAGTGACACAAGCTCTCGTGTCTGATTTCGTTCAATGGCTTCTATTTCAAGTTTCATAGCCTCCTGCCATTTCTTTTCTCTCACGACTTCATCAAAGTGGATTGGATCATCATTGGAGATATGAAATGCTAAGCTTTCATCTAATTCTTCTTCTTCAGAAAGCTTTTATCACCTTCATAATCACGCATCCAGACAGGCTCTCTCCTTCTTCTTGTCTGTGGGACTCCGAAGTTGAAGACTCCCAATTCTCGGAATTACTTCTAAGTTGCTATCTTCTATATCTTCCGCTTCATTAGGTTCTTCATCATTTTCTTCACCTTCGATTCTTCTATGATAAAATCATCATCTTCATCTCCCAGAGCTAGTTCATTCTCGCTTTGATTCTGCTGCATTCAAATCCCATTCCCATTTTCCACTTTCTTCAAAGATGACATCTCGGCTTATGATAATTTTCTTTGTTATTGGATCATACAAGCGGTAGGCCTTAGATTCGTCACTGACTCCAAGTAAGATGCATCTGTGGTCTGCGATCATCAAGCTTGGTTCTGTTGTAAAAACTATAACAATATATTTCAAAAGACTATCCCACATTGGTAAAACACAAAAGATCCCTTGAGTGTAGAGAGTATATATAGGACCTACTATCCCACATTGGTAAAAGAAGACCCTCATCAAGTGTTTATATACTAGAACTTGAGATGGGGTAGTAACCAACAAAGGAAGTAGAAGTGAGCTCGCGCACATGAGGATGAGTTGAGTAAGTGAAAACTTCGATTCACCCCCCTCGCGAGGCAACGCCTATACTCTCTGAAATATTTTTCTTCTTTTGTTAAAATATTTTGATAACCCTTAAACAGTAAAACATTAAATTTGTAACCTTTGAAATTTATTGTCTAACAGTTCAAATTTTGAAAGCCTTTTCGGTTTTGGTTATCATAATTATTGTAAACATAAATTCTATAATTTGAATTTGAATTTAAATTTAAATAACAGACTTTATTTAAATTTAAATTATTATTACAGACTTTATTTAAATTATTATAACAGTTTTATTTAAATTTAAATTATTGTAATGACTTTATTTAAATTTAAATTTAAATTATTGTAATAGACCACTTTAATTTCATAAATATGGCTAAGTCGTTACATTATGCTAGCCTATATATACCATGCAAATGGTTCAAACAAAGACATCCCGAAAAACACTTCTCTTCTTCTCTTCTTGTTTGCTCGGACTTCTCTTATTTTTTCCTTTGTCTGTTGTTGTGTTCCTCTTTGAGGAAGAGCTTGTTGAATCCTGGAGGGTACCTCATTATTGGGGAAATATCCTTAGGACGAGTGCTTAGCACGCCTCAAGTTTTATTCTCGTTTCGTAATTATTTTCGCTTCTTGTTCATTTTATTTACAACAATCTTAAGGATAATATTTGCTTCTAAAATGGACACGAACATCTGCCGCTAATGGTGCCCTGCCATCAACGTTCTCTGTTGATGTTGCTCGCTCTTCCCTTCCAACCGCCATCTGCTCCATTGCCTAGGCCAACCATCATTTCTTTGGCCGAGCCTTTTCTTGACATCTCAAAAATTGAGGTGTTCTCTGGGGAGAACTTCCGAAGATGGCAAGAGAGGATTTTTGGTGTTCTTGACTTGCATGGCGTGGCTTGGGTTCTTGCCGATCCCAAAGATGCTGAGAATGTTGAAGCATGGACACTTGAAAACAAGGTTTGTAGGCACTCTATTTTAAGCACTCTCTCTAACGAGTTGTTTGATGTATATTGCAGCTACAAGGAAATAAGAGAAATATGGGGCAACATTGTGCGAAATACACTACCGAAGATGTTGGCAAACAGAAATTTGTCATTGATAAATTTTACCATTGGGAAATGGTTGACAACAAAGATATTAAGGCTCAGATTAATGAATACCATACTCTCCTTGAAGATATGAAGGCTGAAAATATTAACCTTCCTGAAGCTTTCATTGTTGAAATACTCATCGAAAAACTACCTAATTCATGGAGCGACTACAAGCAACAACTCAAGCACAAGCACAAACAATTGTCATTGATTGACCTCATCACTCACATCATTGAAGACACAAATAGAAAGGAGCTCCAAGCTACAAGGAAGAAGGAGATTATCACCAAAGCAAACTTGGTAGAAGGGAGTCCACATCAAAAAAGGTATGAGAACAAATTTAATAAAAATTTTAAGTCCAATGGTAACAATATCACTATGTTCAAACCCAAAATCAACAACAATTTCAAGAAAAAGGGAAATTGCTTTGTGTGTGGCAAACCTGGCCACCATGCACCTCAATGCCGTAATAGAGAGAAACAACAATCCTCCTAAAACTATGGTCAACATGGTTGAAGGAGAAGACATCATTGTTGCGGTTGTTTCTCAAGTTAATATGGTGACCAATGAGAAGAATTGGGTTGTAGACTCCGATGCTACAAGGCACATATGTGCAATTAAAGAATTCTTCTCCACTTATACACCTTTTAAGGATGGAGAAGAAGTGGTCTACCTTGGATATTCAAGGATAACAAATGTTCTTGGAAAAGGCAAAGTCATTTTCAAATTGACTTGGGGAAAGACATTGGCTTTGAATGAGATGTTGCATGTCCCTAATATAAGAGCAAATTTGGTCTCTGTAGCTATGTTGTGAAAATTTGGGATCAAAGTGTCATTTGAATCTGATAAGATTGTAATGACAAAGAACAATGTATTTGTGGCGAAGGGATATTGTAACCATGGACTTTTTGTACTTAATGTTGTTGAAAACATGAATGAAAATGCATCATCTCCTGCTTACTTGCTTGATAGTATTGATTTATGGCATGCTAGGTTAGGACATGTTAGTCAATCTTATCTCAATAAAATGAACTCTTTTGGTTTAATCTCTAGTTCAAATTATTCATCTATGAATAAATGTGAAGTATGTGTCGAAGCTAAAATTACTAAGAAAACATGTACATATGTTAAAAGAGAAACTAATTTACTTAGCCTAATACACACAGACTTAGGAGATTTAAAACAAACTATGACTAGAGGAGGTAAGAAATATTATGTGACCTTTATAGATGACTTTTTAAGATATACAAAACTTTATCTACTTAGAAGTGAAGATGAAGCTTATAACATGTTTTTATTATATAAAGCAGAAGTAGAAAATCAACTAAACAAAAAAAATAAAAAGAGTTAGATCAGAAGGCATACTACATGAAGTTACTCCACCTTATTCACTCGAATCAAATGGGATAGCTGAAAGGAAAAATAGAACATTAAAAGAAATGATGAATGTCATGCTAGTTAGTTATTCCACACATGATATTTTATGGGGTGAAGCTATTTTATCTACATGTCATTTACAAAATAGAATTCTTTATAAGAAAATTTGTTTAACACCATATAAAATATGGAAAGGTTATTCTCTAAATTTAAAATATCTAAAAGTGTGGGGGTGTCTAGCTAAGGTTATGCTACTCGAACCAAAGAGAAAAAGATAGGATCAAAAACTTTTGATTGTATGTTTATTGGTTATGCCGAAAATAATGCTGCTTATAGGTTTCTAATTTTAAAAAGTGATGTGTTCGATCACAACACTATTATAGAAACAAAAAATGTTGAATTCTTTGAACATATTTATCCATTAAAGGAAAAGATTTCTCACACACCTATTATTAATAACGCACCTATCAATAATAATAGGATTGATGAAACTCATATTGAGGAAATAAGAAGGAGTAAGAGACAAAGGAAAGAAACTTCATTCGGAAATGAATTTTTAACTTATTTAGTAGATAATGATCCAGTAACATATACTGAAGCTGTCTCTTCCTCTGATTCTTTATTTTGGAAAGAAGCAATTAAAGTTGAAATAGATTCGCTTTTACAAAATAAAACTTGGGAGATTGTTGATTTGCCTCCCGGTGCTAAACCTATTGGTTGCAAATGGATCTTTAAAAGAAAATATCTTCCTAATGGTTTTATAGATAAATATAAAGCAAGATTAGTAGCAAAAGGCTTCACTCAAAAAGAAAATGTGGATTATTTTGATACATTTTCACCCGTAGCTAGAATTACTTCAATTCGAGTTTTAATTGCCTTAGCTTCTATTCATAATCTCTTTATACATCAAATGGATGTTAAAACTGCTTTTTTAAATGGTGATTTAGAAGAAGAGATATATATGTTGCAACCCGAAGGCTTTACAATTACTGATCAAAAAAATAAAGTTTGTAAATTGAGAAAATCTTTATATGGCTTAAAGCAAGCTCCTAAACAATGGCATGATAAATTTGATCAAATAATTTTAAGTGATGGTTTTTCATCCGTTAGTGTGGATAAATGTGTTTATACTAAGACGAGTGATAATGAATATGTGATCATTAGTTTATATGTAGATGACATGCTCATTTTCGGTTCTAGCATGAATATTGTGCATAGCACTAAACATTTCTTAGCATCTAAATTTGACATGAAAGATATGGGTGAAGCTAGTGTCATATTAGGTATAAAAATTATAAGGAGCAACAATGGTATAATGTTAACACAAGAACATTATGTAGAAAAACTTCTTAAGAAGTTTGGTCATTTTGATGTGACACCTGTGAGCACTCCTTATGATGCAAACTCTCAGTTAAAGAAAAATAAAGGTGATGTTGTTGGTCAACTTGAGTATGCTCAGATCATTGGGAGTCTGATGCATTTAATGAATTTCACTCGACCTGATATAGCATACGTTGTATGTAGATTGAGTAGATATACACAAAATCCTAATCACGAGCATTGGGCGGCAATAATCCGACTAATAAAATATTTGAGAGGTACCATGAATTATGGTATTCTATATAGTGGATTTCCCACTGTATTGGAAGGATATAGTGATGCAAACTGGATTTCAGATTCAGATGAGATTAAATCCACTAGTGGCTATATTTTTATTCTAGGTGGTGGTGTAGTGTCTTGGAAATCTTTCAAACAAAGTTTAATTGCTCGATCCACCATGGAGTCAGAATTTATAGCACTGGACTTAGCAGGACATGAAGCTGATTGGTTGAGAAATTTTTTGATTGAAATTCCATTAGGAATAAAACCAACACCTTCTATATCCATGCATTGTGATTGTCAAGCGGCAATATCCATTGCAAAGAATAAATCTTTCAATGGTAAAAATCGACATATTCGATTAAGACATGATGTAGTTAAACAACTGTTAAAAGATGGAGTTATTTCAATAGATTATGTGAAGTCAGAAATGAATTTGGCAGATCCTCTGACTAAACCACTTGGTAGAAAGATGGTATTAGAAACATCGAGAGGAATGGGACTAATGCTAAAGTAATAAATCAAAATAATGGTAACCCAACCTATGAGATTGGAGATCCCATGAATTAGGTTCATATGGGTAACAACAAAGTTATTTATGATTTTACAACACTATAAAACAAGTCCTTTTCTATGATGTGAGAATAGTGCTAGTCTGTAAATCAAGGAGAGGATGAATTATAAAGTTCTTAATGAGTTCCGTATTCCTTATGGATAGTGTTCAAAATACAATGACCACTTGATGGAAACACCTATATGAGTGTGGAGTGGGGCCGCTCTCATAAGATACTAGCAAAATCTTTAAAGCACTCACGAAGAACCAGGCACGCGCATGGCCGATTAAAAGCTCAAAACCGATTCAAACAGCAAGGAATTGTGGGGGTATAATGTGATTGGTGAGATACCTAACTTACAATGAGAATTATTGTGTTCATAGAAATTAAATATTTCACCAATAATTCTATAAGTCAAATCTCATACTTTCTATATTTTGGCTCATAGTCCAAAAGACACCAGGTTAGACGTATTACACTCATTTGTGAAAGAGATCCGACAAACTTATTTACTTATTTATTATTATTATTATTTTTAAAAGCCTTTTGAAATATATGGGGGATTGTTGTAAAAATTACAATAAATATTTCAAAAGACTATCCCACATTGGTAAAACACAAAAGACCCCTTGAGTGCAAAGAGTATATATAGGACCTACTATCCCACATTGGTAAAAGAAGACCCTCATCAAGTGTTTATATACTAGAACTTGAGATGGGGTAGTAACCAACAAAGGAAGTAGAAGTGAGCTCGCGCACATGAGGATGAGTTGAGTAAGTGAAAACTTCCGATTCACCCCCCCCTGCGCGCGAGGCAACGCCTATACTCTCTGAAATCTTTTTCTTCTTTTGTTAAAATATTTTGATAACCCTTAAACAGAAAACATTAAATTTGTAACCTTTGAAATTTATTTTCTAAAAGTTCAAATTTTGAAAGCATTTTCGGTTTTGGTTATCATAATTATTGTAAACATAAATTCTATAATTTGAATTTGAATTTAAATTTAAATAATGACTTTATTTAAATTTAAATTATTATTACAGACTTTATTTAAATTATTATAATAGTTTTATTTAAATTTAAATTTAAATTATTGTAATGACTTTATTTAAATTTAAATTTAAATTATTGTAATAACCACTTTAATTTCATAAATATGGCTAAGTCGTTACATTATGCTAGCCTATATATACCATGCAAATGATTCAAACAAAGGCATCCCGAAAAACACTTCTCTTCTTCTCTTCTTGTTTGCTGGACTTCTCTTATTTTTCCTTTGTTGTTGTTGTGTTCCTCTTTGAGGAAGAGCTTGTTGAATCTCGGAGGGTACCTCATTATTGGGAAATATCCTTAAAGACGAGTGCTTAGCACGCCTCAAGTTTTATTCTGTTTCGTAATTATTTTCGTTTCTTGTTCATTTTATTTACAACGAGTTCTCTTTTGCTCGGGGACGTGTACATGTGCAATGGATCCGAATACTCAAGTATTCTACATCCGGCTTCACTCCTGTCCACCTCTCCTCGGCTACCATATCTTTGATTGCCCTTGTGTAACTCGGTTTAGGACATGGGCTGTCCATCTTGCTGCTTCGGCCATAATGATTTCGGCATCTCCTTCTCGGACAACAAACATCGTACCATGTTCATGATGGTGTGATTTCTTCGTTCCATAACTCCATTTTGCTGTGGAGTGTAAGCTGCCGTTAGTTGTCGATTTATGCCATTGTCTTGACAGAATTTATTGAATTCACTTGATGTGAACTCTCCTCCCTGTCAGTTCTGAAGCTACAAATAGTTGTTTTGCTTCCTTTTCAACAAAGCTTTTGAAGACTTTGAATGTCTCAAAAGTTTCTGACTTATCTGCAAGGAAGTAAATCCATGTTTTACGGGAGAAATCATCTACCAGCACAGATAAGTACCTCTTGCCACTGTGAGAGATTGGGGTGACTGGTCCACAAAGATCTCCATGAATCAATTCCAGTTTGTTTGATGCTCTCCAGTTGCTTTTCTTTGGAAATTCTTGACGCTGTTACTTGCCCATATTACATATTTTGCACACGTTGTCAGCTGCTCCTTTGAATCTCGGCAGTCCTCTCACCAATTGTTTCTGCTGCATGAGTTGAATGGATTTGTTGTTTAGATGTCCATATCTCCTGTGCCAGAGATTCTTCGTATCTTCTTCCATTTTCAAACAATTTCCAAGCAGTGGCTTCATCTTTGCATAAACCAGGAACATGCGATTTGCAGTCATTTGTGTTTTTATTATCAACCCCTTTGTTGATGATAAATTTTGCAGATTCCTTCTTTGATCAAAATCACCAAGCGCTTTTCCTGTAGCTGGCCAATGCTAAGTAAATTGTTGGTAAGATTGGGAACAAAGTAAACATTTGTCTCGGTTTGTGTGATACCTTCCACCTCAAACCTGACATTTCCTTTCCTTCAACTGGCATTTTCGAGCTGTTTCCCAAGCTGACAGAATGCTTGAAGTTTTCATCAAACTCAACAAACCATGCTTTGTCTCCTGTCATGTGATTTGAGCACCCAGAATCCAGGAACCAGATGCTCTTTCCTTCAGCTTTGCTAGCTTCTGTGTGTGCCATTAGAAGCAATTCTTCCTTCTCGTCCAATTCAACAGTATCAACATAATTTTCTTCATCTTCATCATCACTTGCTTCTGAATACTCCATCAGGAGTAGTAGTTCTTTTCCATGTCAAATGCAACATGTTCTTCAACGTCTTCATCTTTAATGGCCTCTGTGTACTCCATCAGGAGTAGTTTTTCAACTTCCACAATTCCAGCATGGTTGATAATTTCTTCAGGTCTGCTCACTTCTGTGTGTGCCATTAGGAGTAGTTCTTCTTCCTCATCAAATTCAGCATAGTTGACGACTCCTTTTCTGAGCTCGAGCATTCAAATTGATAATGTCCTTGCTTTCCACATTGAAAGCAATTAATGGCTGACCTGTTAACAAAAGATCTAGCTCTTCCCCGTCCTCGAGAGTGAATTCTTCCTCTCTGAAATATCCCTCTGCCTCTTCCTTGTGCATATATGGGCTCGTTCATCACCTGTAAAAGTTGCTCTTCACTCTTCTTCTCTATCACCTTTTGTTCATGTACAAGCAGAGATGCTTGCAATTCATCCACTGTGAGCTTATCAATGTCTTTTGATTCTTCAATTGAGCATACTATGAAGTTGAACCTTTCTGTGAGACTTCGAAGTATTTTCTCAACGATTTTGACATCTGGCATATCTTCCCGCAATTCCTCATGTCATTGGCAGTGGACATAACTTTTGCAAAGTATGCAGACACACTTTCTCCTGCTTTCATTTCTAGAATCTCAAATGATCTGCGAAGTCTCTGCAGTTGGGCTCGTTTCACTCTAGCACTTCCTTGATACTTGACTTTCATTGAATCCCACAGTTGCTTGGCAGTCTCCTTCTGAGTGATGGTTTTCAATATACTTTTATCTATGGATTGAAATAGATAATTCTTTGCTTTGAGATCCTTGAGTCTGGCATCGTCAATTACCTTTTGTTGTGCTGCATCCATGACCACATTTCCCTTTGGCTCTTCGAAACCAGTTTGAATGACGTTCCAATACTCCTTAGAACGCAGAAGATTTTCCATGATCAAGCTCCAGTGATCATAGTCTCCGTCAAATTTTGGAACACATGGGGTTGTGAAGCTTCCTGAGTCAGTTGCCATTTTCTGTTTCGTGTTTTTCCTCTCAAACACTCAATTTGTATGTTTCTTTTATCAGGTCAGTAAAGTGCTCTGATACCAAATAAAGGAAACTTATACTTCTCTGTTTTTATTTGCATGAAAGTTGTGGCTTTATAAAACCTTACAAAACAGAAAGATACGAAATACAAGGAAAAACAAATCAAAACAGAATTGACCTGATAAAACTCCTAAACACTAGTTTACTTGATAGCAAAGCAACACTTCCTGCCTATTATTCAGTGATTACGTTGTAGACTAAATCAAAGTAGACTGAGCAATTAATTCCAACACACTGGAACTCCTTGTTGGTCAATGTTCTTAAATGGTCTGGTTATGGACTTGACTTTGGCACGTAGTACATGTACCTCTGTACTGGGATTTGAAAACATCTTGGCTATTTGGTTGCTCGATGAGCCACTTCTCACTAACTTGATGTACTCTTCTTGCTGACAGTGCTGAATCACATGTATTTTGTTGCAGTGGAATGGGTCCTGACTTTTGAGTTTTGCTTGATATTTACTTGATATCATAGACTGTACAAGGTACTTTCTTTATTGTTTTGCTTGATATTTGTTTTGCTAAATTTTCATGGCTTATCTTATGAATGGGATATGTGCTTCCTTTTGAACTGCCAGCTTACTTTGTGCTACTCCCCTTCTTCTTTATATAATTTATTGTACTTTATCTTTCCCATCCAAGAAGAATTGGAATGTCTTATTTTTGAAAAAAAAAAAAAGAGAAAAGAGAGTAAGAAAAAAAGAATTGAATGAAAAATAATTTTCTTAAGAATTGATTATTACTGTCTCAATATAGAATCCCATGCAACCTCAAAGACACCACGAGGCTTACAAGAACGCTATTGTTTGACTCCTTGAGTTCGTTAGAGATATTTTGAGGCTTTTGTCCCTCTGGTAAAAACAGAAGCTATTTTTGTCTGGCAGTGCTGGTGTTCACCCATGTATTCCATTATCCAAGAAAACACTCTTCACATATCTTCTTGCATGTTGGATGTTTACAGATACCCAAATCGAAACTCCTCTTTTATGCTTTCATGTAAGTCGTATCCTTCCTCCCTTTCCTTATGCAATGCCACTGCTAATGCTGTTCATGCTGCCTTGTTATTTTCTGTTTATATAAACTTCAATTCTGGTGGTTCTTTCCCTTCTTGCTGGATAGTATTTGTTTTTTCATGGAATTTCTTGTTCTGAGAAATGGGTTTCAATGGAATTGCTAAGTATCAACGCTCATTTGAGAGAGCATGTCTAAATTGTTTTATGTCCTTGTTAGTTAAAACATTTAGCATTTTGTTGGCTCTCAAATATATTGAACGAGCAATCATCTTTACCTAAAAAGTCTTACCGTGACTTTAGAAAAATTACGATGATGCATCAATTTTAGCTTTCAGAGTGCTATGTTTATCGTTGTTGAACTCTGACTAGTCTTCAACAGTTGTGGCCTTCTTTATCTTGCAAATTTTAATTTTTGTAGTTTAATCAGATAGTTTAGACTAACATTTGATTCTGTAGTGGAAATACAACCTCTACTCACAGCAGTTAAGAATTATTGCACAAGAGGGATAAGATATTTGGTTTAGAAAAGGAAAGTTGAAATTTTTATTTTTATTTTTACTAGGTTTTCTGGTTTGCATTACATTTGTCTGTTGTTGTGCTTAAAAATAGTTTTAGTGACTCTCTTGGTCCAGTTATTTTGCATTCTAAAGCATCCTTTATATGGATTTTATTCTGTTTCTTCCTCTGAGTAATGGCTTTAAATTAAGAGGTGTATATTTTTGTTGCTGGCAATTGTGAGTTTACGTGATTAGTGTTTGCAGGTTGCTTGTTAGATGCACGCTGAATCATATTTTTATAGATCAAGAATCCAGAATGGTCATTTCAGACGCAGAGAAAAGAATCCCAGTAGTGGAGATGTTAAAAAGTGGAAAAGTGACAGGGTCTATATTGACAAACATGGCAAATGGAGAATCTTTGATCACAAAAAGATGTCCAGGAAACGATGTAATTAGGAGTGATTCACTTTGGTGCTCATACATATAACTGCTCAAGCAAATATGGATTTGATTGTTAAGTCATCTTTTTTACCTAGGTGGCTCTTTGAGAGGACAAGGATGGAAATATGGATCTGGATTTGTTGATGGAATTTTCCCAGTGCTAAGTCCTGTTGCTCATCAGATTCTGAACTTTGTGTGGAAAGAAGTGGATCCGAATAATGTTTTGGCTGCTCTTGATACTCTTCCTGTCACTCACGAGACTTGGGATGATCTTATTAATGTAGCCGTGCAACTTCGTTTGAACAAACAATGGGATCCAATTACATTGGTGGGTAAATCGTGCTTTATTTTCATCGTGTAAGATTGTAGGCGATGGATTGTACCACATTGCATGCACATATTTTTGTGGCATGATGTTTGCACAATATTTTTCTCTTCAATCATTAAGACTGAACCCTTGATTGTTCACATCTCCATTAAGTGGTTGGTGCTTAATAATCTTAATAATCTTGTTGAGTGTAACTCTAAATTTCCAGATATGTCAATGGATATTGATGGGTTAATGAAGGCTGGAAACCCTCAAAGAGCAATTGAGATCTTTCAGCGAATGAAAAATGAAGGCTGCCAGCCCTCTACTGACACCTATACACTGTTGATCAACCTACATGGGAAGGTAAGCTTAGTGGTATTTGGTTCTGACTTATTCTGCAAATCCAATCTTCTTGATATGACTCTGGTCTCAGTAGGAAATTATGCATAACTCGTATGTCCTATGAGTCTACAGTGATCCAAAAGAACTTGAAACATATGCATTTAGTTTCAAACTATTACCACACTAAATTCAAAGATAAGGTTATTTACTTCGATAACCCTAGACATCAGTGGTGTTTAGGATCCTTAAAAACTCATTTTGCTAATCGTTTTCCTGTACATAGGCAAGTCAATCTTACATGGCCTTGAAGTTGTTTAACGAAATGAGGGATCTATATCACAACATTTGGATTATATTTTGGAATGTTCAATTTTATTCTGGAGATCTGCCATAGTCTTTCTAATATTTCCTAGGAAACCAGATAAAGTTGAATGAGATATTATCAGGCTATCAACATTTCATTCATTGGCGACACCTTTCCTACTTGGAAGAATTTCCTAAATTCCTCTTGTTTTTCGTATATGCTCCTTGAAACTTTGGCTTGACTATTTAGCTGCTCCTATTTGTTTTTCAGGTGCTCAAGCGGTATTCAATGAGATGAAGCGACTAGGAATAACCCCTACAATGAAATCACACATGCTACTTCTGTGTGACTACTCAAAAGAAAGAAATGTGACTAAATGTGAAGAAATTGTTAACCAGATGAGCGAATCTGGGCTTGAACCAGACACGTTTGTCCTCAACAGCATGATGCACCTGTATGGTCGGCTGGGCCAATTTGAAAAGATGGAAGAAGTTCTAACTGCAATGGAAAAGGGACCTTATGAAGCTGATATCAGTACATACAACATCTTGATCAACATATATGGACGAGCAGGATTTTTCGAGAGAATGGAAGGTATTTTCCAATCACTTACAACCAAAAATCTGAAACCTGATGTTGTGACTTGGACTTCAAGATTAGGAGCCTACTCTAGAAAGAAACTATACAGAAAATGTTTGGAAATATTTGAAGAAATGATTGATGCTGGATGTCACCCTGATGGAGGAACTGCCAAAGTACTTCTATCAGCATGCTCAAGCGAAGAGATCAAATTGAACAGGTTACCACTGTAATCAGAACAATGCATAAGGGCATGGAGATTGCTCTTCCTGCATGATTAATGTTCCTTGAGCCTTGCTTTGTGTATAATGTGTTGGGAAATTCCGGCTTTCCCATGCACGGACCGGGGTTGTACTGATACTTGCTCATAGGAGGCTTAAGCACACTGACACAATATTTAACGTGGTTCGGCAAAATCGCCTACATCCACGGGAGAGAGTCATTGTATTAGAGATAGAGAAAGGGTTACAATAAATACATATAGAGGAGGAGGATTACATCCACTCTACTCAACTCATCAACTCTCTCTAGCTCTTTTTTGACACAACACATTCACTTGTGTTTCTCCTTCTCATCTTAAGCTCTAAAAACCTCCTCTATTTATAGCAAGAGTGAGGAGACAATCTTTAATGGTTGCCCACCAAATTTTCTTCATAGTCAAAGGTTGGCCACCAAACTTAGGCAATTTACCATTTTCAACAATGGTGGGTTGGTTACCATTTTCAATAATGGTGGGTTGGTAACTCTACCATTTTCAACAATGGTAGGATATTGCCACAAATGGCAATATACCTAACATAATGTACCTCTCAAGGTTACACTGTTTACTCGATCCAAACTTCAGAAATTATTGAATTAATTTAAGCAGTGCAACAGAACTTGGATTTGTTTGTGAATTAAACATAATTTCAGCACATGATTTTTTTGATGGACATGAGAGGGTTGAATAACAATGATGGAATTTAACAAGTAATGTGATTCATTTCTATTTTATATCCAACCTCCAAACTCTTTTATTAGGATAGAGTGTTATTATAAGATTTTTTTTTAAAAAAAAAAGGCACCATTCCATGTTAAATATTAGGATGAAATTGACTAAACCATTGTGATTGTTTCTACTAGTTTTCTCAATGTCCGCTCATAAGAAGACTACAAAAATTAATAGTTTCACTTTGATGATTTAGTTTTTCATATTTTATGAAATATTTGCAATAGAATTCTCTCTCTTTTTTATCAAATAATATGTTATGAAAATGATGTGAGTTCATGTGCAAAAATCCAATGTTATTAAAATCCTGTCATAAATTGATCTAATGTTTTTAGGTCATTAATTAGACGGATTAATTTGATTAACTTCATTTAATATAAAATGATATGATATTATTTTATATAAAAATATTTAAGTTATATTTTAATTCTTCTCATAGATCAAATTTGACCAGATTAATTCTCGTTTAGTTTAACATACAACTTTATCCAAGTTAAGTAATACAATCGACTTTAATAACATATACTTAAAGTTCTTTCATTTCACTGAAAAAAATAGTATTTGTTTTTTATTATTATTCTCAGGGCTTGATTCAATTGAAAAGGTACCCCATGCAACTAAACGTTGATAAAATACAGTGATTTGCATTTTATAAGTGGTAGACTATTTTGTAAAGAAACTATAGCAAACCTCAAATTAGTTTCAAAACTATAATTTATATCCCATTTGGAATTTTGAAGAATTTTTTTTCCAATTAAGTTGTCAAAGGCTCACTAACTTTAATTGAACCGCATCATTTATTTACACCAATTGATTCCACTACATCTTACGTGCTGAAAATGATACCATTTTGTAAAAAAATTGATTTTATATTAAATATTTGTGAATATATTTAACAAAATAGTGTAGTTAACACAACCTCTAAGAATCCAATCAATTATTTGGAAAATAATGGATCTAATCGATGAAAAAAACTTTAGGCTCCTTTCCTCATATCAAAATGTAGTAAATATTATTTTTTAAATAAATAATCAATGACAATAAATGCTATGTCATTTTTCATTTATTTGACAATAAATAATCAAATAAAGTGATTTCGGGAAGACGCCCTTCATGTATGAGGACACAATCACAAATGAATTCTGAAAGATAAATGCTTAATGTAGAAGGAGAAAAATATAAGATTGAATCGAAAACTCAAAACTTGAAGCCCTTCACTGGTAGTAATGAGATCATGTTTAAGGTCGTCAAGCAGGCGATCAAGATCAACTCCACTGCTCCAATTTTCTGGGGGTAGGCCAACTTTTTAAGCTTCCACCTGCCACGGTTAGCTGTACCGCCCCAAATGATCCCAACTGGCCGGGGCTCCTCACCATTCTGACCAGTTAAGAGAATGATTTTACAAACTCCGAGAAGCACTCTCATGGAAAATCAGCCGTGGCATAGCATATTCAAAAGTTTTCAAGATTGTAATCATGACTAATGCAACAATAGCAGTAACAAAACCCAGCCTCGTCTTTCTTACAGAATGCTAGATCATTTCAAGATTGATAAGACGCTAACTACTTTGAGTTGTGTCAGTGAAGGTTTAAAGGTCCTATTAAATTACTCTGCGAGTGCAAGTTGGATAAATTTCAGTTTTAGCTACCTTCTCAGAGCAGAAACAAATACTATTTGCAGGCACTTCTTTAATTGATGAGGAAAGAGCAAGAAAACATGTGGGAGCTTGAGGATCCAGTGATGTCCACCACTTAACTGGTTAAAGTTGTGCAGCTATAGATTTACATATATTGAATGAAAGTATCCCTGGTGAAATCCAAAATTAACTGAAAATGGGTAATACTTTATACTCACCTAAAAAATTGAATCTTTCAAGCCAGCAAACAAAAATTTAACAGAAGGAAAAAATTATTGATCTATCTCTCAAACTATTTTCTTAGTTAAACATAGTTTATGTAACTCAGCAAGATTCCCTATATGGTCAGCTGGGCCAATTTGAAAAGATGGAAGAAGTTCTAACTGCAATGGAAAAGGGACATTATGAAGCTGATATCAGTACATACAACATCTTAATCAACATATATGGACGAGCAGGATTTTTCGAGAGAATGGAAGGTATTTTCCAATCACTTACAACCAAAAATTTGAAACCTGATGTTGTGACTTGGACTTCGAGATTAGGAGCCTACTCTAGAAAGAAACTATATAGAAAATGTTTGGAAATATTTGAAGACATGATTGATGCTGGATGACACCCTGATGGAGGAACTGCCAAAGTACTTCTATCAGCATGCTCAAGCGAAGATCAAATCGAACAGGTTACCACTGTAATCAGAACAATGCATAATGGCATGGAGATTGTTCTTCCTGCATGATTAATGTTCCTTGAGCATTGCTTTGTGTATAATGTACCTCTCAAGGTTACACTGTTTACTCAATCCAAGCTTCAGAAATTATTGATTTAATTTAAGGAGTGAAACAGAACTGAGATTTGTTTGTGAATTAAACATAATTTGAGCACATGATGTTTTTGATGGACATGAGAGGGTTTAATAACAATGATGGAATTTAATATGTAATTTGATTCATTTATATTTTATATCAAACCTCCAAACTCTTTTATTTGGATGAAATATTATTATAAGATTTTTTTTTTTAAAAAGGCACCATTCCATGTTAAATATTAGGATGAAATTGACTATGATCAATTGTTATTGTTTCTAATTGTTTTCTCAATGTCCGCGTATAAGACGAGTACAAAAGGTAATAGTTTCACTTTAATGATTTATTTTTTCCTTTAAAATAAAATAAAAAGGAGTTGACATGGTGTAAAAATCAAGTTGAAAATTTTGAATAGATTCGAGAGCCTAATCGTACCTCTATTGTGCCTAAAACTAGAGAAAAACACAGATTCACGATTAAAAATATATAAGTGGAAAAAAATCAGGGAAAAAAAGTATGAAAAAAGTGGGTCCAGAAATTAATCGTGGTTCGTATAAATTGATAGGGACACCCCAATTATTGGAAAAAAATATATAAGTAGAAAAAAAAACAAGAAAAAAATATAAAAAAGTAGATCTGGATATTAGTCATGGTGCACATAAGTTGCCACAGATACTATGGTTAAAAAAAACAAAACAAAAGAACCCCAATTAAAAAAAAATGACCTGGACACTGTGGTTATAAAAAAATGGATTTTTTTTTTTAAAAAGAGACATGTTTATTTAAAAAATAAACAAAAAATATCCAGTTATAAAAAAAATGCAAGGGGAAAGCATATTTTTAAACAGTAATGAGAGAAAAAAAACCATGGTGCATGTAAACTAATCCAGACACCCGGTAATAAAAAAATAGGGAAAATAATAATAATAATAAAATAAATCTAGAGATTAGTCGATGCGCATAAGCTGCAACAAATATTCTGGTTAAAAAAAACAAATAAAAAGCCGGTTAAAATAAAAAATCAGAAAATAATTTTTCAAACAGTATTGAATAGTGAAAATTATTATTAGAAAAAAAGAAGAAGAAGCACGGTTATAAAAAAAAATTATAAGTGGAAACAAAAAAAGGAAAAAAAATGGATCCGGAGATTAGTTGTGGTACGCGTAAACTGTCATTGATACCCTAATTTTAAAAAAAAATTAATTAAAAAAAGGGGAAAACAACTTTTCCAGAAAGTTATTTTCAAAATCAGGATTGTAGAAGGAAAAATTAAAAACATGGATTTTAGAAGGAAAAAAAAAACCCCAATCAAAATCAAATGTGTTGGTTTAGGGATTCAAACCCCTGCGCTCAGAATTTTCCAGCGCACAATGAACCACTCGGCCACAGTTATTCCCTTGTCATTTCTACTCAACAAATAAAATAAAAGAAGCCCTGTCTAAAAAAAAGCGAGCTCATATAGGCGCGACGCACCGAGCAAATATCCAGTCCACATTATAAATGAGTTTTGGTGAATAGTATTGCTACAGTAACAGCCGAGTTGTTGTAGCTATTAGTTAATAATAATAATACATCCTCGTCGCCACTACCATTAAAATATTATTGTCCACTAGCATTAAAATAATAATCATAATTATTATTAATAACATGTTTATTTTATCTACATAAAGCTCACCTCTCTCCCTCCGGCCTCCACCGCAAGGAATTAATTTTGTCGATCGTCCACAGCACAAAAAGTAAACTATCATAAACAAGAGACAAAGGGGGGGGCGTCCTCGAATTATTCCACACAAATAATCTATCATGCGACTTGTCAATGGAACATCACGTGGCAGCATTTCATTGGGTAGTCATGTCTTAATTACCGAACAAACCGGATCTTATTTGCTTCATGCAGTCTTCCTTGTGGTTGCTTATGCAAGGAAGAAAGTTGACGGGATAAGGCCGACATTTTATTTATTTATTTTGGAAAAAACTCTGAAATATTAAAATGGTAGTGGTGACGAAGATGATATCGAATATGCTACCTAACACATATGTAAAAAGGATGCCCGTTCCAACAGCCTTCTTTCCCTCATACCCTCCTCTCTCTCTCTCTCTCTCTCTCTCTCTCTGTTTTTTGTTTTCAAAAAATTAAATCAAACACACAAATGGCAGAGCCACTTATATCGCTACTATTGGAGTACAGGGACCTCAACAAATCTAGGGAACGAATACAATATAGGGACTGAAAAGTTAAAATAATATAGGGAATGGATTGAAATGTTAGAAACATTACAGGGACTACAACAAAAGTCAACCCTCATCACCAAACCCTATCTCTTCATTTCACAACCAGCAGCCTCCTTTCCCTCACACTCTTCCCTCTCTCTTTC
Source organism: Salix exigua (assembly GCA_032356905.1). Lineage (NCBI taxonomy): Eukaryota > Viridiplantae > Streptophyta > Magnoliopsida > Malpighiales > Salicaceae > Salix > Salix exigua. The sequence continues at coordinate 12,010,432 of CM063599.1, forward strand.
TCACTTCATCCCATCACCGATCTCTCTGTTTTTTTTTTTGTTTTCAAAAAATTAAATCAAACAGACAAATGGCAGAGCCACTTATATCGCTACTATTGGAGCGGTTCACCATGGTTCTTTTTCAACAGGTAATTACTTTTATACAACTCGCCTTACTTTATAAGAAAAATAAAATAAAATAAAATCTCAAATACAAAGAATTTCTTTTAAGATTCATTTTCTTCCTTCTTGTATGGTGGCAGAGTGCAGACAGATATCATTATAATGATCATATATATATGTATATATTAATGAAGTCTTTTTTTTCTTCCCTTGTAAGAAAAAAAAATCTCAAATCCTCAAATCTAGATTTCGATTTTATTAAAGAAATTTCTTTTTATTGTTTTATTATTTTCCATATTTCCGAAAATAATCTAAAACAAATATTCTTAGAAAGAAAAAGAAGTTGTCAATACATATCCTTTTATTTAATTCTTTATATATCCATCTATAGTTTAATATAATATGAAAACCGTAAATGAAAAAAAAACCAATATTATTATTATTATAAATATATAGGTTTCTAATAATATTTTATATATAAATTATTAATTTGGCCAATCCATTTCACTGTACGTGTCAACTACTCTTACAAAAAATTGAAAATAAAATTTTGTTGTTAAATCATATTAATGTTTTCTCATAGGTACAAGAAGAGGTGAACCTTGTAGGGGGAGTGAAGAAACAAGCTGACAAGCTGAAAAGCAACCTCATTGATATCCAATCTGTTCTTGAAGATGCAGAAAGAAAACAAGTGAAGGAAAAGGCTGTAAGAGTGTGGCTAGACAAGCTAAAAGATGTATGCTATGATATGGATGACGTGCTAGATGAATGGAGCTATGCATTTCTTACATGGAAAACAAGGGATGCTGGAGAAAATATTCACAACCAACAGAAGATACGATGTTCCTTCCTGGGATCTCCTTGCTTTCGTCTCAATCAAGTGGTTCACCGTCGTGACATTGCCCTCAAGATCAAAGAAGTTAGTGAAAAAATGGATGAGATTGCCAATGAAAGAGCGAGGCATGGCCTCCAAATTAACAGAGCCACTGATCATGAACTGCAACAACTAAAAAGTACCTCCACTTCCCTTGTTGATGAATTGAATGTGTGTGGTCGAGATGATGAAAAGAAAATTGTTGTACGCAAGCTGCTGGCTGGAAGTAGTCAGGAAACACGTGACATGGATGTCATCTCTCTAGTAGGGTTGGGCGGGATTGGAAAAACAACTCTCGCCCAACTAGCTTTCAACGATGCTGAGGTTACGGCTCATTTTCAGAAAAAGATGTGGGTGTGTGTTTCAGAACCATTTGATGAGGTTAGAATAGCCAAAGCTATCCTTGAGCAGCTTGAAGGCAGCACACCGAATTTGGTTGAATTGCAATCCCTTTTGCAAAGAGTTTCTCAATCCATTAGCGGAAAAAGGGTCCTTCTTGTCCTTGATGATGTTTGGACCGAAGATGATAGACAGTGGGAACGATTGAAACCATCTCTCGGAGGCTGTGCACGAGGAAGCAGAATTCTAGTGACCACTCGTAATGGCGTTGTGGCAAAAATGATGGGAACCAACCACCAAATCGACATTGAAACATTGTCTGATGATGCATGCCGGTCAATATTCAATCATGTGGCATTCGATGAAAGAAGCAAAGATGAATGTGAAAGATTGACAGATATCGGAAATAAAATTGCAAACAAGTGCAAGGGCTTGCCTCTAGCTGCCAAGGTATTAGGAGGTCTAATGCAGTCTAAAAGAACAAGAGAAGAGTGGGAGGATGTTTTATCTAGCGAACTATGGGGGCTAGATGAGGTTGATAAAGATCAGGTTGAAAAAAAAATATTTCTACCTTTGCTTCTTAGTTACTACGATTTACCTTCTGTGGTAAGACGATGTTTCTTGTATTGTGCCATGTTTCCAAAAGACTACGTGATGAAGAAAGATGAATTGGTGAAGATGTGGATGGCTCAAGGTTACCTGAAGGAGACTCAAAGTAGAGATATGGAGGTTGTTGGAGAGCTGTACTTTCAAGTCTTAGCAGCGCGCTCTTTCTTCCAAGATATAAAAAAGTATGGTCTGGAAGATTTCCGATACAAGATGCATGATATAGTGCATGATTTTGCCCAATATATGACTGAAAATGAATGTCTAACAGTGGATGATAATAACCTTGGAGAAGCAACAAAGGAGACTTCAATTGAAAGGGTTCGTCATTTAAGCATGATGCTGTCAAGGGAGACCTCTTTTCCCTCATCCATTCACAGAGCAAAAGGTCTCCGCAGCCTCTTGATTGCCAACAGTGGAGACCGACAGCATGGAGTTGCGCTACCTGAAGTAATGAAGCAGTTGACATGCATCAGGTCATTGAATCTGTCACGTTCTTCAATCAAAGAAATACCAAAAGAGGTAGGGAAATTGATACATTTGAGACACCTGAATTTGGAATGGTGTAGAGAGTTGGTGTCCCTGCCAGAAACCATGTGTGATTTATGCAATCTTCAATCCCTAGATGTTTTTCAGTGTTCTTCTCTGAATGAATTACCTGGAGCGATAGTAAAACTTATCAAATTGAGGCATCTCCTTATTATTGATTCAGGTGTAGCCTTCATGCCAAAGGGAATAGAGAGGTTAACATGTCTTCGAACATTAGATTGTTTTATAGTGTGTGGTGGTGGTGAGAATGAAAGTAAAGCAGCTAATCTAAGAGAGTTAAAAAACTTGGATCACATTGGAGGGAGGCTTGTAATGCAGAATCTACGGGAAGGAGACATAGAAGACGTTGTCGAAGCACCACTCAAGAATAAGAAGCGTCTGCGTTGTTTGGAATTGTATTTCGAACTCAACCATGAGGGCGACAATTTAATTGAAGTTTTACAGCCTCCGTCAGACTTGGAAATACTATCCATAAATGGGTATGGAGGGATACTTTTGCCAAATTGGATGATGGCATTAACTAGATTACAGTATCTTAAACTCGGTTCCTTTTTTTATAGTTATGGAAACCTGGAAGTTTTGCCTCCGTTGGGAAGATTGCCCAACCTTGAAAGCCTGGAATTATTTAGGGTGGGGGTGAGAAGGTTGGATGCTGGATTTTTAGGTATAGAAGAAGTTGAGAATGCCAATAATATAAATGAAGGAGAAATTGCAAGGGTCACTGCTTTCCCCAAATTGAAAACACTTGAGATTTCGTTTCTCTTTAAATTAGGAGAGTGGGATGGAATTGAAAGGAAAGACGAAGAAGAGGATGCCACCACAACTTCAATATCCATAATGCCACAACTTCAAATGTTGACAATTTCCGAATGTCCAATGTTGAGAGCACTACCAGACTATGTTTTGGCAGCGCCTCTACAGCTACTAGACATAAAAAATTGCCCCAATCTAAGAAAATGTTATGGGAAGGAGGAGAAGGGTGAAGATTGGCAAAAAATTTCTCACATCCAAAAAGTTACTATAAAGTAATTTGTAAGCTTTAGGTGTTAATAAAATAAAGGTTGCGAGCGAGAGACTCTTATGTAAAATAATTTATAAGCCTTGGAGGGTTTCATTCAATGTTGTATGTAGCTCCTTCTAGTTTCAGTCTGACAATTTACGTGTGAGACTCGCCTAAAATGGCCAATCCATTCTTTCTATGGATGCTTAAGCTTCCTTGGAAGAAGTTATGTGTGATATATCCCTTGTGCTTTCTTAACTGCAGGGTACTAACTCCAGTCGAAATTGATGATTATTTGGCTCAGAAAATTGTTCTTTTCAATTATATTTGTCTCCACTCAATGCTTGACTGTTATGTGGCCTTTCTTATTTTATTCCAATGGAGCTCTGCAGAGGAAAAGTTAGCTAGCAGTTCCTATCTGGAACAAAGCATGCATATCAAATTTTACTATGATATCTTGATTTTGGGAAGACGCCCTTCATATATATATATATATATACACAATGGCATATATTTCACAACATTTCTGGATGCTCTATGAAGCAACAATTATGCCATTGTGTTTATATATGTATATATATATGGAATATTTTATATTTTATATGGAATACTAAGAGTTTTACGAAGTATGATCATGCAAATAGATGATGGCAAAAGGAATGAAGGCCCATCTGCTCGGACAAATGTTTCTGCAAGGGATCGCAAGCATAGTTATCAATACCGTTCCGGTCATTGTTCCGGTTTTTTTTATTGGAACGGAACGTTCCGGTTTCAGAGTGTTTCGGTGTTCCGTTTCGGTGTCATACTTGCTTATATATAATTAATTATATATATATATATATATATATATGAAAAAAATAAAATATTAATTTAACAAGCATAATTAAAATTTGAATTTTTTTTATTTAAAATATTTTTGTGTTTTTAAATTATTTTGATGTATAGATGTCAAAATAATTTTTTAAAAATAAAAAAATCGATTTTAAACCCGAATGGAACACCTGAACGAAGCAGGCGTCCGACTGAATTTGGCGAATTTCGAACAGATCGGAATTAAAACCGGACAAAAGCGACGCCATTTTATCCGGTTTTGTAAATGGAACGAACGTTACGCTCGTTCTGGTCGGAACGGAATGGGATTGATAACATTGATCGCAATGGGTAAGTGTTGAGGTCAGCAAGCAACGAAAAAACAATCAGCACAATTATGATACATAACTGTACTTCAGCACCATCCATATATAAAAAAGGCAAATCCAACTATTTTAAGTCCGCAAAGACAAGCATCTAGCTCAATTGCCTGGATGAACAAGGATTATTTTAAGTCTCTCTCTAACATTCGCTGTGGAATATCTAAGCCTTGTACATGACCCATGGTTCATACTCCAATTGATTTTATCTAAAAAAACCTGTATCCAAGACTAATAATCCTACCCAGCATCAAGATTTCACAAACTCCGAGAAGCACTCTCATGGAAAATCAGCCTTCGCATAGCATATTCGAAGTTTTCAAGATTGTAATCATGACTAATGCAACTACTTTTCAAGATTGATAAGGGGCTAACTACTTTGAGTTGTGTCAGTAAAGGTTTAAAAGTCCTATTAAATTACTCTGCTCGTATCTTATATCTAATGATTTACTTGGCGAGTGCAAGTTGGATCAATTTCAGTTTTATCTACGTACCTTCTCAGAGCAGAAATACCTCCTATTTGCAGGCACTTCTTTAATTGATGAGGAAAAAGCAAGAAAACATGTGGGAGCTTGAGGATCCAATGATGCCCAACACTAAACTGGTTAAAGTTGTGCATCTATAGATTTACATATATGGAATGAAAGTATCCCTGGTGAAATCCAAAATTAACTTAAAATGGGTAATACTTTATACTACCTAAATTGAATCTTTCAAGCCAGCAAACAAAAATTTCAACAGAAGGAAAAAATTATTGATTTATCTCTCAAACTATTTTCTTAGTTAAACATAGTTTATGTAACTCGGCAAGATTCCCTTGGATTGACAGGTGGATCATTAAAAATAGAGTCTATGAGGAGGAAAAACATAAACTGCAAAACTCGTGGTAAACCAAAGTCTACATTGGTATGACAAATTTACCTGGGTTTGTTCCAGCAAATATTCCATACCAAAGCTCATCGGTGATAAATGAGGTTGCCCTCTCCACAGCACCCAAATACACCCCAGGTCCAAGGCTTGGTGGCAGAGGATGAAACATTTTCTGGTTTGGGTAGTCCAGATCAACTGCAACATGCCGGTTTGTGAGGAAACCAACCTGGCGGTTACCTGTTCTGCTTTTCACAATCGCACCCAGGGTTCCATATGTCTCTTGGTTAGCAACCTACAATTGTAAGGCAATTTTGTAATTCCCGTAAAATGAACAAAGCAACAAGTATTGAAGTGCATATCACAGAATACATTGCCTAAGCAAAATCAAGATGCAGGACATATATTGGGACAGCACAAAAAAGAACTCAAAACCATTTCCTTAAAAAACACATAATACAGTTAAAAAGGTCAAACTGCAATTGCATATTAATCAAAAACAACTTTATTTGCACACAATGGTTGGATAAGGATTTCCTGACAATTCTCACCAGATTTTGGAACTCTCAGTTGGTACAAATGAAAATGCAAAATAATTTCTAGAATGGTAACATATTATTGACGTGACCAAGGTTCCTGGCTTAAAGACTTGCACATATCCAACTTAAACACAGGAAAACTAGTTCCGACATTTAATGTACATGACCATTTATCACATCCTATAATCAACAGCAAGAACTGAGAAACTGTCAATATATCAGCTAAAAAGTTTATTAAGTAACCACCAAATCACGCTATTTTATCAATCATGCATTTAATTACTACCATTTAATCAACACAAAAACCAGAAACATCACTAAAGTGTCAATACCTGCGATCCAGAACCAATGCTCGGGTCACTTCCTCTCAAGCCATCCACAAGCTCAGTATACAACTGTTCCTTTGGAACACCATAATATGAGAATTCCACAACATCCACATCACACCACACTCCTCCTGCTCCCTGGCCCATACAATGAAAAGGCAACTTAACTTCCTAAGCAAACAATGAAGCCAGTCATAGATCAAACAAGATAAAATAAACCAAATGTCCTTCAAAGAGAAATAGAGGCTAAAGTAATGCTGGAAGCACTGGTTTTCTTACCTCAAGGGCTTCAGGTAGGCACTGGACATGGCTGAGCCATTGCCTATGAACTTTACGGGCAACAAAAACAAGAATTGCAGGAATATCCGTCAAAATACCCCTCTGGATTCTAAATCCAAGTGCTGTTCCAAGACTAAACCGCCTCAATATTTTACTATGAAATGCCCTAATGGTCATTAGCTCGAGCAAGGTGGTAGCTTGCTGCCCTGTTGGCGACCTCCCAAGAGTTTCCGGAAGCAGCCCTTTCTGAAGGTTTCCAAAATAGTTTGCCCTGTCTTCTGCTGCCTCATTTAGTCGACTCAATGTGGGCCAGGAGAAGTAGGCGGCATTACTCTCAGAGTGCTGCCCACCTGAAGCAAAGGGTTGAAGTGGCGACAAACTTGACCATGGCAAATGATTGCAGTAGTTTCTTTCCAAATCTAAAGCAGATTCCTCTGATTGTGACGATCCAGAGTGATGAATCCCTGGCCCATACAATGAAAAGGCAACTTAACTTCCTAAGAAACAATGAAGCAATAAACCAAATGTCTTCAAAGAGAAATAGAGGCCAAAGCAAAGCTGGAAGCACCAGTTTTCTTACCTCAAGAGCAGCAGTGGAAGCACACGAGCAAAGCCATCATATTCCATCCGGTTGATTTGAAAAATCTGAACTTTCGACATGATCAGCTTCAAAACTCTGTTAAATCCACTTTAAAAAAGATTAACACCATCTAAGGTTGAAATTATTTTTTAAAACACTTTTCATATTAGAAAAAATGTTAAGTTGATTTTTTAAGTGTTTTTTATTTATTAATATAAAAAACCATTTCAATATATTTTCAATTAATAATTTGTTTTAAAAAAATTACTAAATACACAGTAAAGCGCTGTCATCGTCTACAATGCAGAGACCACACACACTGAACCTTTGGGAAATATTATTGGCTCAGACCTTGCTCTTCATCTCACCGGATTCCTCCACATCCAGGTAGATATTAAAACCCGTTTGATTTTCACTTTTAAAAACCTTTTAATTTTTTATATTATTTTAATGGAAAAATAAATTTTAATAAAAAATAATTATTGCAGCAATATCAAAATTTATCTTAGACTCCGTTTCTCTTCATCGCTTCAAACACGGACATGTCAAGAACCGTTTGGGAGAATGAATCATTTATAAGCGCGTTGCTATTTACTATACGGTAAAGTGTGATTGATGTTATTTTTAAAATGTTTTTTTTTTGGTTTTTTAAAAATTATTTCTAATATCAGCATATAAAAATAATCTAAAAACATCTAAAAATCTAATTTAAGATAAAAAATAAAATAATTTTTTTTTCAAAAACGTTTTTAAAACAAAATATCGGCACGACATTAGAATTCAAACCCCTTTAAAAAACATGAATCATCACTGCAATATGGCTGCCACAATATCTGCCAGCATTTCTACTTATTTATTATTATTATTATTTTTATTTATATATCTAAAAGGTATCGACCAAATGCACAGTAGATTATCTGTGGGTTGATTGTTTTGCATTTGTACTCTGCGGAGTACATCCGCCTTTTTCTTTTAAATTTCTTTTTTTCTTTTTAAATTTTTTTCTAAATTTCGTTTTTTTAAATTCTTTTCTATAAATTTCGTTTTTTCTTTTTACATTCTTTTTTTTTCTAAATTTCGTTTTTTTTTAAATCCTTTTTTTTTCTTACAAATTTCGTTTTTTTCTTTTTAAATTCTTTTTTTTTAATTTCGTTTTTTTCTTTTTAAATTATTTTTCTTTTCTAAATTTCGTTTTTTTTCTTTTTAAATTCTTTTTTTCTAAATTTCGTTTTTTTCTTTTAAATTCTTTTTTTCTAAATTTCGTTTTTTTCTTTTAAATTCTTTTTCTTTTCTAAATTTCGTTTTTTTCTTTTAAATTTTTTTCTAAATTTCGTTTTTTTTTTAAATTCTTTTTTTTTCTAAATTTCGTTTTTTATTTTTAAATTCTTTTTTTTTCTAAATTTCGTTTTTTTCTTTTTTTTAAATCCTTTTTTTTTCCTAAATTTCATTTTTTTTAATCCTTATTTTGGAAAGTGTTGCTTTTCGTTTGTTTTTTTGGGATTTTTTAAATCCTAATTTTAGAAAATTACTCTGTAAAAGTTGTTTTCGTTTGTTTGTTTTTTTAACTTGGATATTAATGACGACTTACGCGTATCATGATTAATCTCGAATCTATTTTTTTCCTTTTTTGTTTCCACTTCTACATTTTTCCCTTTTTTCCACTTATATTTTTCCCCATGACCAGGGTGTCCGGAGTTATTTTATGAGCGAGCATGATTTTTTTCATATTACTTGTTTAAAAGGTGTTTTTCCTTGCATTGTTTTTTTAATAACCATGCTTTTTTAATAATAATGTTCACGATTCAATACTGTGTGAAGAGGTGTTTCTGTTTTTTATTTTAATCGGGCTTTTTATTTTCTTTTAGACACGGGTATCCGATTACGACTTATGCGTACCGACTAATCTCCGAATCCATTTATTATTATTATTTTTATTATCACTTACATATTTTTTTCATGACCGGGATCTCCGGATTAGTTAACGCGCATCATGATATTTATATGTTTTTTATTTATTTTTGTTAAAGTTTCTAGGATATTTTCAGTCTATCATTAATTATATGTTCTAATATTTATTGAATATTATCGCGTAGGAATATATATAAGGAGAAGAAAACATGACCTAAGATTGTTTGAATAAAAAAATTTATATTAGTATTCTTAAATACATTTAATATAATAAATAAATCGAATAACATAAAAAAATTTGTCTTCGAATTTTAAATTTGTACTTGGCAGAATAATAATAATAATAATTTAATTATTTTTCTTGTTTACTCTTTTGTTATTGTTTTCTCTCTCCATATAATCTAATAATTTTTATTATTTTGACGAGTGATGACAATGATATTTTTGTTAATTTTCATAAATTATCTAGGCTAATTATAGTCTTTCATTAATTATATGTTCTAATATTAATAGGAAGTTATATATATATATATATATATATATATATATATATATATATATATATATATAGGAAAAGAAAACATGACCTAGGTTTTTGGAATAAAAACATTAATATCATTTTAAAATTAATATTGAAATTTGGTATTCTTTTGTTTAGATTTATTTCTTAAAAACAAATTTATAATATTTTCATTTTTAATATTTTAAATATAATATTGTCTGGGAAAAGAAAAACTAAAAATAAATAAATATTTACGTAGGTTATCTGCAATTACAAAATATACTGAGTCACTTTCCATTTTGATTACATAAATTTTATCAATTATAACTATACTAAATAAATATTAAACTAATAAAATACAATACATATAAAAACAATAAATTTTCTACATAGATAAAAAAACACACATGATCGCATGCAGTATACCGCTTCAGTATTGTAAAGCTATACAGCAGGATATATTATAAACTTTGCAGCTCAGAATAAGTGTGGTCATAACTCATTTATGGGTTCTTGCTAAAATTTACTGAAAACAAAAATAAAATAAAATAAAAAAGGTTGGTATGGTGGAAAAATCAAGTGTGGTCATAACTCATGGGATATTGCTAAAATTTAGTGAAAACAAAAATAAAATAAAAGAAATTAATATGATAGAAAAATCAAGTTGAGAAATCAGGATGGATTCGAGAGACTAATGGTAGCTCTATTTTGCCCAAAACTAAAGGAAAACACTTAACCAACAATTACTGTTCACTTGCATGTGAACTGTAGGTGGGGGTGGACACAGTCTCCAGCCGAATCCGAGAAGCTAGTTGGGTCGAAATCCCATTTCATTGGGCCTATCCAGATTGATTTTAAAAAGAATAAAAAATAAAAAAAATTATATTTTCAAGAAAAAAAATATATTGTTTCTATACATACGGGAAAATTCTAAATTTTTTAAGCATATTTTTTATAAAAAAAATTACATCTATCTCATGTTTTGAAATAAAAAATAAGATATCGTAATCAATCGGTTTATGATTATCCAAAAATCTTTCGATCATCATTTTGTTTTTTTTTTAAATTTTAATGATTAAAGTTTTAAATTATATTATAAAATATACTTATAAATTTAAAAAAATAATAATAAATACAATGCTAAAGTTTAAACTTTAAAATGATTAGATTTTAACATAGACACTCCTCTAAAAAAAAAATCAGCCTTGTAAAACATCAACAAAAACTTTTGTCTGCCTGCTTTTGTCCCTTCGGAAAAAACAGAAGCTACTTTTGTCTGGCAGTGCTGGTCTTCACTCTTCACCCATGTATACAATTATCCAAGAAATCACTCTTCACATATCTTCTTGCTTGCTGGATGTTTACAGATACCCAACTCGAAACTCCTCTTTTATGCTTTCATGTAAGTCGTATCCTTCCTCCCTTTCCTTGAGCAATGCCACTGCTAATGCTGTTCATGCTGCCTTGTTATTTTCTGTTTGTATAAACTTCAATTCTGGTGGTTCTTTCTCTTCTTGCTGGATAATGTTTTTTTTTCTTGGAATTTCTTGTTCTGAGAAATGGGTTTCAATGGAATTGCTATGTATTATGGTTGTTGTCTTGCACAACCTGCTTACAATGTAAAAGGAATATACAGGGAGCTAGAAACTTCTTTGGACACTGCTGTTTTTCGTGGCCGTTCTCTTTGAATTACTCTCATTTTGATTTTCAGAGGACACTGCAATCATTCCCGTCGATAGCAAGGGTAAAGAAGACGAAGGGGGATATAATTTTTCTAAAAAATAATTCTTTTTCCCCCCAAGATGTTGACATGGAGAAATACAAGACTAACAATTTTGATATCCTACACCTAAAGGTTGACTCATGGGCATCACATATTACACCTTTGTACAGTTCATCTATGAACATTCAGACAGACCTAACATGGTCTTGAATTGCATCATAAAATAAAATTCCGTGTAAAGATTTCTAGCCAATGAGGTGTTGGTCTAGTAGTTAAAGGGGTTATATTGAGATTTTAGGAGTAATTTGAGTTTAGTGACATCGGTTGGCATTACATTTGTTCTTAACCAGGTTTTCTGGTTTGCATTACATTTGTCTGCTGTTGTGCTTAAAAATAGTTATAGTGACTCTCCTGTTCCAGTTATTTTGCATTGTAAAGTATCCTTTATATGGATTTTATTCTGTTTCTTCCTCCCTTTCCTTGAGCAATGCCACTGCTAATGCTTTTCATTCTGCCTTGTTATTTTCTGTTTATATACACTTCAATTCTGGTGGTACTTTCCCTTCTTGCTGGATAATATTGTTTTTTCATGGAATTTCTTGTTCTCAGAAATGGGTTTCAATGGAATTGCTAAGTAACAACGCTCATTTGAGAGAGCATGTCTAAATTGTTTTATGTTCTTGTTAGTTAAAACATTTTGCATTTTGTTGGCTCTCAAATGTATTGAACGAGCAATCATCATTATCTAAAAAGTCTTACCGTGACTTGAGAAATTTTAAGATGATGGACCAATTTTAGCTTTCAGAGTGCTATGTTTATCGTTGTTGAACTCTAACTAGTCTTCAACGGTTGTGGCCTTCTTTATCTTGCAAATTTTAATTTCTGTAGTTTAATCAGATAGTTTAGACTAATATTTGATTCTGTAGTGAAAATACAACCTATACTCACAGCAGTTAAGACTTATTGCAGAAGAAAGGGGCAAGATATTTGGTTTAGAAAAGGAAAGTTGAATAATTATTTTTTTTAACTAAGTTTTCTGGTTTGCATTGCATTTGACCACTGTTGTGCTTAAAAATAGTTTTAGTGACTCTCTTGGTCCAGTTATTTTGCATTCTAAAGCATCCTTTATATGGATTTTATTCTGTTTCTTCCTCTGAGTAATGACTTTAAATTAAGAGGTGTATATGTTTGTTGCTGGCATTTGTGAGTTTACGCGATTAGTATTTGCAGGTTGCTTGTTAGATGCACGCTGAATCATATTTTTATAGAATCAAGAATCCAGAATGGTCATTTCAGACGCAGAGAAAAGAATATCAGTAATGGAGATGTTAAAAAGTGGAAAAGTGACAGGGTCTATATCGACAAACATGGCAAATGGAGAATCTTTGATCACAAAAAGATGTCCAGGAAACGATGTAATTAGGAGTGATTCACTTTGGTGCTCATACATATAACTGCTCAAGCAAATATGTATTTGATTATTAAGCCATCTTTTTTACCTAGGTGGCTCTTTGAGAGGACAAGGATGGAAATATGGATCTGGATTTGTTGATGGAATTTTCCCAGTGCTAAGTCCTGTTTCTCATCAGATTCTGAACTTTGTGCGGAAAGAAGTGGATCCGAATAATGTTTGGGCTGCTCTTGATACTCTTCCTGTCACTCACGAGACTTGGGATGATCTTATTAATGTAGCCGTGCAACTTCGTTTGAATAAACAATGGGATCCAATTACATTGGTGGGTAAATCGTGCTTTATTTTCATCATGTAAGGTGGTAGCCGGTAGGCGATGGATTGTACCACATTGCATGCACATATTTTTGTGGCATGATGTTTGCACAATATTTTTCTCTTCAATCATTAAGACTGAAACCTCGATTATTCAAATCTCCATTAAGTGGTTAGCGCTGCAGTTGGTGCATGGTATATTCATATACCATCATTTTCCTACAACTAAATGAAACAAATCTCTTTACTGTTTCTATTTATTATATCGACATTTAAAAAATCATGAGTTCTTAATAATCTTGTTGAGTGTAACTCTAAAATTTCCAGATATGTCAATGGATATTGTACAAGAGCTCCTTCCAGACAGATGTCATGTGCTACAATTTGCTAATAGATGCTTATGGGCAAAAATATTTGTACAAGAAGGCAGAAGAAACATATGTTGATCTTCTTCAAGCCAGGTGTATCCCTACTGAAGACACTTATGCCCTTCTTATAAAGGCTTACTGTGCATGTGGATTGTTAGAAAAAGCTGAAGCTGCCTTTGTTGACATGCGAAAGTATGGCCTTCCTCCAAGTATGTGTTTACCATTTCATTTCTTCTTAGCTTTTAGGGAGATTGTATTTTTCAAGAACTTGCACTACATCAACCATTTCTTATAAAACAAAATTTCCTCAACTCGGAAGACTTTTGCCTCAAAAATTAATTTTTGTTGGGTTAAATTCATTTTAGATTTTGAAACTTTGCTCAATAATTGCACAGAGCTGTATTTCTTTTGTCTTTTCGGGGGCGAAGTATACTAAAAGTAGAAAAAGAGTTGCTTGGTTAATGATCTTCATATTTCTTGTTGCCACTATAATAATAGTGATTTCTACTCTTTGTCTACATCACCATGCATAGTGCGTGGTTGATTAAACAAAGAGGCACCCCTTGCTAATTTAGCTAGACCTTAACTGGATTAGGCTAAAGGCTCCTGGATGACAAACTTCCTTCTGTAGCTTTCCTTTATGAAACTGCGTGGGTTATTTCTCTTCTTTTTGTGGTGGTGGAATATATAGCATTAGTTCTGCTTTTGTGTTTTGGTCTTTTATTTACACATTTCAGTTTTTCATTTGTCAAGCTGTTCTGCTGATACACTTGCATGCACGTTCAATGAGTGAAAAGTGAGCATATACTCTAATTTTTGCCAGGTGCAATTGTATACAATGCTTATATTGATGGGTTAATGAAGGCTGGAAACCCTCAAAGAGCAATTGAGATCTTTCAGCGAATGAAAAATGATGGCTGCCAGCCCTCTACTGACACCTATACACTGTTGATCAACCTACATGGGAAGGTAAGCTTAGTGGTATTTGGTTCTGACTTATTCTGCAAATCCAATCTTCTTGATATGCCACTGGTCTCAGTAGAAAATTATGCATAACTCGTATGTCCTATGAGTCTACAGTGATCCAAAAAACAACTTGAAATATATGCATTTAGTTTCAAACTATTACCACACTAAATTCAAAGATATGGTTATTAACTTTGATAACCCTAGACATCAGTGGTGTTTAGGATCCTTAAAAACTCATTTCGCTAATCTTTTTTCCTGTACATAGGCAAGTCAATCTTACATGGCCTTGAAGTTGTTTAACGAAATGAGAAGTAAAAAATGCAGACCAGATATCTGCACATACACAGCTCTGGTGAACGCGTTTGCCAGAGAGGGACTTTGTGAGAAGGCAGAAGAAATATTTGAGCAGATGCAAGAAGATAAGCTTGAGCCTGATGTGTATACTTATAATGCGCTCATGGAAGCGTACAGGTTAGTATCATAGAATGATACGGTATTTCAATAATCTTTCAAAGAAAATGGAAAAGAATAATGGAGGTGGTGCTTCTTGCTTCCAAGAGATTCCCAATAGAACTGGTGATATGTAACTATCTTGTCGTAACAGTCGTGCAGGTTTTCCTTACGGAGCTGCTGAAATATTTTCACTCATGCGGCACATGGGCTGTGAACCGGATAGAGCTTCATATAACATCATGGTTGATGCTTATGGGAGAGCTGGCCTTCATGAGGGTAAGATGCTTTATATCGATGCACTTTATTAAGTGAGATTGGAAAAAGATTAAGCTCCAGAGAATTTGTGAACAGCTTGAGCATGTAATGGTTTGAAAACGTTCCAATCAACTACGAACATGAAGGGATCTATATTACAACATTTGGATTATATTTTGGAATGTTCAATTTTATTCTGGAGATCTGGCAGTCTTTCTAATATTTCCTAGGAAACCAGATAAAGTTGAATGAGGTATTATCAGGCTATCAACATTTCTTCCATCTGCGACACCTTTCCTCCTTGGAAGAAATTCCTCAATTCCTCTTGTTTTTCGTATATGCTCCTTGAAACTTTGGCTTGAAACTATTTAGCTGCTCCTATTTGTTTTTCAGATGCTCAAGCGGTATTCAATGAGATGAAGCGACTAGGAATAACCCCTACAATGAAATCACACATGCTACTTCTGTGTGCCTACTCAAAAGCAAGAAATGTGACTAAATGTGAAGAAATTGTTAACCAGATGAGCGAATCTGGGCTTGAACCAGACACGTTTGTCCTCAACAGCATGATGCACCTGTATGGCCGGCTGGGCCAATTTGAAAAGATGGAAGAAGTTCTAACTGCAATGGAAAAGGGACCTTATGAAGCTGATATCAGTACATACAACATCTTAATCAACATATATGGACGAGCAGGATTTTTCGAGAGAATGGAAGGTATTTTCCAATCACTTACAACCAAAAATTTGAAACCTGATGTTGTGACTTGGACTTCAAGATTAGGAGCCTACTCTAGAAAGAAACTATACAGAAAATGTTTGGAAATATTTGAAGAAATGATTGATGCTGGATGTCACCCTGATGGAGGAACTGCCAAAGTACTTCTATCAGCATGCTCAAGCGAAGATCAAATTGAACAGGTTACCACTGTAATCAGAACAATGCATAAGGGCATGGAGATTGCTCTTCCTGCATGATTAATGTTCCTTGAGCCTTGCTTTGTGTATAATGTACCTCTCAAGGTTACACTGTTTACTCGATCCAAACTTCAGAAATTATTGAATTAATTTAAGCAGTGCAACAGAGCTTGGATTTGTTTGTGAATTAAACATAATTTCAGCACATGATATTTTTTATGGACATGAGGATTGAATAACAATGATGGAATTTAATATGTAATTTGATTCATTTCTATTTTATATCAAACCTCGAAACTCTTTTATTAGGATGAAATATTATTAGAAGAACCCGCCAGGCCAACGTGAGGGCCCTCACTAAGCACTAGTCACTAGCAGAAGGCAACAACATGAATAGTCAGCCTTCACCAACTCTCTGCCTAATGGGTTTGTTGACACATTGACCCACCACCATATCCTCTCTTCTATTTTTATTTGGGGAAAATGACAACTTGTTTTTCCTCTAATTATCATGTTATTCTCATTTGGGTTACAAACAAAATACATTTTCAATTAGACCCCCCGTTTATCAAATAAAAAATTCTTAGATGAACAGAAACTTTAGGCTCCTTTCCTCTTATCAAGTATCAAAATGTTACTAAATGTTAATTTTTAAATAAATAATAAAATACAATAAATAGTGTTTCTCTTTCCATTTCTCTCTTTTCTCTTATTTTTTAATCCTGAAAATCTAAATTTTTTTACTAATTATTTAATAATATCCACAAATGACGGAATAATCATTATTATTCCGGTAATGTAATGAGTTAGAAAAACTCCTATCATCTTGTATAATAATTTTTATTTTTATTTTTATTTTTATTATGAGATATTTTTAATGGAGTACTTTTCATTTATGTGAAAAGTAAAGCCTACAATGATAATATTTATAGTAGTGTATGATTATTTAATATATCTTTTATCAAACATTATATTCTTAAAAAATAAAATAAAAAAACTTTTTCTTAACATGAACAGGTTTTTTTTTACTTAGATATGAAGGCAAAAAGAAGTTCAAGTAGAGGATTAACTGGATAATGTCTTAGATGCAGAAGCATTGGAAATTCAGATAGGACCTAACTGAAAATGGGAAAACACTTATTGGACTATTTTGTATAAATATATTCACAGTCCAACTATTTATTTATTTTTACCAACAATTAATATATATATATATAAAAAAAAAAAAAAACCTTCACCAACCCTCCAAGACATAAAAACTCAAGTGGCAGTAGTACGAGAAAAGAGAAATTAGAGTCAGTGTAGTGTGCATTGTAAGAAAAACAGAGTTTGTTTGAGATTCATCATTTTCTATTATTATGGCTTCAAGATTGTTGTGGGCATCAAAAGCTGCTTCTTACCTCAGGATCTCTGTTTCCCATAGAGGGTTTGCTTCTGGTAAACCTCATTGTTCAACCATATTCTTTTTATGGTTTGTTGATCTGTTCTTTCACTCTTTTTTTAATGTTGTCTTGTTTTTTTTTTCTATATCTGGGAATAATGGTTGTTGATTTAGATATGGATCCTATGTTTGTGCTTTAGTGCAAATGCTTGATCTTCGATTCTTTATGGTTAAAGTTTTGATTTTGGCATCTGGGGTGACTTGGTTTTGGTGTTGGTTGAATATATTATTAAATGTTGTTTTTTTGTTTTTTTTTTGTTTTGTTTTGAATGAAGAGAGTAAATTAGCTTGTCAATGAAGGAATATAAGCATTGATTCTGATCTTGCTTCTCGTTAAAATTAGATTGATGTGTTTGTTGCAGAAGCGTGATTACTGTTTGAGTTCATTTATTTAGTTTCTTGTGATAAAGAGATGATATTGAAGGTGTTGTTTGAAAATGATGCCAGAGATTTATATAGTGAAAAATGAACATGTTTTGTTTTTAATGAAAAATCTGTTTTCTTTTTTAAGCTTGCAAGTAATGATGGTGGTGGTGAGGATGGTAGCGGCATGGGGTTTTTGAAATAAAATTGTTACACAGTTTGGGCTGTGGTGTTGCAAGGCAGTCCTGGTGGCAATTCTTGTCTTTCACTCTTTGCTTTCATTTTTTTTAAGCAAAGATTTCTTTTTCATTTTGAGTTGCAGATTAGAATTCAGGAATGTTGAAAAGGAAGTATTTTGCGAACTTAAGGAATGTTCTCTTGCACACAAGCAAGATTAAATATTTATGAAACAGGTGTTGCTAATTCTGCTAATTTTAAATTTTTATAAAATAAAAGACAATATATCTTGACACGGCTATATCATCGAGGTGGTTAACTACAAAGTCAGCTGTTCAGTTTCTTTATGATCTATCTCCTTGAGTAAGAGTCTCCTGATTGTATAGGAATATTGATAGATGGCTTTATCTATGATATGGGAAGACAAGGATTTTAGACATTATAGCTTACCGCAATACCCTGAGCTAGACGATGCTTCTATTCTGGAACCATTCATTTTGAGTTTGGAGAGGACTCATAAGACTTGTGATTTTCTGCTGACTATCTTCAGCTTCTCTATGTCATGTTATTACCTTAAAATCATATGATGAAATCTGGAGGGAAAATATTGTTCTTAAATTATATTAATAGTGCATAGGTTCTTATATTATATGGTTATCTATGATAGTGTTTTAGATGTTTTAACCCGAACAAGCCTGGCTTTTCTATCATATCTGAGATCTTGAAGACTTTTACATATGATTGAAGTAAATTTAGCTTAAAAAATATTAAATTAATAGTTTTTAATAATTTTGATATGTTAAAATAAAAAATTCATTTTTAAGCTTTGGAAAGCACTCTGCTGACAATACTAAACATGTTTACGTGCCCTTTTTGCAAAACAGTGGTTTGTTTTTGATACACAAATATCTACCCTTTATGAAGAAAACTTCATCTCCCTGACACGGGGTGAAAAGTAGTCAATGACTAGGCCAAGAGGAATGATTCCAGAGGATTGATAGTAGCATGGCTTCCATAATAACACCACTTAATATGCTGCATGTTCACAGGGCAACTAATTTTCCTGGAATTTGAAGTGAACTAATTAAATAAACTTGCAATGAAACTCTTTTCTTTGGAATGGACCTGCAACAGGAGCTAAGGTTGCTTGGAAATTTGTGGCTTTCTCAAAGCACGAAAGGGGCATTGGTATTAAGAAGCTCTACATGGGATTTAGGTATGATCAATAACCTAGGAAACTATACTTTCTAGCTTGGGCTAGTCCCTTGTACGCTCCAAATGCCATCACATCCCTCTTCAAGTTAAAGGATTCTCCATACCAAATGTATTATTAAGTGAAGACCATGGATTCAAGATACATAGTAGTACCTGGACAACCCAAATAAAAACCAAATCAACGACTCCAAACATAATAAAAATTTGAAATGGTGCGACTCAATCACTACATTACAATATAGTTTTACACTCTATATATTAAAATCCAGAGCTAAATTCTAATTAATAAAATGAAAAAAAATGATTGGTAAACGTTTTTTGATATTTTAGTCGAACTCTAATGGGTAATCATAAATTGGTTACGATATCCCATTTCACATTTTAAAACATGATAAAAGATGCTTTTTTTATGAAAATTTGCTCATAAAAAATTTAGGATTCTGCAGTATGCAAGAAAATAAAACATATATATATATATATATTATATTTTAATAAGGATTTTTTAAAAAATATATTATTTTAATATTATTATGTAATAAATATTTGGGTTGCACCTAACCGAAGCCCATTAAGTGAAATAAAAAGGGGGTGGCCATTGCATTCAAATTTGCATGCAATGACCACCTTGAAATGGTGATTCTGGGTGGTGAAATGGAGGGGTTACCTTGTCTTACCCAAGGCTAGTGGTGGCCAAAGTTGTTGAAGTTGTAGGGAAGAATTTTGATGGTTAACGGAGTTGGTGACGCTGGTGGAGGTAATGCAGAAGAGGGGTTGAAGTGACTGCCGAAATTGAAGGGAAAAAACTTGGGTTTAAAATGTTTTTTCCCCCCCACATTTAGCTTTAGATTTTCTTATGTCTTGAGCATGGGATGGACCCCTATTCAGGTAGTGGAAGAGGACAATATTGAGTTTACTGGGAAATTTTTTTTGCCCTTTATTCAGTTCAAAAGCATCCCAATTGTTGGCCCAAAGTAGGTACTCTCAACTATCACATTTGATAACTTAGAGTTGCCTGAATTGGCATATTTGGGATGATGCCTAGTTCGTTGTGGTGTCAATTAGCCAACGCTGACCATATTATAGTGTAGGAAAATATCAGGTCATCATTTTGATATATTATTTGTCAACTTTTGGTGAAGTTTATAAAAAAGAATGTACTTACAAAATAGACCTCTGAGCTGTCTTTTCGGGTGGATAAGAAAGAAGACAATAAATAGTAATCAGACAACAGGTTGTCTGGTTAAGTTGATCAGAAAAGGCGTTGGTCCGTTCTTTTTTTCTTTCTTCCTCCTAAACAACATTGTTTTGTGCTAGGATTTTGGTCAAAGTTCATTTTGGTCCTTTCTGTGTAACTGTTTTAATTACACCTCATATTGACCTAAAATTTTCAATTGCTTTTGACTTTGCCCATAAAAAATTTCAATGGAAGTCTCAAATTTATGCATTTTTTTCACTTTTGTCCTTGGTATCAGTTTTATGTAATTCCACCATCAAATGACCTTTAAACTTTGATTTTCTTTCAATTTCACCCTTGATTTTGGCTAATTGAATCCTTATATTTGGACGCCTCTTACAAAATGATCATTGAATGTGGATTTCTTCAATTTTTCCCATAATTGACCCTAAAAAATTGACTTTCTTGCAATATTGGCCCTAATTTCAGTCATATAACTTAGTAAAAAATAAATTTAGTCTAAAAGAATTTCAATCCTCTCAATTAAGCCTAAATTAGGCTTCTAAACTATAGTTTTCACCAATTAAGCCCCTAATAAAATTAACTTGATCAATTTAAAGTATAATTAAGTTCTTGTACTTAATTAAATCTTTCAATTGGACCCAAAGTAATTCTTAAACATAATTGAACTTTAATTTGGTCCATAATTAAATCAAATTGGACGATTAAAATCTAATTATGCTATTAGACTTAATTTTTATACAAATGTTTCTACTAATTATTTATTTTGACCTTTGAATGTGAATTTTTATTCATTTTTAGAAAATTAAGGGTACAGTTAGGCTTTTGAACCCGTCCAAAATTTTCATCATGATTTTTCCATCATGTTAGTTGCCTTTATTATTTTATTTTTATAAATTTTTATGAATAACCCAAAAATGAGTAATGAAAATAAGTGTGTGATCGATCTCTTATGAATCTTTGTGCACATGTAAGTGTACAATCATTGGTGGACCTTGAGGTAGCGGGTTTTCCCCATGGTTTGCCTTTTAGGAGTAGCTGCAATCTTGTATGCGGTATTTAGAAATGTGTCCATGATATAAAAAAAAAGTTAAATAACCCATGGTTTCTAGTTCAAGAGCCATCATCAAAATTATAAGATTCTTATTGCTATATTTTTCTCAACCAAATAAAAGTTCGATTAAATTGAATTAAATAACATAATTGAATGTCATCAAAGGTGATACAAAAGGTATTATTTAGAAGACCAAGTTTAATACAACTAAAAATTAAGATGATATTTTTGGTAATGAAGGTAAGCAAATTTTTAAAAAAATTGGAAAGAAATTAATATCGCTTGAACTTGTTAAAATATCCCAATGGACTTAAGTAAAACTTGGTTAAATATTGTTAATTTTTTATATTAATTTTTTTTTTATTCAAAATGATTTTATAATAATTTCTATTTTAAAAAATAGGTGTATCTAGATTAACCCTTTCATCTTGGATTTGGTCTTTAACCCAGGTTGAATCTCAAATCAAGTTTTGAAAACTATTTCATAGATGGTATATAACCTTGAAGATGGTATATAACTTGATGTGGTTGTTTATGATACTAGTGGTTTGTTGTTTTAGGTTACCTGACACAATATTGAAGTTGTCTACATGTTTGGTTTTGCTTGCTTATTAGTAATTAGGAAGTTTCATTTTTTAGTTTATGTTTCTTTGAATTTAACTATAGCTAATATATATGTCATGCGTGATTTTAGTGGGTGAGCGTGTAGATTCAAAACTCTATTTATCACGATCCGATTCTCAAATCTATGACTAAAACAAAGGAAAAGTTCCCTTCCGAGTTCATTTATTTATGAACCCAAGCTTGTATATAATTATTTTTCTATAAAAACAACCAACATCTACACAATATGACACCATAATTAACTTCATAAGATAAATTGAATGTCTTAATACAAGAATTAATACAAATTCTATATTTATAGAGCATTAACTAGGCATAACTAAATAATGTTAGTTAAAAATAACAGGTTTTGAAGGTCCAACAAAAGCAACTTACTAACTAGTTATAAGGCTGAAAAATATAAATGACAGGAGGATAAGTTCAACAACTATAACATTTAATATACATACAAAAAGTAATACAACAATGAAGAATATATATACATATATATATATATATATGGCTTTAGATTTTTATATGAAATTTTAATTTTGTTATTAGTAAATTAACCAAAGAACACCGCTTAAAGGGAACGTTAAAAACTTAAAATCTCATTTTAAAAATTATAAATTTTGATAACAATCTTTGACTTATCAAGTTGTTGCTCATAATTATTTGTAGTGCTGTTTTTCTTAAAACATTCATAGGAGTTGACCTTATTATGTTTATTTTGAGTTTAATTAGAGCAATTATCGATCACTAGAAATTTAGTTAAGTCAATTGATATTAGAATTTACTAGATGGATCAATATCTTTGCTGATTAATTGTAGAATTTGAAAAAGATAAGTTTTTAATCTAATATCACAAGATTAAATCTATAAATTATTGTTTTATTAGGTTTTTAATAAATATTTTATATACAAATTACTAAGTGTCAATCCATTTCACAGTACGTATCAACTACTGTGAAAAAGATTAGTAACAAATATTTAATCTATTAATTGCTAAAAACTATTCATAAAAATATTTTTAGCAATTAAGTTACACCTGACCGAGACTAGAATGAAAAGTTATAATAATGGAGGGAATGAATTGAAATGTTAGAAACAGTACAGGGACTGAAACATAACTCAACCCTCATCACCAAACCCCAAGTACATAAGCTAACTAAACCCTATCTCTTCATTTCACAGCCGTCAGCCTCCTTCCCTCACACTCTCTCCTCTCTCTCTCTCACTTCATCCTATCACCATTCTCTCTGTTTTTTGTTTTGAAAAAAATTAAATTAAACAGCCAAATGGCAGAGCCACTTATATCGCTACTATTGGAGCAGATCACCCAGGTTATTACTCAACAGGTAATTACTTTTATACAACTTGCAAGAAATATAAAAATGATGTCTTTTTTTTCTTAATTTATAAGAAAAATAAAATAAAATCTCAAATACAAAGAATTTCTTTTAAGATTCATTTTCTTCCTTCTTGTATAGTGGCAGAGTGCAGACAGATATCATTATAATGATCATAGATATATGTATACATAAATGAAGTCTTTTTTTCTTCCCTTATAAGAAAAAAAAATCTCAAATGCTCAAATCTAGATTTCGATTTTATCAAAGATTTTTTTTCATATTTCCAAAAATAATCTAAAATAAATATTCTTAGAAATAAAAAGGATTGTCAATCCAAGTCCTTTTATTTAATTCTTTATACATCCATCTACAGCTTAATATAATATGAAAACCTTAAAACGAAAAAAAAAATTATTATTTTAAATATATAGGTTTCTAATAAATATTTTATATATAAATTATTAATTTAGCCAATCCATTTCACTGTACGTGTCAACTACTGCTAAAAAAGATTAATAAAAATTATTTAATCTATTAATTACAAAAAAATAAAATTTTGTTGTAAAACCATATAAATGTTTCCTCATAGGTACAAGAAGAGGTGCACCTAGTAGGGGATGTGACAAAACAAGCCGCCAAGCTGAAAAGCAATCTCATTGATATCCAATCTGTCCTTGAAGATGCAGAAAGAAAACAAGTGAAGGAAAAGTCTGTAAAAGTGTGGCTAGACAAGCTAAAAGATGTATGCTATGATATGGATGACGTGCTAGATGAATGGAGCTATGCAATTCTTACATGGAAAACAGGGGATGCTGAAGAAAATATTCACAACCAACAGAAGATACGATGTTCCTTCCTGGGATCTCCTTGCTTTTGTCCCAATCAAGTGGTTCAACGTCGCGACATTGCCCTGAAGATCAAAGAAGTTAGTGAAAAAGTGGATGAGATTGCCAATGAAAGAACTAGGTATGACCTCCAAATTATCAAAGCCACTGATCATGAACCGCAGCAGCAAAAACGTACCTCCACCTCCCAAGTTGATGAATTGAATGTGTATGGTCGAGATGATGAAAAGAGAATTATTATTAGCAAGCTGCTGGCTGAAAGAAGTCAAGAAGCACGGGACGTGGATGTCATTTCTCTAGTAGGGTTTGGCGGGATTGGAAAAACAACTCTTG
This sequence comes from Salix exigua, assembly GCA_032356905.1. Classification (NCBI taxonomy): domain Eukaryota; kingdom Viridiplantae; phylum Streptophyta; class Magnoliopsida; order Malpighiales; family Salicaceae; genus Salix; species Salix exigua. The sequence goes on from CM063599.1 coordinate 12,035,082, forward strand.
CCCAACTAGTTTTTAATGATAATGATGTTACAGCTCATTTTGAGAAAAAGATATGGGTGTGTGTTTCAGAACCATTTCATGAGGTTAGAATAGCCAAAGATATCCTTGAGCAACTTGAAGGTAGCAAACCGAATTTGGCTGGATTGCAATCCCTTTTACAAAGTGTTTCTCGATTCATTAAGGGAGTGAGGGTCCTTCTTGTCCTTGATAATGTCTGGACCGAAGATCATACACATTTGGAACAACTAAAACGATCTCTCACAGGCTGTGCACGAGGAAGCAGCATTCTAGTGACCACTCGTAAAGGTGCTGTGGCAAGAATGATGAGAACAAACCACCGAATCAACATTAAAACATTGTCTGATGATGCATGCCGATCAATATTCAATCATTTGGCATTCAACGAAAGAAGCAATGATGAACGTGAAAGACTGATAGATATCGGAAGTGAAATTGCAAACAAGTGCAAGGGATTGCCTCTAGCTGCCACGGTATTAGGAGGTCTAATGCAGTCTAAAATAACAAGAAAAGAGTGGGAAGATGTTTTATCTAGCGAATTATGGAGGCTAGATGAGTTTGATAAGGATAAGGTTGAAAAAAAATTATTTCTACCTTTGCTTCAAAGTTACTACGATATACCTTCTGTGGTGAGACTTTGTTTCTTGTATTGTGCCATGTTTCCAAAAGACTACGAGATGAACAGAGATGAATTGGTGAAGATGTGGATGGCTCAAGGTTACCTGAAGGGGACTGATAGTACAGACATGGAGGTTTTTGGAGAGCAGTACTTTCAAGTCTTAGCAAATCGCTCTTTCTTCCAAGATATACAAAATTATGGTCGAGATAATATCCGATTCAAGATGCATGATATAGTGCATGATTTTGCCAAATATATGACTGAAAATGAATGTCTAACGGTGGATGACAATAACCTTGGAGAAGCAACAATGGAGACTTCAATTGAAAGGGTTCGTCATTTAAGCATGATGCTACTAGGGGAGACCTCTTTTCCCTCGTCCATTCACAGAGCAAAAGGTCTCCGCAGCCTCTTGATCAACAACAGTGGAGACCCATGGCTTGGAGCTGCACTACCTAGTTTATTAGAGCAGTTGACATGCATCAGGTCATTGAATCTGTCAGGGTCTTCAACCAAAGAAGTACCAAAAGAGGTAGGGACATTGATACATTTGAGACACCTGAATTTGGAAGGTTGTACAGAGTTGGTGTCCCTGCCAGAAACCATGTGTGATTTATGGAATTTGCAATCTCTAGATGTTATCGGGTGTTCATCTCTCAAGGAATTACCCCAAGCGACTCTAAAACTTATCAATTTGAGGCATCTTTGTATTTATGATTCAGGTGTAGCTTTCATGCCAAAGGGAATAAAGAGGTTAACAAATCTTCGAACATTAGATTGGTTTACTTTGTATTGTGGTGGTGAGAATGAAAGTAAAGCAGCTAATCTAGGAGAATTAAAAAACTTAAATCATATTGGAGGGAGTCTTTTGATAAAGAATCTACGAGGAGGAGGCATAGAAGAAGCTGCGGAAGCACAACTCAAGAATAAGAAGCTCCTGCTTTGTTTGGAATTGCATTTTTGCGTCAACCATGAGGACGATAATTTAATTGAAGTTTTACAACCTCCGTCAGAATTGGAAAAACTATCCATAAATGGGTACGAAGGCATTGGTTTGCCAAATTGGATGATGTCTTTAACCAGATTACAGGAGCTTGAACTCAGTGGTTGTGGAAACCTGGAGGTTCTGCCTCCGTTGGGAAGATTGCCCAACCTTGAAAGCCTGCAATTATACAATTTGGAGGTGAGAAGGTTGGATGCTGGATTTGTAGGTATAGAAGAAGTTGAGAATGCCGATAATATAAATGAAGGAGAAATTGCAAGGGTCACTGCTTTCCCGAAATTGAGAAGACTTGAGATTTGGTATCTCGATGAATTAGAAGAGTGGGATGGAATTGAAAGGAGAGTGGGAGAAGAGGATGCCACCACAACTTCAATATTCATTATTATGCCACAACTTCAACACTTGGAGATTCTCGAATGCCCATTTTTGAGAGCACTACCAGACTATGTTTTGGCAGCGCCTCTACAGGTGCTATACGTGGCAGGTTGCCCCAATCTAAGGAAACATTACGGGAAGGAGGAGAAGGGTGAAGATTGGCACAAGATTTCTCACATCCCAAAAGTTACTATTCGTTAAATGTAAAATAATTTGCAAGTGTTGGAGGGTTTCATTCAATGTTATATTAAGCTTCGTATGTTTCCGTAAAAGTGAATTGAAATCATTTGTAAGCTTACTAAAATAAAGGTTGCGAGAGACTCTTATGTAAAATAATTTATAAGCATTGGAGGGTTTCATTCAATGTTGTATGTAGCTCCTCCTGATTCTGTATGAGTGGATTGAAATCATTTGTAATCTATCGTTGATTTGGATTTTATTCCTTACGTGCACATGTTTTTCTTTTGAATCATGTTTTATGATTTTAATATATTAATATTAAAAATAAAAAATAACATAATTTAATATATATTTTTAAAAAATCAACCAGGTAAAAAATCATTTTTTAAAAAATTATTTGATAAAAGTAATATTTTTAAAAAAAATCCAGTCTTTCTTTCTCACACGCGCACATTCTCAGTTTTTCCTCTCTGCGTCTTCAAGCAATCAACCATGGGTGATAGGCAGTGCTCCTTTTCACTCGCTACTTTCAATCCTACTGGAAAGCTAGTACAGGTTGAGCACACATTGACTGCCGTTGGATCAGGGCAAACTTCGCTTGGAATCAAAGGTTCTTGCAATTTAAGCTCTCTCTCTCTGTTTTGTTTTTCATTTTCTTGTCATTTCCGAATGTACTATGCTTTTGATGGTTGCTACTTCTCATGGAAAGCCTCAGCAATGAGGGAAAATGTTTCAAACGCAAAAACATTTCTTGAGAAGAGATATTTTTTTTGTTTTTGATACCATGAAATGCATTGATTTTGCAAAAACTTCTAAACATCTTCATGGGTTATCCTAGCTAGCAACCAATGTGTTTCCACCTACAGCCATCAACTGCCAAACATATTCTTCATTCAAAGTTCAAGCTATCTTCAATTTTCAACTGCCAGCTTACTTTGTGCTACTCCCCTCTTTCTTTATATAATTTATTGTACTTCATATTTCTCATCCAGGCAAGAATTGGATTGTCTTTTTTTTGGAAAAAAAAGAAAAAAGAAAGGGAGAAAAACAGAATTGAATGGACAGAAACATGGTAAATATTGCTGTTTTTTGTCCACATATCTTCATTTGGTTTGAACAATTTTCGTCTTGACTAACTTAATTTGTGCTCTGTAGATACACTGATGATATGGAGCTTGATGTTGCTGTACACACTGCTATTTTGACACTTAAAGAGGGGTACATCACTTTAAAATTTCCTCCACGTTTTATTTTTGAATTTGAGCGGTGGTGATTTTTACAAGGTTTGGTATATAAAATGTATAAGAAAAATTTTCAGTAGGTTTAATATACTTGTGCCATGCACTCGCACCCCGTTGACTACATAATTGATTGATTTACTTATAATTTCAGCCATTTAGGTGTTGCAATTTTCTGCCTTGAGAATGAATTCTGGGTAACAGTAGTCTAGCTGGGGTCTTCAGCCTTGAGAACTTATATTAGCTCTCAACACTTTAGTTAGTGATTCAGGATATATAATTATGTAAGAGTGTTTAAGTGAAAATGAATGAAAGTTTCTCAGCCCAGTGTCAATCAGATGTATTTCTGGGAAATCAAAAGTTTCTTAATTGATTGTTTGTGTTTGCAGATTTGAAGGGCAGATTTATGGGGAAAACATTGAAACTGGGCAGATTTATGGCCAATCCACCCTTTCTTTGGATGTTTAAGCTTCCTTGGAAGAAGTTATGTGTGATATATCCCTTGTGCTTTCTTAAAATGGCCGAAATTGATGATTGTTTGGCTGAAGGATTAGGCATTGTATTTTTCGGCTCAAGTGGAGTTCTTCCCTGTATTGACACCAATCGAGATATTTGTGTTACTTTCCTTTTGCATTTGCTTGAATCAGTTGCTTTTAGCCGAAGTTTCTGTTAATCCCGGGTTTGTATAGTTGTAATGTGTAAATGTTGGAGTTTTTGCTGTTAAATTATACTAATAATAATGCAATAATAATGGTGCCCTTTTATATTTTGAGGCTTTTGTCCCTTTGGAAAAGACAGAAGCTACTTTTGTCAGGCAGTGCTGGTCTTCACTCATCATGTATTCCATTATCCAAGAAAACATCTTCACATATCTTCTTGCTTGCTGGATGTTTACAGATACCCAACTCGAAACTCCTCTTTTATGCTTTCATGTAAGTCGTATCCTTCCTCCCTTTCCTTGAGCAATGCCACTGCTAATGCTGTTCACGCTGCCTTGTTATTTTCTGTTTATATGAACTTCAATTCTGGTGGTTCTTTCTCTTCTTGCTGGATAATATTGTTTTTTCATGGAATTTCTTGTTCTGGGAAATGGGTTTCAATGGAATTGCTAATTTTTATGGTTTCTGTCTTGCACAACCTGCTTACAATGTAAAAGGAATATACAAAGAACTAGAAACTTCTTTGGACACTGCTGCTTTTCGTGGCCGTTCTCTTTCAATTACTTTCATTTTGATTTTCAGAGGACACTGAAATCATTGTCGTAGATAGCAAGTGGAAAGAAGACGAACGGGGATATAACATTTCTAAAAATTAATTCTTTTCCCCCCAAGATGTTGATATGGAGAAATACAAGACTAAAATTTTTGTCATCCTAAACCTAAAGGTTGACTACTGGGCATCACATATTACACCTTTGTACAGTTCATCTCATACAGACAGACCTAACATGGTTTTGAATTGCATCATTAAAAAAAAATCCGTGTAAAGATTTCTAGCCAATGAGGTGTTGCTCTAGTATTTAATGGGTTTATATTGAGATTTTAGGAGTAATTTAAGTTTAGTGACATCGGTTGGCATTACATTTGTTCTTGACCAGGTTTTCTGGTTTGCATTACATTTGTTTGCTGTTGTGCTTAAAAATAGTTTTAGTGACTCTCTTGGTCCAGTTATTTTGCATTCTAAAGCATCCTTTATATAGATTTTATTCTGTTTCTTCCTCTGAGTAATGGCTTTAAATTAAGAGGTGTATATGTTTGTTGCTGGCATTTGTGACTCTCTGATTAGTGTTTGCAGGTTGCTTGTTAGATGCACACTGAATCATATTTTTATAGAATCAAGAATCCGGAATGGTCATTTCAGACGCAGAGAAAAGAATCCCAGTAGTGGAGATGTTAAAAAGTGGAAAAGTGAGAGGGTCTATATCGATAAACATGGCAAATGGAGAACCTTTGATCACAAAAAGATGTCCAGGAAACGATGTAATTAGGAGTGATTCACTTTGTGCTCATACACATAACTGCTCAAGCAAATATGGATTTGATTATTAAGTCATCTCTTTTACCTAGGTGGCTCTTTGAGGGGACAAGGATGGAAATATGGATCTGGATTTGTTGATGGAGTTTTCCCAGTGCTAAGTCCTGTTGCTCATCAGATTCTGAACTCTGTGCGGAAAGAAGTGGATCCGAATAATGTTTGGGCTGCTCTTGATACTCTTCCTGTCACTCACGAGACTTGGGATGATCTTATTAATGTAGCTGTGCAACTTCGTTTGAATAAACAATGGGATCCAATTGCATTGGTGGGTAAATCGTGCTTTATTTCTTTCATCGTGTAAGGTAGTAGGCGATGGATTGTACCACATTGCATGCACACATTTTTGTGGCATGATGTTTGCACAATATTTTTCTCTTCAATCATTAAGACTGAAACCTCGATTGTTCAAATCTCCATTAAGTGGTTGGTGCTGCAGTTGGTGTATGGAATTCTCATATACCATCATTTCCCTACAACTAAATGAAACAATTCTCTTTACTGTCTCTATTTATTATATCGACATTTAAAAAATCATGAGTTCTTAATAATCTTGTTGAGTGTAACTCTAAAATTTCCAGATATGTCAATGGATATTATACAAGAGCTCCTTCCAGACAGATGTCATGTGCTACAATTTGCTAATAGATGCTTATGGGCAAAAATATTTGTACAAGAAGGCAGAAGAAACATATGTTGATCTTCTTCAAGCCAGGTGTATCCCTACTGAAGAAACATATGTTGATCTTCTTCAAGCAAGGTGTATCCCTACTGAAGACACTTATGCCCTTCTTATAAAGGCTTACTGTGCATGTGGATTGTTAGAAAAAGCTGAAGCTGCCTTTGTTGATATGCGAAAGTATGGCCTTCCTCCAAGTATGTGTTTACCAATTCATTTCTTCTTAGCTTTTAGGGAGATTGTATTTTCAAGAACTTGGACTACATCAACCATTTCTTATAAAACAAAATTTCCTCAACTCGGAAGATTTTTGCCTCAAAAATTGATTTTTGTGGAGTTACATTCGTTTTAGATTTTGAAACTTCACTCAATAATTGCACACAGCTGTATTTCTTTTTTCTTTTCGGGGGTGAAGTATACTAAATGTAGAAAAAGAGTCGCTTGGTTCATGGTCTGCATATTTCTTGTTGCTACTATAATAATAGTGATTACTACTCCTTCTCTACATCACCTGGCTTGA